>CM069171.1:12910237-13510237 GCA_035221665.1 Okamejei kenojei | reverse complement strand
GTGGCGGTAAGCCCGCGCGGATGTCGGAGAGCCCGGCTGCGGGAGCCGGCACCGACTCATCTCCGCTGCCTTCCTATCATGTAGGGGGACCGCTACAGTCCGAATGACAGCGGACTAGCGGCATGTCCGCGCGGGGGTGCATCTGCGACGCCACCACCAAGACAGCTGTTCGGTGAGGACCTGCCCAAACAGGTCTAGCACCTGGATTAGGAGGCGAAGGCAGACGGGTTGATGAACCCACCTCCTTCCAGCAGGCCGGCAGTGCGCAGACAAACACCATATGCAAGACCTCGGGCCACCTGAAAGACCAGTAAGGACCTACACGCCGGCAGCACCTCAACACAATTCAACGGAACACCAGGCACCAGAACGTCAGGCCCGCCGGTAACCATGGAGGTAAGGGGGTCTGGTTCTCTTGGAAGTGCTGCATGTATAACCTCACAAGTAGGCGAGCGGTTATATACATTCTAGGATGCAAGGGAGCTGATTGTCACTATCCCAGGGAACAAAGCTATAGACATAATAGAGGCATGTAACAGCCTTGCTTGCGCCAGGAAACCGACTATTAGACATACTGCAAAAATAATTGGTAAACTTGTAGCTACATTCTAGCTACATAATTGGGCTGTTACACTATCAAAGCTTGCAAAGAGCAAAATCTCAGCATTAAAAGCGAATGCTGGACATTTTTAAGGGCATATGCAGCTGCCAATCAAGGCATAAATTGAGCTACAATAGTGGATTAGCTATGTTTGTGATTGTTACATCAAACCCATTAGACGTGTTACAAGCACCAAGGGCTGGGAAGCTACCAACTACTTTTTCCAGTTGGGGTGGTAGATGGGATTTGCACGAGTCTACTTTTCTTCAATCACAAGGTACAAACTGTTTAGAAATGCTGGGAGCTTTTAATACGGGCTTAATGCACTAATCTACAGCATACGCATGTCTGTCTTCAATAATACCACTGAGGTGGCGTATTTAAACCTTATGGGTGGTATCAAGTCAATATCTTGTGATGAATTGGAAACATTATTTTGGCTCTGGTGGATTGAAAGATTGGTGGATATCAGCTACGTACCTTCTGGTTAAGCTCCATACAGTGGCGGACACCAGGTCACAAGTATTTAATTTCGACATCAAGTGGATGTTGAACCTCCAAATATTTGCTAAAACTATAGCCTAATATGGAACACCAGATATCGACCTCCTTGTGTCCAGGTTGAACCATTGGATACCAACATATGTCTCTTGAGAACCAGATCCTGGGGCAGTGGCGATGGACGCGTTCTCGCTACATGGGGGGGGGGGGGGGGGGGGGGGGGGGGGGGGGGGGGGGGGGGGGGGAATGTGTTTTTCTATGCTTTTCCCCATTCTGCTTCATCAGACAGGTGTTGCAGAAAACGCAACGAGATTCTGCAACAGAAAGGACCATGGACATCATACAGCAGCGTGCAGAGAGAGTCCACTAGGAAGCAGTACCTCACCCACATAAGGATATTTGAGGTTACTATAGTCGGACCTAGACCACCTACATATCTGCTACGATCTCCACTGTGCTGGAACCCTCACGGGCCTGCATTATGATGAGTCCCTCAGTTACAGTGCCAGGAGTGCACTGTCATCCAATCTCAACATTGGAGTGGGATCTCACCAGCTGGTATCCACACTGAAGGGTATGTTCTATCCCTCCCCAGCCTCGATATATTACCAGAGATATAGGGGTGGTGTTGACCCTACTCAGGAGCTGGTCGCCTTTGGCGGATTTGGACTTATTCACCTTCAAAGTGGTGATGGTAATGGCACTGAAGACAGCACAACAGGTCCAAACTCTACAGGAATTGTCTGGATAGAATGGTTTTGACCCACAATAAAGTGACTGCGTTATAGAAGAGTTGCTTAAACTACACAGACCTGCGACTACAGGTCTGAAAATGGGCATCAGGAGATGGCTCAAGGTGGTATTCGGTGCAGCAGGTACGACACTAACATTTTTAAAAATGCCATTCTACCAGGGCTACATCCACATCAGCGGCGAGGACCATGGAGGTGTTCATGGATTATGTCCTCGCAATAGCGGGCTGAGCCAGTGAAACTACATTTCAGCGATTTTATACTAGACTGTGGCCGCTCCCGCAATGTTGGCGGATTCAGTTTTAAGTGCTGTTCCCTAAACGTTTGTCCCCGAGTTCATGGATTTATTGTTGTATTAACAAGTGTTATTATTTTTCAGCTTGTTCAAGTCTGAAATATGTTAACATACTTCCTCCATCAGTATTACGGCAGTGTGTGAGCATGGACGTGGTCCAGGGCATGTAATCACAGAGCTTTGAAATCTTCACAAAGTCACTCACGTGACTCCAAAGTAAAATAGTAAGATTAAACAAGAACTTACCAGTTTGAAGTTTGATCTTTATTTTATGAGGAGTTGCGATGAGGGATTTTGTGCCCTCCGCTCCCAACACTCTATCATAAGGTCAACTGGTATGTTCGAGTTCTTTAATCTTACTATCTTCAGTCATTGTTGTTATCTGTGATTCCACACGCTGCTTTGAAGAATGTCGCGCATGCGTGCCTGGCGGGGTCTTCACGAAATCCCTCATCGCAACTCCTCATTAAAATAAAGATCAAACTTCAAACTGGTAAGTTCTTGTTTAATCTTACTATTTTTGTTTACATTGCATTGTCTCCACATTGCAACCTTCCCTCTGCTGTCTAACAGAGCAGATGGATCCATATTGGGCCCATTGAAGGTTATGGTAGGGAGCAACTGTACTCGGGTTGGTACCACCCCAAAAAAGTGTTTTAGGGGTAACCTGCCGATTTCCATTTCTCAAACTGCGGCCCAGAGGAATGGCTATAGCACTCTTTCCGCATGGTGCCGTCAGCCTTGATGTGATCTGAGCAAGCAGACCGACTGGTGGTGTAAATTTGGGAGATGTACGTCTTGTTCTTTATGTTTAAGATTCTTACTTTGAGATCTAACTATTGATAGCAACCACTGGAATGGTCTACATTGGCTCCCCTTTTTCTTGGGGACCCCACTCTCTTCTAACTGTGTCGCTATACGGTGTCCGATTTTAACATTAGGGTTGTTGTTTAGTGAATCAGACCAGTTAATGGGCGTCCCAGACTGAGCAATTCAGTTGGCCAAACTTGCAAACCCGCCCGTGTTATCCACCCACCCTGGGGTCCAACAGGTTACAGGGTCCACTATTTTCTTTGACTCTCACATTATTTATTAATAAGTGTCTGTTGTCTGAGTCATGCTTAGTGTCTCATTCCAGCTGACTACACCAGATAGTGTGTTCGAGAAATCACCAGATTCAGACAACAGTGGGAATAACAAGGTAATTTATTATACTACCAAATAAGGCACATAGACTCATGTATCCACGTGCGCACTCGCAAACCCCGAGTACACAGCATAGCACGCCGCAGTATGTCCCTGTTGTTGATCACCCGGCACCGTTCGTGACACGGTCCAAGGCTGGGTCTCTCTCCTCCTGCAAGGGCGTCCAACACCATCCTTTATGGTATTTCATATCTGAGCATACCCCCTCCCGGAGCTAATTATAAGCCCCGTTGTGAGCAGCGATTCTGTACTGCTAGTAGTGGGGGGGGGGCTGGTGGACCCCCCAACGGCATTCTGCCAAGCAAACAAAATATTCCCAGACATGAACAGCTGGAAAAACATCTCCCACTTGGCTTGGGAACATCTTGTTTACGAAGTGTTTGGAATGCTGTGCTGCTAATTTGGCTGATAACTTCATTTTAGTTCGAATAGCCTGTTTTTTACAATATGGTAACCTGCTTTACTCCAGACTTGACTGGAAAGCTGTCTGATTCCACCCATTGATTTGGACTGTGCATGTAGAAAGGAACTGCAGATGTTGGTTTGAAGATCGGCACAAAAAGCTGGAGTAACTCAGCGGGTCAGACAGCTTTGTACAGACAAAAGAGGTAGGTGACGTTCCGGGTCGAGACCCTTCTTCAGACTGAGAGTCAGGGGAGAGGGAGACACAGAGATAAGGAAGGGTAAAGTCACATGGTGATAAGATAAATGTAAGAAGGAACTGCAGATGCTGGTTTAAACCGAAGATAGACACAGCAAGCTGGAGTAACTCTGAGACAGGCAGCATCTCTGGAGAGAAGGAAAGGGTGACGTTTCGGATCGAGACCCTTTTTCAGACAGGGTAAGTGATAGGTAAAGTGATAGGAGCAGAATTAGGCTATTTGGCCCATCACGTCTACGCCATTAAATCATGGCAGATCTTTCTCTGCCCTCTAATCCCATTCTCCTGCCTTCTCCCCATAACCCCTGACATCCGTACGAATCAAGAATGTATCTATTTCTGCTTTTAAAATATCCATTGACTTGGCCTGAACAGCCTTCTGTGGCGAACAATTTCACAGATTCACCATCCTCTGAATAAAGAAATTATTCCTCATCTTCTTCCAAAAGGACTGTGCTTTAATTCTGTGGTGGTTACCTCCAGTCCTGGACTCTCCCACTAGTGCAAACATCCTCTGCACATCCACTCTATCCAAGCCTTTCATTATTCTGTACATTTCAATGACGGCCCATACCCCCTCCCCGGCAACCCACATCCTTCTAAACACCAGCGACTAAGGCCCAGTGCCGCAAACGCTCACCATATGGTAACCTGCTCTTTTCTGTGATCATTCTTGTAAACCTCCAGTGGACCGTATCCAGGGCAAGCACAGCCTTCCTCGGATATATGGAGCCGAAAATTGCTCACAATACGCCCTGTAGCTCCCTGTAGAACCTCAGCATGACATCCTTGTTTTTGTATTCTTGCCCTCTTGAAATAAATGCTGGAGACATCGAGTCATAGAGTTATACAGTGTGGAAACAGGCCATTCGACCCAACTTGCGCACACCGTCAACAATGTTCCAGCTAGACTAGTCCCACTTGCCTCCGCTTAGTCCATATCCCTCCAAACCTGTCATATCCACGTACCTGTTAAACTGTTTCTTAAATGATGGGATTGTCCCAGTCTCAACCACCTCCTTTGTCAACTTGTACCATACAACCACCACCGTTTGTGTGAAAAAGTTCCCCCCTCGGAATCCTATTAAATAGTTTCCCTTTCACCTTGAACCCATGTCCTCTGGTCCTTGATTCTTCTACTCTGGGCAAGAGTCCCTGCTTTCTCTACACCACCTGCCTCTCCACCCATTTTTTGTATCATCCACAAATCTGGCCACAAAGCCTTCAATTCCCTCGTCAAAAGACTTGATATACAACATGAAGAGCAGCAGCCCCAGCACCAAGCCCTGCGGAACTCCACTAGTCACTGGCAGCCAACCAGAAAAAGCCCCCTTTTCAGCCACTCATTGCCTTCTGCCAACCTGTTATTCATGCCAGCATCTGCCCTTTGATACCATGGGCTCCCATCTTCCTCAGCCGCCTCACGTGGAGTTGGTGAAATAATAAACTGAATTTGTTAAATTTTCGTGTGGGATCTTTTTTAATTCAAACGTTGAGTTGTCAACTTTGTCGTCCACACAATGGGAGCAACTTACAGAGAGGCAATAAACCCACAAACCCGCACATCTTGGGATGTGGGAGCAAACTAGAGCACCCGGAAAAAAACCCTTGGGATCACAGGGAGAACATACTAGGTTAGAATCGAACACTATCAATATATTTGTGAAACTCTCATCTTGAACACTTCCTGTCCGCGTTGTAATTAAATACGCGCAAAAGGGTACCCCCATAGCGCCATAATTTTTCACCACCTTAGTCACCATTCTCCTCTGCAGCAAGTCAAATAAGTTTTGTTCTGATCAGTAAAATAGTACAAAAGTTATGAAGGTTTGCAAGGTCCCCCAACACACACCCCTCCAGATTGGTGGAACATTGCTCTGGGGGAAGGGGTGAGCGGTGGAATATTGCATTGGGGAATGGGTTGCGTTGGGCGTACGTGGCCTCCTGTGTGACTGGGACCCAAAGGGTCCCATTTAGTCTAATTAATAATTACAATTTAAATCGCCCTTCTTCTGAATTTGTAGTCGGCAGGGCAGTACTCTGCATATCGCCAATTCGCCTTCAACTTTAAGTAATGATACCCAAATTAACTCTTCCAGTGCGCCACCCTCTAATTTCTATTAAGTTAATAGATGCAACATATCATTTAGAATATGATTTCCCCCGGCTTCCAGTTGCTCTGAAATTGGTGGGCAATTTGAAATTGAAGCAATAACCAATCACACGTTTGTCAGTGCTCTCTGTCTGAAGTCCGACTACCACAAATCCCTGTACAGTATTCAGTCACAGATCCCCCTTCTCCCGTGTCTTAGATATTCTGAATGTCTCGGCTTGTTGCCTACATGCTTCCATCAGATCACATTGCTGGGACATTGATTGTTATCACTGTTGATGAGCCGAATCTGCCCCCTCTGAATCCAATGTCTCGGGATATAACCGGTTAAGATATAAACCGCAAAACGGCTCAGGACCTTGTATACAAGACCCGGCGCAAACCCTGCTTCTGGTCGATCGATTCCCCCTTTATTACCCACTCGCATTCACCAAGAACAACTCAAGTCAAGTGAGTTTATTGTCATGTGTCTCTGATAGGGAAATGAAATACTTGCTTTGTTTCAGCACAACAGAACATAGTAGGCATTGACTACAAAAACAGATCAGTGTGTTCATATACCATTATATAAATATATACACACATGAATAAATAAACTGATAAAGTGCAAAGAACAGATAATGGGTTATTAATGTTCAGTTTTGTCCGAGCCAGGTTTAGTAGCCTGATGGCTGTGGGGAAGTAGCTATTCCTGAACCTGGTCGTTGCAGTCTTCAGGCTCCTGTACCTTCTACCTGAAGGTAACGGGGAGATAACAATTACAGCACGGAAACAGGCCCTCTCGGCCCTTCCAGTCCGTGCCGACCATTTGTTTTCCCCTAGTCCCGCCGGATGGAAGTTGGTGGTGAAATGGATGAAGTCAGTCAGTTGTGCGTGGGTGCAGGAGGTGACACTGAAGCAATCGTCGATGTAATGGAGGTAGAGGTCGGGGATGGGGCCCTGGTACGCGGAGAACAAGGATTGTTCGATGTACCCAACAAAGAGGCAAGCGTAGCTGGGGTCCATACGTGTGCCCATAGCTACGCCTTGTGTTTGGAGGAAATGGGAGGAGTCAAAAGAGAAGTTATTGAGGGTAAGGACCAACTTATGCGGAGGAGAGTGTCAGTGGACGGGTATGGGTTGTTCCTCTGGTCGACGAAGAACCGGAGACCGTCCAGGTGGGGGATGGAGGTGTAGAGTGACTGGACGTTCATGGTAAAGATGAGAGGATGGGGGCCTGGAGAATGGAATGCGCTGACGTTAGATAGAGTCCTCCTTGACAAACCGACTATCACTAATCGTCTCAGGAAGTAGAGGCGCTGATGAGCTTTCTTGATAATTGCATCATTGTTCTCGGACCACTAACCACTAACAATATCTTCACGATCCCGCTCACCCCTGTCGCTGGTCAGCCCTTCCGCGGACAATGCGAGTGGCTCTGAAAAGAGCCTTTTGGTCACTGGGTTCACATTACTCTCGTTTACTTGTTGGCTCCACCGGTTTTCTTGGGCAACAGCACGGCCTGGATATTGGGCAACACACCTCCCTGAGCGATGGTCACTCCTCCCAGTAGTTTGTTGAGTTCCTCGTCGTTGCGGACGGCCAGCTGAAGGTGTCTGGGGATGATGCGGGTCTTCTTGTTGTCCCGGGCCGCGTTGCCGGCCAACTCCAGGATTTCAGCCGTCAGATACTCGAGCACAGCAGCCAGATAGACCGGGGCTCCGGCACCCACCCGCTCAGCATAGTTGCCCTTTCTCAGGAGCCTGTGGACACGGCCCACCGGGAACTGCAGCCCGGCCCGGGATGAGCGAGACTTAGCCTTGGCCCGAGCTTTGCCGCCGGTTTTCCCTCGTCCAGTCATTTCCAAATAGCGATGCAGACAGAATGAGGTCATCCGGCCGCACTCGCCCTTCTTGTACCTTCTGGAGGGATGCGGAGGGACGCTAATGATTGGTGGATCAGCGCCTAATGTCATTGGTGAGGAGCATAACCCAATCAGAGAGCTGTCTTGTGCACCAATCACAGTCCGCAACAGAAGAAGCGCGGAAATGTACTGCCAATTCCCGGAGATTCGCAAAAATTTGAAAAACCCGCCAAAATATCACTTGTTCAATGATATTCGGTGCGATGGGGGGGGGGGGGGGGGGGCACAGACCAGGGTCCTTCCGCTGCTGGACATGCCCCCCCCCATAGCCCATTGAACCATGTATATACTATTGAAAATTGTCTATTGAATAGACCATTGACCATGTATAGTCTATTGAAATTGTCGGATGAATTTTTTGCACGGTTCGCGTATTGTATATATTTAATACTTGAATAAAGTCTATTTTGAAATTAAAAATATATATATTCGGTAAATAAATCAATAAAAAATCGACATGGTTTCCACATTTACCAAGGCAATGAATCTCAGATCGTTTATATTAAATACGAAATCTGTGATTCTGGGAATTTATTTCACTCTTCTTTCCACCGGTAAGCTCCCGGAACAAATGATATGATAATCGGCATGCGTGAAAAGTTGCTAAGTGAATAAAGCGGTGAACCTATTCCCCAATAGAAATGCGATTCAGGACAAAAAGTTAATAAACTGCATTCCCGGCAGCAATTAACGCCGCAATAATTTTGACCGGGACAAGGTGAGGTGAAGGGATTAAGTTTTCATGGCAGTCTGGCGATCAGGTATGCAGCAGGGATACCAGAATGTGGGCAGCGTAATCAGAATGTGGGCAGCGTAATCAGAATGTGAAACATTCCCGGAAGGAAAGAGACAATTCGATGTCCAAATATGAGTACAACTCTTTCAATGAGACTGTGGGTGGCTCATAAATGAGCCGTTGGGGTTTCGCTTTGTCTTATTTGCAGTTTGACGGTCTTTACTTGGAGCTGGTGTACTTGGTCACCGCCTTTGTCCCTTCCGACACGGCGTGCTTGGCCAGCTCCCCGGGCAGCAGCAGGCGCACGGCGGTCTGGATCTCCCGGGAGCTGATGGTCGAGCGCTTGTTGTAATGAGCCAGGCGGGAAGCCTCACCAGCGATGCGCTCGAAAAGATCGTTGACGAACGAGTTCATGATACTCATGGCCTTGGACGAGATGCCGGTGTCGGGGTGAACCTGCTTCATCACTTTGTAGATGTAGATGGAGAAGCTCTCCTTCCTCGACTTCCTGCGCTTCTTGCCCGCTTTGCCTGCGGGTTTCGGCAAAGCTTTCTTGGCGCCCTTCTTAGGAGCGGGTTTCTGCACCTCGGGCATTTCTTCAGTCGAGTTCAACCCCCGAAATAATCAGCAGCCGTTCGGAGCAAAGATCCTATAGCAACAGGATCTTTGGTTCGGAGCGCGGATTAAATCGACAGAGCCCAGAACTGTGTGTTAATGACTACTGGAAGGAAAGGCCAAGTCTTTTCATTGGTACACAAAAAGCTGGAGAAACTCAGCGGGTGCAGTAGCATCTAAGGAACGAAGGAGATAGGCGACGTTTCGGGTCGAGACCCTTCTTCAGACTGGTCAGGGATCAGGGAAACGAGAGATATAGACGGTGATGTGGAGAGATAAGGAACAATGAATGAAAGATATGCAAAAAAGTATCGATGATAAAAGGAACAAGCTGTTTGGGGTGTGAAAATGAGAAGCTGGTGCGACTGGGGTGGGGGAGGGAGATAGAGATAGAGGGAATGCCAGGGCCCGAGGGCTGAGGGAGATGTGGAAAGGGGAAGAGACAGCGAGGGTTAACAGAATTGAGAAAATTCAATGTTCAAGCCCAAAGGATGCAGACTCCCCAAGCGGAATATGAGGTGCTGTTCCTCCAGCTTGCGGTGTTGCTCACTCTGGCCATGGAGGAGGCCCAGGACCGAGAGGTCGGATGCGGAATGGGAGGGGGAGTTGAAGTGCTGAGCCACCGGGAGGTCGGGTTGGTTATCCTTCTCGGCCTTTTGGCTAAGATCAAGTGTAGTATCTGTTCTTTTTGTGAAAGAGACTATCTGTTCTTATCAGAACAGTTCTGGCGGTTCCTTGGGGACAAGGGCGTGGATTGCGGAGCCTTGGGGACAAGGGCCTGGTTGGCCACAATTGCGGAATACCCTGCGAATAAGCGTCAAGGACCTCAGCAAGGTGTGAGGGATAAAGTGATTAAACCCTATTAAAGAAAGGAGTTTTAAAGAGAATTCAAACAGAGAGGGGCTGGAGAGAGGATTCTGACGCAGCAGTGTCTGAAGGTTGCCAGACCCATCCTTGAGTAAGAAGTGATAGCATTGTATAGCGGTTGAAGGGAGTGATGTAGAGAGATCCCTATCACTGGAAGGGAGTGATAGATGGGACCCTTGTCACTATAGCTTAGCTTTAGTACTGATATAGGAGAACTGAGAGGGTTCACTAGGAGGTGAGTAAAACTAGGGTAGGTCATGAGCAACTGAGCATGCTTAATAGAATAAATGAATATTACAACACACCCCTGGTCAAGAAATTGCTCATTACCATGAACATGTTTGAACATGCAATGTATGATATGGGAGGTGCGAGGGGATGTACGGTGGGATGTACCTACAGATTGTGCACCTCCGACCCTGATTGGAGAAGGGTCCGGAGGGGAGGTTGAATGTAAGATTCTGTGTATAAAGGGGGATGATTTCTCTGGCTTCGGTGTGTCTCGAATTGGAGAGGCACCCGGTCTGCAGACTCGTAAAATAAAGAAATCTCTTGCTTCCAAGATTTAGTCTTTGAGTATTAATTGTGAGCATAAAGTGTACCTCACAAATTGGGGGCTCGTCCGCGATCGCCACTCCGGCTGCTTGGTAGAGGCAAAGAAGGAGGGGAAGGTGCACCCTGCTGATTTCAGCAGTCTCTGATCTCCTTGCTGGCCATCAGCAGTTTGAGCGAGTGATATTCGGTGAAAAAGACTCGGGAAGCAAGAGGGGGTGTAAGGTAAATACGTACGGGACGGTCGAGCGATTCTTGTGCACAGGACCCAGGGGGGAGGTTATTGTAAGGTAACGGACAACGCTTTGTATCATCGCAACTTAAAAAGGGGAAGTTGGAAAATGTAGGTTGCTTGGCTTCTATAGATTTCTTTTCAGTAAAGTTAATTTGGAAAATTGTTAGTCGTATGTATTTAAACTAGGAATTGGAATTTGGGAATTGTAGGGGGAATGGTTTGAACAAAATTAGAAATAAGTTAATTGCTGAACAACAAGCAGCTTTTATGGTTTGTTTAGATAAACATTCTGGTTGGAGAAGGGTAATAAATTAATGGGGCCCAGGAAAAAAAAGAGGAGTTGGCAGACAATGATGTCAATAAGGGGAAGTTTGTTTACTTCAGAAGAAAGACAGATGGTCAGACAGGCAGGAGACGGGGTTACAGGCTCAAGCGGGAGCAGTAAAATATCCCATCACTGCGCCGAATTGGAATAACCAAACAGAGGAAGGAAGAAAAAGTATGAGAGATCTCAGGGAGATAATAATCAAGGGAATCAGAGAAGCTGTTCCCAAGGGACAGAATTTCGAACGGGCTTTTGAAAATCAGCAGAACAAGGACGAACCTCCAACAGTGTTCTTACAAAGATTAAGGAAGAATGTCCAGCAGTATTCGGGGATAGACCCTGATACGACCGCAGGTCAGCAGTTGTTGAAGGTTAATTTTGTAACAAAATCATGGCCGGATATTAGAAAGAAATTGGAAAAATTGGAAGATTGGAATGAATCAGTTGTTAACAGAGGCTCAAAAGGTATATGTAAGACGGGATGAGGAGAAACAGAAGGGAAAGGCAAAAATGATGTTGCAAGCAGTACAGCAAGGAGTACAGAAGGGGGGGATCGAAGGTGATAGAAGGCCGGGTGCTCGTGGAGACCGGGGAAGAGGAAGCGGTAGTATTAGAGGATGAGGAAGAGGTGAATGGAAGGACCGAAGTTGGTGTCCCCGGGAAAACAAGGAACAAGGATCAGGAGGGTGGTACACGGGGCCACCCCGGTATTATTATTGTAAAGAGCTGGGTCATTTCAAGAGGGAATGTCCCAAGCTACGACGGGAGGTGCAGTCGTACGCACTCATGGAGGAAGAATAGGGGAGTCAGGGGTTCCACTCCCTGGGGTGTATGGGATACAGACGGGAACCTCTGGTAAACTTGAGATTAGGACCCCAGGGAGAGGATATGATATTTATGGTAGATTCGGGAGCAGAAAGATCGAGTGTAACTAAGGTACCAGAAGGAATGAGATTGGGTAAAAAACAAGTTAGAATCTCAGGGGTAGAAGGGAAAGTGATGACATTACCCGAGGTAGAAGGGGTGGTGGTGAAATATGAGAATCGGGAAACTATGGAAGATTTAATCTTGGTACCCCAGGCAGGGATAAATTTGATGGGGAGAGACTTACAAATCCAATTAGGAATGGGAACAGCCCCCGTAGGGGGACAGATAATAGTCCAATTGTATAAATTGACCACGGAGGACGAAGGAAGAATAGTCCCGCAGGTGTGGGCCAAGGAAGGAAACCGGGGTGGGCTGCAGATCCCACCCTTGAAAATAGCTCTGAAAAAAAAAGTGAGATAGTACGGGTAAGGCAATATCCAATTTCTATGGAAGGAAGAAGAGGACTTCAGCCAATTATAGAGAACTTACTAAAGGACGGTATATTAGAGAGTTGTATGTCCCCATATAACACCCCCGTACTCCCCCGTAAGGAAGACCGACGGGACGTTCAGATTGGTCCAGTATCTCAGGGAATTAAATAAGGTAGTTTAGAGCGCGACACCCGGTAGTCCCAAACCCGTATACCATAATGGGACGGATACCCCCGAATCACAAGTGGTTCAGTGTGGTAGATTTAAAAGACGCTTTTTGGAGCTGTCCCCTGGCTGAAGAGAGCAGGGACCTTTTTGCGTTTGAATGGGAAAACCCAGAGACCCAAAGGAAACAGCAGTATCGGTGGACTGTGCTCCCTCAGGGATTTACAGAGTCCCTGAACCTGTTTGGACAGATATTAGAACAAGTATTAGAGGACGTCCCGAGGACTGATGAGACACAGCTGTTGCAGTATGTGGACGATTTATTACTATCAGGGGAAGAAGAGGAGGCAGTTAAGGATGCAACAATAGCCCTCCTGAACTTTCTGGGGGAAAAGGGGTTGAGAGTGTCTAAAAGTAAATTACAGTTTGTAGAAGTTAAATATCTAGGACACCTGATAAGCGATGGGAAAAGGAGAATAAACCCGGAAAGGATAGCGGGAATTACCGGACTGCCAATGCCGAAGAATAAGAAGGAGATTAGGAAGTTTCTTGGACTGATTGGATATTGTAGATTATGGATAGATGACTATACCCGACAGGTTAGGTTTCTATATGATAAATTAGGTGAAGAAAATGATAAAGTAAAGTGGGAATCCAGGGACGAACACCAGTTTAGGAAATTAAAGAACAGTTTAATCACTGCCCCTGTACTGGCTCTCCCGTCTATTGACCAGCCATTCCATCTTTTTGTGAATGCAGAAAATGGAATTGCGCTGGGAGTACTAACACAAGAGAAAGGAGGGAAGCGGCAGCGCGTCGCGTTCCTCTCCAAACTCTTGGATCCAGTATCGCGGGGATGGCCAGTATGTATTCAAGCGGTAGCAGCAACAGCAGTGTTAGTGGAGGAAAGTAGGAAATTGACGTTTGGAGGAACTCTGGTGGTGTCCACTCCCCACACGGTCCGGGCAATACTAACTCAGAAGTCCAGTCGGTGGTTGACGGATTCTAGAATCTTGAAGTATGAGGTAATACTTATGGAGAAGAATGATTTGACCATAGTAACGGATAAAAACCTAAATCCCTCTCAGTTTTTGTACTCGGCAGGTGCTGAGCAGGAAGGAGAGTTATCAGAACATGATTGTAGTGAGATAATAGAACTTCAGACAAAGAGTAGGGAAGATTTAGAAGAACGACCGCTCGAGACAGGGGAAAGATGGTTCATTGATGGTTCTTCCCGATGCATAGACGGAAAAAGGTATAGTGGGTATGCTATAATAACCGGAGAAGGGTTTGAAAAAGTGGAAGCAGGCGGTGTCTGGTTGTGTAGTGTGTCAAAAGGTGAATAAGAAGGTAATGAGAGCTGTCCCAGGGGGAGGACAACAATTGGCCATTAGACCCTTCCAGAGAATACAGGTAGACTTCACAGAATTACCAAAAGTACAGCAGTGGAAATATCTTCTGGTTATAGTGGATCACTTCACCAGGTGGGTAGAGGCATTTCCCACGATAAATGCCACTGCCCAGGCAGTTACTAAGATACTGCTGGAACAAATCATCCCACGATATGGGAGTAATTGAATCCATAGACTCAGATCGAAGAACACATTTTGCTTCCAAGGTGCACCTATTAATTTGTCGCGCATACTCCTGGCACCCCCAGAGTTCGGGGAGAGTGGAGCGGATGAATGCCACTCTAAAAATACAGATAACTAAATTAATGGAGGAGACGGGGTTACCCTGGACTAAATGTCTACCAATTGCTCTATTGCGAATACGGACGGCACCACGAAAGGATATTGCGGTGTCTCCCTACGAAATGTTGTTTGGATTGCCTTATTTTGGGAAGGTGGAAGGCACACCAACCTTTGAGGGAGGTGATGTATTCTTGAGGAACTATTTACTGGCAGTGTCCCGTTCCCTTACAGAATTAAAAGCTAAAGGATTATTGGCTCAAAGCCCGCCACTTGACTTTCCGATACATGCTGTAAAGGCCGGCGACTGGGTACTGGTCAAAAATTGGAAGGAGGAGAAACTCCAGCCCAGGTGGACTGGACCGTACCTAGTGTTTACTGACAACCGAGACAGCAATACGAACAAAAGAAAGAGGGTGGACCCACGCGATCCGGGTTAAAGGACCCGTCAATCCACCCGTTCCTGAGGAGGAGGAACAGTGGATGGTGAAACCGGGAAGTAAACCCCTAACAGTAATTTTTAAAAAAAAAGCATTGAATGTATAACTGACAGTATGAAAGGAGCAGTCGTGGTATTGTTTGCTTTGTATGTAATTGTTGTAAAAGGTATTAATAATTGTGATAAATGTTATCATCCTATTCAATACAGAGGGGTAATAACCAGATCATTTACCTATCATTCCCATGTGAACAAAGTATGCCATGACCGAAAGACTAGAACCATTTGTAAAGAGGGGGGAAAGGAGTATTTGATGGCAGGCAATAGGGGGTATATAGGGAAGTTTGGGGCCGTTACCTGCCCAAGGGGAGAGAGATGGGTTTGTGTACAGTTAGTTTTCCCTTTTCAGATCGTAAAATGGGCAATAGATAAGACGAAGGAGGAAGTAATAAAAGAGGTTACTACGGTAGTAGTCACTAAGCCTCCCCCTCCCCCACATACTCAGCCTCAAGAGCACCAGACACTGTACGAAGAAATAAAGAAGCAGATCGAAATCCCTGAAGAAGAAAAAAACCTGTTTGTGGACTTGGCCACCCGGATAGCTGGGACCCTGAATGTGACTAACTGTTGGGTCTGCGGAGGACCACTGATGAATTCACATTGGCCGTGGAGGGGATCCATTGTTGAAATATGGGACCTGATGGGGTGGAACCTGACAGTTGGACAAGACCGAGATCCCCAGGTATGGGTCCTGGCAGACGCTCCGGTCGGGACTGAGTGTATATCACTAGGCCCTGGGCAAAGGATGCCGTCCTAGTAGGCAGCAGCCCCTGCCAGCGCATCGTCACCCAGTGGCCAAATTAGTCCCGAGTGTGGTGGCCAGAGGAGCCTAAATGGTATCTAACTAAGAAATATGGGAAAAACTGCGCTATCCGGATGGAGATCGATGGAGTGGAATCAGCCGGACTATGGAACTGCACTGGGAATAACCCTTATCAGGGGATCCCAGTATTGCGAGATATATGGAACAAGGTTGCCTCTAGTGGACCGGCCCCTGAACGACTGTTATGGATATGCGGATACAAGGCATACTCGGTGTTACCGATGAATTGGAGTGGGACTTGTTTTATTGGACTGGTACAACCTGGATTCTTCCTGTTAAACACCAAAGAAGGCCGGTCATTAGGAACACCTGTATTTGATTACCTATATCGGAAAAAGAGGAAAATAGACATTGGAGAATGGGAAGATGATGAATGGCCACCAGCAAGAATCATCTCATACTACGGACCAGCCACTTGGGCACAGGATGGATCCTGGGGCTACCGAACACCAGTATACATGTTAAACCGGATCATAAGGCTACAGGCAGTACTGGAGGTAATTACCAACCAAACTGCGGGGGCACTGGAGATGCTGGCAAAGCAGCAGACGCAGATGAGAGCAGTGATATACCAGAACAAGTTAGCCCTAGATTACCTCCTGGCAGAAGAAGGAGGTGTATGCGGGAAATTCAACCTCTCTAATTGCTGTTTGAACATCGATGATAATGGACAGGCAGTGATGGACATATCAGAAGGGATCCGTAAGTTGGCACATGTTCCAATACAAAAGTGGAATTCGATTATGGGAACCCAATGGTGGGATTCCATCCTCGGAGGAACATGGTGGACAACGGTGGGACTTGTGTTTCTATATGCAGTGGCTGGACTGATCTTTATCCCCTGTTGTATCCCTTGTTTTAGGGAACTTATTACCAGAAGTATAAGCAGGCTGTAGTCATGCCTATGGGAGAGAAAGGGGAAATACAGAAAATAATGATAATGCGGCCAGGGGAAGTTTATGATTTACAGGAGGAGAAGGTTAGGTCAATGTTATGTCAGTTCAAGTTGAAGGAACTTAAAATGAGGGTTTAATCAGTGTATGCGTAGCAAAAGAAAAAGGGAGGATTGTGAGGGATAAAGTGATTAAACCCTATTAAAGAAAGGAGTTTTAAAGAGAATTCAAACAGAGAGGGGCTGGAGAGAGGATTCTGACGCAGCAGTGTCTGAAGGTTGCCAGACCCCTCCTTGAGTCCTTGAATAAGAAGTGATAGCATTGTATAGCGGTAGAAGGGAGTGATGTAGAGAGATCCCTATCACTGGAAGGGAGTGATAGATGGGACCCTTGTCACTATAGCTTAGCTTTAGTACTGATATAGGAGAACTGAGAGGGTTCACTAGGAGGTGAATAAAACTAGGGTAGGTCATGAGCAACTGAGCATGCTTAATAGAATAAATGAATATTACAACACACCCCTGGTCAAGAAATTGCTCATTACCATGAACATGTTTGAACATGCAATGTATGATATGGGAGGTGCGAGGGGATGTACGGTGGGATGTACCTACAGATTGTGCACCTCCGACCCTGATTGGAGAAGGGTCCGGAGGGGAGGTTGAATGTATGATTCTGTGTATAAAGGGGGATGATTTCTCTGGCTTCGGTGTGTCTCGAATTGGAGAAGCACCCGGTCTGCAGACTCGTAAAATAAAGAAATCTCTTGCTTCCAAGATTTAGTCTTTGAGTATTAATTGTGAGCATAAAGTGTACCTCACAAAGGGGACCCCCTTCTCACGAGACCTGTTCGTGAAGAAGGTCTTGCTAGAGGCCTGCAAATTTGAGGCCAAGGACATCTACTGCCTCCAGGATTTTCCGGGTAACGGATATTTTGACGTTACCTTCAAGTATCCAATGGGATGGCAGAAGGTGATGGAAGTCTTCCGGGAGAGGGGAAATGAAGCTCCGCTGTCGCTGCTGAAAGTGCAGCCACTCTTCACCCTCCCCACCCAGAAGGAAAGGTTCATTACGGTGCACATGTTTAACCCACATGTGCCCGTAGTGGATGTCCTCACCATCCTTGCTCGCTACGTTGAGGGAACAGGAGACTGTGTGGATGTGAAGGACGTGCACGGGATTTGGACCAGCAAGCGGCAAGTCAAGGTAAAGCTGAGGGTGGACAAGGATGGAGAAATCGTCCACCCCCCCCTCGGTTTTCGCGATTGGAGGAAACCGAGGATACTTGAGCTATGTAGGGCAACCCAGGCTGTGCAGGAAATGCAACAAGCCTGGGCATGTGATGGCCCAATGCACTGCAGTTGGCTGCAAAAACTGCAAGATGGAGGGCCATGAGACAAAGGACTGTCAGGCCAGCAAGAACTGCAACCTGTGCGGGGAGGCAGGGCACCTTTACAGGGCTTGCCCTAAAAGAGCCTGCACCTACGCACAGGCAACAAGAGGAGCTGCTGCCAGCACCCCAAAGGGGGGTGAGGCACCCCCCGCCACTGCCAAGACCCCAGCAGAAAGAGGGAACATGGATGAGGACAGCCCGACCACCTTGAGGCCCCAAGTGCCAGAAGGAGACGCCCAGCATCCTGCCCAGGAGGGAGAGTCGATGGAGGAGGGGGAACAGCAGGAGAAATGGACAATGGTGACGTATAAGAAGAGGGGTCAGCCCAAAGAGCCAAGGCCGGAAAAGAGTGGTAAGTCCAAAAGAAAATCACAAAAAAGGTGTCTTTCTCTTACAGAAGGCCGCAACCTCTCCTCCTCGTCGGAGGATGAGGCGACCGGGAAGTCCCAACGAGGGAGGCAGAGGAAGAAAACGGGGGAGGAAAAGGAGACCGAGAGCAGAGAAGTGGCCGAAGGGCTCCAGCCCCAGGACATCGGGAGCAGTGCAGTGGTTGCGGGGCTCCAGCCCCCGGCGACAGGAATCATCACAACGGCAAGTGGACCCCAGCTCCGGGTGACCGGGAGCAGTGCAACGGCCGATGGGCCCCAGCTCCGGGCGACCGGGAGCATTGCAGCGGCCAATGGGCCCCAGCTCCGGGCGACCGGGAGCATTGCAGCGGCCATTGGGCCCCAGCTACAGAAGACAAAGGAAGTGGCATGCCCAAAAGGGGGTGGAACGAGAAGGCCTCTGCCAACGACAACTTTCGTTACGCCACCTGATACTCACCTCACCGCTGGATTCCTGAGCCCAGGAAAGCTGAGGCAATTCACCGAAGCGGCGGGAATGATGGGACATGGAAATGGTCAGTGACTCTAAAGACAATGGAGCTCAAACTGGCATCTTTAAACGTGCGCAGTATAAAGAGCACTGTGCGATGTGTTAATGCCTTACAGTACCTGGCCAAGGTCAAGGCAGATGTGACTTTTCTTCAGGAGTGCGGGCTGCCACACCTCCACTGCTATCGGAGGTGATCGCGATGGTGGCCCCACGGACTGTCTGTGTGGTCGGGGGGAAATGACTGTCGTGCTTCCGGCCTGGGGATTTTGCTGCGGGGAGGGAACTTCACCATCACTGAGGTCAAGGAAGTGGTTGGAGGGCGTCTCCTCGTGGTGGACGTTATGTACCGTGGCTCTCCGCTCCAGCTGATAAATGTGTATGCCTCACCCACGCAGAGCGAGCGGCTGGCCGTTCTCCAGCAGCTCCCAGTGCTGCTGGCCACGTCCCGGGAGCTCGTTCTGGCCGGTGACTTCAACTGCATCATTGATGCAGCTGGACGATCCGGCAGTGCCGACAGCAGACTGGACAGCACGTCCAAGTTCCTGATGGAGATGGTAAAAGACGCAAAGCTGCGTGATGCCTTCAGCGACCCTGCAGGTGGGTCCCAGCCGCAGTTCACTTGGTCGAGATCGGACGGTTTAGCCCGATCTCGGATAGACTTCGTCTTCACGACGAAGGCCTTCACGGTGAGACACACTGACCTCACGCCAGTGTTCTTCTCCGACCACTGCCTCCTTCAGGCTTCCTGTCACCTACGGGAAGACCGGAAGGCAGGCAGAGGGACGTGGAAGTTAAACACGAAACTGTTGACACCAGAGAATGTCGAGGAGCTAAAGAGGGACTACGCATGTTGGAGAACGGTGAGGCCCCTCTTTGACTCCCCCACACTCTGGTGGGAAGCAACCAAGAAGAACATTAAGAGGTTCTTCATAATTAAAGGGGTTCAGAGAGCAAGACAGAGTCAGAGGGAATTGTGCCAACTCCAGACAGATTTGCAGCAACTGCTCCTTCTGCAGTCGAGCGGGGTGGATGTGAGGGAGGAACTTAGAGAGTTGAAGGACCGGCAAGCTCAGCTCTTCACCTCTGAATCCTCCAAGATCATCTTCCGATCTAGGGTCCGCCATATGGAGCAGGATGAGACGTGGTCACGTTTCTTCTTCCATAAGGTTCACAGGGGGAGCTCTGTGATGAACAGCCTTAGGGAGGAGGACGGCACGGTAGCATCCTCACAGACAGACGTGCTGAGGATCTGCAAATCCTTTTACACAGATTTGTATGACCAAAAGACCACAGACAGTACCTCCTCCCTGAACTTCCTGTCCTCAATCACGGAGGTCTTGGAGGACAGCAAGCGGGAGAGTCTGGACCAACCACTGACCCTAGAGGAGCTGACTGGCTCCATCCGTTCCTTTGACTCGAATAAAACTCCCGGAAGCGATGGCTCACCGGCCGAGTTGTATTTGGCTCTGTGGGACTGGATGGGCCCGGACCTGCTAGAAGTGTACAACGACATGCTTCTGGCTGGTAGCATGTCAGACTCCATGAGGAAGGGCAACATCACCCTAATCTACAAGCAGAAGGGGGAGATGAAGGACATAAAGAATTGGAGACCCATAACACTCTTAAATGTAGACTACAAGATCCTGTCCAAGGCCATCGCCAATCGGGTCAAGTCTGCTCTGGGACAGGTGATCCACCCGGACCAAACCTGTGCTGTACCTGGCAGGAAAATCTCAGACAGCCTAGCGCTGCTGAGAGATACCATCGCCTACGTGCAGGACAGATGGGTGGATGCCTGCCTAGTCAGCTTGGACCAGGAGAAGGCCTTCGACAGGATTTCGCACACGTACATGAGGGACGTGCTCTCCAAAATGGGACTTGGGGAGGGAATCAGAAATTGGATCAAACTGCTCTACACCAACATCTGTAGTGCAGTCCAAATCAATGGGTGGGAATCAGACAGTTTCCCGGTAAGGTCTGGAGTCAGGCAGGGTTGCCCTCTCTCTCCTGTCTTGTTTGTCTGCTGTATTGAACCTTTTGCTGAATCCATCAGGAAGGATGCTGGCATAAGAGGAGTGACATTGCCAGGCAGTGGGGGCATTCAAGTAAAGACCTCCCTGTACATGGACGATGTCGCTGTCTTCTGCTCGGATCCAGGGTCGGTTCGCAGACTGATTAGTATCTGCGACCAGTTTGAGTCGGCCACGTGAGCCAGGGTGAACCGCAGGAAGAGCGAGGCCATGCTCTTTGGCAACTGGCCCGACAGATCTTCCGTCCCCTTCACCATCAAGCCTGACTTCTTGAAGGTGTTGGGGATCTGGTTCGGGGGGGCTGAGGCATGTAACAAAAATTGTCTGGAGCGGATAGCCAGGGTGGGGAGGAAGCTGGAGCTGTGGAGGCAACGCTCCCTCTCCATAACGGGAAAGAAATTTGGTCATCAGGTGTGAGGTGCTCTCGGGGCTGCTGTACTTGGCACAAGTGTGGCCTGTCCCTCCCTCATACGCCACAGGGATCACCCGGGCCATCTTCCAGTTCATCTGGGGGTCGAGGATGGACCGGGTGCGACGGGCCACAATGTACAAGTCGGCAGACAACGGGGTAAAAGCATGCCCAACGTCGCCCTCATTCTGATGGCCACCTTCGTGTGTGGCTGCATCAGGCAGAGTGTAGAGCCAAGGCACGTGGGCACCAAGTGTCACTACCTGCTGAGGTTCTACCTGTCCCCGGTGTTGCGAAGGATGGGCCTGGCGCAGGTGCCACGCAATGTGCCAGTCAGCTGGACATTGCCGCCCCATCTGTCGTCGGTGGAAGGGTTCTTCCGGACCAACACCTTTGACCACATGTGCATCGGGCAGTGGTCAGCACAGAATGTCCTGCAGGCACTGCAGGGAAAGGACTCTATGGACCCGGTGGCATGGTTCCCTGAGCAGACTGCCCAGCTTGTCTGGCAAAATGCCTCATCGCCAGAACTCACCAACAAGCACCAAGACCTGGCTTGGCTGGCGGTGAGGGGAGCCCTCCCAGTCAGATCCTTCCTGCACCGTCGGAACCTCACTGCCAGCGCACGCTGCCCTCGGGACGGCTGCTATGGCGAGGAGACGGTTGCCCACCTCTTTACAGAGTGTGGGTTTACTAAAAGAGTCTGGAGAAAAATGCAAGGGTCCCTGGTACGCTTTATCCCGAACAGCTCCGTCACAGAGGACTCTGTGATTTACGGACTGTTCCCAGGGACACATTCAGAGGCTGACATCGAGTGCTGCTGGAGGGTCATCAACTCGGTAAAAGACGCCCTTTGGTCTGCCCGAGCATTGTTCACCACCCAGCAGAGCGAGATGTCCGTCAGGGAATGTTGCCGACTGGCCCGCTGCAGACTGCAGGAGTACGTGCTGAGGGACGCACTGAAGCTCGGTGCAGCCAACGCCAAGTCTCGGTGGGGGAGGGTCACAGTCTAATGCCCTTCCGCTGCTGGACATGGGGGGTACAGTATTGTGGAGACGCCCCTCAATATAAGGGAAGGTATCCCACGCCACTGTGGCACGAGTGGGGGACTGATTCGTGGAAATTTGGGGGAAAGAAATGTCTAAACTGTATTGATCTATTGTACAGCCTCCGAAAATGTCGGATGGATTTTCTGCAAGGTTAAGGTATTGTATATATTTATCATTCGAATAAAGTATATTTTGAAATTTAAAAAAATAAAAAATAAAAAAAATATTGCGGACCGAGCGGAGGTGTTCGGCGAAGCGATCGCCAAGCCTCCGCTTGGTCTCACCGATATAGATCATGTGGCATCTGGAGCAGCTGAATGTTTCCAGAGATAATCTGCCCATTGGATGATTCCGTTAGATGTTTTGATTAGACATTTGTGGGAACCAATCGCAATCCCATCCTCCCTCAATCAGAAGCCCCCGATCACTGCCCCGTGTTTTGTTTGGGTTGGGTAGCTCATAACCAACATCACCCCTTTTTCTCCCCTCCCTCCCGGTGCCTTACTGAATGCGCATCCAATCTCTCTCTATCCCACCCGCTCCCCCCGTCACCGCTCCTTCCACTTGTATTAATTCTTCTTGCTTACATTTCAATCCCTTTTCTTTCAAAATATTTGTATTTGGTTTTTTTCAAAAGCAAAAAAAAAAACAATACAGAATAATGATAAACATAACAGTGATGTTGATACATAGGGATCAGGGTTACATTAATGGCAAGTATAACCTAAATATGAGTCCAGTGTCAAAATACACAGTGAATATAGATCTCCCGGTCTCTATGTAAATATAGTTAAGTGCTTTAAAGAGAACTTATATGTATAAAAACAAAAAGATAAAAAGAAAAAAAAGAGAAAAAAGAAAGAACAAACCCCCTAAACTAAAGAGAAAAAAAAGCAAAACAGAATCTGGGCTGCAACGAGCTTCAACAATTTAAGTCCCTATTTGTCGTCGTCCATTCCACCTTATAACCGTAACAAAAAATATTATACCAGTCGGAGAGGGGACAATTTATGCCGTATGAAAATGTTGAATAAATCTTCCCCAAGTCCAATCAAATTTAACCAAGGGTTCAACAAAGTCATGTTTTCTATATTTAAACATGATATCCTTACAGAGTACCAATGGAGTGTGGTTGGAGGATTAGAATCTTTTCATTTAAATAAAGTATTTAAATAAACCTTCAAGTATCCAACGGGATGGCAGAAGGTGATGGAAGTCTTCCGGGAGAGGGGAAATGAAGCTCCGCTGTCGCTGCTGAAAGTGCAGCCGCTCTTCACCCTCCCCACCCAGAAGGAAAGGTTCATTACGGTGCACATGTTTAACCCACACGTGCCCGTAGTGGATGTCCTCACCTTCCTTGCTCGCTACGTTGAGGGAACAGGAGAATGTGTGGATGTGAAGGACGTGCACGGAATTTGGACCAGCAAGCGGCAAGTCAAGGTAAAGCTGAGGGTGGACAAGAATGGAGAAATCGCCCACCCCCCCTCTGTTTTCGCGATTGGAGGAAACCAAGGATACTTGAGCTATGTAGGGCAACCCAGGCTGTGCAGGAAATGCAACAAGCCTGGGCATGTGATGGCCCAATGCACTGCAGTTGTCTGCAAAAACTGCAAGATGGAGGGCCATGAGACAAAGGACTGTCAGGCCAGCAAGAACTGCAACCTGTGCGGGGAGGCAGGCCACCTTTACAGGGCTTGCCCTAAAAGAGCCTGCACCTACGCACAGGCAACAAGAGGAGCTGCTGCCAGCACCCCAAAGGGGGGTGAGGCACCCCCCGCCACTGCCAAGACCCCAGCAGAAAGAGGGAACACGGATGAGGACAGCCCGACCACCTTGCGGCCCCAAGTGCCAGAAGGAGACGCCCAGCATCCTGCCCAGGAGGGAGAGTCGATGGAGGAGGGGGAACAGCAGGAGAAATGGACAATGGTGA
This sequence comes from Okamejei kenojei, assembly GCA_035221665.1. Classification (NCBI taxonomy): domain Eukaryota; kingdom Metazoa; phylum Chordata; class Chondrichthyes; order Rajiformes; family Rajidae; genus Okamejei; species Okamejei kenojei. Next base: position 13,485,819 of record CM069171.1, on the reverse strand, counting down.
CGTATAAGAAGAGGGGTCAGCCCAAAGAGCCAAGGCCGGAAAGGAGTGGTAAGTCCAAAAGAAAATCACAAAAAGGTGTCTTTCTCTTACAGAAGGCAGCAACCTCTCCTCCTCGTCGGAGGATGAGGCGACCGGGAAGTCCCAACGAGGGAGGCAGAGGAAGAAAACAGGGGAGGAAAAGGAGACCGAGAGCAGAGAAGTGGCCGAGGGGCTCCAGCCCCAGGACATCGGGAGCAGCGCAGTGGTTGAGGGGCTCCAGCCCCTGGAGACAGGAATCATCACAACGGCAAGTGGACCCCAGCTCCGGGTGACCGGGAGCATTGCAGTGGCCGATGGGCCCCAGCTCCGGGCGACCGGGAGCAGCGCAGAGGCCATTGGGCCCCAGCTACAGAAGACAAAGGAAGTGGCATGCCCAAAAGGGGTGGAACAAGAAGGCCCCTCCCAACGACAACTTTGGTTACGCCACCTGATACTCACCTCACCGCTGGATTCCTGAGCCCAGGAAAGCTGAGGCGATTCACCGAAGCGGTGGGAATGGTGGGACATGGAAATGGTCAGTGACTCTAAAGACAATGGAGCTCAAACTGGCATCTTTAAACGTGCGCAGTATAAAGAGCACTGCGCGATGTGTTAATGCCTTACAGTACCTGGCCAAGGTCAAGGCAGATGTGACTTTTCTTCAGGAGTGCGGGCTGCCACACCTACGCTGCTATCGGAGGTGGTCGCGATGGTGGCCCCACGGACTGTCTGTGTGGTCGGGGGGAAATGACTGTCGTGCTTCCGGCCTGGGGATTTTGCTGCGGGGAGGGAACTTCACCATCACTGAGGTCAAGGAAGTGGTTGGAGGGCGTCTCCTCGTGGTGGACGTTATGTACCGTGGCTCTCCGCTCCGGCTGATAAATGTGTATGCCTCACCCACGCAGAGCGAGCGGCTGGCCGTTCTCCAGCAGCTCCCAGTGCTGCTGGCCACGTCCCGGCAGCTCGTTCTGGCCGGTGACTTCAACTACATCATTGATGCGGCTAGACGATCCGGCAGTGCCGACATGTATTGTATATATTTATCATTTGAATAAAGTATATTTTGAAATAAAAAAAATAAAAATTTAAATAAAGTAGATCTCCTGGCAATTAATGTGGTAAAAGCAATCAGCCGATGGGCTTAACAGGACAGATGAATAGAATCTAACAATGGTAGCCCAGAAATTGTAGCAATAGGATGAGGTTGTAAATCAAAACCTAAAACTACAGAAATAGTATCAACATTTTATTTCCTATATTTTTCCAAAAGTGGGCAAGACCTAAACATATGAGTCAATGAGGCCAATTCAGAGTTACATGTGTCACAGGTAGGATTTATATGACCATAAAAACGAGCTAACTTATCTTTTGACATATGAACTCTGTGAACCACCTTGATTTGAAGATTGAAAAACTGGAACAGAGATTAAAGATTTAGCTTTTCTATTTTTAAAATTGAAGGAATTTTTCCTCCCTGTCTTTAGACAAATTAAGTGAACGCTGTTCTTGTTTTTCATATTTTGACCTTGGATAAATAATATGAGGTAGCTCGTGTTCCACTGCCAACACGTACTTTTTTTAACCATAATATTAATTTCGTTTTTGGCTATTGAGTGGCATTGGGTGCTGTCGTTAGGCGAGATGGGGGTATGGAAGGGATTAGGTAGCGTACTGACTGTCTACTGGTCAGTTTCGGGCTTTGCATGGGTGGGGGTGGGGGGGGAGGGGTCTTTTGCTTTTAGCTTAGCTTTTTTCATCTGTGCAGAACTACAAAAATGTCTGAAATGACATCACTTCTGGCTCCGCCCTAGATTTTTCTTCTTCCGGTATCATGAACTATTATGCTTTAAGAAATTAACCCTTTATATTCCACATGATTTTTACAAACGATATATAAAGTTATTAACTTCCTTTCATGGAATGTGAATGGATTGAACCATCCCATTAAGAGGATTTTTTTTTAAAGTTCTTCGTAGATTAAATGCTCAGATTATCATTGTTCAGGAAACTCATGTAAGGCAAAATGACAATCAGCGATTTTTCAAGTATTGGAGAGGACAGCAGTTTCATTCAAATTCACAGGCTAAGTTCAAAGGAGTCTCTATTTTTATTGACTCCTCAATTCCGTTGGTTCATAATGAAACAATTACTGATCCATATGGTAGATTTTTGGTGATTACTGGCGTGCTTCATAACCAAAAAATTTTGCTATGGTGAATGTTTATGCACCAAATATTGATCACCCTGAGTTATGGGTGGTGATTCTAACTGTTATTTGAACCCCTTGATGGACAGATCTGCATCTGATCATGTGCTTCCAAATAAATCAGCTAGTTTTATCAATTTTTTTTTACTCGACTCTGGAATGTTTGAAGTCTGGAGTTTCTTACACCCAAATGACAAAGAATTTTCTTTTTTCTCTCAAGTATATCATAGACTACTTTATAATATATTCTCGGATAGTTTCATCGGTCACTGCATGTGAGTATGATGCAATTGATATTTCTGATCATGCACCATTGAAACATCAATCAAACTACCTGATTCCAAGTTTAGTGCAAAACAATGGCGATTTATTGCCACTTTGCTTCAAGATCTAAATTTTGTTAATTTTATTAAAGATCAGATTGCTTTTTTTCTTCTTAACAAATTCTACTGAAGAAATATTCAATGGTGTAGTCTGGGATGCTTTTAAGGCATATATTCGTGGACAAATTATTTAATACTCCGCGGGATTAAAAACACAAACTCAAAATGAAATACGTATATTGGTTGATGAGATTAAAGAATAGAGTTGAACTTCAATTAGTATCACCGACTGAGAACCAGCTACTTAAAACCAAAAGTCAATTTTATGTACATGGTGAAAAATCTGCTAAATTACTTGCTAATCAGTTGAAAGCAGTGTCGGCCAAACGTCAGATTACTAAAGCGAGTTAACGGGATGGTACACTAACTGTAGACCATGATGAAATTAATAAATCCTTTCAGGAATTTTATACCTCCCAAAACCAATCCGAATTTCATACTGATTCCAATATAATGCATGAGTTTTTAAAGAAACTGAACTTGCCAAATTTATTACATAATGAGTCTCTATTGTTAGATGAACCCATCACGGAGGAAGAAATACAGAAGCAATCCTCTCAATGAATTCTGGTAAAGCTTCCGGTTTAGATGGATTTACAGTTAATTTTTTTAAGTATTTCTCAAGTTTACTGTCTCCCTGGCTATGCAAGGTTTTAAAGAAGCCTTTTTAATGAATAGATTACCACAATCCTTTTATGAAGCATCTGTTTATTTAATTCTTAAAAAAGATAAAGACCCTACTAAAGTGACATCATATAGATCTATATCACTGTTAAATGCAGATTCCAATTTTATTTCCAAAACATTAGCTATGAGATTGGAAAATATTTTATCGCAAATTATTTCTGAAGATCAGACAGGTTTTATCAAAAATCGTTACTCATACTTTAACATTAGAGGATGAATGAATATCGTATATACAACATCAAATAAAACTCCAGAATGTGTCATTTCACTTGATGCCGAGAAGGCGTTTGATAGAGTAGATGGGAATACTTATTCAATACACTTGAAAAATTTAAGATTGGTCCAAAATGTATTTCTTGGATCAAGCTGACATATCATATACCTCAGGCTTCTGTACTTACCAATAATCAGAGATCCCCTTTTTTTAGGCTATTTTGAAGTACTAGATAGGGCTGTCCTTTAATTCCTTTATTGTTTGATACCGCTTTGGAACCTTTGACCACGGCTATTAGGGAATTTCCTAATATTTCTGGTATTGTCCATGGGAATAAGACACATAAGCTATCTCTTTATGCAGATGATCTGTTATTATTCATCTCTAACCCTATGAAATCTATTCCGGTAATAGTAGCTCTACTTAATCAATTTAGTAGTTTTTCTGGTTATAAACTAAATCTTAGTAAGTGAGCTTTTTCCATTAAACAATCTAGTTTCGATTTATGGACAGTTTCCATTTAGATTGACTACCGAATGTTTTACTTATTTAGGCATTAAGATTACTAAGAAACACAAGGAATTATTTAAAGCCAATTATACGCCTTTAATTGACCATATCAAACAACAGTTCACTAAATGGTCACCAATGTCCTTATCTTTAATAGGCCAAATCAATGCTATTAAAATGTTTATCTTACCTAAATTCTTATATTTATTTCAGACGATACCAATTTTTATTCCTAAATCTTTCTTTGATATTATTGACTCCAAAATTTCCATATATATATATATATATATATATATGGAATAACTAAATTGTTTAATGGAAAAAGCTCACTCTTGCAGTTTTTGGACTACCAATGTTAGATTCTATTAATTTGTCCCATTCCGCCCATCGGCTGATTGCTTTTACCACATTAATTGCCAGAAGACCTATTTTATTTAAATGGAAAGACGCTAACCCTCCGACCACACTCCATTGGTACTCTGAAACTATATAATGGTTAAATTTAGAAAAAATCAGGAATGACACTTTAGGAATGACATTTAACCCTTGGTTAAATTTGATAGGACTTAGGGAAGATTTATTCAACATTTTCACACGTCATAAATTGTCCCGACTCCAACCGTTATGAAAATTATTTTACCTTTATACGGTGGAACGGACATGACGACAAACAGGGGCTTAAATTGTTGAAATTCTTTGCAGCCCAGATTCTGTTTTGCCTTTTTTTTGTTCTAGTTTAGGGGAGGGGGGGGGGTTGTTTTTCCTTTTTTCTCTTTTTGTTTTTTTTATATATATATTTTTTAATATTTAACTATATTTACATAGAAATCAGGAGGTCCATATTCAATGTGTATTTTGACACTGGACTCATATTTAGGTTATAACTGTTATTAATGTAATCCTGGGTACACAAAAAGCTGGAGAAACTCAGCGGGTGCAGCAGTATCTAAGGAGCGAAGGAGATAGGCGACGTTTCGGGTCGAGACCCTTCTTCGGTAAGGTAATTATGTAATCCTGATCCCTATGTATCAATATCATTGTTATGTTCATCATTATTCTTTTTTTTGTCGTTTGTTTTTGTTTTTGAAAAAAAAGATAATAAAAAGATTTTAAAATAAAAGAACTGTGTGTTAATGAGTAGAAAGGGCAAGTATTTTCATTGGCTTTTGCAGAGATAAACTGCCCATTGGATTATTCCGTTAAATGTTTTGATTAGACATTTGTGGGAACCAATCACAATCCCATCCTCCCTCAATCAGAAGCCCCCGAGTTGTGTTGGGTAGCTCATAACCAACATCACCCCCTTTTCTCCCCTCCCTCCCGGTGCCTTACTCGAATGCGCATCCAATCTACCTCTATTCCACTGATATTCATTCTTCTTGCTTACATTTCAATCGTGTTCATGTCCTCCAGAGCTACATTCTGACCGTGGAGTTACTCTAGCACTTTGTGTTTTAAATGTAAGCAAATGTCCCAAAACGTTATCTCATTAAATCCACTCTGAAGGAAATAGGAAATTTAATAGAGGGATATGTGAGGTGCTGCATTTTGAAAAGTCTAACATGGGCAGCACTGACATTGTGAAGGATGGGGCTCTGGGGAGTGTTGTAGAACAGTAGGGTCTAGGTGTGTAGTTTCTAAAGGTAGAAACGTAGATGGTTAGTGCGGTCAAAAAGGCATTTGTCACATTGGCCTTCATCAGTCAGAGTATTGAGTATCGAAGTTGGGAGGTCATGTTGCAGTTGTATAAGTCGTTGGTGAGGCAGCATCTAGAGTATTATGTTCAGTTCTGGGCACCATGTTATAGGAAAGTTGGTGTCAAATTGGAATGGGTACAGAGAAGATTTACAAGGATGTTGCCAGGGCAAGAGGGTCTGAGCTATAGGGAGAGGTTGAGTCAGCTGGGACTCTATTCCTTGGAGTGCAGGAGGATGAAGGGTGATCTTATTGAGGTGTATAAAATCACGAGAGGAATAGATTGGGTAGATGCACAGAATCTCTTGCCCAGATTGGTGAATTGTGGGCCAAAGGACATAGGTTTAAGGTTGAGGGGATAAGATTGAACTGGAATCTGAGAGGTAACTTTTTCACACTAAGGGTGGTGGGTGTATGAAACAAGCTGCCAGGGGAGGTAGTTGAGGCTGGGACTATCCCATCATTTAATAAACAGTTAGACAGCTACATGGATACTACAGGCTTGGAGGGATATGTACCAAATGCGATACGTGGGTAAGTTGGGCCGAAAGGCTCGTTTTCACACTGTATCACTCTGTTTCTGATTTTGAGTTAGTTGCTTATCTCAGCAAGGTAGAATTCTCTGGCCCCCGAGATGGTCAATAAATCCGCACTACATAGTTGGACAGTTAATTGGTGAAATAATAAACTGAATTTGTATAATTTGGGATCCTTTTGAGTTGATTGATAAATCACTGAAACAGGCTCTTTGACCCATCAAGTCCACGTCGACCACGTTTACGCGTTGAGTCGTCAACTTTATCATCCACACAATGGGAGCTACCGACAGAGCGACAATAAACCCACACATCTTGGGATGTGGGAGGAAGCTGGAGAAACCCCACGGTTTCACAGGGAGAATGTACTAGGTTAGAATTCAACTGACCTTTTAAACCACTGAATTTTCAGGAATGATATCCAAATGAAGTCTACCAGCTGCACCACACTCTCATTTCTATTAAGTTAATAGAAGCGACATATTATGTAGAATACGATTTCCCTCGGTTTCCGGTTGCACCGTAATTGGTGGGCAATTTGAAATTGTAGTAGTAACCAATCACACGTTAGTCAGTGCTCTCTCACCGTCTTTAATCCGACTACCACAAATCCCTGTACAGCATTTGGTCACAGATAATATTCTGAATGTCTCGGCTTGTTGCCGACATGCTTGCAGCAGATGGATCACTGTCGATGAGCCGAATCTGCCCCCTCTGAATATAAATTGCAAAACGGCTCATGACCTTGTATACAAGACCCGCGCAAACCCTGCCCGTGGTCGATCTATTCCCCCCGCATTCACCAAGGGCAACTAACGCCTTCATTACACGATCCCGCTCTCACCCGTCGCTGGTCAGCCCTTTCACAGACAATGAGAGTGGCTCTGAAAAGAGCCTTTTGGTCACTGGGTTCGGATTCTCTCGTTTACTTGTTGGTTCCACCGGTTTTCTTGGGCAACAGCACGGCCTGGATATTGGGCAACACACCTCCCTGAGCGATGGTCACCCCTCCCAGCAGCTTGTTGAGCTCCTCGTCGTTGCGGACGGCCAGCTGAAGGTGTCTGGGGATGATGCGGGACTTCTTGTTGTCCCGGGCCGCGTTGCCGGCCAACTCCAGGATTTCAGCCGTCAGATACTCGAGCACAGCAGCCAGATAGACCGGGGCTCCGGCACCCACCCGCTCAGCATAGTTGCCCTTTCTCAGGAGCCTGTGGACACGGCCCACCGGGAACTGCAGCCCGGCCCGGGATGAGCGAGACTTAGCCTTGGCCCGAGCTTTGCCGCCGTTTTTCCTCGTCCAGTCATTTCCAAATAGCGATGCAGACAGAATGAGGTCATCCGGCCGCACTCGCCCTTCTTGTACCTTCTGGAGGGATGCGGAGGGACGCTAATGATTGGTGGATCAGCGCCTAATGTCATTGGTGAGGAGCATAACCCAATCAGAGAGCTGTCTTGTGCACCAATCACAGTCCGCAGCAGAAGAAGCGCGGAAATGCACTGCCAATTCCCGGAGATTCGCAGAAATTTGAAAAATCGTCCAGAATATCACTTGTTCAAAGATATTCACTAATGAAATCAACATAAATCAACATAGTCTCCATATTTACCATTATATTGAACCACAGTTCGTTTATATTAAACAGGATATCTGTGATTCTGGGAATTTCATTCACTCTATTCTTTCCACCTGTAAGCGATCGGAACAAAATATATGATACTCGGTACCAAAGATCTTATATGTATAGCTATAAGATCTTTGCTCGGCATGCGTGAAAAGTTGCTCAGTGGAAAAAAAAACCTGTGAGCCTATTCCCCAATAGAAATGCGATTCAGAGTAGTCTCGGAGAAGGGGACAAAAAGTCAATAAACTGCATTCCCCGCAGCAATCAGCAATAATTTTGACCGGACAAGGTGAGGTGAGGTGAATGGGATTAAGATTTCATGTCGGTTTCGTGATCAGATATGTAGCAGGGATACCAGAATGTGAGCAGCGTAATCAGAATGTGAATAATTCCCGGAAGGAAGGAAAGAGACAATTCTGCTGCAATTCGATGTCCAAATAGGAGTACAACTCTTTCAATGAGACTGTGGGTGGCTCTTAAAAGAACCGTTGGGTTTTCGGTTTGTCTTGTCTATAGTTCGTCGGTCTCTACTTGGACCTGGTGTACTTGGTCACCGCCTTTGGCGTGATTGGCGTGCTTGGCCAGCTCCCGGGCAGCAGCAGGCGCACGGCGGTCTGGATCTCCCGGGAGCTGATGGTCGAGCGCTTGTTGTAATGAGCCAGGCGGGTAGCGTCACCAGCGATGCGCTCGAAAATATCGTTGACGAACGAGTTCATGATACTCATGGCCTTGGACGAGATGCCGGTGTCGGGGTGAACCTGCTTCATCACTTTGTAGATGTAGATGGAGTAACTCTGCTTCCTCGACTTCCTGCGCTTCTTGTCTGCGGGTTTCTTGGCGCCCTGGGTGAGGCTTTTGTTTGGAGACATGTTTTCCAAAATGAAAACCCTCGCGCATATGTGGACTTTTATTAAGTCGCTCAATCTTCCGTCGTCCACATTACATGCATGATATATCATAACATGCCCCCTTTTTCCAAAAGAGAAAAACGTACAGATGTACAATGAATGCTCGCTTGGCATATATCTGTCCAGTGAGAAAAAGAACTATTTCTAACAGTTTGAAAAGTTGTTTCTTGACTGTGCAATGTGAATAAGCGAGTTCAGTGTTCCGAAAAAACGCAAGGAATCATGGGACTTGTCAAAGGTAATTCGGGAATAAAAAAAGCGAACACTGGTAGCGGGGAGAGCGGGATGTAACAGCGAGAGATAGGGTACAGACGCGAGTGGGAGACAGGGGGAGAGACTGGACCGGCGGTGAGACGGTGAGAGGTGGGGGAGAGAGAAGTGGGGAGATGGACGTGTTCAGGGAGTCAAGAGAGAGAGGTTTCAGTCAGACAGACAACCACTGGTAAAGCCATGGCTCGTTGCTTCTCGGAGAAGCCTGCGGGTTTCGGCAAAGCTTTCTTGGCGCCCTTCTTAGGAGCGGGTTTCTGCGCCTCGGGCATTTCTTCAGCGCGGATTAAATCGCAGAGCCCAGAATTATGTGCTAATGAATGCTGGGTAGAAAGGGCGAGTATTTTCATTGGATGGCTGCAGAGATAAACTGCCCATTGGATTATTCCGTTAAAAGTTTTGATTAGACATTTGTCGGAACCAATCGCAATCCCATCCTCCATCAATCAGAGCTCCCGACCGCTGCCCACAAAAAGGCTCCCGTTCCGCTCCGTTGCGTATTACACGTCAGCCCATTGCATTTCGCAGGAGTGGGCTATCTTGCTCCGCTATAAGATCTTTGATTCTGACCGCGGAGTTACTCCAGCAATTTGTGTTTTAAATATAAGCAAATGTCAAAAAACTTCATTTCATTAAATCCACTCGAGGGAAATAGTAAATCTGCATTTAGAAATGATATGATTAATAGTAAGATTAAACGAGAACTTACCAAGTTCGAAGGTTGATGTTTATTTTATGAGGAGTTGCGGTGAGGGATTTTGTGAAGACCCCGCCAGCACGCATGTGCGACATTCTTCAAAGCAGCGGTGTGGAATCACAGGTCGCTCCATGACTGGAGATAGTAAGATTAATGACGTAGAACATACCCGTTGACCTTATGATAGGGGGTTGGGAGCGGAGGGCACGAAATCCCTCACTGCAACTCCTCATAAAATAAAGATCAACCTTCGAACTTAGTAAGTTCTCGTTTAATCTTACTATTTTATTTCGGAGTCACGTGAGTTGCTATCTCACATGCTATCACACTGCCGCAATACTGAAGGAGGAAGGTTGTTAATGCATTCCAGATTGAAAAATAATGCACATTTATTAACACAAATAATAACAAAACAAAAGACCCCTAATTCGGGGACAAATCATTCACAGAGCGGCTCCCAGCACGGCTTCCGCGAACGTTGCGGGGGCGACCAGCAGCTTATTGTAGAACCGCTGGAAGGTTGCTTCACTGGCCCAGCCCGTGGTGGCGAGGATGTGGTCTATGGGCACCTCCATGGCCCTCACCGCTGATGTGGATGCAGCCCTGGTAGAGTATGATTTAAAAATGTTAGTATCTACTCCTGCTGCATCCAACATCGCCCTGAGCCACGTGCAATAGTCTGCACAGTCACCCGGTGATGTGGTTGTTTGTGGCTGATGAGGTTGTTTGTGCCTGCTCCATCTTCCAGATGGTTCGTGTTGTTCTGATGTAGTGGCGGAGATGGGTGGCTATGCGGAGGGTGGCATCAGTGGGGTATGCCCGAAATTCCAACTGCAGCCCAAGAGCCCCAGGTCTGTGCTGCTTCAGCAGGTCCTCTACAAAGAAAGTTACCTTAGCAAGGGTGGAGACCATGCTATCCAGCCGCAGCTTCTGTAAGGCCTGGACCCGTTGAGCTGTAGTCAGTGCCATCAGCATCACCACTTTGAGGGTGAGCTTATTGAGTGGTAACTCTGTCATAGGGGACCAGCTCCTCAGTAGGGTCAGTACTATCCCTACGTCCCAGGTGATGTTGTATCTGGGTCATGGAGGGTTGGTGTTGAACACTCCCCTCATGAATTTGGACATCAGGTGGTTTGAGCCTACACCTACGTCCAGGTATGAGGACAGCGCACTCCTGGCGCTGTTGATGGCACTGTAGCTGAGGCCCTCATCGTAATGAAGGCCCGCTAGGAATTCCAGGACATCAGGGATCGTGGCCGAGTTGTAGGTCGTGTTGGTACGGGAGCAGAAGGCCTCCCACTTCCTGACCTGGGTGAGGTACTGCCTCCTGGTAGATGCTCGGCACGACGTTGAGATGAGGTCCAAGGCTCTGGGTGATATGCCGGCCTTGATAAGCGGCCTCTTTAGAACCTGCAAGCCAACAGGTTGAGGTGACCATGGCACGGGTGACTTTTCCCCATAATCAATTTGGGGTTTTTTATCAATGTGAACCCACGAAAGTTTCAAATATTTGGAGGACCACGGCTGTGTAGGCCAATTGGGTATGATCAAAATGCCTGTAGCAGAATCCAGTTGAATTTTCTGCAATACCCGACTGATAAGGCAGAATGGGGGGATGTAGCAAATCAATTTCCTCCAATGGAGAGAAAAAGCATCCATAGCTACTGCCCCAGGGTCTGGTTCCCAAGACACATACGTTGGTATCTGATGGTTCAACCTGGACGCAAAAAGGTCTATATCTGGTGTGCTATAATTTCAGCAAAAATTTGGGGGGTTCAACATCCACTCGATGTTATCATTGAACACTCGTGACCTGGTGTCCGCCACTGTGTTGAGCTTCCCTGATAGATAGGTCGCTGTTATCCAAATATTTCTCTCAATGCACCAGTGCCAGATTGTGTTTGCCAATTCGTCACAAGATAATGACCTGATACCACCCATATGATTTATGTAAGCCACCACCGTGGTGTTATCTATTTGGAGGCGGACATGTAAATGCTGTAAGTTAGTGCAGTATGCCCACAGCCCATGGAAAGCCGCTAACATCTCCAGATAGTTTATCCCTTGTGTCTGGAGGAGGGTAGACTCATGAGGGTCCCATCTGCCACCACAACTAGACGTGGTGAAAGTTGCACCCCAGCCCTGTGTGCTTGCTGTCAGTCTGTAGCATGACTGATGGGTTGCTAACAATGATGAGTTTGTGACACTCACTAATATTGTCAATTCGCCTTTATAGCTCAGCTTTAGCCTTCAATGGCAGCCGTATCGGTCTGTCAAAGTGCCCAGCATTTGCTTTTAATGCTGAGATCTTTGCTCTTCGAAAGTTTTGGCAATGTAATAGTCCGAATTGCGCAGCTGAGAATGTAGCTACCAATTTCCCAATTACCTTGGCCATCTGTCTGATAGTCGATACCCTGGCGCAAGCAAGGCTGTTGCATGCTTCTTTAATGTCTGAAGCTTTGTTGGTCGGGATGGTGATCATCATTCGGTTTGTGTCAATGGTGAAGCCCAGGTAGTCCATAACTTGAGAAGGGGTTAGTTTGGATTTGTCTGGATGGGTTACAAACCCTAATGTCTCGAATAAAGATTTGGTCGCTGTGACTGCCAGCTTTGCCAATTGGAGGGTCTGTCCCACTATAAGTATATCGTCTAAGTATGCCATGACGATATAATTCTGTTGCCTGAGGATTGCCAATATTGGTTTGACTATTTTGGTAAATAGTCTGGGGGCTGTGGTTAACCCATTGGGTAAGGCTTTGTATTGCCATAACTGTCCCTTCCAGACAAATTTTAGGAACTTCCTGTGAGATTCTCTGATGGGGACTGTATAGCATGCATCTTTTAAATCAACGCAAGCCATAAAGTACCCCTGGTAAAGCAGCTGCTTAGCTGTTTCAAAGGTTTCCATTTTGAAATGGGTATATTGTACAAAAGTGTTCAACTGGGTTAGGTCTATGATAATCCGACACCCACCATCTTTTTTGGTTTTTGTAAAGATGTTGGACACAAACTCAAGGGGTTTGTGTGTCGTTTTACCTATCACCCCTTTGGCTGCTAGCCATAGAATTTCTGCATGTCCCTCCTTTATCTCTTTTTGAGAGAGCGTAAATGTGCACTGAGGTACATGCTGTGTAGGGGGAAGTTTCCCATTAATAAATTCTATGACATAACCGTGAACACTTTGTAGAATAAACGTGTCTGTGGTTATTGCATCCCAAGCATCACGAAATGCCTGCAACCGTCCCCCTACTTGTGAGGTTATAATTGCTACTTTTAGACGAACCAGACCCCCTTACCTCCATGGTCAACGGTGGGTCTTGGTATATGGTGTTTTGGGGGACGTTGTGTTGCTTGTCATGGCTGTGGCCGCATCTTCCATGCGGGCCTCTGCAGGCCTTGCCCTAAAAAAGGCCTCTGCTGTTGGGGGACTGGAGGCGGATAGGTCCTTGGTGTCCTACCCGGGTGGCGAGGTTTCCAGGTAGGATACGGTTGTTGTCGCTGGTATGGGAGTACTTTAGCCGGTGGCGGTTTCATAAGGTCAATGGTCTTGGCCTCCTCGTCCTTTTCTTTGACCTGTTTCGGCAGATCTTCCCCGAACAGCTGATGAGGTGGTGGAGTGGTGGAGGTACGGCACAACCCTGCAAGTGTGGTCAGATAATTAAAGGTTCCCGCCAGTTTGAGGTGCAGCGGCTCCCCGGTGTGGGTAGCAGTGGCAAATTTCCCCACTACGTCCAGCAGGTCCTCACCTTGCTCTGGGTCTGCGGCCTCCGGCCTCCGGCATCCCTGGTTCTTCATCGAAGTCAGCGTCCTGGCAACTTCTGGCACTGCTGGCTGGAGAAGACGAGATGCTGGGCGGTCTCCTGGCATGGCTTGTGGAGGCCCCAGACTCCCATTCATCCCGGTCCATATCCCGCTGGACTAGTTGCTCCACCAAGAGCTCCAACCTTGCAATGCGACCGTCCCCGCTACTCGCGGCGGACAAGCCGACTTCCCCAGGCTCTGCAAAATCTCTGGGGCTTCCACCAGCGTACCACACCTCCATAAGGTGCAGACTAGGGTCAGGTGGTAGATCGTCGTGGACAACTGCTCCTGCAGGCCCATACGACTCCCGCACGGACATACCGCTAGTCGGCCTTCGAGCGGACTGACACGGTCCCCCTGCCTGGTAGGAAGGCAGTGGAGATGAGTCAGAGTCGGCGCTGGCCCCCGGTACCTGGCTCCCCAAAGTCCGTGCAGGCTTACCTCCACTTCTGACCATATATCTCCGTGGAGGTGCATGGTCGGCAGCTACCAGAGCTAAGCTGGTCGACCGTGTACTGCTGCCACCGGCGCCCTTGGCCGTAGCCTGACACAGCGTTGTGTCGGCAGCTCCTGCTCCTGCAGGGCTGCTCGACGCAGCAGTAGCTCTGCCAGCCTGCCCTACGGCAGATATCCCCGGCAGCTGTACGTGGCGTGCCGCGGCTGCGGGGCTCCCCTGTAGCGCAGTCGTTACCCGGCTTTGCCCCCGTGGATCCTGAATAACACGGGGTGATGCCGCCGTCGGTATGCGAGGCACTTTGCCACGTACCTGTTGCTCCCCCGCTTCCTGGGGGATGGGGACACGAAGTCAGGGTCTGGCATTCCCTGCTCCAGTGCGGACATCCATTCCGGAGGTAAGTTGGGCGCTGTTGTCACTGATGCGCCCAACTTCCGCACCTTTTCCCCCGGCCGTCCGAATGCTGCCGGTGTTTCTTGCAGCTCCGGAGAAAGTGGCCGCTGGCCTGTTGGCGTCCCGCGGCGCTTGGGAAGCTTACGTGACTCCGAAATAAAATCAATGTTCGGGTTGAATAATGAGGTTTTAATAAGGAGGGTAGGTGAGGATTTTGTTTCGAGACACGTTTTCCAAAATGAAAACCCACACGCATGTGTGGACATTTAAGTTGCTCAATCTCTCGTAGTCCACATTACATGCATATGATATATCATAACATGCCCCCCCTTTTTCCAAAAGAGAAAAACATACAAATGTACAATGCATGCTCGCTTGGCATATATCTGTCCAGATAAAAAAGAACAATTTCTAACAGTTTGAAAAGTTACTTCTTTACTGTGCAAAGTGAATAAGCGAGTTCGGTATTCCGAAAAACGCAAGGAATCATGGGATTTGTCAAAGGTAATTCGGGAATAATAAAAGCAAACGGGGTGCCTGGTAGCGGGGAGAGTGGGATGTAACAGCGAGAGAGAGGGTACAGATGCGAGTGGGAGACGGGGGGGGGGGGGGGGGGGGGGAGACTGGACCAGCGGAGAGACGGTGAGAGGTGGGGGAGAGAGAAGTGGGGTGAAGGACATGCATAGGGAGTCAGAGAGGTTTCAGTCAGACAGACGACCACTGGTAAAGCCATGGTTCGTTGCTTCTTGGAGAGTCGATAAAATGTCCTCAATCGAGAGAATGCAACTTCAGAACCTCCTCGTCTCGACCGTGCTGGAAATTTCCATGGGCGCAAGGGAAAAATGTACTAAAGTTTGCATTGAGTGAACTGAGTGTTCTTACCATCCTCGTCGTACACTGGCACATTGTGAGTGTGGTTGGATCCCATCTGCAACTCAGCCAACGTCGGTCACATTATCCGGACAGGCAGCGGGGGATCAGGACTTAATGCGAGGCTTCAGCGATGTTCTGGAATCCTAGCCGGCCACCGCTGAATAGCAGAATCAAGGAGTCAGCGCCCGACAGGTGAGTGGACCGTGGTAGCTGGTAGCCTCTCCGCACGCCGTTGGAATAACTGACACCTCTACCCCCGAGTTGGGCACTGCCTCCACGACTCTGCTCCTCGGCAGTAGCCAACTAGGTTTGCGACGGTACAAGTTGGCGAGAAAATGATGGGTTTCTCTCAACTCTTCTTTCCTTGTACTAGGGGTAGCATTCATACTGTATCCCCTTCGTGAACTGGGGAAAGGTCTTTAGCCGTCTTGTAATTGTCACCTTGCTGCTGAACCCGCTGCTTCATGCGTTCGTGATCATATATTATTCTGGGTTTGAGTCGACTTGCTGTCATTGGCAGAAGTGTACGCGTGCAACGATTCATGAGGCGCTGAGCGGGACTTGTGCTCAGCCGTTGCGAAGGTGTATTACGGTGGTCCAACGTCGTTAGGTAGGGAACGGATAGTGATTTGTTGCTTTTCATTAGGATTCGCTTTGCTGTTTTGACGGCTGATTCTGCTTTCCTATTCGCTTTGCTGTTACTGGGACTGTTGCACGGGTACACAAAATCCCATTCTCTCGCAAACTTGCAAAATGCGATCGTGTACTGCAGTCCGTTATCGCTCTCGCATAATCAGCTTGCGAATCATGGTTGGACTACTCGTGTCTCTCAGCCGGTCTACTTCGACGAAGTTGCTGTGGTAGTTGACGGTGACGAGATTATCTTTCCTGTACCATGTGAAGAGATCTGTGCCAATTTTCGCTGGTGAAATGACCAACTATGTATTGATGAAAACGCTTCATTGCGAATACCGCAGCGAGCATCTCCTTCTCATTCGAAGCATATCGCGATTCTGCGTCAGTTATTGCTCTGCTCGCATATGCGATGGGACGTCCCTTTTGGAGCAAAGCTGCTCCCAGTCCTTTGTTGCTCATGTCACACTGAATCGACAGCTCCTCCTTGGGATTGTAGTACAGAAAAAATAGGTGCACGAGTAGGCCGTTCGGCCCTTCGAGCCCGCACCGCCATTCAATATGATCATGGCTGATGATCCAACTCAGTATTCTGTACCTGCTGTTTCTCCATATCCCCTGATCCCTTTAGCCACAAGGGCCACATCCAACTCCCTCTTAAATATGGCCAACGAACTGGCCTCAACTACCTTCTGTAGCAGAGAATTCCACAGATTCACCACTCTCTGTGTGAAAAACGATTTTCTCATTTCGGTCCTAAAAGACTTCCCCCTCATCCTTAAACTGTGACCCCTTGTCCTGGACTTCCCCAACATCGGGAACAATCTTCCTGCATCTAGCCTGTCCAACCCCTTAAGAATTTTGTAAGTCTCTATGAGATCACCCCTCAATCTTCTAAATTCCAGTGAGTACAAGCCAAGTCTATCCCGTCTTTCTTCATATGGAAGTCGTGCCATCCCAGGAATCAGTCTGGTGAACCTTCTCTGTACTCCCTCTAGGGCAAGAATGTCTTTCCTCAGATTAAGAGACCAAAACTGTACGCAATACTCCAGGTGTGGCCTTACCAAGACCCTGTACAACTGCAGTAGAACCTCCCTGCTCTTGTACTCAAATCCTTTTGCTATGAATGCCAACATACCATTCGCATTGCGATCTTGGACATCGCATTGTCCTGCTCAGTAGACCACTCCCATGCTAGTTCTGGGCTCATCAACTGTCTGATGGGCTCCAGGATATCAGACAGGCCGGGTAGATAAATGGCTCAGATATTTGAGAAATCCAACTAGCCTCTGCACACCCTGTACATCTGAGGGTGATGGCATGTTGACGACATCGGTGACCTTTTTGGGGTCAGGTTGCAGTCCTCTGCTAGGGATCACATGTCCTAAGAAGGGTATCTCAGTTTCTCTGAAGACGGATTTGTCTCTGTTGAGTTTAATGTGTTGCTGTACAAATCGCTGAAGCAAATGTTCGACCTTCGAGTCGTGATCAATGATCACGTTTTCCATCGCCTCTCCTTTACCATAGACGAGGATATCATCTGCAACACAAAGCACTCCAGGTAGCCCTTCGAGCCATGATGTAATAGTCACTGGAAGATTACAGACGATACGTTTATACCAAATGGCAGTCGGCGTCACCTATAACGACCAAAAGGTGTTGAACGTCGTTAGATTGCTGAACTCGTAGTCCAGTTTCACCTACCAGAAAGCTGAGCTCATGTCTAGCTTCCTGAAGATCTTCGCATGGTCGAGATCTGGCAAGATGTCCCCAATAACTGGGAGCGGATAGTGTTCTCCCTTTAACGCTTTGTATAGCGGTCGTGAATCGATGCACACCCAGAGATGGCCATTCTATTTCTCCGCGACCACGAGCTGGCTGACACGACACATCAGCTCGTGAACTGGTGCGATCACATGATGCTCCTTTTCTCCTTTATGACAGTCCATGTGTGCACCTGGTGAAAACAGTCGTCATTCACAGTGATCACATTCATTTCCTTTTTGGACAAAAATGCTTGAGAAACTCAGCAGCATCTATGGAGTGAAAAAATAGGCGACGTTTCAGGTCGAGACCCTTCCTCAGACTGATGTGGAGGTGGGGCAGGAAGAAGAAAGGAAGAGGCAGAGTAGGCTGTGGGAGAGCTGGGAAGGGAAGGGGAATGTGGGAGAAAGCAAGGACTACGTGAAATTGGAGAAGTCAATGTTCATACCGCTGGAGTGTAAACTGCCCAAGCAAAATATGAGGTGCTGTTCCTCCAATTTGTGGTGGGACTCACTCTGGCCATGGCGGAGGCGAAGGACAGTAAGGTCGGATTTGGAATGGGAGGGAGAGTTGAAGTGGGCCACTGGGAGATCAGGTTGGTTAGTGCGAACCGAGGTGTTAGGCGAAGCGATCAGCAAGCCGACGCTTGGTCTCACCGATGTAGAGCAACTGACACCTAGAACAGTGGATGCAATAGATGAGGTTGGAGGAGGTGCAGTTGAACCTATGCCTCACCTGGAAAGACTGCTTGGGTCCTTGTATGGAGTCAAAAGGGGAGGTAAAGCGACAAGTGTTGCTTTTCCTGCGGCCGCAGAACCAACCAATGGCCTAATTCCACTCCTGTATCTTGTGAATGTGAAACATTACAGCAGGACCATGATCAATTTGCCAGGTGGGCTGAGGAATGGTTAATGGAATTTAATAGAGGGATATGTGACGTGTTGCATTTTGGAAAGTCTAACATGGGCAGCACTGACACAGTGAAGGGTGGGGCTCTGGGGAGTGTTGTAGAGCAGTAGGATCTAGATGTGCAGGTGCGTGAAGGTGAAAACATAGATGGTTAGAGTGGTCAAAATGTCATGTCACATTGGCCTTCATCAGTCAGAGTATTGAGTATCGAAGTTGGGAGGTCATGTTGCAGTTATGTAAGACGTTGGTGAGGCAGCATTTGGAGTATAGTTCTGGGCACCGTGTTATAGGAAAGTTGGTGTCAAGTTGGAATGGGTACAGAGAAGATTTACAAGGATGTTGCCAGGGCAAGAGGGTCTGAGCTATAGGGAGAGGTTGAGTCGGCTGTGACTATTCCTTGGAGTGCAGGAGGATGAAGGGTGTCCTTATTGAGGTGTATAAAATCATAAGAGGAATACATTGGGTAGATGCACAGAGTCTCTTGCGCAGAGTCGGTGAATCGAGGGCCAAAGGACATAGGTTTAATATTGATGGGATAAGATTGAACTGGAATCCGAGGGGTAACTTTTTCACAATAAGGGTGGTGGGTGTATGAAACAAGCTGCCTGGGAGATAGTTCAGGCTGGGACTATCCCATCATTTAAAAACTAGTTAGACAGCTATATGGATAGGACAGGCTTGGAGGGAAATGGACCAAACGCCGTTCGAGTAGTGTAGCTGGGACATCTTTGGTCGGTGTGGCCAAGTTGGGCCCAAAGGCTCGTTTTCACACTGTATCACTCTATGTTTCTGATTTTGAGTTAGTCGCTTATCTCTGCAAAGTAGAATTCTCTGGGCTCTGGAGGTGGTCAATAAATTCGCACTGCATATTTGCACTCAATGATTTGGTGAAATAATCAAATTAATTTGTTTAATTTTAGTTTGGGATCTTTTTGAGTTGATCGATAAATCACTGTAACAGGCTTTTTGACCCATCGAGTCCACATCGATCATCAATCACCCGTTCACGTTGAGTTGTCAATTTTGTCATCCACACAATGGGAGTAACTTACAGTGAGGCAATAAACCCACAAACCCGCACATCTTTGGATGTGGGAGGAAGCCGGAGCACCCGGAGAAAACCCACAGGATCACAGGGAGAACGTACTAGGTTAGAATTGAACCGGGGTACACTATAAAGCCCCTGTCCCACTTAGGAAACCTGAACGGAAACCTCTGGAGACCGTATGCCCCAGCCAAGGTTCCCAGAGGTTCCGGTCATTCTCCATGAATCACCAGAGGTTCTGGTCAATTGCCTTGAAAGCCTCAACCGAAGCGTGAGCTGCATCTACTGACCGAGGATCTTTGAAAAAGGTTACCTTGGTAGGGGTCGAGACCATCCTGTCCAGTTTAGTTTGTGGAGGGTCTGGACCTGCTGAGCTGTATACGTGCCATTAGCATCACCACTTTGTAGGTGAGTTTGGCCAGTGGGAGTTCCAAAACTGGCGACCAACTCCTGAGTAGGGACAACACTACCCCAATATCACAGACCATATTGTATCGTGGTCTACGAAGGTAAGAATTAAAATACCCCTCATGAGTTTTGACACCAACTGATGGGATCTTACTTCAATAGTGAGATAGGATGACAATGCGCTTCTGGCATTATTGATGGCACTATAGCTGAGGCCCTCATCATAGTGAAGGCACGCGAGGAATTCCAGCACATCTGTGATGATGGCAGAGTCGTAGGTGATATTAATCCTGGAACAGAAGGCCTCCCATTTCCTTACATGGGTAAGGTACTGCTTCCTCGTGGACTCTCTGCACAATGCCGAGATGATATCCATGGTCCTGTTTCGACAGCCCGAATTCCAGCAAAGATCTCTTCCGAACCTGCAAGCCAACAGGTTCAGATGACCACGGCACGGATGATTCTCCCGATATGGGATGTATCAGTAGGTTCAGGCATTTTGGACACTGCACCCATGGTTTCTTTACCATGTCGAGTACCATCGGGACCCATGGCTGTGTGGGGCAGACGGGCATTATCAGAATCTCTGATGCAGAATCTAGCTGGATTACCGCAATACCTGACTGATGAGGCAGAAAAGGGGGAAATGCACAGGAGAACAATTTCCCCCAATGTAGCGAGAACGCATCCATCGCTACTGCCCCAGGATCTAGCTCCCACGAGACATATGCTGGTATCTGATGGTTCAACCTGGACGCAAAGAGGTCGATATCTGGTGTTCAATACTTAGCTATATTAGCAAATATTTGGGGGTTCAACATCCACTTGGTGTTGTCATTGAATACTCATGACCTGGTGTCCACCACTGTATTAAGCTTACCTGGAAGGTATGTAGCTGATATCCAAATATTTCAATGCACCAGTGCCAAGTTATTTTAGTCAATTCATCCCAATATATCGACTTGATACCACCCATATGGTTTAATATGCCAACACTGTGGTATTGTCCATCTGTAGACGGACATGTTTCTGTCCTTTCTTGGGTTGCTATGGTGCTGGCGTGTAGGGTTTACGCATTTTTCAGGCTGATCGCTGTGGGCCTTGGCTTAAACAGGCCTCTGATGATAAGGCACGACCTTTGGGTTTGCTCCCGTCTCTCTATCGGGTTGAACCCGGGCCTGTTAGATGTCTTGGTGGTGGCGTAGCGGTGGCCTTACACAAACCAGCAATGTTTGGGGTTGAGTGTAGGACAGATAGAGCTTTTCTGAAGCAATTGAACTCATATTGCGTATTGCAGAGCATTTGCTTCATGGATGCATCCTGCTGCTCTTCCGTCATGTCCGTACCATCGACTGACCTGGCAAACGCAGTGATGCCCGAGGTCAGTAGTTTCAGGATTTTTTGAATTTTTCCCTGTGCCCTTATCCCAGGGCTGATGTTTCCCCATATGGGTGTGTTCACGGTATGGACGTTCAGCGACACACAATTTTCGGGCCATATATTTGCTTGTGATCTCCGAAATTACCTGTTTCTGTAATTGGTGTGTTGTCAGGTAGTTTATGCTTGCCGCTAGCCTTGGCTGAAGAGGTTGCCCTTTCTGAGATGGTTGAGTGAACTTAGACACCATTCCCAGAAGTTCCTCTTCTTGCATCCATTGCAACTGTAGGTCTTCAACCAACCCCTCTTCGAAGTCAGCTAGTGCCTGACTTCTGGCCCTCCCAACTGAGGAGCGAGAGATGTTACTTATCTACAGGCCCCCAAACAATGTTCTGGATATTGGGTGCAAGTTGAATCAAGAGTTCAAATTGGCATGTTTTTAAAGTAATGCTCCGGATTGTTATGGGAGATTTCAACATGCAGGTAGACTGGGAAAATCAGGATGGTACTGGACCCCAAGAAAGGGAGTTTGTGGAGTGCCTCCGTGATGGATTCTTAGAGCAGATGTACTGGAGCCTACCAGGGAGAAGGGATTTCTGGATTTAGTGTTATGTAATGAACTGGATTTTATAAGGGAACTCGAGGTCAAGGAGCCATTAGGAGATGGTGATAATAATACAAGTTTTAACCTACAATTTGAGAGGGAGAAGGGTAAATCAGGGGTGCCAGTATTACAGTTGAACAAAAGGGACTATGGAGCCATGAGGGAGGAGCTGGCCAAAGTTGACTGGAAAGATACCCCAGCAGGGCTGACAGAGGAGCAACGATGGCAGGCATTTCTGGGAACGATACTGAAGGCGCAAGATCAGTTAATTCCAAAGAGGAAGAAAGATTCTAAGGGGAGTAAGGGTCAACCATGGCTGACAAAGGAAGTCAGAGACAGTATAAAAATAAAGGAAAAGTATAACAAAGCAAAGATGAGAGGGAAGCCAGAGGATTGGGCAACTTTTAAAGAACAGAAGATAACTAAAAAGGCAATATGGGGAGAAAAGATGAGGTACAAAGATAAGCTAGCCAAGAATATAATGGAGGATAGTAAAAGCTTCTTTAGGTAGGTGAAGAGCAAAAAATTAGTTAAGACCAAAGTTAGACCCTTGAAGACTGAAAAGGGTGAATTCATGATGGGGAACAAGGAAATGGCAGATGAGTTGAACAGGTACTTTGGATCTGTCCTCACTAAAGAGGACACAATCAATCTCTGGCCACTAGTACAGAGGATCTAGGGTGACGGAGGAACTGAAAGAAATTCTCATTAGACAGGAAATGGTGTTGGGTAGACTGATGGGACTGAAGGCAGATAAATCCCCAGCACCTGATGGTCTGTACCCCAGGGTACTTGAGGAAGTGGCTCTAGAAATTGTAGATGCATTGGTGATCATTTTCTAAAGTTCTATAGATTCAGGATCAGTTCCTGTAGATTGGAGGGTGGCTAATGTTATCCCACTTTTAAAGAATGGCGGGAGAGAGAAAATAGGGCATTATAGACCAGTTAGCCAGACATCGGTGGTGGGGAAGATGCTGGAGTCAATTATAAAAGATGAGATAGCGGCACATTTGAATAACAGTAGCAGGATCGGTCAGAGTCAGCATGGAGTTACGAAGGGGAAATCATGCTTGATTAATCTTCTGCAACTTTGAGGATGCAACTAGGAAAATGGACAAAGGAGAACCAGTAGATGTAGTGTACCTGGACTTTAAGAACGTTAATGGCAGCGCCCATGTGCCCCTCCCCTCCACTCTCTCGGGCAATGCGCCTGCGCCGCTCTCTGGTCCCACCCCCCTGGTTGGAGCCGTTCCGCTCGCATGGTGGAGGGGCTATAAATAGTGGGAGCGGGAGAGAGGCGGCGATTAGTCGAGGCGTGGATTATGTGTGAGGTTGAGCTCAGTTGTGAGGTGGGAAGTTTAGTTAGGTTGAGGTGGGGTTAAGGTGTGAGGCGAGGTTTAGTGAGTAATGTTTAGTCGAAGCAAGGCTTAGGTGTGAGAAGTTTGGTAGTGAGGTATCGTGGAGGTGAGGGGTTCAGTGAGACGAGAGGATTAGTCGAGGTGCAGGTGCATAGGTGAGGAGAAGTGAGCGCAGGTGAGGTGAGAAGTGGGTGTCTGAGCTCAGGACAGGAGACCGAGGTGCTGCTTAAGGGGAGGAGACCACTGCCTTCTGTGGCAGAGAATTGCACAATTCACAACTCTGGGTGAAAAATATTTTTCTCATCTCAGTGCTAGGCAAAGGGACATTCCAGGTAACATTTCTGTAAAGATATTTGTAGCTGTATGAGGCCATTTATTGAAACGTATAAGATTATTAAGGGTTTGGACACGCTGGAGGCAGGAAACGTATTCCCGATGTTGGGGGAGTCCAGAACCAGGGGCCACAGTTTAAGAATAAGGGGCAAGACATTTTGAAAGGCAATACTTTTATCACAGAGAGTTGTGAATCTGTGGAATTCTGTGCAACAGAAGGCAGTAGAGGACAATTCTCTGGAGGCTTTCAAGATAGATAGATAGAGCTCTTAAAGATAGCGTAGTCAAGGGATATGGGGAGAAGGTCATCCACTGATTGTGGATGACCAGCCATCATAGTGAATGGTTCGTGAATGGTGCTGGTTCAAAGGGCCGAATGGCATGCTTTGTTTATTGTCTTTCATGAAATATATATTTTGGGGGTTATTTTACTGCTGCGTAAGAAACATTCTAAGCTTCTATAATGTAAACTACCAGCAGAAAGCTTGAGAATCACTTTCAATTTATTGAAAATACAGGACCCCTCTGTGGGGCATCGCCAGTCTCCTAGACCCCCAGCCAACACTCCCAATTTTTTTACTGGAGGTGAATATCATGCTTAGTCCACATTGCTTAAAACATTGGAGTCTACTGTATGAAAAGGGTTAAAAAAAATTAAGTGTAATTCAGTACAAAATAAGTTAAAATAAAAATAAGGTTATTAAAGGATCATGTAGGCTAGCCGTAAACAAAAAAACTTTCAAATTAAGGATGTTTCATTCTAAATATTTGGGGTGAAAGATTGCAACCTTCACGTGGACCGCCCTGTTTCGACTAATGCAAGCAACTCGACGTGCACAAGTGGAAGATCAAATAGAATAAGTTGTCCAACAATTTTAGGCTGTGCACGCCACACGAAAGATTCTAAATATATTTAATATAAAATAATTATAAATAATTTAAAACACCATTGACATTTATGACAGAAATGAATGGGCCACTCCTGCATCTACTCTTTATTGTTCCCCCGTGCCTTAGATATTCTGAATGTCTCGGATCCCGACATACTTGCAGATCACATCGCTGGGACATTGATTGTTATCTGTTGACGAGCCGAATCTGCCCCCCCCCCCCCGAGTCTAATGTTTCAGCATACGCTGTAAATCCCAAAACGGCTGATCGGAGCTTTGCTCGAAGATCTTTGTTTATGACCCACTTACATTCATCAAGGACAACTAACGCCTTCATCATACGATCCCGCTCTCACCCGTCGCTGGTCAGCCCTTTCACAGACAATGTGAGTGGCTCTGAAAAGAGCCTTTTGGTCACTGGGTTCAGATTCTCTCGTTTACTTGTTGGCTCCACCGGCTTTCTTGGGCAACAACACGGCCTGAATATTGGGCAACACACCTCCCTGAGCGATGGTCACCCCTCCCAGGAGCTTGTTGAGCTCCTCGTCGTTGCGGACGGCCAGCTGAAGGTGTCTGGGGATGATGCGGGTCTTCTTGTTGTCCCGGGCCGCGTTGCCGGCCAACTCCAGGATTTCAGCCGTCAGATACTCGAGCACAGCAGCCAGATAGACCGGGGCTCCGGCACCCACCCGCTCAGCATAGTTGCCCTTTCTCAGGAGCCTGTGGACACGGCCCACCGGGAACTGCAGCCCGGCCCGGGATGAGCGGGACTTAGCCTTGGCCCGAGCTTTGCCGCCGGTTTTCCCTCGACCAGTCATTTCCAAATAGCGATGCAGACAGAATGAGGTCATCCGGCCGCACTCGCCCTTCTTGTACCTTCTGGAGGAATGCGGAGGGACGCTAATGATTGGTGGAACAGCGCCTAATGTCATTGGTGAGGAGCATAACCCAATCAGAGAGCTGTCTTGTGCACCAATCACAGTCCGCAGCAGAAGAAGCGCGGATATTTACTGCCAATTCCCGGAGATTAGCAAAAATTTGAAAAACCCGCCAAAATATCACTTGTTCAAATATATTCGCTAATCAAATCAACATAAATCGACATGTTTTCCACATTTACACCGGCAATGAATTTCAAATCATTTATATATATAAATGTGAGGTTATCCACTTTGGAGACAAATACAAGGGGGCAGATTATTATCTCAATGGGGTTAGGTTAGGTAAGGGGGAGGTACAGCGAGACCTGGGTGTCCTTGTACACTAGTCACTGAAAGTTGGCGTGCAGGTACAGCAGGCAGTGAAGAAAGCTAATGGAATGTTGGCCTTCATAACAAGAGGATTTCAGTACAGGAGTAAAGAGGTTCTTCTGCAGTTGTATAGGGCTCTGATGAGACCACATCTGGAGTATTGTGTACAGTTTTGGTCTCCTAATTTGAGGAAGGACATCCTTGTGATACAGGCAGTGCAGCGTAGGTTCACGAGATTGATCCCTGGGATGGCGGGACTGCCATATGAGGAAAGATTGTAAAGACTAGGCTTGTATTCACTGGAGGTTAGAAGGATGAGGGGGATCTTATAGAAACATATAAAATTATAACAGGACTGGACAAGCCAGATGCAGGAAAAATGTTCCCAATGTTGGGCGAGTCCAGAACCAGGGGCCACAGTCTTAGAATAAAGGGGAGGTCATTTAAGACTGAGCTGAGAAAAAAGTTTTTTTTTACCCAGAGAGTTATAAATTTATGGAATTCCCTGCCCCAGAGGGCAGTGGAGGCCAAATCACTGGATGGATTTAAGAGAGAGTTGGATAGAGATCTTGGGGCTGCTGTAGTCAAGGGATATGGGGAGAAGGCAGGCACGGGTTATTGATAGCCGAACCTTCATCAGGGTCTCGACAAACCTCGCCTATTCCTTGTCTCCGTAGATGCTGCCTTAGCCGCTGAGTTTCTCCAGCATTTTTGTCTACCTTCAGAACAAAAGATATGATACCCTGCATGTGTGAAAAGTTACTCAATGGGGAAAAAAAACGGTGAACCTAAAATGCGATTCAGAGCAGTCTCAGAAAAGGGGACAAAAGTTAATAAACTGCATTTCCCGCAGCAATAATTGCCGTAGACACAATGCACTTGATCGGGACATGTCAGTTTGGTGATCAGGTATATAGCAGGGATACCAGAATGTGAGCAGCGTAATCAGTATGTGAATAATTCCCGGAGGAAAGAGACAATTCTGCTGCAATTCGATGTCCAAAATATGAGTACAACTCTTTCAATGAGACTGTGGGTGACTCTTAAATGAGCCGTTGGGTTTTCGGTTTGTCTTGTCTGCAGTTTGTCGGTCCTTACTTGGAGCTGGTGTACTTGGTCACCGCCTTTGTCCCTTCCGACACGGCGTGCTTGGCCAGCTCCCTGGGCAGCAACAGGCGCACGGCGGTCTGGATCTCCCGGGAGCTGATGGTCGAGCGCTTGTTGTAATGAGCCAGGCGGGAAGCCTCACCAGCGATGCGCTCGAAAATATCGTTGATGAGCGAGTTCATGGTGCTCATGGCCTTGGACGAGATGCCGGTGTCGGGGTGAACCTGCTTCATCACTTTGTAGATGTAGATGGAGAAGCTCTTCTTCCTCGACTTCCTGCGCTTCTTGCCCGCTTTGCCTGCGGGTTTGGGCAAAGCTTTTTTGGCGCCCTTCTTAGGAGCGAGTTTCTGCACCTCGGGCATTTCTTCAGTAGAGTTATTTTTCTTTTTAATATTATAAAGTAGACTTTATTCAAGTAATGAATATATACCATGAACCGTGCAAAAAATTCATCCGACATTTTCGGAGGCTATACAAATAGTTCAAGTCTATACATTTCTCAAATCTGTCCCCCACCCGTGCCACTGATGTGGCCCCCTGACGTGGGATCCCTTCCCTTATTTTGAAGGGCGTCTCCACCATACCGTGCCCCCCATGTCCAACACTTCCAAGTCCCTTTGCGCCTCTAATTTCAGAATGCTCTCCCCATTTATAAAGTAGTGTATTGCTTTATTCCTGCTGCCAAAGTGCATGACTATATATTTTGCTATGCTTTATTCCACTTTCCACTTTGCCACGGAGCGCGCGTTCCGCTGTCCCTCAGCGGCCGGGGACGGGATTACATAACGCGGGTAGACAAAAGTGCTGGAGAAACTCAGCGGGTGCAGCAGCATCTATGGAGCGAAGGAAATAGGCAACGTTTCGGGCCGAAATCCTTCTTCAGACCCTTCTACATAAAGCGGGAACGTTTTCCCCGGAGTGTGAGCGAAGAGTCCGATGGGCCGAGCGGCCGGAACCCCGGGACTGACCCTTTGAGAAGCTCAGCCTGGGATCTTTGTGCGCAGTGTTTTACGTGTTCATGAGCCTGTCCCCGCACGCAACCCCGCAAACACATTGCGGAAATCGGCGTGTTTACAGGGTCCGGGCGGGAGTTGACATTTGACGGCAACAGTCCTGGTTTAATGCGCTCGGAGAGACGGACTCGGTCACTGAGTGTGACCCCGAATGGCGCTGAGACAGACTCGCTGAGGAGAGATTGGGGAAAAGAGGCGGAACACAAAGACCCTGCTTCTCGGGAGGGTACACAAAGGGCTGGAGAAACTCAGCGGGTGCAGCAGCATCTAAGGAGCGAAGGAGATAGGCGACGTTTCGGGTCGAGACCCTTCTTCAGACTGGTCAGGGATCAGGGAAACGAGAGATATAGACGATGATGTGGAGAGATAAAGAACAATGAATGAAAGATATGCAAAAAAGTATCGATGATAAAGGGAACAAGCCATTCTCGAGAGACTCTCCGGTCCCCTGCTCGCCACAGACCGGGTTGTTTCACAGTACGAATGTATGTTCAATAAACGTTAGATTTAGGTTTATTATTGTCGTGTGCACCGAGATCGAGTGAAACGATTTGCTTTGTGCAGAATATCTGGATTGACACGTGCCAAATATATTTTCAAATAGGGTCCAGTCGAAGAGTCGCCGCGTTCTGGCGGGCTGATCACTAAAACAAAGTCAAGTTAATATGTAAAAGTATCGCCCCCGGCGGGGAATTGAACCCGAGTCTCCCGCGTGGCAGGAGGGGATACTAACCTCTACACTAACAAGGCATTGATGCTAATGTGATCAATCGACCATTCAGATGTCAATATGGCGAAGGGCACGTAGGGTCACTTCGATATGTTCATTGTTGGCCTTTCAGAGACTCTCATCTCACTCTGTGGCAGGAAGGGGTCTTGGAATTCTTCGATGATTTAGTCATTTCTTCTGTTCGAGGACTGGTCGGATGTGACGATGCCATTTGGGCCCAACCGTGTTGTTTAAAGGGACATTTACAAGTCTGTTGCTGATGTTTAAAGCGACATTTATGGTCTGTTGAGGTGAGATGCAGGGAAAGATTTTGTGGGTACACAAAGAGCTGGAGAAACTCAGCGGGTGCAGCAGCATCTAAGGAGCGAAGGAGATAGGCGACGTTTCGGGTCGAGACCCTTCTTCAGGGACCGAAACGTCACCTATCTCCTTCGCTCCTTAGATGCTGCTGCACCCGCTGAGTTTCTCCAGCTTTTTGTGTACCCTCGATTCTCCAGCATCTGCAGTTCCTTCTTTGAAAGATTTTGTGGCTCGTCCGCTATTGCTGGTGTCGGCTGTCGACTTCAGTCCGATCCCGGGTGAAGATTCACCGGGTGCTGTGTGACATATGTCGGCTGGAGGATGGGGGCATCAAGTGGACGGAACTGGAACTGCAGCAGAGTGAGAAATGATCCGTCAGCGCACAATACAGAGACTATTGACGGAGTCACACAGCACTGGACTCCACTCTGGACCTGAACCTCCCATACTATTGCACAGCGATGCTGGTATAGCGGTGAGCATAGCTGCTTTCTAAGCAGTTGGCCCGGGTTCGATTGCTGGCCATCGCAGTTAAATTATTTTAATTCCCTCACCCAGACTCAAATTATGGCCACATCAATGTCCTATACAGCAAAATGACCTCCTAACTCTTATACTCATTGCCCTGACTGATTAATACAAGCACACTATATGTCTGCAGGGCTGCCAACACAGGGTGGGAGTTGAGAATGAGAAATAGCGAGGGAGCGTAGCAGCTCCCAAGGTGGGGGTGGGAGGGGGTGGGTGTCCCCCCTTCCACTGTAGGCAGCTTTTGCATTTTTCTGCTTGAAATTGTGCAATCTGGTGCATACTGTAGCGAGTCTTTTAACTTACACTTGAATGCAACATGTATGCTTTAAATTGGATTAGCTATGAATAAGGTTAGGCTAAATTACATTCCATAATAGAGCCAGGCTCTGATCAACAGGTGCAGCACATGAATGACTATCTAAAAAGTATGGAAATCAGATTATATTCATGCTGTTACGCATATATATATATATATATATATATATATATATATATATATATATATATATATATTTATATATATAGAGAGAGAGAGAGAAACTGAGAGAAACAAAGCAAAAGTCGGATTTCCATCACTGTTCTGCACAAATAAATCAATCAGCCTTGTTGAAGAAGGAACTGCAGATGCTGGAGAATCGAAGGTAGACAAAATTGGTGGTGAAACTCAGCGGGTGCGGCAGCATCTATGGAACGAAGGAAATAGGCAACGTTTCGGGCCGAAACCCTTCTTCAGACTGTTTCAACCTTACCCTTTGAATATAGAAACGAGACGAAAATAATGCCACATATTCAACCATATATGGTTCATATATATGGAAACAGGCTCTTCCGCCCACCAAGTCTACACCAACCAGCAATCTATCATACACCAATTCCATCCATCATGCCAGGGACAAGTTACAGAAGCCAATTAACCTACAAACCTGCACTTCTTTCGGATATGGGAGAAACCGGAATATCCAGAGAAAACCCATGTGGTAGTAAGGCAGCAACTCTACCGCTGCGCCAGCGTGCCACCACATTAAATTATTTTTTCTGTAATATATTTATTATGGTGTCACGTAAATAAAGATGAACACATGATTCTGATTTCTGCCCTTAGTTGGATAACACACATGTCCAGTCATTGTGTTTTACGGCTGGTTTTCAACCTCTTCAGGCTGAAGGTCTCGACTCGAAACATCACCCATTCTTTCCCTCCAAAGATGCTGCCTGTCTTGCTGAGTTTTTCTAGTTTTTAGCATCTATCTTCAGTTTAAACCAGCATCTCCATCACCAACTTCATCAGCTCCGGCTCCCTGCCCCCCCCCCCCCCCCCCCCCCCCCCCCCCCACCCCAGCCTCCAACCATCATCGTTCCCCAGCCCTGCATGGCCTGATTTTACCTTCTCCCCGAAATCCACAACTACCTTGACGCCATCCTATCCCCCTTGGTTAAATCCCACCCCACCTATGTTCAAGACACCTCAGACACTCTCCGTCGTCTCCGCGCATTCCATTCTCCAGGCCCCCATCTTCTCATCCTCACCATGGACGTCCAGTCACTCTACACCTCCATCCCCCACCAGGATGATGTCAAAGCCCTCTGGTTCTTCCTCGACCCGAGGAGCAACCTATACATATCCACTGATATTCTCCTCTACCTAGCGGAGTTGGTCCTTACCCTCAATAACTTCTCGTTTGACTCCTCCCATTTCCTCCAAATACAAGGCGTAGCTATGGGCACGCGCATGGGCTCCAGCTATGCCTGCCTCTTTGTCGGGTACGTCGAACAATCCTTGTTCGAGGCATACCAGGGCCCCATCCCCGGTCTCTACCTCCGCTACATCGATGACTGCTTTGGTGCCACCTCCTGCACCCACACACAAGTGACTGACTTCATCCGTTTCAACACCAACTTCCATCCGGCACTCAAATACACCTGGACCATTTCTGACACTTCCCTACCATTCCTTGACCTCACTATCTCCATCGCAGGTGATACGCTCCTGACCGACATCCACTATAAATCCACTGACTACCACGGCTATCTGGACTACTCTTCCTCCCACCCTGCTTCCTGTAAGGACTCCATCCCCTATTCCCAATTCCTCTGTCTATGCCGCATCTGCTCCCAGGATGAGGTGTTCCACATCAAGGCATCACAAATGTCCCCATTCTTCAGGGAATGGGGATTCCCCTCCCCCACTATAGATGAGGCTCGCACCAGAGTCTCCTGCATACCCCGTAACACTGCCCCCTCTCCCCATCCTCCCACTCGCAACAAGGGCAGAGTCCCCCTGGTCCTCACCTTTCACCCCACCAGCCGGCACATACAACACATAGTCCTCCGCCAGTTTCGCCACCTCCAACGTGACCCCACCACTCGCCACATCTTCCCATCTCCCCCCCTGTCTGCCTTCCGCAAAGACCACTCCCTCCGCAACTCCCTTGTCAATTCTTCCCTGCCCTCCCGCTCCACCCCTTCCCCGGGCACTTTCCTTTGCAACTGCGAGAGATGCTACACTTGTCACTTTACCTCCCCCATCCACTCCATTCAAGGACCCAAGCAGTCTTTCCAGGTCCGACAGAGGTTCACCAGCACCTCCTCCAACCTCATCTATTGCATCCGTTGCTCAAGATGTCAGCAGATCAATATCGGTGAGATCAAGCGGAGGCTTGGCGATCGTTTCGCCGAACACCTCCGCTCGGTCCACAATAACCAACCCGACCTCCCGGTGGCTCAGCACTTCAACTCCCCCTCTCCCATTCCGTATCCGACCTCTCTGTCCTAAGCCTCCGCTACGGCCAGAAGGAGCAACACCGCAAATTGGAGGAACAGCACCTCATATTCCGCTTGGGGAGTCTGCATCCTCTTGGCATGAACATCGAATTCTTTCAATTCTGTTAAACCTTGCTGTCTCCTCCCCTTCCTACCTCTCCCTCATCCCTTGGGTTCCTCCTCCTCCTTTTTCCTTTCTTCCCCCCGCCTCCCACCCCCCCCCCCCCCCACATCAGTCAGAAGAAGGGTTTCGGCCCGAAACGTTGCCTATCTCCTTCGCTCCATAGATGCTGCTGCGCCCGCTGAGTTTCTCTAGCATGTTGTGAACCCTCGATTTTCCAGCATCTGCAGTTCCTTCTTTAACACAGCATCTGCAATTGCCTCCTACACTATTTGTTAAGCAAAACAGGTCCTATTCTGAATTTTGTGATCAGCGTGAGAGCATGAGAATTTTGTGAAATGTGTGAGTCTCACTCTCAATGCTAATAATGCAAACATTTTATGCAAGTTCCAATTGTTTGGACAAAAATCACTTATTACTGCTCTATAACAGTTAAGTTACTTTGAGACCATTTCTGAAATTATGGCAGTCAACAAAAAATCAACTAACGAATTAAAGCAAACTGAAAAAAAAATAACATGTTCCCTTTCCTGACTCTACATCATAAGTACTTTAACGCTGTTATCAGAGCAAAGGGATATTAATCTCAAGAATCAAAATGGGGAAAGTGAGGGCAATTTTGCTTAAATGGTCATTCTAAGCCCATTCAGATCTGCATAGAGTCAGAGTTATACAACATGTACATGGCTGGCCCAATTTGTCCATAATGATCAAGTTGGCATTCTGCGTGCCCAGGGACTGGCTGCCGTTCCCAGATCAGCTCGCATCCCAGGGACTGGCTGCAGTTCTCAGCTCGGCTCACGTGCCCCGCCCCGCAAAAATGAATTGAAAAAAACCCCACGGTTTTTCGGGTTACGGATCGGATTCGTCCCATGTGCCGTAGGTTGCCAAACCCTGTCCTAGATGTTTTGTGGTTCCCTCCATGTTTTACAACCAATTCACTCGGTTAGTTCTATCTCCAGCTGCTTCATGTTGTCGGCAGCTGCACATCCAACCAAGAAAGAAGAGATGCGACGTCACTCACGCCAACTGGCGCGCTTCCCCAGACTGCACAGATCGCTGTGATGTGGCGCTAAAGAGACAAACTGTGCAGGGACTGAAGTCAGCGTGAGAATTCTGTCATCAGCATGAGAATTGGCTGAAATGCGTGACTCTCACGCTCAAAGCATGAGAGTTGGCAGCCCTGTCTAAGGCCAGGATGTGACAACAGACACACAGGGAGACACATACACAAAGGAAGACACATACACACACACACACACACACACACACACACAGACACACACACACACACACACACACAGGGAAACAGACACACACAGGGAGACACACACGCACAGGGAGACACACACGCACAGGGAGACACACACACACACAGGGAGACACACACACACACACACACAGGGAGATACATGCGCACAGGGAGACACACACACACAGGGAGACACACACACACACACAGGGAGACACACACACACACACACAGGGAGATACATGCGCACAGGGAGACACACACACACACACACACACACACACACACACACAGGGAGACACACACAGACACACAGACATGCACATACACGGGGACACACACACACACACACAGGGAGACACACACACAGGGAGACACACACACACACACACAGGGAGACACACACACACATGGAGACACGCACACCGGGATACACGCACACAGGGAGACACACACACACAATGAGACACACACACACACACACACACAGGGAGACACACACACAGGGAGACGCACTCACACAGGGAGACACACACACACACACACAGGGAGACACACACACACAGGGAGACACGCACACACAGGGAGACACGCACACACACACACACAGGGAGACACACACACACAGGGAGACACGCACACACAGGGAGACACGCACACACACACAGACATGCACACACACAGGGAGACATGCACACACATGGAGACACACACAAGGAGACACACACAGGGAGGCACACACACACGCACACAGGGAGACATACTCACAGGGAGATGCACTCACACAGGGAGACACACGCACACACACAGGGAGACACGCACACACACGGAGACACACGCACACACACGGAGACACACACAGGGAGTCACACACACACACACAGGGAGACACACACACACAGGGAGACACACACACACAGGGAGACATACACACACACACACACACAGGGAGACACGCACACACAGGGAGACACACACACACAGGGAGACACACACACACAGGGAGACACACACACACACAGGGAGACACACACACACACACAGGGAGACACACACAGGGAGGCACACATACACACAAGGGCACACAGGGAGACAGACACACAAGCATACACACACCTTTCCTTCCCCCTCCCTCTCTTCCCCCCTTCCTCCCTCTTGCCCCCATCCCTCCCTCTTTCCTCCCCCTCCCAACCTCTTTCCTCCCCTCCCTCTTTCTCCCCTTTCTGCTTTCCTTCCTTCATCCCCTTTCTACATTCGCTCCCCTTGTCTCTCTTTGCCTCCATCCCTTTTTTTATTTCCCTCTCTCTTTCTCCCCTCCCTCTCTCCCCCCGGCCGCCCAATGGGGAGTCTGGCGGGCACGGTGCAGCATGGATTGGCGGCGCTGGCGCTGCCGTGTGAGTTGAAGGGCGGGGGGGAGGGAGGGAGGGAGCGAGGCTGCAGCGGCGGCCGGCAGCGCAGCGCTCACAGCCGGCGCACAGAGATACTGACACCCGGCGGTTGCACATCCAACCAAGAGAGAAGAGACGCGACGCCACTCACAGCCGTCAACTGACGCGTTTCCCCAGACCGTCTAGATCGCTGTCATGTGGCGCAAACTTGAGACAAACTGTGCAGCAAAGATCGTACAGCTCCGCTATAGGATCCTTGCTGTGCAGGGATTGAAGACAGCGTGAGAATTCTGTCATCAGCGTGGGGGCGTGAGAATTTGCTGAAATGAGTGAGTCTCACGCTCAAAGCGTGATAGTTGGCAGCCCTGTGTTTGTGTAATCAAAGTGTTTGTCTTGTAAAATGCAAACGAGTAGCCAGAATTCCTGCCTCCAAGATTGCCAAATCTGTAAGTGCTTGAAGTTTATCATTTGTCTGGTAAAATGTAAATGAGGGCCAATACAACACTGTGCTAGTTGTCAGACCCTATCTTACAAAAAGGGGATTGAGGGAATTCATTAGGGGGAAGCAAACAGTCAAGAGATAAAGGAGACTGGGAGGAGAACAAAATGTATCCATTTGCAAAAATCCAACAAACCCTGACCTCCTCCTGAACGCTATGGCCCCCACCATTTCACTAAAGTCTCCCATTTGTAGTGATAATGAGAGAGTACAAAAAGCAGGAAAAATGTAATATATAGAGAGAATGAGGCCAGTTGTATACTATTCAACTAGGCAAACATCAGTGATAGCTGGCCTGCACTGTTGTGCACAAGCATCAGGGTGTCTGACATGGGCAGTGGAAGTCCATAATTTGACACTCTCCCCATTATACAGTGTGACTCTTACAAGCAGGGAAGTTAAGGACACTATCAAATAGTTGATGGGCCAAACGGGAGAATATATATAGCTTGCAGATCACCATACACAGGTAATATCACAAGACCCCTACCCTAATCTCAAAATGAAAGTTAATGTTCAGTACTGATTGACCAATGCCCAGCGACCTATAGCCTATTATAGTTCCCATCTTGATCCGGTGGCCCATGGGTTACCTATGAGTTTGAAAGCAGTGGTTGCCACAGCAGAAGCCGTGGAATCAACCACCGGTGTAGTTCTCAGGACTCCCTTAACCCTAGAGCTCCCTCATGCTGTCCACGTATTGCTCAATACCAATACATTGCTCCCCTTACGTACTAGGGGATGCAAACGGTTAAGAGAGAAACTAGACTGGGGTGGATCAAACACAATGTATTACCAAGGCTCAGTTAACTCGTGAAGTGTTATTACCCATTGGGAAATGGCTGTATTGCTATTGAAAGATGTCCACCATTGAACCCAGCCTCTCCCCTCCCGACTGAACATGATAGAGACACTGATGATTGTCCTGAGGCTGTCTCAGTCAAAGCCAGTCCTCGCCCAGGCCTCTTAGTGATCTCCATTGTGAATGTTGACCTGGAATACTTTGTTGATGAAATGGCATCCTGAGATTATACGGGTAATTCTGTTTCAGCGTATGCTGCTTGTACCCAGCGCTACGTTTCCGTGCCCCTTCATTACTCAGCAAAGCAGACTGAGTTACATGCTTTAACCAGCATTTATCTTTTAGCCAAAGGTCGTATGCGAGCATTTAGACGGCCTCTCGATATGCCTTTGGGGTAGTGCATGATTATGGCACGCTGGGGAAACTGAGGGGTCACCTCACTTCTGCAGGAACCCACATACCTAATGGTCTTTTTGTTGATGCCATTCTCTCAGCTCTACGAGAGCCTGAGCAAACAGCTGTGATAAAGCCACCCATGAAGGGGCTACAGATCCGGTCTCAAAAGCAATGTTGTGGCTGATAAGGCAGCCAAAATTGCTCCATGTGGTCCTGTGTGGCCCACTCTTCCCCTTCTAATAATTTCCCTTGGAATCCCAACAGATGTATTATGGGACTCCTAAGAAACTGCTCTAAAACAACAACCGAGTTGGCGCCACTTATGGGAATTCAGAATACTGAACAGATTTGGACCTTGCCCAATGGCTTCCCTTTTGTACCTAAACAGATGTTCCCCTATTCAGCGCTGTTGCCCCAATTTACGACTTTAACTTGTGCACTTATGGTAAGTTAACTATCGTTCTCCACATCTACTCTAAAATGAATAGCATTTTGGTTACTGGTCCTAGTGCTGCCCCATTGAAACTTCAGCCACGTGCCCTACCTTGTATCAAAAAGGTTCAATGTTGCACCCACTATGGTAGGGCTCTCTGTTTATTAATGAAGATGTTTTTTTAGATACATTTAACAAATAACATTTGTAGAGTTGTAGAGGTGCACAACACAGAAATGGACCCTTCG
Organism: Okamejei kenojei; assembly: GCA_035221665.1. Lineage (NCBI taxonomy): Eukaryota > Metazoa > Chordata > Chondrichthyes > Rajiformes > Rajidae > Okamejei > Okamejei kenojei. Next base: position 13,448,404 of record CM069171.1, on the reverse strand, counting down.
GCCCACCATGACCATGCTGATCAAGTTTGCATAATAGGCAAGTTTATTATGTCCCCAACTTTCTAAATCCTAATTGTTCATATATCTGGGAAATATCCTTAAAAAGTCATAATTGGATCCACTTCTATGGCTTCCTGTGCCAGCTCATTCCTGAAAATGTTTCCCATGATGTCCCTCTTAAATATCCCCCTCTTTGTCCTATCTCCGCTAGTTTCAGAATCCTCTACCCTGGGGAAAAGATTGTAAACGATAACTTGATCCATGTGCTTCATGATGTTGTACTCATCAATAAGATCATCCCTTGGCCTCCTACGTTCCAATTGAAAGAAATCCTATCTTATCCTGCCCTTCCTATAATTCAAGCCCGCAAGTCTTGGCAACATCCTGCTGAATCTCGTCAGCATACTTTCCAACCTGCAGGCCACCGACCCTTTTTAGTTAAATTTAAACAAACTAAACTTTATTCAGGATAAAAAATATACACCCAAGAACTATGCTGAATTTCTCCGACATTCTCCGCGGCTACACATACATTTGTTACCATTACATTTCACAGTGCTTCCAAAAACCCTTAATATACCGGCACCCTAGCCACCCGTGTGGCCTCCTGGGGTGATATCCCTTCACTGGGGTAATATTTCTTGCTGGATGGGTCTAGTTTCACTGCTCGTTGTCCGGAAAAACACGCTCAGGGTGACTAGAACTAAAGGTAAACCAAGGACTCTGTCGTGCTGTGGGGTGAGGAAGCAACAATGATTGTCACCGGCATCTTCTAATGGACAAAGGAGAGCCAGTGGATATAGTGTATCTGGACTTTCAGAAAGCCTTTGATAAGGTCCCACACAAGAGATTAGTGGGCAAAATTAGAGCACATGGTATTGCGGGTAGGATATTGGCATTGGTTGGCACACAGAAAACAAGGCGTAGGAATTAACGGGTCTCTTTCAGATGGCAGGCAGTGACTAGTGAGGTGCCGCAGGCTCGGTGCAGCTATTTACAATGTACATCAATGATTTAGATGAAGGGATTCAAAGCAGCATTAGCAAATTTTCAGATGACACAAAGCTGGGTACTTGTGAACTGTGTGAGAGGATGCTATGAGGAAGCAGGGTGTCTGGGCAGATGCATGACATGCAGCATAATGTGGATAAATGTGAGGTTATCAACTTTGGTGGCAAGGACAAGAAGGCAGTTTATTATCGGAATGATGTCAGATCGGAATGGTGTTACATCCTCGAATTTTTTGAGGATGTAACTAGTAGAGTGGATAAGGGAGAACAAGTGGATGTGTTAAATCTGGACTTTCAGAAGGCTTTTGACAAGGTCCCACATAAGAGATTAGTATGCAAACTTAAAGCACATGGTATTGGGGGGTTCAGTATTGATGTGGATAGAGAACTGGCTGGCAGACAGGAAGCAAAGAGAAGGAGTAACTGGTCCTTTTCAGAATGGCAGGCAGTGACTAGTGGGGTACCGCAAGGCTCAGTGCTGGGACCCCAGCTATTCACAATGTATATTAATGATTTGGACAAGGGAATTGAATGCAACACCTCCAAGTTTGCGGATGACATGAAGCTGGGGGGCAGTGTTAGCTGTGAGGAGGATGCCAGGAGGCTGCAAGATGACTTGGATAGGTTGGGTGAGTGGGCAAATGCACGGCAGAAGCAGTATAATGTGGATAAATGTGAGGTTATCCACTTTGGTGGCAAGAACAGGAAAGTAGACTATTATCTGAATGGTAGCTGATTAGGAAAAGGGGAGATGCAACGAGACCTGGGTGTCATGGTACACCAGTCATTGAAAGTAGGCATGCAGGTGCAGCAGGCAGTGAAGAAAGCAAATGGTATGTTGGCAAAATGACTTGATTATAAGAGCAGGGATGTTCTACTGCAGTTGTACAGGGTCTTGGTGAGACCACACCTGGAGTATTGTGTACAGTTTTGGTCTCCAAATCTGAGGAAATACATTCTTGCCATAGAAGGAGCACAGAGAAAGTTCACCAGACTGATTCCTGGGATGGCAGGACTTTCATTTGAGGAAAGACTGGATAGACTCGGCTTGTACTCGCTAGAATTTAGAAGATTGAGAGGGGATCTTATAGAAACTTACAACATTCTTAAGGGGTTGGACAGGTTAGGTGCAGGAAGATTGTTCCCGATGTTGGGGAAGTCTAGAACAAGGGGTCATAGTTTAAGGATAAGGGGGAAGTTTTTTAGGACCGAGATGAGAATTGTTTTTTTCACACAGAGGGTGGTGAATCTGTGGAATTCTCTGCCACAGAAAGTAGTTGAGGCCAGTTCATTAGCTATATTTAAGAGGGAGTTAGATGTGGCACTTGTGGCTAAAGCGATCAGGGGGTATGGAGAGAAGGCAGGTACGGGATACTGAGTTGGATGACCAGCCATGATCATATTGAATGGTGGTGCAGGCCCGAAGGGCTGAATGGCCTACTCCTGCCATTCGGCCTTTCTATGTTTCTATGTTTCTATTAGAAAAAGGGAAAGTGCAACGAGACCTGGGTATGCTTGTACATCAGTCACTGAAAATAAGCATGCAGGTACAGCAGGCAGTGAAGAAAGCTAATGGCTGTTGGCCTTCATAACGAGAGCATTTGAGTACAGGAACAAACAGGTCCTTCTGCAGTTGAACCCCACCTGGAGTACTGTGTGCAGTTTTGGTTTCCTAATGTGAGGAAGAACATTTTTGCTATTGAGGGGCTGCAGCGTAGGTTCACCAGGTTAATTCCCAGGACTGTCAGAATGGAAATGACTAGGCTTGTATTCACTGGAATTTAGAAGGATGAAAGGGGATTTTATAGAAACATATAAAATTATTAAGGGGATTGGACACGCTAGATGCCGGAAACATGTTCCCGATGTTGGGCACGTCTAGAGCCAGGGGCCACAGTTTAAGACTAAGGGGTAGGCCATTCAGAAATGAGATGCGGAAAACATTTTCACCCAGAGTTGTGAATTTGTGGAATTCTCTGCATCAGAAGGCAGTGCAGGCCGATTCACTGGATGCATTCAAAAGAGAGTTAGATAGAGGTCTTATGGCTAGCGGATTCAAGGGATATGGGGAGGTCAGGAACGTTTTTTTTTTTTCAAAATAGACTTTATTCAATTATTAAATATATACAATATGTGAACCGTGCAAAAACTTTATCCGACATTTTTGGAGGATATACAAATAGTTCAATAGTCTATACATTTCTCAAATCTGTCCTCCACCCGTGGCACATGTGGCCCCCTGGCGTGGGATACCTTCCCTTATTTTGAGGGGCGTCTCTACCATACTGTGCCCCCCATGTCCAGCAGTGGAAGGACCCTAGACTGTGGCCCTCCCCCACCGAGCCTTGGCGTTAGTTGCACCGAGCTTCAGTGTGTCCCTCAGCACGTACTCCTGCAGTCTGCAGCGGGCCAGTCGGCAACATTCCCTGACGGACATCTCACTCTGCTGGGTGGTGAACAACGCTGGGGCAGACCAAAGGGCGTCTTTCACTGAGTTGATGGCCCTCCAGCAGCACTCGATGTCAGTCTCTCAATGTGTCCCTGGGAACAGTCCGTAAATTACAGAGTCCTCTGTGACAGAGCTGTTCTGGATGAACGGGGCACTGATTGTGGATGACCAGCCATGATCACATTGAATTTTTTTTTTTTTTTTTTAAATTTCAAAATATACTTTATTCGAATGATAAATATATACAATACATTAACCTTGCGGAAAATCCATCCGACATTTTCGGAGGCTGTACAATAGATCAATACAGTTTAGACATTTTCTTTTTCCCAAGTTTCCACAAATCAGTCCCCCACTCATGCCACAATGGCGTGGGATACCTTCCCTTATATTGAGGGGAGTCTCCACAATACTGTACCCCCCATGTCCAGCAGCGGAAGGGCCTTAGACTGTGGCCCTCCCCCACCGAGCCTTGGCGTTGGCTGCACCGAGCTTCAGTGCGTCCCTCAGCACGTACTCCTGCAGTCTGCTGCGGGCCAGTTGGCAACATTCCCTGACGGACATCTCGCTCTGCTGGGTGGTCAACAATGCTCGGGCAGACCAAAGGGTGTCTTTTACCGAGTTGATGACCCTCCAGCAGCACTCGATGTCAGTCTCTGAATGTGTCCCTGGGAACAGTCCGTAAATCACAGAGTCCTCTGTGACGGAGCTGTTCGGGATAAAGCGTACCAGGGACCCTTGCATTTTTCTCCAGACTCTTTTAGCAAACCCACACTCTGTGAAGAGGTGGGCAACCGTCTCCTCGCCATAGCAGCCGTCCCGAGGGCAGCGTGCGCTGGTAGTGAGGTTCCGACGGGTGCAGGAAGGATCTGACTGGGAGGGCTCCCCTCACCGCCAGCCAAGCCAGGTCTTGGTGCTTGTTGGTGAGTTCTGGCGATGAGGCATTTTGCCAGACTAGCTGGGCAGTCTGCTCAGGGAACCACGCCACCGGGTCCATAGAGTCCTTTTCCTGCAGTGCCTGCAGGACATTCTGTGCTGACCACTGCCCGATGGACATGTGGTCAAAGGTGGTTGGTCCGGAAGAACCCTTCCACCGACGACAGATGGGGCGGCAATGTCCAGCTGACTGGCACATTGCGTGGCACCTGCGCCAGGCCCATCCTTCTCAACACCGGGGACAGGTAGAACCTCAGCAGTAGTGACACTTGGTGCCCACGTGCCTTGGCTCTACACTCCGCCTGATGCAGCCACACACGAAGGTGGCCATCAGAATGAGGGCGACGTTGGGCACGCTTTTACCCCCGTTGTCTGCCGACTTGTACATTGTAGCCCGTCGCACCCGGTCCATCCTCGACCCCCAGATGAAGTGGAAGATGGCCCGGGTGATCCCTGTGGCGTATGAGGGAGGGACAGGCCACACTTGTGCCAAGTACAGCAGCCCCGAGAGCACCTCACACCTGATGACCAAATTCTTTCCCGTTATGGAGAGGGAGCGTTGCCTCCACAGCTCCAGCTTCCTCCCCACCCTGGCTATCCGCTCCAGCCAATTTTTGTTACATGCCTCAGCCCCCCCGAACCAGATCCCCAGCACCTTCAAGAAGTCAGGCTTGATGGTGAAGGGGACGGAAGATCTGTCAGGCCAGTTTGCCAAAGAGCATGGCCTCGCTCTTCCTGCGGTTCACCCTGGCTCCCGTGGCCGACTCAAACTGGTCGCAGATACTAATCAGTCTGCGAACCGACCCTGGATCCGAGCAGAAGACAGCGACATCGTCCATGTACAGGGAGGTCTTTACTTGAATGCCCCCACTGCCTGGCAATGTCACTCCTCTTATGCCAGCATCCTTCCTGATGGATTCAGCAAAAGGTTCAATACAGCAGACAAACAAGACAGGAGAGAGAGGGCAACCCTGCCTAACTCCAGACCTTACAGGGAAACTGTCTGATTCCCACCCATTGATTTGGACTGCACTACGGATGTTGGTGTAGAGCAGTTTGATCCAATTTCTGATTCCCAGCAAAAACCCATTTTGGAGAGCACGTCCCTCATGTACGTGTGCGAAATCCTGTCGAAGGCCTTCTCCTGGTCCAAGCTGACTAGGCAGGCATCCACCCGTCTGTCCTGTACGTAGGCGATGGTATCTCTCAGCAGCGCTAGGCTGTCTGAGATTTTCCTGCCAGGTACAGCACAGGTTTGGTCCGGGTGGATCACCTGTCCCAGAGCAGACTTGACCCGGTTGGCGATGGCCTTGGACAGGATCTTGTAGTCCACATTCAAGAGTGTTATGGGTCCCCAATTCTTTATGTCCTTCATCTCCCCCTTCTGCTTGTAGATTAGGGTGATGTTGCCCTTCCTCATGGAGTCACATTGAATGGCCTACTCCTGCACCTATTTTCTGTGTTTTTACCATCCCCCCCCCCCCTGTCAGTGTTACCGGACACTGGCGCTCTCTGATTGGCGGCAATAGATGTCTGCGATTGGCTCTTTCTATTACCCAATGGAAACGTTCGTGAAGTTTGCTCCATAGTCATGTCGCAACTGACCAATAACAGTCGTGGCCGTGTCCCATCCCTCATTAGCATCGAGCGGTGGGGCAGCCTATTTAAGCCGCCCTCCGAGAGCGGTTTGGTATATTTGCGTGATTGAAGTCGATTGTCAAAATGCCTGATGCAGCGAAACCAGCAGCCAAGAAGGGCTCCAAGAAAGCCGCTTCCAAAATAGTCCCCAAAGGCGGCAAGAAGCGCAGGAAGTCGAGGAAGGAGAGTTACTCCATCTACATCTACAAAGTGATGAAGCAGGTTCACCCCGACACCGGCATCTCGTCCAAGGCCATGAGTATCATGAACTCGTTCGTCAACGACATTTTCGAGCGCATCGCTGGTGAGGCTTCCCGCCTGGCTCATTACAACAAGCGCTCGACCATCAGCTCCCGGGAGATCCAGACCGCCGTGCGCCTGCTGCTGCCCGGGGAGCTGGCCAAGCACGCCGTGTCGGAAGGGACAAAGGCGGTGACCAAGTACACCAGTTCCAAGTAAAGATACACAAAACAAACCGTAAACCCAAAGGCTCTTTTAAGAGCCAATCACGTTATCATTGAAAGAGTTGTACTCGTATTTTGACCCGCATTATTATAAATGTTTGTCTACTATCGGGCAACAATTCTGAAGTAGGGTTTCAGCCCGAAACGTTGCCTATTGCCTTCGCTGCACCCACTGAGTTTCTCCAGTACTTTTGTCTACCAACAATTACCATTACGTTTAGAACCTAACGATTTTCCGGTATAGTCCCTGTCTCGCTCTACATTCCAGACTCGAAGTATATGTTTTAGTATGACGAGTCTAGTGCTTAAAATCCCAATTTTTTTTGTTTGTTGTGAAGTGCGATGCATTCATATAATGAACACAAAGATCGTCCTCTAATATATTCCGTTAATCGAGTTTATTCAGTTATTTAGCTATCAGTTGCAAAAAGTAAATTAATTCCCCGATCTCGTGGAATTAATTCACACAGTGGACGTTTTCCACTTGGGTTGGGATCTGGAGACTAGGGATTCCGGGAGTCGTACACAAATTTGTAGTGGATCCGTTTTTAGGTTATTGTTTAAAATATTTATTTCTGGCGGGCTTTTCAAATTTCAGGCCCTACAGGAGGATTGCCCGGTATTGTCCGCGCTTCTTCTGTAAATGCCTGTTCATTGGAGATTGAGGCAGCTTTCTGATTGGACCGTTTCGTGTCACCACCGGGGTGCAGCGCTGTTCCACCAATCATTAGCGTCCCTTCGCATTCCTCCAGAAGGTACAAGAAGGGCGAGTGCGGCCGGATGACCTCATTCTGTCTGCATCGCTATTTGGAAATGTCTGGACGAGGAAAAACCAACGGAAGGGCAACATCACCCTAATCTACAAGCAGAAGGGGGAGATGAAGGACATAAAGAATTGAGACCCATAACACTCTTGAATGTGGACTACAAGATCCTGTCCAAGGCCATCGCCAACCGGGTCAAGTCTGCTCTGGGACAGGTGATCCACGGACCAAACCTGTGCTGTACCTGGCAGGAAAATCTCAGACAGCCTAGCGCTGCTGAGAGATACCATCGCCTTACGTGCAGGACAGACGGGTGGATGCCTGCCTAGTCAGCTTGGACCAGGAGAAGGCCTTCGACAGGATTTCGCACACGTACATGAGGGACGTGCTCTCCAAAATGGGTTTTGGGGAGGAATCAGAAATTGGATCAAACTGCTCTACACCAACATCCGTAGTGCAGTCCAAATCAATGGGTGGGAATCAGACAGTTTCCCTGTAAGGTCTGGAGTTAGGCAGGGTTGCCCTCTCTCTCCTGTCTTGTTTGTCTGCTGTATTGAACCTTTTGCTGAATCCATCAGGAAGGATGCTGGCATAAGAGGAGTGACATTCAGTGGGGGCATTCAAGTAAAGACCTCCCTGTACATGGACGATGTCGCTGTCTTCTGCTCGATCCAGGGTCGGTTCGCAGACTGATTAATATCTGCGACCAGTTTGAGTCGGCCACGGGAGCCAGGGTGAACCGCAGGAAGAGCGAGCCATGCTCTTTGGCAACTGCCTGACAGATCTTCCGTCCCCTTCACCATCAAGCCTGACTTCTTGAATGGGGATCACATGTAACAAAAATTGGCTGGAGCAGATAGCCAGGTGGGGAGGAAGCTGGAGTTGTGGAGGCAACGCTCCCTCTCCATAACGGGAAAGAATTTGGTTCAGTGTGAGGTGCTCTCGGGGCTGCTGTACTTGGCACAAGTGTGGCCTGTCCCTCCCTCATACGCCACAGGGATCACCCGGGCCATCTTCCACTTCATCTGGGGTCGAGGATGGACCGGGTGCGACGGGCTACAATGTACAAGTCGGCAGACAACTAAAAGCGTGCCCAACGTCGCCCTCATTCTGATGGCCACCTTCGTGTGTGGCTGCATCAGGCGGAGTTGTAGAGCCAAGGCACGTGGGCACCAAGTGTCACTACCTGCTGAGGTTCTACCTGTCCCCGGTGTTGAGAAGGATGGGCCTGGCGCAGGTGCCACGCAATGTGCCAGTCAGCTGGACATTGCCGCCCCATCTGTCGTCGGGAAGGGTTCTTCCGGACCAACACCTTTGACCACATGTCCATCGGGCAGTGGTCAGCACAGAATGTCCTGCAGGCACTGCAGGGAAAGGACTCTATGGACCCGGTGGCGTGGTTCCCTGAGCAGACTGCCCAGCTCGTCTGGCAAAATGCCTCATCGCCAGAACTCACCAACAAGCACCAAGACCTGGCTTGGCTGGCGGTGAGGGGAGCCCTCCCAGTCAGATCCTTCCTGCACCGTCGAACCTCACTACCAGCGCACGCTGCCCTCGGACGGCTGCTATGGCGAGAGACGGTTGCCCACCTCTTCACAGAGTGTGGGTTTGCTAAAAGAGTCTGGAGAAAAATGCAAGGGTCCCTGGTACGCTTTATTCCCGAACAGCTCCGTCACAGAGGACTCTGTGATTTACGGACTGTTCCCAGGGACACATTCAGAGACTGACATCGAGTGCTGCTGGAGGGTCATCAACTCGGTAAAAGACGCCCTTTGGTCTGCCCGAGCATTGTTCACCACCCAGCAGAGCGAGATGTCCGTCAGGGAATGTTGCCGACTGGCCCGCTGCAGACTGCAGGAGTACGTGCTGAGGGACGCACTGAAGCTCGGTGCAGCAACGCTAAGGCTCGGTGGGGGAGGGCCACAGTCTAAGGCCCTTCCGCTGCTGGACATGGGGGTACAGTATTGTGGAGACGCCCCTCAATATAAGGGAAGGTATCCCACGCCATTGTGGCATGAGTGGGGGACTGATTTGTGGAAACTTGGGAAAAAGAAAATGTCTAAACTGTATTGATCTATTGTACAGCCTCCGAAAATGTCGGATGGATTTTCCGCAAGTTAATGTATATATTTATCATTCGAATAAAGTATATTTTGAAAAAAAAAAAAAAAAAAAGAGGAAAAAACCAGCGGCAAAGCTCGGGCCAAGGCTAAGTCTCGCTCATCCCGGGCCGGGCTGCAGTTCCCGGTGGGCCGTGTCCACAGGCTCTTGAGAAAGGGCAACTATGCTGAGCGGGTGGGTGCCGGAGCCCCGGTCTATCTGGCTGCTGTGCTCGAGTATCTGACGGCTGAAATCCTGGAGTTGGCCGGCAACGCGGCCCGGGACAACAAGAAGACCCGCATCATCCCCAGACATCTTCAGCTGGCCGTCCGCAACGACGAGGAGCTCAACAAGCTCCTGGGAGGGGTGACCATCGCTCAGGGAGGTGTGTTGCCCAATATTCAGGCCGTGTTGTTACCCAAGAAAACCGGTGGAGCCAACAAGTAAACGAGAGAATCTGAACCTAGTGACCAAAAGGCTCTTTTCAGAGCCACTCACATTGTCTGTGGAAGGGCTGTTCAGCGACAGGGGTGATCGCGGGGAAAATGCAATAAAGGCGTTTGTTGTTCTTAATGAAAGCGAGTATTATGTGTGACATGTGATTTACAATACAGAGCCATTGCAAATCTTAAGAAACATTTAGGTATATGGATGGTACAGGTACATGGATAGGATAGATTTAGAGGGATACAGGCCAAACGCATGCAGGTGAGACTAGTGTAGATGTTTGGTGTGGGCAAGTTGGGCCGAGGTGCCTGTTTCCCCACTGACCACAGTGATTTGTGACTGGCAGTGTGGTTCAATTTCATGTTGTGTAGGAAGGAACTGCAGATGCTGGTTTACACCGAAGATAGATGTCTGAAGAAGAGTCGACTCGAAACATCACCTATTCCTTTTCTTCAGAGATTGTGTCTGGCGTGTTGAGTTACTCCATCTTTTTGTGTTAATCTTCAATTTCATATTGCCTGCCAACTTCACAGTATTTTAGAAAGCAATATTTGTTCTGCATCTGAGCATCTGCCCCAGAACAGGGAAGAATTTAGCCTGATCAAATTGGCCAAAATTGTAATAACAAGCACTTTTCCTGACAATCAACCCTGGCGACCATGTGAATTTTTCTGACTGTTTCTGCTTGCTTTTCATCCAGACTTTCCTGGGCACGGAACGAGGAAATCCTCTTGTCACTATCAGAAAAACTAGGAATCGAGGGAAATATTTTCTTACAATTCTGAATATTATTCAGTCTCTATCAATGAACAGACCTGGCTGAAAGGTTTAGATGGAGTGGATGTGGAGAGGATGGTTTCACTAATGGGAGAGTAGGACTGGAGGCCATAGCCTCAGAATAAAAGGATGTACATTTTAGATAGAAAATGAGAAGGAATTTATTTAGTCAGAGGGTGGTGAATCTGGAATTCATTGCCACAGAAGGCTGTGGAGGCTAGGTCATTGGGTATTTTTAAGGTGGAGATTATTATTATTATTATTATTATTATTATACTATTTCAGATGCAAGGTCCATACAAGAGACGATATTACATAAAATACATTGCATATATAAACACCATAAAATGCATATGAAAGCTTAGTAAATTACTTACAAGAGCATCATAAATTATATACAAAAAACACAATACAAGATTTAAAATCCAGAATACAAAGATCGGTGTCCAACAATGAGACAACTATACCAGTGTCTGTATAGGATCCAAGCTGTAATCTTTTTTTTTTAATTTCAAAATATACTTTATTCAAATCCATCCGACATTTTCGGAGGCTGTACAATAGATCAATACAGTTTAGACATTTCTTTCCCCCAAATTTCCACAAATCAGTCCCCCACTCGTGCCACAATGGCGTGGGATACCTGGATACGTCTGTATACGTCTGTATAAGTTGGATCCTCGACATCCTCATTCACAGACCGCAGACTGTTCGAATTGGTGGAAAGGTGTCAGCCTCGATCACAATCAGCACGGGAGCACCTCAAGGCTGAGTGCTCAGCCCCCTGCTGTACTCACTCTATACTCATGACTGCGTAGCTGGTCACATTGCGAACTCCATCATCAAGTTCGCTGACAACACAATGGTTGTGGGACGTATCACTGATGGGGACGAGTCAGAGTATAGAAGAGAGATTGACTGACTGACCAAATGGTGCCATCACAATAACCTGGCCCTCAACACCAGCAAAACCAAGGAACTGATTGTGGACTTTGGAAGAGGTAGGATGGGGACCCACAGTCCTGTTTATGTCAATGGTGGAAAGGGTTAAGAGCTTCAAATTCCTGGGCGTGCACATCTCTGAAGATCTCTCCTGGTCCGAGAACAGTGATGCAATCATGAAGAAAGCACATCAGCGCCTCTACTTCCTGAGAAGATTACGGAGAGTCGGTATGCCAAGGAGGACTCTCTCTAACCTCTACAGGTGCACAGTAGAATGCATGCTGACCAGTTGCATTGTGGCTTGGTTCGGCGTCCTGAGTGCCCAGGAGCGGAAAAGACTACAAAAAGTAGTAAACACTGCCCAGTCCATCATCGGTTCTGACCTCCCTACCATCGAGGGGATCTATCGCAGTCGCTGCCTCAAAAAAGCTGGCAGCATCATCAAGGTCCCACACCATCCTGGCCACACATTCATCTCCCTGCTACCTTCAGGTTGAAGGTACAGGAGCCTGAAAACTGCAACGTCCAGGTTCAGAAACAGCTGCTTCCCCACAGCCATCAGGCTATTGAACTCAACTCAAACAAAACTATGAACATTAATAGCCCATTATCTGTTTATTTGCACTTTATCTGTTTTATTTATTCATGTGTATATATATTTGTACAATGGTATATGGACACACTGCTCTGTTCCGTATTCATGCCTTCTATAATTCTATTGTGCTGAAGCAAAGCAAGAATTTCATTGTCTTATCTGGGACACATGACAATAAACTCTCTTGAATCTTGAAAGTACTGACTCCTGCAGCCACAAACATTTCACTAGCACTACACCATCTTGGTTTCCTTAGCAGTGTTCACATGGCATAATTATCAGCCACCTTTAGTCTCTGTAAACTTGTCTTTCTGTAGTTTGACCAGAGGTTTGCAGTATAGAATGGTGTGCAATATGCTCTAAACAGCAACATCTTCACCACATCTGTACAGGCACCAAACTTACGTAAGAGAATATTTGCCTGTACATACAGCATACGTTGTTGCCTCCAAATATCCTCATCATCTGTCATTTGTTCAGTAAGAAAATATTCAAGATATTTTACCTTATTACAGACTCTAAGATTATTATCAGACAATTTTTGAAATCAGGACATTTTAGACATTTATCCACTTTGGTTCTACAGATCATAACAGCACTCTTACCAGCATTATATTTGATATCAAGTTCCACATCATACACAGCACATCTAGTAAGGAGCTGCTGGAGACCAGCGCCAGATGGACTAAAGACCACAAGATCATCTGCATACATAATATGGTTCACTAAAGTATTACCGATCAGCACCCAGTATTACAGGCTTTCAATTGCTTGGACAGATCATCAATATAAAGATTAAAATGGACTGAGGACAAGATTCCCCCTTGTTTAACACCATTGCTAACCCCAAATGGGGCTGAGACCCTATTGCCCCATTCTACTTGCATAGTCTGGTGGGCATACCAGTAAGCCAGAATTCTCACAATGTATTTAAGCACCCCTCTTTGGCTCAATTTAACAAACAGCTTTCTGTGATTAACACGATCAAAGGCTTTGGAAGCATCAATAAAGCACATAAGAATTGATGAATTTTTACCTCTATATTTGTTTACAATCTCATTTAGGGCATATATACACAAGTCAGTGACATGTTGAGCTTTAAAACCAAACGGATTATCTGTGGAGTTAACAAACTCATTTAATCTATCCAGCAGAATTATTTCTAGGACTTTTGACAAAATGCTGGCTAAAGCTATGGGCCTGTAATTATTTAGGCTGCATACTTTACCAGCTTTGTCCTTAATGACTGGCACTAACAGAACAGACAACATTGAGTCTGGTAACAAGCTATGAATCATAAAGCCAGTAAAACAAATAGCAAGGAGAGGAGCTATCCTCATACTCGCATATTTAAGAAATATGATCCAAGCCACTTGCTTTGTTGTTCAACAGCTTGTTCATGGCATGATACACCTCATGTGGCATAATCACCATTGAGTCATTATTGTCCACCCTATATAAGTCACCTTGGACACAGTTGAATAAAGTACTATAATGTTGTCGCCATAACTCCGTGATATTAGCTGTTCCAGAGATTCCATCTACAGTGCATGGTAGAGATGTTTTGCAACTGTTAAGAGCTCTCACTTCCTTCTAAAAATCAGTATCATTGTTACTTAGCAGCTTCTTAGCCATGGAATCAGCCCTCATAGCTTGCTCATTTTTACAGATGAAGCAAACAGCATACATATCTTGCATTAGTGAGCTTCTTGTGCACAAACACAGGCCCCTGCCTGGGTCTACCTGCCATAGCCCATGCTTTGGTGGCTTCACGGGCTTCAGTATGATACTCAGCTGCATACTTATTCCACCCTGGCCTGATGTTATGTGCCTTATTTTTATGCTTGCAGTAGGGCTTACTGCCTACATATAAAGTGCTTACTATATCATTTTACATGGAGCAGATATCTCTCCTAGGCTTCATATCCTTACAGTTAACATTACTACACATTATTGCATCTTTAGGTAGATGAATATTGCTTAAGGATTTATCTGTATGAGCATAATAGGCTAAGATGTCTTCCTTTGTGAGGGTTGACCAATCCAGTTTTTCTGTGTTAAAGCTATTTCCATCTCTGGATACCACAAGTAGATGTTCAACATTTATTGACACAGGCAACAGGTATATGATCAGTCATTACTGCCCCATACAGAATGCTCATACACCCCAACGAGGCATGTACATCAGCTGCACTAATACACATGACGTAGTGTGCTAGGCCTCACTAATATAAGTATAACTATCTGTAGATAAAAACACTTTGCTTGGCAATGTAAAATTATCTTGACAGAACTGAGCCATATGATTGCAAATGATGAGTTCCAGTCTGAGATCTGCATTCATATCCCCAATGACATATACGCTAGAATAATTATTGCTTTGAAGAAAGGAATAGATGAAAGCAAGCCTATTTAAATATTCATCCTCATTCTGATGGCATTCATAGGTGTATATGCATTCAGGATAACAAATTCCTTGTCGTTGTGAGCAAAGTGTATGGCAATACACCAGTCAACATCAAGCCGAACCACATTTACTGATGAGTCAAGCTTCTTGTTCCATAGAATAGCCACACCCCCTGGTATCCTACCTCTGACTATTCCCATGCCAAGGTCAGTTGTAGACTCCCCAACCCCTATGAATGTTGTAATTGAGAGAATTGAGTTTGTCCAAGTCTTGCTTCGCTAAGAATGTCTCTTGCATACATAGTATGTCACAGTTCTCTCTCTCTCTCCCTTTCTCTCTCTCTCTCCCATGTGGAGCGAGCGGCTGGCAGCACTACAGCAGCTCCCCCCATTGTCACCGACAGTGACATAGAACAGAACAGAAACAGGCCCTTTGGCCCATGATGCCTGTGCCGAGCATAATAACTAGATAAACTAATCTCATTTGTGTGATCCACATCCAACCATTTCTTGCATATCCACGTAACTATCTAAAATTCTCTGTGCTACCAGTGACCGCTGCGAAAGGGCAGCTGACAACCAGGGAAAAGACCTAGTGACGGCCTGGAGAGACTGCTGACCGGAGGGAATAGACCCTACTCCTAGGGTCTAGGAGTGGGCTAGCTCCTCATGCCAGCAAGATCCATCGCTAATCAGCATTTTGGATCCACCCTTATATTGCTACGGAAAGAATCGACTATGAATAAGACAACTAGCACAGCAATTGACTGAGCAGCAGCACCGGCAGGACATAAGCTACGAAGCTGCATCTGTGTCTGGGAAAAGATAACATCAGAGAAGGTCTCAAGATCCACCAGGGCAGGAAAAAGTGCCTGAGAGAGCTTGGTGAGGGACCTCGCGTTGACCATTACAAATCAGTCGAGTGAAGCCCAGTGGCAGGTTAACCACCACAGTCCACAGGGTATCAGCAGCCCAGGCT
Organism: Okamejei kenojei; assembly: GCA_035221665.1. Classification (NCBI taxonomy): domain Eukaryota; kingdom Metazoa; phylum Chordata; class Chondrichthyes; order Rajiformes; family Rajidae; genus Okamejei; species Okamejei kenojei. The sequence goes on along the minus strand of CM069171.1, from coordinate 13,432,897 downwards.
TAGCTCAACCAAGTACAGTCCCACCAAGGAACACGAGTCCAGAGCCCAACCAGCCACAGTCAGCGGTAGAGAGGAAGATGGAAGGAATAAAGCCGAATGGAGCACTCACTGGCTGTGGCTGAAGAGAAAAGATGCTGTCTGGGCTGCATCCATCTTGAGGCTAACCATAAGACACGCCCAGGTCTGATCACTCTGCGGTGGGCCTGCCATGACTGAGGGTGTCTTGTGATAAAAGGCCGAAACACCCAGTGACGTGAGGTACACAACTGAAGATGTGTCTGATTAGTAGCAAAATCACCTAGTGGTCATACCCAAGAATACCAAATGTCAATTGTAGTGAAAAATCTTAGGGATTTTAACATCCAGTCCGACTAATCAATCATCAGCCTCCACCACCATCCCCGGCAGCATGTTCCAGGCACCCAACAATTTCTGTGTCAAAGATTTCTGTGTCTTGCTCCACTCATCTCCTTTAAATTTTGCCCTTTCATCTGTAAGCTTGCGCTCTAGTCCCTAACATTTCCATCCTAGTTAAAAGGTTTTGACAGTCTCCCCTAATGATGCCTCTCATAAGTTTATTTACCTCTACAAGGTTTTCCCTCAACCTTTGGTGTTCCAATGAAAATGGTGGTGACATGCAGGGCAATACAGTGGCACAGTGGTAGAGCTGCTGCCTTACAGCGCTTACAGTGTCAGAAACCCAGGTTCAATCCCAACTTTGGGTGCTCTCTGTACGGTGTTTGTACGTTCTCCCCATGACTGCGTGGGTTTTCTCAGAGATCTTCGGTTTCCTCCCACACTCCAAAGACATACAGGTGTGTAGGTTAATTGGCTTGGCATCAATGTAAATTGTCCCTAGAGTGTAGGATAGTGTTAATGTGCGGGGATGGCTTGTCACGGTGGGCTGAAGGGCCTGTTTCCACGCTGTATCTCTAAACTAAACTAAAAACAATCCAAATTTGATCAACCTCTCCCTCTAATCCAGGCAACATTCTGGTAACTCACTACAGCACCATCTCCAAAGATGGTACTTCTGAACTGCCCACAATACTCTACTCCAAATATAGCCTAATCAAAGTCTTATAGAGCTGCATCATCACTTCAGCATCATTGAAGCAAATCGCAGATCCTGTCATACCTCATATGGGACTTCATGGCTTCTCCAGACTGATGAAGATTGTCACAGATACAAAGCTGGCCGCCCGCAACAACAAGGAACTCAAGAAACTGCTGGGAGGGATGACCATCGCTCAGGGCGGTATGCTGCCCAATATCCAGGCAGTGCGGTTGCCCAAAAAAAGAGGCAGCCAGCAAGTCTGCTCTGCCATTCAAATATGGCTGATCTATCTTTCCCACTTAACCCCATTCTCCTGCCTTCGCCCCATAGCCCCTGACACCCATACTAATCAAGAATCTGTTAACATCTGCCTTAAAAATACCCAATAAAGGCATCCACAGCCATCTTTGACAATGAATTCCACAGATTCAGCTCCCTCTGGCTAAATAAATTCTTTTTCCTTTCTAAAGGTACTTCATTTTACTCTGAGGTTATGGCCTCTGGTCCTAGACTCTCCCATAGGTGGAATCATCCTCTCCACATCCACTATCCAGGCCTTTCACTATTCTGTAAGTTTCAATGAGGTGTCCCCTCATCCTTCTCAACTCCAGTGACTGCAGGCCTAGTGCTGACAAACACTCATCATATGTTAATCCAATCAGGCCTAGGATAATTCTTGTAAACCTCCACTGGGCTTTCTCCAATGCCACCACATCCTTCGTCAGATATGCGACTCAGAACTGCTCACAACCGTGAGGTTTGGGACGTCTAACAAGTGCAGGACGTACACTGTGAATGGTAGGCCTCTGGGATGGATGTGGGTCTCCACTTCGGCCATGTGCCCTGGGGATTCTCACAAGCCGTTGTGGTGGCTGTTTAAGTCAATGTTTAACTTTTATGTGGTTATGAATCTTGTTGTTTTTTTGTATGGCTGTTGGCAAATCAAATTCCTTGTATATTTACATACTTGGCTAATAAATTAATTACAATTATAATGCCCTAAGCTCATTTACCTTACCCATCAAGCCTCTTGCATTAAAATAGATGCAGTTGAAACCAACCTTCCCTCCTCTTTCCCCACCTTTCTCCTGCCTATTCTGTCCTCCAACCTTTCTTTCACGACCCTCTATACCAACTTCTAACCTCTCATCTGCCTCTGTCCTGTATGATATCCCACCCCCCTGCCAATCTAATTTAAAACCACCCGTATAGTACCAGCGAACTGGCCTGCCAGGATGTTGGTCCCCCTCCTGTTAAGGTGCAACCTGTCCCTTTTGTACAGGTCATCCCTGCCCCAGAAGAGATCCCAATCCCAATTCCTCAGCCACACATTCATCTCCCCTATCTTTCTGTTCTTACCCTCACTAGCGTGAGGTACTGGAAGTAAACCCGATGCAACCATCCTGGAGGTCCTGCTTTTAAGCCTTTCACCCAATTCCCTAAATTCATGTTGAAGAAGCTCCTTCCTCTTCCTAGCTATATCGGGTGTGCCAACATGCACAATAACCTCCGCCTGCTCCCCCCCCCCCTCTTGAGCAGGGCCAGCCTTAGGAGGTGTGGGGACCAATTGGGAACAATTTTGGTGAGCCCCAGTTTCCCTGCCAAGGTCTGTCAGTCCTGTTATTTGGTATCTATTATAAAATTGTACACTACGGCGCTATGGATTATACACTGCCTTAATCTCTCCTGCTCCCGCCTAACTGTCAGTACCTCCACTGGCTTCCAACCTTTACTGTAGCTGCTAATGCCCATTAAACTGCATTATGTGATTGGACACATTGCCCTTGGAGACAGCGGCTGATTGGACAGGAGGATACCGATTTGTTGATTGGACGTGAATTTTAAGGGCAGCTAGTCGGTATTGGCCCAACCCCCTTAGAGACAGCGGTTGATTGGCCGCTAAATAATCAGGCAACAAAAAAATGACAAATAGGAAAACAATAAAATCGTAATTCTGATTTAAATTGGAAGAATATCATGCCTGATCTGCAGCAAAGATACTAGTATCCGCTCTAATATATTTGATCCGCATTTCCTTCCTATTGAAGAAGAACCCTGGACCGAAACAACTCCTAACCCATTCCCTCCACAGATGCCGCCTAGCCCGCTGAGTTCTTCCAGCACTCTGTTTTTTATTTAACTCTGAAATTGAAGATAGACATAAAGCTGGAGTAACTCAGCAGGACAGGCAGTGACTCTGGAGAGAAGACCATTCTTCAGACTGAACTGAACTCTCCTCGGTGAAAATACTTGTGATTGTCTGAAGAAGGGTCTCCACCCGAAACACCAGCCACTCCCCAGAGCCGCCGCCCATCCTGCTGAGGTACCCCAGCCCCCTGTGTCCATCTTCAACTCCAGAGCCAAACTAAAAACACAGAGTGCTGGAGGAACTCAGCGGGCCAGGCAGCACCCACAGAGGGAATGGACCAGGAGCTGCCACGGGCCAGCCCCCCCCCCCCCCAACAGGAAGGAACCGCAGATGTAGCCATCCCCGTAAAACGACAAATGATTCTGGGAATTCCGAGGCGACAGGGTGTGAGAGAGGGAGTGAGAGAGCGAGAGAGAGACGAGATGGGGTGCAGGAGAGAGAGCGCACGAGAGAGAGAGGAAGGGAGGGAGGGAGGGAGGAGAGAGAGAAAGACAGAGAGACACAACGTGGGTCGGTAGGTGAATGACTTTACCTGCACGCCAAGTAGAAGCCCATGCTCGCAGTCTGGAGCCCACAATTCTCACAATGTGTCATCAATACATTGATCCACATTCCTCAGTAAATGCAATTGTGTTTTGACCAAGTATAAATTACGCCGGGTTCCTTTGAATAAAATTCACGGTATAACTACGTGTTAACTACTGGCTGTTAACAAGTGCTAACAGTGGCAGTTAACAAATTGTTAACATGGCCGTTGTAACGATTATCCATACTCGTTTTTTGTAAAATCCGTATTGAACAACGCAAATTTGTATTTCCATATTTGTATTGCATTTCCCTACGAAGTACGACAAAATTAGCGTGGGGCTCCCTTAGGTGTGGGGCCCAATTGGCAGCAAATGGTCCAATTGGCTTATGGCCGGCCCTGCTCTTGAGGATGTTATGCAGCTGCTCCTAGACGTTCTGGACCCTGACACTATCCTGGAGGCTACACTTCTGCCACAGAATCTCCTGTCTGCACACCTAACTATTGAGTCACCCTCCTCTATGGGTCTACCTAACATCACTCTTCCCTGTTGAGTCACAGTCCTGGCCACTGCTCAAACTTGAGGTTTAGTCTGTCCCGACAGCTCTCATGAGGATGTACCTGTTTTCAAGAGGTACCGCCACGGATGTCCCCTGCACTCCATGTTTACTTCTCTTTCTCATCATCACCCATCTTCGCTTGTCTTGTACCCTCAGTGTGACGACCTCACTATAGGTCCTGTCCAGGAAGCATTGTTTTCCCGGATGGTCCTCAGGTCATCCAGCTGCAGCTCCAGTTCTCTAATGCAGTCCTTCAGGAGCTGCACCTGGACACCATTTCCACCAGTGTAGTTGTCAGAGGCACCGGCAGCGCCCCTGACATCCCACATCATGTAATGCAACGACTTGCCTGTCATTACTACTGTAGCCAAATCCCTAATCAAATAATGGGACACACTCACAAAGCCAAATTAAATGTATTCCCTTCACTACTGCTGACAGCTTTCTTGCCTCAGCCTCCTTGCCGAGGTCTCTGAGCCTAGAACTTGCACTTTACCGACACACAGCACTTCACCAGGGCTCGAAATTAACGGTTGCCTGGGTGCCAATGGCTACAGTCCCACCGGGCAACCTATAAGCTATGCCATTTTGCCCGGCTTGGCAACCAACCGGGACACCTGCCCGCCATCCGTGGCCAGGTCTCGGCTTGGTGATAGCTTTCTGCTCTCAGCGCTAGACTCTCTGCGCTAGCTCTCTGCTCTCGGCGCAAGCTCTCTGCTCTCGGCGCTCGGCCCGCCGAGCACATCATCGGCCGTGGTTAATCTTGTGTGCCCTGCACATGCGCACTGCCACGGCAACTGGTCGGCGTCGGCCACTTTCTCCCTCCCTTTGCATTATGGGAGTTCTGGCTGCCATTGCTGTCCGGTCGTTGCCTCACTGTGACCGCTGAAAAACAACGCAGAATTACTCCCTGGAGCTGGAGTAACCCCCTGGAGTAACTCTTGCTTCTTGGTTTCCTGGTCCTCCAAAAATATTCGAAATGGAATTTAAACTGGTGGACCCACCACCGCCAAATTCCAAACTCTGGAAAAATAACTATTGCATTTTATCTGTTTATTTATTGTGTATATATATGGTTTATAGTATATAGACACACTGAACTTTTATCTCCTGTTCTGTATTATGTTTACATATTCTGTTGTGCTGCAGCAAGCAAGAATTTCATTGTCCTATCTGGGACACATGGCAATAAAACTCTCTTGATTCTTGACTTGGACTTAAGCGAAATATGGTTCTTGGGAAAAAAGAGCCACCTTAAATCTAGTTGCTTCTGATTGGTACCTATGGTAGGGTGAAGACTATTCCATGCTTTAATTGCGTGGGGGAGCTCCATAGAGCAGCCAGCAACTCTGGATAGAAAACATTGGGTGACGTTTCGGGTAGAAATCCTTCTTTACATTTCCTCTGGTTTTAGTGTTTTTAGTTTAATTTAAAGATACAGTGTGTAAACAGGCCCTTCAGCCCACCGAGTCCATGCCGACCACCGATCACCCGTACTATTCCACACATCAGCGACGTAAGCCAAGAGTGTTTTATTCTCTCACGTCCCAGTTAGAACAATGAAATCCTTACTTGCAGAAGCACAACAAAATATGTAAACATAGTACTCTGTAAACAATGTTATAAACGAGAAAACAAAACTCCATACAGGCAGCACCCATATTCAGGATCAATTCCGGGTCTCTGGCAATTTTAGGCCGCAACTTTATGGCCAATGTACTGCCCCAATAGCCTTGAACTAAACTAAAAGATACAGTAGCTGTGAAGGGGGACATAGCGTCACATAGCGATTTAAGACTGAAAATGGATATTCTTTTTTTTTAGTAACCAACTTATAACTCAACGTATAATTTTTTGTTTGTTGGAAAATAAAATACAGTGGCACAGCTGGTGGACTTGCTGCCTCACACGCCAGAGATCTGTGTTCAATCCTGTTCTCGGGCACTGTCGTGTTGAATTTGCACATTCTCCCTGCAAGCGTGTGGGTTTCCTCCCACATCCCAAAGACGCATTGGCTTTGTAGGTTAACTTGTCTCTGTAAAATTGCCTCTAATGTGCAGGGAGTGGGTGAGGAAAGTGGGAAAACAGAACTTGTGTGAATGGGTAGACATAAATGCTGGAGAAACTCAGCAGGTGAGGCAACATCTATGGAGCGAAGGAAATAGGCGACTTTTCAGGTCGGGACCCTTCTTCAGACTGATGTCGGGAGGGGTGGGGGGCGGGAAAAAGGAAGAGGCGTAGGAGAGAGCTGGGAATGGGAGGGGAAGGAGGGGGAATGCAAGGACTACCTGAAATTGGAGAACCCAATGTTCATACCGCTGGGGATGTAAACTACCCAAGCGAAATATGAGGTGATGCTCCTCCAATTTACGGTGGGCCTCTGGCCATGGAGGAGGCCCAGGACAAAAATATTCGAAATGGAATCGGAATGGGAGGGGGAGTTGAGGTGCTGAGCCATCGGGAGATCAGGTTGGTTATTGCGAACCGAGCGGAGGTGTTCGGCGAAGTGATCGCCAAGCCTACGCTTGGTCTCACCAAGGTTTATCATACGCTGAATAACCTTATTTTTGTTTGGAAGTAGAAAGAGATAATAGAAATTGCATTTATTGCAACGTGTAAAAAGAGATGAGATACTGTATTGTAATGTTGCTGCATGTCATTGTGGTATATATCATGTCTTGATTGGTGAATATGTTTAGTTTGTGACTTTACTTGAAGCAGAAATAATATGTGAAAGCTTCATTGGCCATAATTCCAACTGGTAACTACGCACTTCGTCCGAGCACATTATCGCACGCATCATGCAAGTCATCTTAAATGACCACCTAAACTGTCATTTGGCAACCTAAAAAGCTGCCGAGGTTGCCTGGCTGGCTACTGGGAAAAAAGGTTAAGCGAGAGCCCTGTTCACCCAACATGGACGCTCCCAATAGGCCGCTCCGCTGACTCTACCTTTTCCTTATTTGCTGCTTAACACCCTCCTACGAACTGCACACTGCAAGGGCCAGGAAGCGAGCGGGCAAGATCATCTCTGACCCCTCTCACCCTGGCAACAAACTCATTGAATCACTTCACTCTGGAAGGCGACTCCGGATTGTCAAAGCTGGCACAGCCAGACATAAAAACAGATTTTATCCACGAGTAGTTGCTCTACTCAACAGCCAAAAATCTGTAGCCTCCCTTTGATCAATGGTGTTTTATCATTAATGTTTTATTATTACTAATATTTAGTGTTTTCTGAGTCACTCATAACTGTCACTGATTGTCATGCTGTTACTTGTGGGCGGAGAACCAAGGCAAATTCCTTGTATGTAAATACTTGGCCAATAAACTTACTTACTTACTTAATTTACCAATGTTGTGTTATAACTAGTTTAATGGTCACCTTTAAGGGCCTGTCCCACTTTCACGACTTAATTCAAAACCTCTGCCGAGTTTAAAGGACATTAAAAATAAATCAAGATCGTGGTAATCTATGAACTCCTACGACCTTCCACGAATATGTTCACAAACTCCTACGAGTATGTATACAAATTCCCACGATTATTTCGATGCCCACTTTACGAGTAAAAAGTTGCAATTTCTTTCATCCCTACCATTTTTTTAACTTGTGGACATTGTTTACCTGGCTGGAAAAAATGTCCCGACTTGCCTGATGCCACGAGTACCTATGGCTGGCATAACGAGCCACTACGATATATCTATGAACTCCTACGACCAGCTACGGATTCATTACGAACATTCTGCGAGTTTGAATCAAGGGGAAAACGCAGGAGAATCCGTGAATAACTCGTGAAAGTGGGACAGGCCCTTTAAATTGCCTTTATTACTTTAAGTTGGCCGTGCATCTCATCTTCTCCAATGGCTCAGTTTAAACTCTCCCACATTTTTTATATTGTCAAGGACAAGAAGACAAGAATCAAGGACAAGGACAATTATTAAAGAGGTGATAACGCAGCATTTGGATAGCAGTAAAAGGATTAGTCCAAGTCAACATGGATTTATGAAAGGGAAGTCATGCTTGACTAATCTTCTGGAATTTTTTGAGGATGTGACAAGTAAAATGGATGAAGGGGTGCCAGTGGTTGTAGTGTATCTGGACTTTCAAAAAGCCTTTGATAAGGGCCCGCACAGGAGACTGGTGACTAAAATTAGAGCACATGGTATTGGGGGTAGGGTGTTGACATGGATAGAAAATTGGTTGGCAGACCAGAAGCAAAGAGTAGGAGTGAACGGGTCCTTTTCAGAATGGCAGGCAGTGGTGAGTGGAGTGCCGCAAGGCTCAGTGTTGGGGCCGAAACTGTTTACCATATATATTAATGATTTGGAAGAGGGAATTAGGAGCAACACTAGCAAGTTTGCGGATGACACAAAGCTGGGTGGCAGTGTGAACTGTGAAGAGGATGTTAGGAGGTTGCAGGGGGACCTGGACAGGTTGAGTGAGTGGGCAGATGCGTGGCAGATGCAGTGTAATATAGATAAATGTGAGGTTATCCACTTTGGTGGCAAAAACAAGGGTGCAGATTATTATCTCAATGGGGTTAGGTTGGGTAAGGAGGAGGTACAGCGAGACCTGGGTGTCCTTGAAAGTTGGCGTGCAGGTACAGCAGGCAGTGAAGAAAGCTAATGGAATGTTGGCCTTCATACCAAGAGGATTTCAGTACAGGAGTAAAGAGGTTCTTCTGCAGTTGTATAGGGCTCTGGTGAGACCACATCTGGAGTATTGTGTACAGTTTTGGTCTCCTAATTTGAGGAAGGACATCCATGTGATTGAGGCAGTGCAGCGTAGGTTTACGAGACTGATCCCTGGGATGGCGGGACTGTCATATGAGGAAAGATTGAAAAGACTAGGCTTGTATTCACTGGAGTTTAGAACGATGAGGGGTGATCTTATAGAAACATATAAAATTATAAAAGGACTGGACAAGCTAGATGCAAGAAAAATGTTCCCAATGTTGGGTGAGTCCAGAACCAGGGGCCACAGTCTTAGAATAAAGGGGAGGTCATTTAAGACCTCAGTGAGAAAAAACTTTTTTACCCAGAGAGTTGTGAATTTATGGAATTCCCTGCCACAGAGGGCAATGGAGGCCAAATCACTGGATGGATTTAAGAGAGAGTTGGATAGAGCTCTAGGGGCTAGTGGAGTCAAGGGATATGGGGAGAAGGCAGGCACGGGTTATTGATTATGGACGATCAGCCATGATCACAATGACTGGTGGTGCTGGCTCGAAGGGCCGAATGGCCTCCTCCTGCACCTATTTTCTATTTTCTATGTTTCTATGTTAACCGCTTAACCTTTAAGCGCTGCTGCTTCTCCAACTGCTTTAGAGTGTCGCGGTTTCGCAGTCACTAAAAATAACTGCAGTGACATTTGTGAACCAGTTTATTTTATGAAACACGTGCTTCTACATCGACTGGAAGCTTTTATTTGGTTATAAAAGGTCAACATGAAAAGCTAGTGTAAGATGTATCAATAAGTATGCTACTTGCTGCAAGCAGTTCATTTGTTTCCAATGTCTGTGAAATTCTTTGCCTCAGAGGGGGGTGGAGGCAGGATCTCTGGATGCTTTCAAGAGAGAGCTAGATAGGGCTCTTAAAAATAGTGGATATGGGGAGAAGGCAGGAAAAGGGTATTGATTTGGGATGATCAGCCATGATCATATTGAATTGCGGTGCTGGCTCGAAGGGCCAAATGGCCTACTTCTGCACCTATTGTCTATTGTCTATTGTCAATGCAGAGTTAACTTTGCAGAGTTTCACAATAACCATATAACCATATAACAATTACAGCACGGAAACAGGCCCTCTCGGCCCTTCCCGTCCGTGCCGACCATTTGTTTTCCCCTAGTCCCATCTACCTGCACTCAGACCATACCCCTCCATTCCCTTCACGTCCATATACCTATTCACTTTACTTTTAAATGTTAAAATCGATCCTGCCTCCACCACTTCTGCTGGAAGCTCATTCCACACAGCCACCACCCTCTGAGTAAAGAAGTTCCCCCTCACGTTACCCCTAAACTTCTGTCCCTCAATTCTCATGTCATGCTCTCTTGTTTGAATGTTCCCTACCCTCAATGGGAAAAATGTATCCACGTCCACTCTGTCTATCCCTTTCATCATTTTAAAGACCTCAATCAAGTCCCCCCTTAACCTTCTGCGCTCCAAAGAATAAAGATCTAACTTGTTCAACCTTTCTCTGTAACATAGTTGCTGGAACCCTGGCAACATTCTAATAAATCTCCTCTGTACTCTCTCTATTTTGTTGACATCCTTCCTATAATTAGGCGACCAAAATTGTATACCATACTCCAGAATTGGTCTTACCAATGCCTTGTACAATTTTAACATTACCTCCTATATTCAATGCTCTGATTTATAAAGGCCAGCACACCAAAGGCTTTCTTTACCACCCTATCTACATGCGATTCCACCTTCAGGGAACTATGCACAGTTATTCATAGATCCCTCTGTTCCACAGCATTCCTCAATTCCCTACCATTTACCATGTACGTCCTATTTTGATTTGTCCTGCCAAGATGTAGCACTTCACACTTAACAGCATTAAACTCCATCTGCCATCTTTCAGCCCACTTTTCCAAATGGCCCAAATCTCTCTGTAGACTTTGAAAATCGACTTCATTATCCACAACACCACCTATATTAGTATCATCTGCATACTTACTTATCCAATTTTCCACCCCATCATCCAGATCATTGATGTACATGACTAACAACAGTGGACCCAACACAGATCCCTGAGGCACCCCACTGGTCACCGGCTTCCAACCTGACAAACAGCCATCCACCATTACTCTCTGACATCTCCCATTCAGCCACTGTTGAATCCATCTTGCTACTCCGCCATTAATACCCAAAGATTGAACCTTCTTAACCAACCTTCCATGGGGAACCTTGTCAATGCCCTTACTGAAATCCATATAGACAACAACCACTGCTTTACCCTCATCAATTTCCCTAGTTACCGCTTCAAAAAATTCAAGGTTTGTCAAACATGACCTTCCAGGCACAAATCCATGTTGACTGTTCCTGATCAGACCCTGATTATCCAGAGGCTTATATATATTATCTCTAAGTATCCTTTCCATTAATTTTCCCACCACTGATGTCAAACTAATAGGTCTATAATTGCTAGGTTTTTTCTTTGAACCCTTTTTAAACAATGGAACAGCATGCGCAGTACGCCAATCCTCCGGCACTATTCCCGTTTCTAATGACATTTGAATTATTTCTGTCATAGCTCCTGCTATTTCTACACTAACTTCCCTCAATGTCCTAGGGAATATCCTGTCAGGACCTGGAGACTTATCCACTTTTATATTTTTCAAAAGTGTCAGTACTTCCTCCTCTTTGACTCTCATAGTTTCCATAGCTACTCTACTTTTTCCCCTTAACTCACAGAGTTCAATATCCTTCTCCTTGGTGAATACCGAAGAAAATAAATTGTTCAATATCTCCCCCATCTCTTTTGGCTCTGCAGATAGCTGTCCATTCTGGTTCTCTAATGGTCCAATTTTATCCCTCGTTATCCTTTTGCTATTAATATAGCTGTAGAAACCCTTTGGGTTTACTTTCACCTTTCTTGCCAAAGCAAACTCATATCTTCTTTTAGTCTTCCTAATTTCTTTCTTAAGATTCTTTTTACATTCTTTATACTCCTCTAGCACCTCCTTTACTCCATGCCTCCTATAATTATTGTAGATATCTCTCTTTTTTCGAAACAAGTGTCCAATTTCCCTTAAACCATGGCTCTTTCCAATTTTTACTATTTCCTTTCAACCTAACAGGGACATAAAGATTCTGTACTCTTACAATTTCCCCTTTAAATGTCCTCCATTTCTCTTCTACATCCTTCCCATGAAACAAAGTGTCCCAATTCACTCCTTTAAAATCCTTACGCATTCCCTCAAAGTTAGCCTTTCTCCAATCAAAAATCTCCACCCTAGGTCCAGTTGTGACTCTCTCCATAATTATATTGAAACTAATGGTATTGTGATCACTGGTCCCGAAGTGCTCACCAACGCATACCTCCGTCACCTGACCTGCCTCATTTCCCAACAGGAGGTCCAGCACTGCCCCTTCTCTGGTCGATACTTCTATGTACTGCTGCAAAAAATTATCCTGCACACATTTTACAAACTCCAAACCATCCAGCCCATTTACAGAATGTGTTTCCCAGTCTATTTTTGGAAAATTGAAATCTCCCACAATCACTACCTTGTGCTTACTACTAATATCTGCTATCTCCTTACATATTTGCTCTTCCAATTCTCGCTCCCCATTTGGCGGTCTATAGTACACCCCTAAATGTGTTGCTACACCGTTACCACTTCTCAGTTCCACCCAAATAGCCTCCCTAGACGAGCCCTCTAATCTATCCTGCCAAAGCACTGCTGTAATATCTTCTCTGACAAGCAATGCAACACCTCCCCCTCTGGTCCCTCCAATTCTATCAAACCTGAAGCAACGAAATCCTGGAATATTTAGTTTCCAATCACAGCCCTCCCGCAACCATGTTTCACTGATTGCCACAACATCATATTTCCAGGTGTCAATCCAGGCTCTAAGTTCATCCACCTTACTTACAATGCTCCTAGCATTAAAATATACACATTTTAGAAACCCACCGTCCCTTTTTCTCTGTCTATTATCTTTTTCATCTTTCTCGCCTACATTTTGGGTCCGAGTGCTTCCCTTCTCTGCCTCTTGCCCCACACCCTGACCCCTAGCCCCCTCTACCCGAGTCCCTCCCCCCAGCCTTTCTAGTTTAAAGTCTCCCCAGTAGCCTTTGCAAATCTCCCTGCCAGGATATCGGTTTCCCTCGGGTTCAAGTGCAACCCGTCCTTTGTGTACAGATCATGCCTTCCCCAAAAGAGGTCCCAGTGATCAAGAAACTTGAATCCCTGCCCACTGCACCAGTCCCTCAGCCACGCATTTATCCTCCACCTCATTTCATTCCTACTCTCACTGCCACGTGGCACAGGCAGTAATCCTGAAATCGTTACCCTTTTGGTCCTTCTCCTTAACTTTCCCCCCAACTCCCTAAATTCTCCCTTCAGGACCTCGTCACTTTTTCTGCCTATGTCATTGGTACCTATGTGTACCACAACATCAGGCTCCTCTCCCTCCCTTATCAGAATCTTTTGGACACGTTCTGACACATGCGAGACCCTGGCACCAGGGAGGCAAACTACCATCCAGGTCTCCCGACTGCGTCCACAGAATCGCCTATCCGACCCCCTAACTATAGAGTCCCCTATTACAGTTGCCCTCCTCTTTTTGCTACCTTTCTGAGCATCAGCGCCGGTCTCTGTGCCGGAGGCCCGGCCGCTGTTGCTGCCCCCAGCTAGGCTGTCCCCTCCAATCGTACTCAAACCCGAGTACCTATTTTCCAGGTGTACGGTCACAGGGGTACTCTCTAACCCCTGCCTCTGCCCCTTGCCCTTCCTAACTGTGACCCACTTGTCTGCCTCCTGTGGTCTGGGAATGACTACCTCCCTGTAGCTCCTCTCTATTACCTCCTCACTCTCCCTGACCAGACGGAGGTCATCGAGCTGCTGCTCCAGGTTCCTAACGCAGTCCTTTAGGAGCCCCATCTCAACACACCTGGCGCAGATGTGGATGTCTGGAGGACTATCAGATTCCCTGACCTCCCACATCTGACATCCACAAGAGTACACTGCCCTTGCCTTCATACTGCCCCCCTTACCCCCTTTCACAAGGTACAGGGATGAAGGGGATGGTTGACAAACAGGGGTTAATTTTAATTATTTATTATTTATTTATGTTTTTTGGTTACTTCATACATATTACTTGTATGTGTTTATCAGTTGTATGTATGTATATATATATATATATATATATGTCTGTATGCATCTCTAAAAATTGTCTGGGGTACGTCTACTGTTAAATTGTATCTCAAATGAATAATTAGCTATTGTAGATTATATATTGTATATTGTGTTACATATTACATAACTATTGATACATTATCATTATTGTTATTATTATTATTATAAGCTATGTTATTAATAATGGTGATAATTATTATTATTAATTAATTAATTATTAAATATGGAAGAAGGGGTTAGGGAGAAGAGGTGAGATTAAATAAGTTCTTCTTCTCACTCCTTTTCGAGCTTGTAAAGAAAAAGTGTTGGACATTTAAATTTTGCTTTATACTTTTCATTGCTTTGCAAATATTGCCTGGAATGTCCAATTGTTTGACTATTTCGATTTTGTTGTTGTTATTTATTCCTATTTATGTCTTTACTTGTTTGGAACAAATAAACAAACAAACAAACAAACAAACAAACAAACAAACAAACAAACTTGTTGTAAACCATTTTATTTAATTCATGCTCCTCAAACGATGGGGAAATATTGATTTATTTATAATACCATGCAGGAAAAGTTAGTGTGAGATGTTTCAGAGTATTCTACCGGCTGCAACAGTTGAGCTTCATGTTTTTCCAAAGCAGATAAGACGTGTCATTCAGCCGCCATTAACTAGAAATAACTTTATTACTTTATGCAATACCTGTTTCCGAATCCCCTGGAACCATTTAGTTTTTTGTAAAACTTTAGCATTCCTACTTACTGCAAACAGTCCAGTTTACAAAAAATGCTGGAGAAACTCAGCGGGTGCAGCAGCATCTATGGAGCGAAGGAGATGGGCAACGTTTCAGGCCAAAACCCTTCTTCAGACTGGTGGGGGGGGTGGGTGGAGGCGGGGGAAAGAAAGGAAAAAGGAGGAGGAGCCCGAGGGCTGTGGGAGAGGTGGGAAGGGGAGGAGACAGCAAGGGTTAACAGAATTGAGAGAATTCAATGTTCGAGCCAGGAGGATGCAGACTCCCCAAGCGGAATATGAGGTGCTGTTCCTCCAATTTGCGGTGTTGCTCACTCTAGCCGTGGAGGAGGCCCAGGACAGAGAGGTCGGATACGGAATGGGAGGGGGAGTTGAAGTGCTGAGCCACCGGGAGGTCGGGTTGGTTATTGCGGACCAAGCGGAGGTGTTCGGCGAAACGATCACCAAGCCTCCGCTTAGTCACACCGATATAGATCAGTTGACATCTAGAGCAGTGGATGCAATAGATGAGGTTGGAGGAGGTGCAGGTGAACCTCTGTCGGACCTGGAACGACTGCTTGGGTCCTTGAATGGAGTGGAACGGGGAGGTAAAGCGACAAGTGTAGCATCTCTTGCGGTTTCAAGGGAAAGTGCCCGGGGAAGGGGCGGAGCAGGAGGGCAGGGAAGAATTGACAAGGGAGTTGCGGAGGGAGTGGTCTTTGCGGAAGGTCCAGCACCCCCCACCCCCCGCCAGTCTGAAGAAGGGTTTCGGCCCGAAACGTTGCCTATCTCCTTCGCTCCATAGATGCTGCTGCACCCGCTGAGTTTCTGCAGCATTTTGTGTACCCTCAATTTTCCAGCATCTGCAGTTCCTTCTTTAACAAACAATCCAGTTTGATGTTTCCAACACTAAAAAGTAACTGCGTTTCATTCGACAACCATGCACTAAAAGGAACATTGAACTAACTTGCTCAAACCAGTTTATTTCATGTAATTTTAGTTCCTAAATCGATTGCAAACATTTATTTGATGGTGAAAAAACACCATGCAAAGTTTGTGGAAGATTTATCGAAACGTCTTCCCCTGACTGCAGTCTAATTTGTTGTCAAAGACCAGTATCTTGTCGTTAACGAAAAATAACTTTGTAATAACTTATTGAACATCACTTTATTTTATGCAATTCATGATACTTAATTGAGGGCTTAGTCAGTGCAAAGTGTACAAAAAAGATTCCTGCTTGCGGCATTAACTAAATGTTGAAATGGGGGAGGAAATGGTGGGCAGAATTGTGGGAGAAATGTGTGCACATCCAGGTGGGGCGCAGGGAAGGGGGAGGGAGGGGAATGCAAAAAGAGGGGAAGGTGTTGTTATTGGAGAATACAATGTTCACACATTGTACCCAAGCAGAATATGAGATGCTGTTCCTCCAGTTGCAATTTGCCTCACGCTGGCAACTTTGTATTTTGGAAATGGTGCCAAAATATGGAGGTACCTGGATATGTAGTTTACGCAAAAAGAATTTCACTGTGCAGTTACATATGTGAAAGCACAAAGGAACCATTGAACTGGTTCACTGAATAATTGTAATTGACTGAAATGATACCATCCCACTTTGCTGGAGTTAAGCATTACTGCGGGCAGGGCCGACCTTAGGAGATGCATGGCCCAACTGGGAACAATTTTCATAGAAATATAAATATATAATTATAAATGAGTCATATTCAGGCAAGTGTCGAGAGTAATATGACAGTCAGTCGGCTTTAAAAAAAATCTTAAACCATGCGTTATCTTAAGAAACTCCAGTGAATACAAGCCTAGTCTTTTCAATCTTTCCTCATATGACAGTCCCGCCATCCCAGGGATCAGTCTTGTGAACCTACGCTGCACTGCCTCAATCACAAGGATGTCCTTCCTCAAATTAGGAGACCAAACTGTACACAATACTCCAGATGTGGTCTCACCAGAGCCCTATACAATTGCAGAAGAACCTCTTTACTCCTGTACTGAAATCCTCTTGTTATGAAGGCCAACATTCCATTAGCTTTCTTCACTGCCTGCTGTACCTGCATGCCAACTTTCAGTGACCGCTGTACAAGGACACCCAGTGTACATCCCCCGTACATCCATTAATGAACTGTACACTGCAAGGGCCAGGAAGCGAGCGGGCAAGATCATCTCTGACCCCTCTCACCCTGGCAACAAACTCATTGAATCACTTCACTCTGGAAGGCGACTCCGGATTGTCAAAGCTGGCACAGCCAGACATAAAAACAGATTTTACCCACGAGTAGTTGCTCTACTCAACAGCCAAAAATCTGTAGCCTCCCTTTGATCTGGTATTATGTTGGTTCACATGCTTGATCAATGGTGTTTTATCATTAATGTTTTATTATTACTAATATTTAGTGTTTTCTGAGTCACTCATAAATGTCACAGTATGTCATGCTGATAATTGTGGGCGGAGAACCAAGGCAAATTCCTTGTATGTAAATACTTGGCCAATAAACTTACTTACTTAATTTACCAATGTTGTGTTACAACCACTCTAATGGTCACCTTTAAGGGCCTGTCCCACTTTCACGACTTAATTCAAAACCTCTGCCGAGTTTAAAGGACATTAAAAATAAATCAAGATCATGGTAATCTACGAACTCCTACGACCTTCCACGAATATGTTCACAAACTCCTACAAACTCCTACGAGTATGTATACAAATTCCCACGACTATTTCGATGCCCTCCTTACAAGTAAAAAGTTGCAATTTCTTTCATCCCTACCATTTTTTTAACTTGTGGACATTGTTTACCGGGCTGGAAAAAACGTCCCGACTTGCCTGATGCCACGAGTACCTATGGCTGGCATAATGAGCTGCTACGATATATCTATGAACTCCTACGACCACCTACGGACTCATTACGAACATTCTGCGAGTTTGAATCAAGGGGAAAACGCGGGAGAGTCCGTGAATAACTCGTGAAAGTGGGACAGGCCCTTGAAAACTTCCAGCGAGATTTAAGCTCCGTAAGACTGGCTTGTGAGTCAGCAGGTGCCTGTTCAGCGGGAGGAGCAAGCATGGGCCACGCAGTATTGCGGTCCCATCGCAGCGATCGGCAAAATAGAAAAGTGAGGTGCCGGTTCCGATACCGGTGGCCATTATTCCATAGGTAATTCCCTCCAGCTGCTCTAAAGTCATTCGGGCTGAGGCCACAACGATAGGTAAGCATACAAAGTCTGCTCTGTGTATGTATTACCAGATGCAGTTCCTTAGTTGATGTGTATGATATGTGCATTATTAAACTTTCACCCCTGCTCTGAGAGAACAAACAGGTAAATACAAAAGTTGATTCTGGGGCCAGCAGAGGCAGAGAGATGGGTATTATACCCAATACAGCCACATCAACCCTTATATTGGGAGAACTGTGTAGAACTGAGAGTAATATAAATATTCTGCAAATAGAATGTGTCTGTCAGAATTCTAAACATGAACATATATGATTATGCACAAATACACAAGGGAATGTAAATAAAGTACTCTCCTCCAAAAAAGGACAACATTGTGGGGGAGACTAAAAATGGAGAAAATGCTCCACACTTACTCAGTCAAGGGTCCAAAGACCCAAAGATTCCCAGGCAGCCTCCAAAGGAGTTCCATAAACTATGTATGGTGCCTGTAAAAAAAATAAAATAAAAAACATTTAAAATCTTTTTAAAAATTTAAAAAATGGGAATCTGGCTCTCCAGTGCCTTCTTAGGTCTGGGGAGGTCTCCCTAGAGCAAGACTAAAATGCTCTAAACTTTAATCAGTCAAGGGTCCAAAGACCCAGAGATTCCCAGGCAGACTCTGAAGGAATTTCCATACACTGAGTATGGTGCCTATTAAGGGAGAAAAACAAAACACATGGGAATCGGACTCTCCAGTGCCTTGTTTAGGTCTGGATGAGGTCTCCTAGAGCAAGACTCAGGAGTGTCAGGGCAGGAGGACTGACCCTGAAGCTAGTGTCCCTACTTATGTGTATACACCAGAGCCCAAGAGCCACGCTCCGGGTGTTCCCGATGTAGCATCAAGTTTGCTATATCGGTATGGACTGGTGAGGCTATGGATGAGACCTGGCTGCCAACATTATTTGGTTTCTCACCTGCTCCAAGAAACTGTTATGCCTGAAACAGTGTATATATTAACACCTGTCTATTGTGCATCGCTCAGGGTGCCAACAGTAAACTCAGTAATTTGGGCACCCATGAGTGTTACAATGCGAGGGCAGGAAATATGTTTCCAGCATGTCCTCTAGCTGATATTCAGTTGGCATCACTGCATTTGGGGAAAACATACAAGGGTCGATAAATGACCAAAAACTTATAAGACAGGCTTGCGTTACTCTGCAGTGCCTATTCGAACCTAATTGTATGATGAAAATTGCCATTTGGCCAACATTATACCCAAAAATGCAGGACTATGTTGGACAAATAATAACCAGTTTAATTATTGGTGAAAATTTGCCAAAACAATTCTGGTTCAATTACGGAGGTAGAGTAACTTTATTCCATCACACATAGAATTCTGGGGTACAAACTCTGGTTGGGTGTAAGATTACAATTATTTTATAATGAATGATGCTGCATAATATTGATCGGTTTGGTGTTTGTTCCAGAAACTCGTCAGGTATAAAATATATCCCAGACAGAAGAAGGTGGGGGTTGCAGAATCATTCTGGACCTCACAAACTTAATTCATATGTTCAGTATAGGCATTTAATAAAGTACACTGTAACACAGTTGTTGTCACAAGGCTGCTATATGGTTACTATAGACGTAAAAAAAAAAAGCCCTTATTATTCAGTACCAATGCATCATTATCGCAGGTACTTTATGTTAATTTGATGAGTCTGAGACAATTTAAAGAATTACTTAATGGGTTAACTTCAGCACTCAGGCTGTTCACATAATTATTGAAATCAGCACTGGTGTTACTGAGGGCTCAGAATCACATTGTAATGGCTTATCTAAAGGATATGTTAATTGTGAATGCCACTCAGGTGGCAGCTGAAGAACTGGTTCAGCAATCATAAGCCTATTGAAAGGCTAGGGTTCTGCCATCCAAAAACATTTAAGTTACAGCCATCCCAAACAATTGATTATTTGGGGTTTGACATTAATTCAGTAATGATATGTCAGTAACTTGTTAACAGATAAGGTTGGGAATATTACAAATGTCTGTACTTGTCTCGCTGAGAGACCTTATCCCTCCATCCGAGAAGTAGCTACGGGTATTGGTAAATGGTAGCAGCATTCCTGCTGTTGAGTTTGGACCTCTACATTATCAAAGTCTGCTGAGAGCTAGAGGACAAGCACTTAAAATAAAAATGTAAAAATAAATAAAATTTAAAAAATAATTATATATATATATATATAAATAGAAATAAAATAAAAAGCATGCAGGTATTGATAGGTCCATGCAGTTACCAACTAAAGCTTTAGCTGAATCACAATGGTGGATTCTCAATGTTGCACAAGCTACTAGAATATATTTTGGTCAGCAACTTTCAGTGGTATTACAAACTGATGGGGGTGCTCTCGGATGGGGAGGTAACGACAGCACCACCAGTTGAGGTGGTGATGGACTGTCCAAGACGATTAATTCTCCTACACATGGTATAAATTATTTGGAGTTATTGGGCGTTTTATGCATTGATAGCTTATTGTTCTACAATGAATGACTTACATGTTCAATTACAAGTAGACAATACCACAGCTGTGGGAGAGACAATATGGTGGCTGACAACAGATCAAGGAAGTTCAATAACAATACAGAATGATGGTAAATCCAGTTCAAAAAGATTTTCAGTCGGTATGAGTACCAAATATTGATCTGTGCGTCCAGATTAAATCTCCAGTCCCTAAGTATGTCATAGGAGCCAGACCCAGGAGCAGTAGCGGTGGATGCATTCTCGCTACATTGGGGAAGTATAATCTTCTATGTTTCCCCATTTTGCCTGATTAGGCAATGTCACCAAAATAGAGCAAAACTCCGCCGCAGGCGTTTGGTAGTTCCAAACTGGTCTACACGGCCATTGTTCCCATTGGTGCTCAGAATGATGACTCAGCCATTCATGACAATCCCAGCTGCAGTAATTGTTGGTACATCCAGTACAGGTGAGGTCATCCATTACATGATCGTATTAATTGTTAATCTGCAGGTTCTGATGGACTGTCGGATAGGACCATGGATGTTATAACTGCAGCTCGGAGAGGTAGCACTAAGAAACAATATATGTCTCATATAAGGAAATGGGAAATCTTTTGTATACAGTCAGATATATTTTATCATGCTGCAAACATATCAGATGTATTGGAGTTCCTTGCTATGTTGCACCTGAGATATAGTGCCATTAATAGTGCTCAGATTACTTTGTCCTCCTATTTAGGACAAATTCAGAATGACAATCTATCGGGTTCATCCGTTAATATCCCGATTTATAAGAGGATTTTAATGAAATCCTACCAAACCCAGATGTACAGAAATCTGGGATGTCAGTATAATTCTCATATCTTCAGCATTGGGCTCCAATTACGTCACTGTCTTTTCAGAACTTAATATTTAAAGTGGTTATGCTCATGTCATGAGTATCAGCACAATGAGTACAAATATTACAAATGTTGCGCTTAGATTGTATGCAGTTAGCTGTAAATGAAATTACATAGAAACATAGAAACATAGAAACTAGGTGCAGGAGTAGGCCATTCAGCCCTTCGAGCCTGCACCGCCATTCAATATGATCATGGCTGATCATCCAACTCAGTATCCCGTACCTGCCTTCTCTCCATACCCTCTGATCCCCTTAGCCACAAGGGCCACATCCAACTCACTCTTAAATATAGCCAATGAACTGGCCTCAACTACCCTCTGTGGCAGAGAGTTCCAGAGACTCACCACTCTCTGTGTGAAAAAAGTCTTTCTCATCTCGGTCCTAAAGGATTTCCCCCTTATCCTTAAGCTGTGACCCCTTGTCCTGGACTTCCCCAACATCGGGAACAATCTTCCTGCATCTAGCCTGTCCAACCCCTTAAGAATTTTGTAAGTTTCTATAAGATCCCCTCTCAATCTCCTAAATTCCAGAGAGTATAAACCGAGTCTATCCAGTCTTTCTTCATAAGACAGTCCTGACATCCCAGGAATCAGTCTGGTGAACCTTCTCTGCACTCCCTCTATGGCAATAATGTCCTTCCTCAGATTTGGAGACCAAAACTGTACGCAATACTCCAGGTGTGGTCTCACCAAGACCCTGTACAACTGAAGTAGAACCTCCCTGCTCCTGTACTCAAATCCTTTTGCTATGAAAGCTAACATACCATTCGCTTTTTTCACTGCCTGCTGCACCTGCATGCCTACTTTCAATGACTGGTGTACCATGACACCCAGGTCTCGCTGCATCTCCCCTTTTCCTAATCGGCCACCATTTAAATAATAGTCTGCTTTCCTGTTTTTGCCACCAAAGTGGATAACCTCACATTTATCCACATTATACTGCATCTGCCACTCACCCAGCCTATCCAAGTCACCTTGCAGTCTCCTAGCATCCTCCTCACAGCGAACACTGCCCCCCAGCTTAGTGTCATCCGCAAACTTGGAGATATTGCCTTCAATTCCCTCATCCAGATCATTAATATATATTGTAAACAGCTGGGGTCCCAGCACTGAGCCCTGCGGTACCCCACTAGTTACTGCCTGCCATTGTGAAAAGGACCCGTTTACTCCTACTCTTTGCTTCCTGTTTGCCAGCCAGTTCTCTATCCACATCAATACTGAACCCCTAATACCGTATGCTTTAAGTTTGTATACTAATCTCTTATGGGGGACCTTGTCGAAAGCCTTCTGGAAGTCCAGATATACCGCATCCACTGGTTCTCCCTTATCCACGCTACTAGTTACATCCTCGAAAAATTCCACAAGATTCGTCAGACATGATTTACCTTTTGTAAATCCATGCTGACTTTGTCCAATGATTTCACCACTTTCCAAATGTGCTGCTATCCCATCTTTAATAACTGACTCTAGCAGTTTCCCCACTACCGATGTTAGACTAACTGGTCTGTAATTCCCCGTTTTCTCTCTCCCTCCCTTCTTAAAAAGAGGGGTTACATTTGCTACCCGCCAATCCTCAGGAACTACTCCAGAATCTAAAGAGTTTTGAAAGATTATCACTAATGCATCCACTATTTCCTGAGCTACTTCCTTAAGTACTCTGTTTTATGTCTATGATCTAAGCAAGCAAAGCAAGCCAGGGAAGGCTGGAACCAAGGTAATCTTTAAAGCATACCCTGTCGACCAAACATTGTGTGTGGTAAGCATCTGACTCAATATATTGAAGTAGCTAAGAGTCTCCGAGATTGTGAGACACCAATGCTCATTACCCACAAAATAAAAAAATTTAAAAAATAACAAAAGTGACAGTACAAACTATTCTAGATGGTTAAAACAGGTTCTGTGTTTAGTTGGAGTTCACACTCACATGTTAAATCTCAACTCCACAAGGGCGGCATCAATGTCCACGGCGAAGGCGCAGAACATGCCGCTCGACCAAACTCTAGGGGTCGCAGGATGGTGTAAAGAAGTAACTTTCTAGATTTATGATAAACCTGTTGTCACAGTGCCAGGGTTTGCACATGCTATGTTGTGTTCTGTTCAAATTGTTTGCTTTGTTTCATATCATTGTTTCATATCATTATTGTTATTTTCCCCTGGGATAGAGGGGTTATTACTTTCATTGTTATAATTATTAACATAGTTATTGAATAATTCAAGCAATGTTCAATAATATTATTTACTCACTACTGTGTCAACTGAAGCAGTGTGTCGTATGGAATGAATCTATGGCATGAAAAACACAGAGCTTCAAAATCTTCACGTAGTCACTCGCGCGACTCCGAAGTAAAATAGTAAGATTAAATGAGAACTTACCTGTTCGAAGTTTGATCTTTATTTTATGAGGAGTTACGATGAGGGATTACGTGCCCTCCGCTCCCGACCCTCATAATCTAAACTATCATCTGGTAGTTCTAGTCTTTTGTAAGCCTTACTACCTTACTTCAGCTATTGGTGTCTGTGTTTTTCACGCCGCTGCTTTGAAGTATGATGCGCATGTGCCTGGCGGGGCTTCTTCACGTAATCCCTCATCGTAACTCCTCATAAAATAAAGATCAAACTTCGAACAGGTAAGTTCTCGTTTAATCTTACTAGTTTTGTGGTTTTAACTTGATGTTCTTCCTGTCCCAGCTTGACCTCTGTCAATGCCACTTGCAGATCTGCTGCTCATTTTCTTATGGTGTCCTTGGACAGGTTGTGAAAATTGCACGAGAATCCACATAAATGTTGATACTTTCTCAGTTGTTCAAACCATGGCTCAAGTGTTTGCAGTGCTTTATCTACCACGATTAAAAATTGCACTCTGAAGGCTGTTTTTGGATCTGGCAAAGGTTCATCTGCAGATTCATAATCAAATAATTGTCTTTTTTTGCGTAAGCGCTTACTCCAAATCTTGAATACGGGCTCAGCATCGACGTCTTTGGCAAGTTCACTAGTGTCAATCAAGGCTTCAATAAAACCTTTTTCCCTGTATGTCTTTAACCAGTTACAAAGCTTTTGAAATGAAGGAAGCCCTGTAGCAACATCCATGGTATCACTCTGAAGTTCCTTACTCACTAAATTTACTTGAAAGAGTAAGGAGTGCCAGAAAACTAGTGAGACCAGAAACTTGTCATCTCTCATTTGATTGACTAACGATTCAGCATCGCTTTTTGCTTGAGCATCATCAGTGATTTCTGCTAACTCTTCTAGTGCATTACAAACTTCAGCAGCTTGGTACCGTACAGCTTTGACACTTTCCATTCTACATTCCCATCGTGTTTCAGAGAGAGGTTTTACAGACAGACCTGTCACATGTTTTCTAAAAACAGTCCATCTTTTAGTAGGTGATGCAAAAATGGTGTAAATACGCTGCAGAGTTCCAAAGAAAGTCATTGCATCTGGATATGTCTTGAACATGTCTCCCAAAACTAGGTTGTAGTTGTGACATGCGCATGGTGTAAATAAAGCTCTTGAATTCTTCTGTAGAAGTCGTGCCTGCACACCTGAGGTGTGTCCCTTCATATTGGCACCATTATCATACCCTTTTCCACGGATATTTTCAACATCCAGCCCTAATGTTTCAAGTTCATGTAGAAGGGTGGTGTACAAATTTCACCTGTGCTACTTTCCACCACTAAAAACTTGATAAAATGTTCATATATTCCTGCTGGAGCATTTGATTGTACACCATCAGCTACATATCTAATTACCATCGACTTTTGCTCCTGATGACTGATGTCAGGAGTACAGTCGAGAATTACTGCAAAATACATAGCAGCCTTGATTCGTAAAATGATTTCCTATAGAACAGCGTGACCCATTATATTAATAAGCTCATTTTGGATTATTTTTCCTAAATAATGATCATGTATTTCCTTATTCTGTATTTTTCGCAGATGGTGTTGCATTACCAGAACTTTCCTAGCAATTCAATAAGACCAAGGACATTTCCATTATGTGCTGTTCCTATGTGTTCCTCAGCTCCCCAGAATGGCAAGTTTCTTTCTGCCAGGAACTGTACAGTGGCTACCTGTCGCTCAAAACTTGATGCCAGCGTTTCGCTTCTTCTCTGATTTGTTTATCTACCACTTCATCAATAGTTTTTTTCAGTAGATAATCTTTGCTGTTGTTCACAGCAACTGAGCATAGCTTGCAAATGCTTTTTGGAATTCTCATGCTCAGCTAGTTTTCTATAAATGTTCGGCCAGTTATTAAAACCGCAACTTGCAAGTGCAATTGCTGTGTTATTATCAAAAAGGTTGCAGTAGTAACAGAAGGGTTTACTTCGGAGTCACATGAGGTGGGGGGGGGGGGGGGGAGGAGCACTGCTGGCTGGGGGGGGGGGGGGGGGGGGGGGGGAGCACTGCCCACCAGGGGCCAAACCTGGCAGAAATATGACCAACAGGTAAGTTGTACTAACCTTGAGTTGGTTGGGTTTCTGTATTGTTTAAATCCCTTACAGAAACTTCGTAATGCAGAAAACGAGCAGTAAGAAGGCTGCTTCAAGCACGCCATTGAAGACCGCGGGACTTCGGATCGAGGTCGGCGGCCAACATTCCCGGAGCTGACAGTTGATTTCCGGCAGCACCCGTACCTCAGGCCAGGAAGACAGCGCAGAAGTCGGGGAGCCCCGCACAGTCGGGACCCGACTCTCCACCGCAGCAGTCCAGGGAGCTGCATACTGGCGGTAGGACTGCGCGGGATCACGGTAGCTAAGACCCCGACTCCCCACCGCTTCAGTCTGTACGAAAACAGACCAGCAGCAAAAAAGTGCGGAAGACGGGGCCAGGTTAAGGGACACCCCAACTCACCACTTCATCAGTTCGCAAGAGGGCAGACCAGTGGTAAAACCGCACAGAAGTCGTGTAGCTCTGGGGTACACAAAAAGCTGGAGAAACTCAGCGGGTGCAGCAGCATCTAAGGAGCGAAGGAGATAGGCGACGATTCGGGTCGAGACCCTTCTTCAGAGCTCTGTTGGAGCGGCTGGCACCGACTCTCGACCGCTTCAGTCCGCTAGACTTAGGACCGGTGGCAAATCTAAACACAAGTCGAGTAGCCCCGCAGGAGCGGCTGGCACCGACTTTGTGTCGCATCAGTCCTGAAGACACGGGACTGGCGGCAAGCCCGCGCAGATGTCGCGTAGCCCCGCTGGAGCGGCTGGCACCGACTCCTCACCGTCGCAGTCGCAATAGGCAGGCGGAGAAACCAACAGGAGGTTGTGTAGCCCCGCAGGAGCAGCTGGCACCAGCTCTCCACTGCTTCCGTCCAGAAGACCGCGGAAAAGCGGCAAATCCGCGCGGGAGTCATGTAGCCCCGTAGGAGCGGCTGGCACCGACTACCTACCTCAGTCCCATAGACATCACCTCGACAAGGTGCGGACTGTCGGAGAGGCCCCATTTGTTCATCCGAACTTGGGGAAGACGACTTGCCGTCCGCAGATAATGGCAGCGGTCGCATAGCTCGAATGGAGCGCATGGTCGAGCAGCTGCTCGAAAGGGACCTACTCCATCAGGAGCGTGCGTCCCTAGGATCCCGAACCTCAATGGCAGGGACCATGACAGGGCTGTCCAACATCTCTCCCTCCTCAGTAGGGAGCGCCAGAAGTCAGGCACTAGCTAACTTCGAAGAGGGGTTGGCTGAAGCCCTACTGTTGCAAGGGATGCAAGAAGAGGAACTTCTGGGAATGGTGTCTACGTTCGCTCAACCATCCCAGAAAGGGCAACCTCTTCAGCCAAGGCTAGCGGCAAGCATAAACTACCTGACAACACACCAATTACAGGAACAGGTAATTTCAGAGAGCACAAGCAAATACACGGCCCGGAAAATTGTGTGTCGCTGAACGTCCATACCTTGAACACACCCTTATGGGGTAACATCAGCCCTGGGATAAGGGCACAGGGAAAATTCAAAAAATCCTGAAACTACTGGATCATGAAATTCAAAAAATCCTGAAACTTAGGCATCACTGCGTTTGCTAGGTCAGTCGAGAGTATGGACATGATGGAAGAGCAGCAGGATGCATCCATGAAGCGTATGCTCTGCAATATGAAATATGAGTTCAATTGCTTCGGAAAAACTATCCGTCCTACACTCAACCCCAAAACTTGCGGGTTTGTGTAAGGCCACTGCTACGCAACCACCAAGACAGTTGTTTGGTGATGACCTGCCAAAACAGGGGAAAGACCTGGATGAGTAAGTTAAAGCGGTAGGTTTCATAAAACCGCCTTCCTCTGGCAGACCTCCAGCGTATCGTCGGCAGCATCCATATGCAACATCTAACAGGCCCGGGTTCAACCCGATAGAGTGACGGGAGCAAACCCAAAGGTTGCGCCTTATCATCAGAGGCCTGTTTAAGCCAAGGTCTACCCTACACGCCAGCACCACAGCAACCCAAGAAAGGACAGAAACATGTTCGTCTACAGATAGACAATACCACAGTGTTGGCATATTAAACCATATGGGTGATATCAAGTCAATATATTGGAATGAATTGGCAAAAATAGCTTGGCACTGGTGCATTGAAATATTTGGATATCAGCTACATACCTTCCAGGTAAGCTTGACACAGTGGCGGACACCAGGTTATGAGTATTCAATAACAACACCAAGTGGATGTTGAACCCCCAAATATTTGCTAATATTAAAGCTAAGTATGGAACACCAGATATCGACCTCTTTGCGTCCAGGTTGAACCATCAGTGGGAGCTAGATCCTGGGGCAGTCGCGATGGATGCGTTCTCGCTACATTGGGGGAAATTGTTCTTCTATGCATTTCCCCCTTTCTGCCTCATCAGTTGCGGTAATCCAGCTAGATTCTGCATCAAGGATTCTGATAATACCCGTCTGCCCCACATGGCCATGGTTCCCGGTGGTCCTCGACATGGTAAAGAAACCATGGGTGCAGGGTCCTAAATGCCCGAACCTACTGATACATCCCATATCAGGGGAGAATCATCCGTGCCGTGGTCATCTGAACCTGTTGGCTTGCAGGTTCTGAAGAGACCTTTGCTGGAATTCGGGCTGTCGAACAGGACCATGTGTATCGTCATGGCATTGTGCAGAGAGTCCACAAGGGAGCAGTACCTTACCCATGTAAGGAAATGGGAGGCCTTCTGTTCCAGGACTAATATCACCTACGACTCTGCCACCATCACAGATGCGCTGGAATTCTTTGCGGGCCTTCAATATGACGAGGGCCTCAGCTATAGTGCCATCCAATAATGCCAGAAGCGCATTGTCATCCTACCTCACTATCGGAGTAGGATCCCATCAGTTGGTGTCAAAACTCATGAGGAGTATTTCAATTCTTATCCTCGTAGACCACGATACAATATGGCCTGTGATATTGGGGTAGTGTTGTCCCTACTCAGGAGTTGGTCACCAGTTTCGGAATTCCCACTGGCCAAACTCACCTACAAAGTGGTGATGCTAATGGCACTTATACAGCTCAGCGGGTCCAGACCCTCCACAAACTAAACTGGACAGGATGGTCTCGACTCCTACCAAGCTAACCTTTTTCATTGATGAATTACTTAAACACCATAAACCTGATACAACCAGTCTTAAATTGGAATTCCATGCATATCCCATTGATGTCCGCCTCTGTATAGCCACTTATCTCCGACATTATATTAATGTCACACAAAATATAAGGAGAATGGAAACAGGTCTATTCATCAATTTTTAAAGCCCACATCACAGGGTAACTGTACAGAAATTCCAGTTGGATGCAGCAGGGGTTGACACTGATATTCAAATCTCATTCTACCAGGGCTGCGTCCACATCAGTGGCGAGGACCATGGAGGTACCCATGGACCATGTCCTCGCAACAGTGGGCTTGGCCAACAGAAACGCATCTCAACGGTTTTATAACAAACCTGTGGCCACTCCTGCGGCGTTTGCAGATACTGTTTTAAGTTCTGTTCCCTGAACGGTTCCCGAACTCAGGGATATTTTGTTTGTATTAATGAATACATTATTGTTTTTCAGCTCTGTTACAAGTCTGAAATACGTTAACACACTTCCTCCATCAGTTATTACGGCAGTGTGTGAGCATGGATGTGGTCCAGGGCATGAAATCACAGAGCTTTGAAATCTTCACGAAGTCAATCACGTGACTCCGAAATAAAATACTAAGATTAAATGAGAACTTACCAGTTTGAAGTTTGATCCTTATTTTATGAGGAGTTACGATGATGGATTTTGTGCCCTCCGCTCCCAACCCTCTATCATATGGTCAACTGGTATATGGTTTCTCTTAATCTTACTATCTCCAGTCAGTTCTGCTATCTGTGATTTCACACCGCTGCTTTGAAGAATGTCGCGCATGTGTGCTGGCGGGGTCTTCACGAAATCCCTCATCGTAACTCCTCATAAAATAAGGATCAAACTTCAAACTGGTAAGATCTCGTTTAATCTTACTATTAAATCGACACTTCCGGTGGTGCTATGGAGGGCTAGAGATCAACGCCAGCCAGCTCCTCGAAAAAAACAGAGAAAAATCGGGGAGAAAGTGAACTACCTGCTGCCTGCTGCCTCTGTACCAATTGCTGTGAGTGACGTCATCAGGCGCGTGACTTACTATGTCTACACAGCACAGCCCACCTGCTGATAAACCGAAAATTCGTGTTACCAGGCAGAAAATGGTGGAAGGCCCGACTGAAACCTCGGGCTCAGGTAGGACGCTATCCCAAGAAGATGTGTCGAAAAAAACGATGAAAAAAATCGGAAGGTGAAGAACTTAAAACTTTTATTGCAATTGCTGGTTTAAAAGAGGAAATAAAGCTGGAACTAAAGAATGAACTGGCAAAAAAACGAATGAAGAATTGAACAAGATGAATTTTGGGGAAGAAATAAAAAAAATCAAGGCAGAAATGAAGGAGTTAAAGCTTGAAATTAATACCACGGCTAAGAATACATCGGATGAACTGAAAAAAGAAATTGCAGAAATATTGACTGAACAAACTGCAAGTCTGACAAATGAGACGAATGTTAAAATCAGAAAAGTGAAAACTGATCTTGAAGAAAGGCTGAATCCTGTGGAGCTGGCACTGAATCAACAGACGGCAGCCATAAAGGGTCTTGAAGAACTAGCCGAAACAAGTGCTCAGACTACAGCAAAGCTTATCACAGAAAACCAACGTCTAACTGAATTACTGGGCAAAATAACCGAGAAATGTACTGGATTGGAAGGTCGCCAGAGAAGACAGAACCTAAGAATTGCGGGTATTCCAGATGGGAAAGAGACGGATCAAGATCCCTGAGAATTCACTGCAAATTTACTTGCAAAAAGTTTTATCCCTGGATCAAAAGCCTTTACTTGCCCGAGCACACGGTGATGAGACAACAGACAAGACTCCCCAAGAGAAATGATAATAAAAGTGCAATACGACCATGTCCTGGAGGAGATAATGCAAAAAATTGCAAGAAACACAAATCTTGTATTTCAAGGATACAGGATCAGTATTTATCGAGACTATCTAGCAGAGATCTCCAGGAAACGAAAAGCGTTTAATGAGACCAAAGGTATCTTGAGGGAAGTGGAGAATTTGAAATATGGTCTGAGGTATCCAGCTACCCTAAGAGTCACTTACAATCAGAAGGAACACTTTTTCACCAACCCTGTGGAAGCATTGTACTTTGCCCAGAAGATTAAGGTTCGAGAGGATGCTTGAATAATACTTTTAAAACTGAACTTCATCATTGAATAAACTGACTTTGCAGGACTGGATGGAATTAAAGTCGTGACTAAGGAAGCTGGAGAAAGATGTGGATCGGAAACTCTCCCATGGATACTAATAATTAGTATAACTGCACTACTAATACAAATAACTAATAAATACTAAAATTATAGCGTGGTATCTTTACTAATCAGAGTTAATAATTATCCTAATGACTAAAACTTATTTATAATGGAATGATTAGAGTCAAATATAGAGTTTGATTTAATTTGCCCTCTTTGGAAACCTTTTTTCTTTTTTCTTAGTAATATTTATTTTTATTTTCTTTTTTCATTTCTTTTTGTTTTTTTTATTATATTTTCAAACAAGTTTTAAATATATGTATCCTCACATTTCCGACTATTGGAACCCGAATATTTTAAAATCTAATATCCCCGGTAAAATACTGCTATGGAATAAAAATTCCAAGAAACCAAGGAGCTGATTAAGTTGGTAACATCAACTACGGAAGTCAGTAGATGGTTAGCCATGGCTAGCACTAACTACACTAATACTAGATGTAGTTTTTTCCTTCTTTGTGCACAATACTAATTTCGTAACCTATCCTCTTTTCTTCTCTATTATAATCAATCATTATTATTTTCAGTTTGAATGGAATTACAAATTGGATCAAAGGTGATATACACGTGAGAGACATTCAAGGATCTTAAAATTCATCTATTCGGAGTTCGGGTGTAAAGTTGGGTCTGTCGAACTGAACCATTGGCTCCATTGGAACCATAGACCCCCATAGACAAAAGATGCAAGATTTAAAAATGAATAAGGGGAATGAGGGAATAACGTTTTGTAGCTGGAACGTTAAAGGTATTAATGAACCAATTAAGAGAGGTAAAGTACTAGCACATTTAAAAGCAATTAAAGCTGATGTGATTTTTATTCAAGAAACACATTTAAAAAAAGATGCCGAGCATAGGCTGAAAGCTAAATGGATAGATAAAACGTATCATTCTTCTTTTACACACAAATCCAGAGGCGTAGCAATATTATTTCGTAAAGGCACTTTATTTAAACATACATAAACTATAACTGACAATGACGGTAGATACATTATTGTAATAGGAGAATTAAATGCGCAAAAATGATTTTTGTCAATGTATATGGACCCAACTTTGATAGTCCACTGTTCTTTAAGAAAATATTTAATAACATCCCGGAAATAGCACAACATAACTTAATAATTGGAGGAGATTTAAATTGTACATTAGATTCTTGTTTAGATAGATTCACAAGACAAAGGAAAACCAAATCCCATTCCAGTGACTTATTAAATGCATATATGGATACTAGTAATATTAAAGATGTTTGGAGAGTAGAAAATCCAACTGGACGAGAATATTCATTTTATTCACCTGTACATAAAACCTATTCAAGAATAGATTATTTTTTGGTTGACGCTAAACTTATCTCACTTACTTATAATTCAAAATACCATAATATTACAATCTCAGATCATGCACCTTTAACATTTATGATTAAAATAAATGGTAAAACGGAAAAACAGGGACAATGGAGATTTAACCCACAAATTTTAAAAGACAAAGTTACTCAGGAATATATTATAGAACAGATCAAGATTTTCTTTGAACTAAATGATAAACCGGAAATATCTTCTTCCCTATTATGGGAAACTTTTAAAGCATATGCCCGTGGAATTATGATTTCTTCTCAAGCATTTTATAATAAAGAGAATCGGAGGGAACAACAGGAATTGGAAAAGGAGATTAAACAATTAGACACAGAGAATGCTGCTAATCCATCCATAACAAAACATATCAAAATCGCTGCACTGAAAAATAAATGATATTAAATAAAATATACTCAGATCAAGTTGTAAAACTCTATCTATGCACTAAACAATTACAATTTGAATTTGGAGATAAACCTCAAAAATTATTTGCTCGTCAATTACGGAAAATGGAGGCAGAAAAAATAATCCATAGGATTAAATCATACAATGGCGAACCATTAGTACAACCCAAAGATATTAATGAGAGATTTTTGCAATATTATAAAATTTATATTCAGCTAAAACGACAGAAAACAGGATAGGAATAGATGCATTTAAAAAAATGTAATCTGAATGGGTTGGATTCACAAAAGAGAGAATCACTAAATGCTGAAATATCAGTAAAAGAAATCGAAGAATCTATCAGATCATTAGAAAATGGTAAAACACCGGGACCAGATGGTATTGGTTCGGAATTTTATAAAACATTTTATGATCTGATTGCACCACATTTGAAGATACTCTATGAATACATTTATACCCACCAGAAACTACCAGAAACGTTAAATGAATCTATTATAACACTTATACCTAAAATCGACAAAGATCTGGATGACCCAGGATCATATAGAGCTGTAGCTCTTTTAAATACTGATCAAAAGATACTAACCAAAATATTAGCACAAAGACTAAGCACAGTTATTAATAAATTAATTCACCCGGATCAAACAGGATTTATACCAAAACGATATTCCTCATATAATCTGAGACGATTATTCAATATTATATATTCGAAAAGAGGTATTAATAAAGACCTAGTAATTATTTCATTAGATGCGGAGAAAGCCTTTGACCAGGTGGAATGGTCTTATTTGTTTTTGGTTATGGAAACCTTTAAGTTGGAAGAGAAGTTTATTACTTGGGTTAAATTATTATACACTAATCCAACTGCCAGAATACTAACAAATCAAATGCTATGAACTAAATTTAATTTATTCCGAGGCTGCAGACAAGGTTGTCCTTTATCCCCGTTATTGTTTGCACTTGCAATAGAACCATTAGCTCAAGAGATTACATCCTGAAATATATGGGTATGACACCAGAGATACTGAAAATAAAATCTCCTTATATGCAGATGATGTATTACTTTATATTACAAAGCCGGAAATTAGTATTCCAAATTTACTAAAATTAATAACTGAATTTGGATTATTTTCAGGAAATAGTATTAATTGGAATAAAAGTGAACATGTCAATAATGGTAAATAACTTACATATATTACAACAATTTCCTTTTAAGATAGCAAACGGAAAAATCAAATATCTTGGAATTTATGTAACAAAAAGATTTGATTCTTTATTTAAATCCAATTTTCCACCTGTATTGAATAAATTAAATAAGAATATTTTATATTGGAAAACATTACCTATTTCAATGCCAGGTAGAATTAATGCAATAAAAAAGATTTTTCTCCCGCAATTACTATATCTTTTCCAATTGATTCCGATATATCTTCCTAAAAATTTCTTTAAGAAGGTTGATTCTATAGTCACCAACTTTATCTGGGATTATAAGAGCCATAGAATAAATAAAAAACATTTATGTAAATCAAAAATAAATGGAGGTCTAGCACTGCCAAACTTTATGTTTTATTACTGGGCAGTTAATATTAAAAATATGAATTTTTGGTTAGTAGAGACAGATAAACAACCAATCTGGTTAAAAATGGAAAAAGAAGATTGTTCGCCTTTTGAAATTAGCTCGATTTTATTCGCTAATATTAAACTAGGTAAGAAAATCTATAGTGAAAATCCTATAATAGAAAGTGGGATACGTATCTGGAAACAAATAAAGAAAACATTAAAATTGAAATGTATACCACTAGCCCTAACCATTGTAAATAATGTTACATTTTAACCTTCAATCATGGACAAAGGTTTTTTACAATGGAAAAACTATGGAATTAATAAGATGGGCAATCTCTATAGGGAAAACTCCTTCATGTCATTTCAAGAATTACAAATTTATGGATTACATTCAAAAGATTACTTTAAATATTTAAAATTAGAGACTATGTAAAAGCAAACACACAAGAAATCAGAAATAGAAAGACATAAATTTTAGATGAATGTCTAAATAAACACCCGAACACAGAAAAATTGATATCATATATTTATGACATTTGATTGGGAAACGATGTTCCAATGACAGAAATATATAGACAATCATGGGAAAACGAATTAGGTCAATTAATCAGACAAGAAGTATGGGATGAAAGTTTACAACATATACACCATTGTTCATTAAATGCTAGACACTCTCTTATACAATTTAAAATATTACATAGATTACATTATTCAAAATCCAAATACATAGTATTTTTTCAAATGTATCTGCCATATGTGATAAATGTCAGCTCTTAGAAGCTAACTTAATGCATTAATTTACAAATTGTATAAAAATTATTAAATTTTGGACAGAAATATTTAAGATAATTTCAAATGTTGTTAATATGAATCTGATCCCTGACTCAAAATTAATAATATTGGGAATATTAGAAACAGATCAATTAATAACAATGAATCAAATAATTTTAATTGATTGCAGTTTAATAATTGGGAAAAATTTAATATTGAAATTCTGAAAAGGTCCTACATCCCCCTCAACCAAAATGTGGATTACAGGAATGTCGGAGACACTTCAAATGAGGCTTGTCCTACTAGACAAGTTGAATCTTTTCAGCGGGATATGGTCTCCATTTATTGAATATTTAAAGGGTCAAAATGGCTCGGTGCGAGAGCCTGACTGAATGAAGGAATGGATGAAGAATCATATATAACAAATCATGGATATATCTCCAATGATGGATAACCTGTTTAATACTCCACTCATTTTTTTTTTTGATTTTCTATTTTTACTTTATTTTTTCTTATCTGCAATAAAGAAAAAGTATAGAAATACAAATAAGACATTATTGTTAATATTAATAATATTACGAATGTATATGACAAGTATATTCTTTTAATATGTACTTACGTTTAATAAAAATATTTAACTAGAAATCCCTCATCGTAACTCCTCATAAAATAAGGATCAAACTTCAAACTGGTAAGTTCTCATTTAATCTTACTATTTTATCACTTGGTACAGAATATATTAGCCATGGATGATGTACAATTTCACCATTTGGCAGTTTTCTTTTGAAGTGAAATTATGAAAAACGTGATCCACTGTCATTCTTGGGGAAAAATTCTGCTATAATTGTAGCTGGTCCTTTTTCCACTAAATAGTCCCTGACACTCGGATTCATCATTTCTGGCCATGTTGCGGGATCTTTGTTAATTCTACAAAACTGGCAGATTTTGAATTCCCGTTCTCCCTTGCCTCAGAGGCACCAGAAGTCATGTCAATAGGTACGTTTCCTTGTTTGTCAAATTCAACACTTTCGAAATGGCCGATCTCACTTACCGTAAATTAATTCCCACTTTGATCGTCGTGCATAACATCTTCAGACTGGCTTCCTTCAGTGTCATCATCTTCACTGTGTTGTGGCTCCACTTGCTCTTCTGCATTTTCTGAGATGGTTTTGCTGAAATACTTATCTAATGCACCTTTCTCCTTTTCTGCTTCAGCCATCTTTGCCTTGGCTATACCCCTCTTCTTACTGCCACTCAAATATGCTCTGCCGATATCCCTTAGTCTTTTACTCATATTTACAGAAACTATGGAAATCTCTGTAGAACCTGCAATGTGGTGTTACATATATATTGCAATCAGTGATCGAAATGGGTTTTAGGAACTAGGGGTTCGCTAAGGTCTGCGAGGCTGAGGTTGGGAAGGAAGGGGGTTGGGTAGATGCTATAATTCCCCCATGAGAAATTTTATTTAACACTGAAATTGAGGATAGACAAAAGCTGGAGTAGCTCAGCAGGACAGGCAGCACAGCGACTCTGGAGAGAAGACCCTTCTTCAGACTGAACTGAACTCTCGTTGGTGAGATTACTTGTGATTGTCTGAAGAAGGGTCTCGACTAGAAAAGCATCCCTCTCCCCAGAGCCCCTGCCCATCCCGCTGAGCCACCACAGACCGGGAGTTGAAGGTAGACACAGGGGGGTCCACCTTCAACTTCAGAGCCAAACAAAAAACACAGAGTGCTGGAGGAACTTAGCGGGTAAGGCAGCCCCCGCGGAGGGAACATATCACTTATCAGGAGCCGCCATGGCCCAGGACTCTTCCTCACCCCCCCACCCCCAACAGAAAGGAACTGCAGATGCAGCCGTCACCGCAAAACATCTAAGAAGGAACTGCAGATGCTGGAAAATTGAAGGTAGACAAAAATGCTGGAGAAACTCAGCGGGTGAGGCAGTATCTATGGAGCGGAGGAAATAGCCAATGTTTCGGGCTGGGTCTGAAGAAGGGTTTCAACCTGAAACGTTGCCTATTTCCTTCGCTCCATAGTTGCTGCCTCACCCGCTGAGTTTCTCCAGCATTTTTGTCTACTGCAAAACGTCAATGATTCCAGGAATGCTGAGTGAGCTTGAGAGAGATGAGATGGGGAGCGGGAGAGAGAGAGCACGCGAGGTAGGGAGGAGGAGAGCGAAAGACAGAGAGACACAACATGGGTCGGTAGGTAAATTGATGATTAACCTGCACACCAAGAAGAAGCTCACCAAGAAGAAGCCCTCAATCATAATGGTGAGTTTTAAGAAATTCTCAATGTGTCATTAATGCATCGATCTACATTCCTCAGTAAATGTAATTGTGTTTTGATGAGGTATTAATGATGCCTCGTGAATTGTATTGAAAGGAACACAGCGTCATTAATACTTGTTCAAACACAATTACATTTACCGAGGAATGTGGATCGATGCATTTATGACACATTGTATAACTACTTGTTAACTACTGGCTGTTAACAAGTGCTAACAGTAGTAGTCAACAAATCGTTTGTGTCTGATGGCCGTGCAGCGGTTGTTATCCATGTTTGTTTTGTAAAAATTATTATATACTTCCATCAGGTCTCCCTGCAATCTCCTACATTCCAGAGAAAACAATCTGTCTGTCCAACCTCTCCCTATAACTAATACCCCTAATCCAGGGATCACTCTGGTAAACTTCCTTTGTATCCTTTCCAAATGTTCCACATCCTTCTTGTAATGGGGCGACCAGAACTACACGCAATACTCTAAATGTAGCCTAACCAAAGTCCTATAACACTGCAATATGACTTCTTGATTCTTATACTCAATGTCATGACCTATTAAAGCAAGCATACCATAATGCCTTCTTTACCACTGTATCTACTTGTGTTGCCACTTTCAGGAATTCGTGGATTTGTACCCCAAGATCCCTCTGTTGATAAGAATCATGCCATTAATCTTACAATTCCCCCTTACATTTGATCGCAAACTTACTAACTAACCCGTTTATGTTTACATCAAAATCATCTATATTTATCACATACAGTAGAAGTCCCAGCACCATTCTCTGTGGAACTCCACTGGTTACAGACCTCCAGTCTGTAGAAGGGTCTTGACCCAAAACGCCACGCATTCCTTCTCTCCAGATATGCTGCCTGTCCCACTGAGTTACTCCAGCATTTTGTGTCTACCTTCGATTTAAACCAGCATCAGCAGTTTTTTCCTACACATCTAATCTGGATATTGTCTTTCCAACACAATCCTCTGCCTTCTATCAGTTAGCCAGTTCTGAGTGCATATGACCAAGTAATCCTGTGCATCTTAATCTTCTAGATAAGCAAAACATGGGGGAGTTTTATCAAATGCCCAACCAAAATCTGTATACACAACATTCACTGCCCTACCCTCATCAATCCCCTTCGTCACCTCCTCAAAAAACTAAATTAAGTTAATAAGACACAACTGCCATGTACAAAGCTACTCTGATATTCCCTGATTCACGCATTCTCTTCCAAATGGGAGTATATCCTGTCCTGAAGACTCCTCTCCAATGGCTTCTCTATCACTGACATGAGGCTCACTGGCCTATAATTACATGGGTTCTCTCTAACTTCCCTTCTTCAAAAAAGGATCAACATTGGCTACTCTCCAGACTTCCAGGACCCTGCCTGCGGTGATAGAAGATGCAGTTCTTTAACAAGGCATTCTCATCTTTTGCTGCTTTATATAATGTAGAATAGATCCTATGTCCTTGGGAGTTAGGGTGGCATGGTGGTGTGGTGCTAGAATTGCTGCATTACAGTGCTTACAGCACCAGAGACCTGGTTTGATCCCGATTATAGGTGCTGTATTGACGGAGATTTTACATTCTCCCCATGATCGCGTGGGCTTTCTACGAGATCTTTGGTTTCCTCCCACCCTCCAAAGACGTACAGGTTTGTAATTTAATTGGCTTGGTATAAATGTACATTATTCACAAGTTCACAAGTTCTAGGAGTAGAATTAGGCCATTCAGTCCATCGAGTTTTCTCCACCATTCAATCACGGCTGATCTCTGCCTCCTAACCTCATTTTCCTGCCTTCTCTAAAAAAATATCCACTGACTTTGCCTCTACAGCCCTCTGTGGCAATGAGTTCCACAGATTAACTACCATCTCACTAAAGAAGTTCCTCTTTACCTCCTTTTATAAAATAGCACCCTTTAATTCTGAGGCTATGACCTCTTGTCCTAGACTCTCCCACCAGTGGAAACATCCTTTCCACATACACTCTATCTATGCCTTTCATAATTCTGTAAGTTTCAATGAGGTCCCCCCTCAACCATCTAAACTCCAGCGAGTAGAGGCCCAGTGCTGTCAAATGCTCATCATATGCTAACCCACTAATTCCTGGAATCATTCTTGTAAACCTCCTCTGGATCCTCCCCAGAACCAGCACATCCTTCCTTAGTCCTCTGTCATTTTCGCCACCTCCAACATGACCCCACCACTTGTCGCACCTTCCTATCTCCCCCCTCGTCTGCTTTCCGCAAAAAACGCTCCCTCCATAACTCCCTGGTGAATTCTTCCCTTCCCTCCCGCACCACCCCCTCCCCGGGCACTTCCCTTGCAACCGCAAGAGATGCTACACGTTTCGCTTTACCTCCCCCGTCGACTCCATTCAAGGACCCAAGCAGTCTTTCCAGGTGCAACAGAGGTTTACCTGCACCTCCTCCAACCTCATCTATTGCATCCGCTGCTCTAGATGTCAGCTGATCTACATCGGTGAGACCAAGCGTAGGCTTGGCGATTGCTTCTCCGAACACCTCAGCTCGGTCCGCATTAACCAACCTGATCTCCCTGTGGCTCAGCACTTCAACTCTCCATCCCATTCCGAATCTGACCTTTCTGTCCTGGGCCTCATCCATTGCCAGAGTGAGCACCACTGGAAACTGGAGAAACAGCACCTCATATTGCGCTTGGTCAGTCTGCATCCTGGTGGCCTGTGCATTGACGTCTCCAATTTCCGGTAGCAATTGCTGTCTCCTTCCCTTCTCAGCTCTCCCTCAGCCCTCTGGCTCCTCCTCTTCTTTTCTTCTTCCTGCCCCCACCCTGCACCAGTCTGAAGAAGGGTTTCGGCCCAAAACGTTGCTTATTTCCTTCACTCCATAGATGCTGCCGTACCCGCTGAGATTCACCAGCAATTTTGTCATCCTTCCTTAGATATGGGGCCCAAATTTCCTCACAGTTCTCCAAATGCAGCCTGACCAGTGCCTTATAGAGCCTCAACATTTTTGTATTCCAATCCTCTTGATATAAATGCTAACATTGAATTTGCTGCTTTACTACCAATTTTTTTTTTTTTTTTTAATATATTTTTATTAGAGGTAAACAATAAATTGGAGATAAGATCAAGGGAGAAAGAGTATAACTTTTCATCTGATCCTGAGTCCAAGTTTCAGTTAGGTTCCCTGCCGAACCAATCTACCGTTTCAAATAATCGATGAAAGAAGACCATATTCTAACAAAAAGTTCTTGTTTGTCCATTAAGGCAAAGCTGATTCTTTCCAGGTGTAGGGTCTCTGACATTTCCATAATCCACATTTTAATTGTGGGGGTTATAGGACCTTTCCAAAATTTTAATATTCATTTCTTCCCGATTATTATACTGTAATCTAGGAAATTTCTTTGGCTTGTTGCAAGTGTTAAACTTTGCTCTGATTTTCCAAGTATTATTAGTTTTGAGTCCGGATCCAGTTTAGTATTAATAACTTCAGAAGTTATTCTAAAAGTCTCAATCCAGAAATTTTTAATTTTTATACAATTTGCAAAAGTATGTGTTAAGTTAGCCTCTAGATGCTGACATTTATCGCAGATAGGAGAGACATGTGGAAAGATTCTATTCAGTTTTACTTTGAGTAATGTAATCTGTGTAATACTTTAAATTGTATTAAAGCATGTCTGGCATTTAACGAGCATTGATGTACCTATTGTAAACTTTTGTCCCAAATATCTTTCGTTATGGGTTGGCTTAATTCATTTTCCCATGTATGTCTATGTGATTCCATCGATGGGACCTCGCTATCTAAAAGGATATTATAAATATAAGTTGTTAGTTTTTCTGTATTAGGATGCTTATTCAAACAATCATCAAGGATTTCTGGTTCCCTATTCCTATAATCTTGTGTATTTGATTTAACATAATCTCTGAGTTGTAGATATTGAAAACAATTATTTGAGTGTAGTCCATAAATCTGTTGTAACTCCTGAAATAAAAGAAAAGTGCCTTTCTTATGAAGATGTTCCATCTTTTTAATTCCATAATTTTTCCATTGTGTGAAACCTTTATCCAGCATGGAAGGTTTGAATAAGGGATTGTCAGGTCTCACATTTTGATCTAGTTTCTGTTTCTTATTGGTTTTTTAGTATTTGAGTTTGCATTCTTGTTTTATTTTGGTGCCTCACATCTCCTCTTGTTTCAGGTCCCATTTCCTGTCAGGTCGTTTACCCTCATGTGATTGTTGGCCCCATCCTGATGTGTTTCACCTGTGTCTCATTATCCCCTGTTAAGTTTGTATTTAAGCCCTTTGTGTTTTAGTTCTCATTGCCAGTTCATTGTGTATGTTACTTGGTATCATCTCGTTCCAGCTCTAGAAATATGATGACTTTGTGAACTTGACCATTGCCTGTTTTTCGACCTCTGTTTTTGCCTGCTCCTAGATTATACTGTTTGCTTACCTATGTACCGACTTGGACTAATTAAACTCTGAATACGGATCTGCCCTGTGTCTGAGCCTGCATTTGTGTCCTCCTCGTTCAGTTCTGACAGGGATTGTTTACAATAGGGAGACAGAGTGGTATATTATCAAATTTTAAAGCTTTTTTTAATTGTTTCCAGATTTGTGTACCACTGTGTATTATAGGGTTTTCCTTATAAGTTTTTTTGTGCAGTTTTGTCGGTGCAAACATAATCGAACCAATTTCAAAAGGTAATCAGTCCTCCTTTTCAATCCTTAACCAGTCTGGTTGTTGATCCATTTCTTCCAGCCAAAAATTTAATATGGACTACCCAAAAATAAAACAGAATATTTGGTAGAGCTAAACCTCCATTAATCTTTGATTTACATAAATGTTTTTTACTTATTCTATGATTCTTATAATCCCAGATGAAACTTGTAACAGAGTCGACTTTTAAAAAAAAAGAATTTGGAATATATATCGGGATTGACTGGAATAAGTAAAATAATTGCGGCAAAAAGATCATTTTTATAGCATTAATTCTACCAAACATTGAGATGGGAAGTGTTTTCCAATATTGAATATTCTTGTTTAGTTTATTCAGTCAAGGTGGGAAATTTGACTTAAATAAAGAAGTATACGTCTTAGTTACATAAATAGCTAAATATTTAAATTTTTCCTCAACTATTTTAAAAGGTAATTGTTGTAGTGTATGTAAATTTGAATTCCGTTATTGACATGATTTCGCTTTTATTCCAATTAATTCTATATCCTGAAAACTGACCAAATTGTGCTATTAGATATAATACATTTGGAATACTAGTTTCTGACTTTGTAATATATATTACTACATCATCTGCATATAAAGAGATTTTATTCATTGTGTCTTTAGTATTGTACCCATATTTCTGGATGAGCTCTGACACTTTCTGCAAGTGGTTCAATTGCTAGAGCGAATAATAATGGAGATAGCGGGCATCCTTGTCTACAATCTCTAGAAAGATTAAACCTTACTACCAATTTGACATGCAAATTAACTTTTTGAGAGTCCTGCACCAGCGCTCCCAAGTCCCTTGGCACGTCTGATTTCTGGAATCTCTTTCCATTTACAAAATAATCTTCTCCTTTATTCTTATAAGCAAAATGATGACTCCGCACTTTGCCATACTAAATTTCATCTGCAACTTCTCTGCCCACTCTCCTAACCTGTCCAAGTCCTTTTACAGAGTATGTGCTTCCTCAATGCTGCCTGCCCCTCCACCCATCTTAGCATCTGCAAACTTGGCCACAAAGCCTTTGATCCCCTTATTCAAATCATTAATATACAATGTGAAGAGAAGAGGCCCCCAGCATTGACTCTTGCAGAATTCCACTAGAAAAAATCACAATCACATCACAATAATACTTTATTAGCCAAGTATATTTTGCAACAAACGAGGAATTTCATTTCCCAAGTCAGTCATACAAATAAAAAGCAACGGAACACACAACATACATTTTTACATGAACATCCACCACAGTGACTCCTCCACATTCCTCACTGTGATGGAAGGCGAAAAAAAGTTAAATCTCTTCACTTCTTTGCTCTCCCGCGGTTGACAGGATGATCTTGACTCCCGTAGCAGCCGGTGTTTGGGCTCTGCCCATCGGGACGATCAGCTCCTGCATTGGGGGGGGGGGGAGAATGTCAGCTCCCCCACATCGGCGATGTGACCCTGGGTCGGGGCTGGTCGAACCTCCGCGTTGTTGAAGCTCCCGACTAGGCCCCTCACGAGACTGCGAGCCCTGGATGGTAAAGTCTGCAGGCTGCGGTTGGAGCGCTCCTAGGCAAGGGATCAACTCCGAGGTTAAGTCCACACCCTGCAGTTGGGCTCAAAGTCAGTCCAAGGAGGCCTCCAGCTCCATCGATGTTAGGCTGCAGAGCGACCGGAGAGACGAC
The DNA here is from genome assembly GCA_035221665.1 of Okamejei kenojei. Taxonomy (NCBI): domain Eukaryota; kingdom Metazoa; phylum Chordata; class Chondrichthyes; order Rajiformes; family Rajidae; genus Okamejei; species Okamejei kenojei. The sequence continues at coordinate 13,388,852 of CM069171.1, read as the reverse complement.
CCGGAAAACAATCGTATCTCCTGCAAGGTTAGAGACTGAAAAAATGTTTCCCCCGACCCCCACATAAAACAAACCAGATGACATTTACACAAACCTTTAAAACACACTAAATATGGACAAAAAGACAAAAAAACAGACTGTTGGTGGGGCTGCCAATTGTACAGCACCCCCCTGGTGTTCACTTTCTTGCAACTCTGTTTATAAACATTTTTTTTTCTTTTTATTCGAAGCAATGTACAGTAGAGTAATATAAGCCGAAAATAACATAATACATTTCATGTAGCACTTCTTGTTTTAAACTTTAACAATAGGAAAGTAACAGAAGAAAGAAAAAGAGAAATAAAGAAGGTTAGATAACCATATAACAATTACAGCACGGAAACAGGCCCTCTCGGCCCTTCCAGTCCATGCCGACCACTTGTTTTCCCCTGGTCCCATCTACCTGCACTCAGACCATACCCCTCCATTCCCTTCCCGTCCATATACCTATCCACTTTACTTTTAAATGTTAAAATCGATCTTGCCTCCACCACTTCTGCTGGAAGCTCATTCCACACAGCCACCACCCTCTGAGTAAAGAAGTTCTCCCTCACGTACCCCTAAACCTCCGTCCCTTAATTCGCATGTCATGCCCTCTTGTTTGAATCTTCCCTACCTTAATGGGAAAAGCTTATCCACGTCAACTCTGTCTATCCCTTTCATCATTTTAAGGATCTCAATCAAGTCCCCCCTTAACCTTCTGCGCTCCAAAGAATAAAGACCCAAGTTGTTCAACCTTTCTCTGTAACATAGTTGCTGGATCGCAGGCAACATTCTAGTAAATCTCCTCTGTACTCTCTCTATTTTGTTGACGTCCTTCCTATAATTAGGCGACCAAAATTGTACACCATACTCCAGAATTGGTCTCACCAATGCCTTGTACAATTTTAAACATTACTTCCCTGCTCCTATATTCAATGCTCTGATTTATAAAGGCCAGCACACCAAAGGCTTTCTTTACCTTTGGTGTGCTGGCCTTAGATAAGATAGTAAGTACGTGAGAAAGTGAAAATAAATAGCCCATAAAGATGTAGAACGCGAGGAAGAATATTAAACAAAAAAAATTAAAAAAGGAAAATATAAGAAAATAAGATAAAAGGGATGTACCCACTTCATCCCTCACCAGGTCCTGAAACCGTTTATTTCCAAAGTTATGTTGCACCCTATGCTTGTAAAAGGATATTATAAATATAAGTTGTTAGTTTTTTCTGTATTAGGATGCTTATTCAAACAATCATCAAGGATTTCTGGTTCCCTATTCCTATAATCTTGTGTATTTGATTTAACATAATCTCTGAGTTGTAGATATTGAAAACAATTATTTGAGTGTAGTCCATAAATCTGTTGTAACTCCTGAAATAAAAGAAAAGTGCCTTTCTTATGAAGATGTTCCATCTTTTTAATTCCATAATTTTTCCATTGTGTGAAACCTTTATCCAGCATGGAAGGTTTGAATAAGGGATTGTCAGGTCTCACATTTTGATCTAGTTTCTGTTTCTTATTGGTTTTTAGTATTTGAGTTTGCATTCTTGTTTTATTTTGGTGCCTCACATCTCCTCTTGTTTCAGGTCCCATTTCCTGTCAGGTCGTTTACCCTCATGTGATTGTTGGCCCCATCCTGATGTGTTTCACCTGTGTCTCATTATCCCCTGTTAAGTTTGTATTTAAGCCCTTTGTGTTTTAGTTCTCATTGCCAGTTCATTGTGTATGTTACTTGGTATCATCTCGTTCCAGCTCTAGAAATATGATGACTTTGTGAACTTGACCATTGCCTGTTTTTCGACCTCTGTTTTTGCCTGCTCCTAGATTATACTGTTTGCTTACCTATGTACCGACTTGGACTAATTAAACTCTGAATACGGATCTGCCCTGTGTCTGAGCCTGCATTTGTGTCCTCCTCGTTCAGTTCTGACAGGGATTGTTTACAATAGGGAGACAGAGTGGTATATTATCAAATTTTAAAGCTTTTTTTTAATTGTTTCCAGATTTGTGTACCACTGTGTATTATAGGGTTTTCCTTATAAGTTTTTTTGTGCAGTTTTGTCGGTGCAAACATAATCGAACCAATTTCAAAAGGTAATCAGTCCTCCTTTTCAATCCTTAACCAGTCTGGTTGTTGATCCATTTCTTCCAGCCACAAATTTAATATGGACTACCCAAAATAAAACAGAATATTTGGTAGAGCTAAACCTCCATTAATCTTTGATTTACATAAATGTTTTTTACTTATTCTATGATTCTTATAATCCCAGATGAAACTTGTAACAGAGTCGACTTTTAAAAAAAAAGAATTTGGAATATATATCGGGATTGACTGGAATAAGTAAAATAATTGCGGCAAAAAGATCATTTTTATAGCATTAATTCTACCAAACATTGAGATGGGAAGTGTTTTCCAATATTGAATATTCTTGTTTAGTTTATTCAGTCAAGGTGGGAAATTTGACTTAAATAAAGAAGTATACGTCTTAGTTACATAAATAGCTAAATATTTAAATTTTTCCTCAACTATTTTAAAAGGTAATTGTTGTAGTGTATGTAAATTGAATTCCGTTATTGACATGATTTCGCTTTTATTCCAATTAATTCTATATCCTGAAAACTGACCAAATTGTGCTATTAGATATAATACATTTGGAATACTAGTTTCTGACTTTGTAATATATATTACTACATCATCTGCATATAAAGAGATTTTATTCATTGTGTCTTTAGTATTGTACCCATATTTCTGGATGAGCTCTGACACTTTCTGCAAGTGGTTCAATTGCTAGAGCGAATAATAATGGAGATAGCGGGCATCCTTGTCTACAATCTCTAGAAAGATTAAACCTTACTACCAATTTGACATGCAAATTAACTTTTTGAGAGTCCTGCACCAGCGCTCCCAAGTCCCTTGGCACGTCTGATTTCTGGAATCTCTTTCCATTTACAAAATAATCTTCTCCTTTATTCTTATAAGCAAAATGATGACTCCGCACTTTGCCATACTAAATTTCATCTGCAACTTCTCTGCCCACTCTCCTAACCTGTCCAAGTCCTTTTACAGAGTATGTGCTTCCTCAATGCTGCCTGCCCCTCCACCCATCTTAGCATCTGCAAACTTGGCCACAAAGCCTTTGATCCCCTTATTCAAATCATTAATATACAATGTGAAGAGAAGAGGCCCCCAGCATTGACTCTTGCAGAATTCCACTAGAAAAATCACAATCACATCACAATAATACTTTATTAGCCAAGTATATTTTGCAACAAACGAGGAATTTCATTTCCCAAGTCAGTCATACAAATAAAAAGCAACGGAACACACAACATACATTTTTACATGAACATCCACCACAGTGACTCCTCCACATTCCTCACTGTGATGGAAGGCGAAAAAAAGTTAAATCTCTTCACTTCTTTGCTCTCCCGCGGTTGACAGGATGATCTTGACTCCCGTAGCAGCCGGTGTTTGGGCTCTGCCCATCGGGACGATCAGCTCCTGCATTGGGGGGGGGGGAGAATGTCAGCTCCCCCACATCGGCGATGTGACCCTGGGTCGGGGCTGGTCGAACCTCCGCGTTGTTTGAAGCTCCCGACTAGGCCCCTCACGAGACTGCGAGCCCTGGATGGTAAAGTCTGCAGGCTGCGGTTGGAGCGCTCCTAGGCAAGGGATCAACTCCGAGGTTAAGTCCACACCCTGCAGTTGGGCTCAAAGTCAGTCCAAGGAGGCCTCCAGCTCCATCGATGTTAGGCTGCAGAGCGACCGGAGAGACGACCCGGAAAACAATCGTATCTCCTGCAAGGTTAGAGACTGAAAAAATGTTTCCCCCGACCCCCACATAAAACAAACCAGATGACATTTACACAAACCTTTAAAACACACTAAATATGGACAAAAAGACAAAAAAACAGACTGTTGGTGGGGCTGCCAATTGTACAGCACCCCCCTGGTGTTCACTTTCTTGCAACTCTGTTTATAAACATTTTTTTTTTCTTTTTTATTCGAAGCAATGTACAGTAGAGTAATATAAGCCGAAAATAACATAATACATTTCATGTAGCACTTCTTGTTTTAAACTTTAACAATAGGAAAGTAACAGAAGAAAGAAAAAGAGAAATAAAGAAGGTTAGATAACCATATAACAATTACAGCACGGAAACAGGCCCTCTCGGCCCTTCCAGTCCATGCCGACCACTTGTTTTCCCCTGGTCCCATCTACCTGCACTCAGACCATACCCCTCCATTCCCTTCCCGTCCATATACCTATCCACTTTACTTTTAAATGTTAAAATCGATCTTGCCTCCACCACTTCTGCTGGAAGCTCATTCCACACAGCCACCACCCTCTGAGTAAAGAAGTTCTCCCTCACGTTACCCCTAAACCTCCGTCCCTTAATTCGCATGTCATGCCCTCTTGTTTGAATCTTCCCTACCCTTAATGGGAAAAGCTTATCCACGTCAACTCTGTCTATCCCTTTCATCATTTTAAGGATCTCAATCAAGTCCCCCCTTAACCTTCTGCGCTCCAAAGAATAAAGACCCAAGTTGTTCAACCTTTCTCTGTAACATAGTTGCTGGATCGCAGGCAACATTCTAGTAAATCTCCTCTGTACTCTCTCTATTTTGTTGACGTCCTTCCTATAATTAGGCGACCAAAATTGTACACCATACTCCAGAATTGGTCTCACCAATGCCTTGTACAATTTTAACATTACTTCCCTGCTCCTATATTCAATGCTCTGATTTATAAAGGCCAGCACACCAAAGGCTTTCTTTACCTTTGGTGTGCTGGCCTTAGATAAGATAGTAAGTACGTGAGAAAGTGAAAATAAATAGCCCATAAAGATGTAGAACGCGAGGAAGAATATTAAACAAAAAAAATTAAAAAAGGAAAATATAAGAAAATAAGATAAAAGGGATGTACCCACTTCATCCCTCACCAGGTCCTGAAACCGTTTATTTCCAAAGTTATGTTGCACCCTATGCTTGTAAAAGGATATTATAAATATAAGTTGTTAGTTTTTCTGTATTAGGATGCTTATTCAAACAATCATCAAGGATTTCTGGTTCCCTATTCCTATAATCTTGTGTATTTGATTTAACATAATCTCTGAGTTGTAGATATTGAAAACAATTATTTGAGTGTAGTCCATAAATCTGTTGTAACTCCTGAAATAAAAGAAAAGTGCCTTTCTTATGAAGATGTTCCATCTTTTTAATTCCATAATTTTTCCATTGTGTGAAACCTTTATCCAGCATGGAAGGTTTGAATAAGGGATTGTCAGGTCTCACATTTTGATCTAGTTTCTGTTTCTTATTGGTTTTTAGTATTTGAGTTTGCATTCTTGTTTTATTTTGGTGCCTCACATCTCCTCTTGTTTCAGGTCCCATTTCCTGTCAGGTCGTTTACCCTCATGTGATTGTTGGCCCCATCCTGATGTGTTTCACCTGTGTCTCATTATCCCCTGTTAAGTTTGTATTTAAGCCCTTTGTGTTTTAGTTCTCATTGCCAGTTCATTGTGTATGTTACTTGGTATCATCTCGTTCCAGCTCTAGAAATATGATGACTTTGTGAACTTGACCATTGCCTGTTTTTCGACCTCTGTTTTTGCCTGCTCCTAGATTATACTGTTTGCTTACCTATGTACCGACTTGGACTAATTAAACTCTGAATACGGATCTGCCCTGTGTCTGAGCCTGCATTTGTGTCCTCCTCGTTCAGTTCTGACAGGGATTGTTTACAATAGGGAGACAGAGTGGTATATTATCAAATTTTAAAGCTTTTTTTAATTGTTTCCAGATTTGTGTACCACTGTGTATTATAGGGTTTTCCTTATAAGTTTTTTTGTGCAGTTTTGTCGGTGCAAACATAATAGAACCAATTTCAAAAGGTAATCAGTCCTCCTTTTCAATCCTTAACCAGTCTGGTTGTTGATCCATTTCTTCCAGCCAAAAATTTAATATGGACTACCCAAAAATAAAACAGAATATTTGGTAGAGCTAAACCTCCATTAATCTTTGATTTACATAAATGTTTTTTACTTATTCTATGATTCTTATAATCCCAGATGAAACTTGTAACAGAGTCGACTTTTAAAAAAAAAGAATTTGGAATATATATCGGGATTGACTGGAATAAGTAAAATAATTGCGGCAAAAAGATCATTTTTATAGCATTAATTCTACCAAACATTGAGATGGGAAGTGTTTTCCAATATTGAATATTCTTGTTTAGTTTATTCAGTCAAGGTGGGAAATTTGACTTAAATAAAGAAGTATACGTCTTAGTTACATAAATAGCTAAATATTTAAATTTTTCCTCAACTATTTTAAAAGGTAATTGTTGTAGTGTATGTAAATTGAATTCCGTTATTGACATGATTTCGCTTTTATTCCAATTAATTCTATATCCTGAAAACTGACCAAATTGTGCTATTAGATATAATACATTTGGAATACTAGTTTCTGACTTTGTAATATATATTACTACATCATCTGCATATAAAGAGATTTTATTCATTGTGTCTTTAGTATTGTACCCATATTTCTGGATGAGCTCTGACACTTTCTGCAAGTGGTTCAATTGCTAGAGCGAATAATAATGGAGATAGCGGGCATCCTTGTCTACAATCTCTAGAAAGATTAAACCTTACTACCAATTTGACATGCAAATTAACTTTTTGAGAGTCCTGCACCAGCGCTCCCAAGTCCCTTGGCACGTCTGATTTCTGGAATCTCTTTCCATTTACAAAATAATCTTCTCCTTTATTCTTATAAGCAAAATGATGACTCCGCACTTTGCCATACTAAATTTCATCTGCAACTTCTCTGCCCACTCTCCTAACCTGTCCAAGTCCTTTTACAGAGTATGTGCTTCCTCAATGCTGCCTGCCCCTCCACCCATCTTAGCATCTGCAAACTTGGCCACAAAGCCTTTGATCCCCTTATTCAAATCATTAATATACAATGTGAAGAGAAGAGGCCCCCCAGCATTGACTCTTGCAGAATTCCACTAGAAAAATCACAATCACATCACAATAATACTTTATTAGCCAAGTATATTTTGCAACAAACGAGGAATTTCATTTCCCAAGTCAGTCATACAAATAAAAAGCAACGGAACACACAACATACATTTTTACATGAACATCCACCACAGTGACTCCTCCACATTCCTCACTGTGATGGAAGGCGAAAAAAAAGTTAAAATCTCTTCACTTCTTTGCTCTCCCGCGGTTGACAGGATGATCTTGACTCCCGTAGCAGCCGGTGTTTGGGCTCTGCCCATCGGGACGATCAGCTCCTGCATTGGGGGGGGGGAGAATGTCAGCTCCCCCACATCGGCGATGTGACCCTGGGTCGGGGCTGGTCGAACCTCCGCGTTGTTGAAGCTCCCGACTAGGCCCCTCACGAGACTGCGAGCCCTGGATGGTAAAGTCTGCAGGCTGCGGTTGGAGCGCTCCTAGGCAAGGGATCAACTCCGAGGTTAAGTCCACACCCTGCAGTTGGGCTCAAAGTCAGTCCAAGGAGGCCTCCAGCTCCATCGATGTTAGGCTGCAGAGCGACCGGAGAGACGACCCGGAAAACAATCGTATCTCCTGCAAGGTTAGAGACTGAAAAAATGTTTCCCCCGACCCCCACATAAAACAAACCAGATGACATTTACACAAACCTTTAAAACACACTAAATATGGACAAAAAGACAAAAAAACAGACTGTTGGTGGGGCTGCCAATTGTACAGCACCCCCCTGGTGTTCACTTTCTTGCAACTCTGTTTATAAACATTTTTTTTTCTTTTTATTCGAAGCAATGTACAGTAGAGTAATATAAGCCGAAAATAACATAATACATTTCATGTAGCACTTCTTGTTTTAAACTTTAACAATAGGAAAGTAACAGAAGAAAGAAAAAGAGAAATAAAGAAGGTTAGATAACCATATAACAATTACAGCACGGAAACAGGCCCTCTCGGCCCTTCCAGTCCATGCCGACCACTTGTTTTCCCCTGGTCCCATCTACCTGCACTCAGACCATACCCCTCCATTCCCTTCCCGTCCATATACCTATCCACTTTACTTTTAAATGTTAAAATCGATCTTGCCTCCACCACTTCTGCTGGAAGCTCATTCCACACAGCCACCACCCTCTGAGTAAAGAAGTTCTCCCTCACGTTACCCCTAAACCTCCGTCCCTTAATTCGCATGTCATGCCCTCTTGTTTGAATCTTCCCTACCCTTAATGGGAAAAGCTTATCCACGTCAACTCTGTCTATCCCTTTCATCATTTTAAGGATCTCAATCAAGTCCCCCCTTAACCTTCTGCGCTCCAAAGAATAAAGACCCAAGTTGTTCAACCTTTCTCTGTAACATAGTTGCTGGATCGCAGGCAACATTCTAGTAAATCTCCTCTGTACTCTCTCTATTTTGTTGACGTCCTTCCTATAATTAGGCGACCAAAATTGTACACCATACTCCAGAATTGGTCTCACCAATGCCTTGTACAATTTTAACATTACTTCCCTGCTCCTATATTCAATGCTCTGATTTATAAAGGCCAGCACACCAAAGGCTTTCTTTACCTTTGGTGTGCTGGCCTTAGATAAGATAGTAAGTACGTGAGAAAGTGAAAATAAATAGCCCATAAAGATGTAGAACGCGAGGAAGAATATTAAACAAAAAAAATTAAAAAAGGAAAATATAAGAAAATAAGATAAAAGGGATGTACCCACTTCATCCCTCACCAGGTCCTGAAACCGTTTATTTCCAAAGTTATGTTGCACCCTATGCTTGTAATAAGTCGATAAATGGAGACCAAATCTTTTGGAAATGGTCTGATTTGCCTGCTAGGATGAATCTCATATCTTCGAGGAATAACATTTCGGACATATTTGATATCCACATTTCCAACGGTAAGTTGGGTGCATTTTTCCAGAATTTAAGTATGAGTTTTTTTGCCATTATTAAGCCATAATTAAGGAAACTCTTTTGGAATGAAGTCAGCTCAAAGCCAACTTCCATTGTTCCAAAAATAATCAATTCTGCATTCTTATTTTATTTTAAATAATTTTGTAAACATTTCAAAGATTTAATTCCAAAATTTTTGGATTTTTATGCAAAAAACAAAGGAATGTGCAATAGTTGCATCTTGAGATAGACTTTTATCACAAGTGGGGGAAACATTTGGAAAGATTTTAGTTATTTTAGTTTTCGAATAATATAATCTGTGTAGGATTTAAATTGGCTTAGAATATGTCTTACATTGATCGAGCATTTATGCACATATAGCAAGTATTTATCCCAACTCTCTTTCGAGATTTTTGTAGATAGTTCTTGTTCCGTAACTGTTTTTAAACCAAAGATAATTTATTAAATTATTTATAATAATATGTACAATACAAAATGATTCAAAACAAAACCCACCACCATAGTACAAGTAAACCAAATATTCATAAATTTCAATTTTCCATCCGTGTCAAGCAAACCCGAGATACCTAACCTGGAGGTCCTGCTTTTCAGCCTCCTACTCTATACTCGCGTTGCAGAACTCCCTTCTTCTTACCTATGTCCTTTGTGCCAACATGCACAACTACTTCCGGCAGCTCCCATTCCCTCGTGAGGATGTCCTGCAATTGGTCTGAGATGTTTTGGACCCTGGTCCCAGGGAGGCAACACACCATCCTTGCATCCCGCCTGTTGCCGGAGAATTTCCTGTCCACACCTCTGACTATGGCTCTGCCCAACGTCAGTCTCTCTGGTTGAGCCTCCACGCCAGGATTCAGGTCACAGATATGCCCACCGCTCAGACCTGAAGTGTTGTCTCCGTGACTGCTCCCAAGAGGGTGTACCCATTTTCCAGAGGTACACCCACTGATGTCTCCTGTACTCATTTAATCCCCTTCCTTGCTGTCTCTAGCCATCACTCCTCATGTACTCTCAGTGCGATGACCTGACTGCAAGTCCTGTCCAGGAAGCTTTCGTTTTCCCGGATGGTCCGCAGGTCATCCAGCTGCTGCAACATGTTTGCTGTACCAAGAATTGATGTTAAAAATGTGTTTCACCGGATGTGTTTTGATGTGAATCAGTTCTCTAACCCTGGGATAGAGATCCATGGACAAGTGAGGAATATCTTAACGTGCTAATTGTTCAAACAAACTCCAGTTATAGAGTCATAGAGTCGTACAACGCCCAACTTGCCCACACCGGCGTTGGGCGTTGTGATAGTTCAGGTCTCAACTTCCTCCTCTGACAGCTCATTCAGCAAATCCACCACCCTTTGTGTGAAAACGTTACCCTTCAGGTCCCAATTCAAACCCCCCCCCCCATCTTAAACCTTTGTCCCCTGGTTCTTGATTCCCCTACACTGTCTTCTTCGTCTTCAAGTCCACACACAAGATGTTCATTCAGAGCTGAACACATTTCTCTGCATCTGCATGAAATGGTGTCTATCTAGCGCTTGTTGTGCTTCTTGTGTGTGCTGGTGGAAGGATTGGTGAAAACAGGGCCACGACGTCAATGCTCTTTCCTCGTTCCCCCTATTGTGGATCTACTTGATCTATTTCTCTCATGACTTTGGTCACCTCTAAAAGATCATTCCTCATCCTCCTGCGCACCAAGGAATACATTATTAGCCTGATGAATCTCTCCGTCTAGTTCAGGCCCTCTATTCCTGGCAACATCCTCGTGAATCTTCTCTACGCCCTTTCCAGCTTGACATACTTTTTCCGATACCATGGTGCCCCAAATTGAACCCAATACTCTAAGTGCGGCCACACCAACGTCTTATACAAGTGCAACATGACCTCCCAACATCTATACTCAATGTTCAGGCAGATGAAGGCCAATGTGCCAAAAGCCTTTTTGACCAACGTATCTACATGTGATGCTACTTTCAACGCACTATGTACATGTCGTTCTAGATCCCTCTAAAGTTAATTCACCTTTTTGCCTCGGGATCCAGCACATCGGCACTGACACTTCCGAACCCACTTCCCATCTGCGTCTGATTCTGAACACTGCACTACAGCTGAACATCCAAATAAATAAAAATCATGACTCAACTGCTCCTCCAAGTGCAGCGCTCTCCTCAGTTGTGCTTCAAATATCTGCGAGGCCCTTTTGTGTAGTTGTGCTCACCATATTATAGAAATGATATCCTATTGCCACGGACAGTGCGGAACAGATTCACCAGGATGTTATCTGGGATGTCTGGCATTAGTTAGAAGACAGATTCAATCGGGTGGGATTGGTCTCATTGGAGCGAGAATACAGAGGGGCGACATTACTGAGGCTTGTAAATTTATGTCAACTACAACAGGATTGAGTAGATGGTCACAGTTATTTCCCAGGTTGGGGAAATCTAATCCTAGAGAATTTAAGTTTAATTGAAAGGGGAAAGATTTAAGGGAAGTCTGATGGGCAGATATTCCACCCCAAATGTGGAGCAATCTTTTCATGAGAAGTGGTGGGGACAGATACCGTCACAGCAAATAAACAGCATTTGAACTCAATCAAAATGATAGCAGGCAGCCTTGGAAGCCTTACCCCACTACTCAAACCTCACATCACAAATCTTGGAGTGATATTTGACTCAGCACTGAAATTTGACAAACAAGTCAATGCCGTGGTGAAAGCTAGCTTCTTCCGGTGGCGCTAATGGTGGAGTAGGGTGAGTGCCAGCTAGCTCCACGCGAAAAAAACGAAAAAAAACGGGATCTAAATATAGAACTGACCTGCAGAAGTCGCTCCGGCAGCCTGTGTGACGTCATCAGACCTCGACTGGATTCCTAATGTCGGTAAAACACTCCCCCACAAAGGAACCGACTAGAAAAACTAGAGGAAAACAACCGAAGGAGGAAGTAGGCCGGTCTGAAGCCTCGGGCTCAGTTTTAACATCCTCCCAGGAGGACGTTTCAGTGACCCAGAAGATATATATAAAGAAAAGAGAAATGGATGAACTTCGCAACAGTATTACAATGGAAATTGCAAGTATAAAGAAGAATTGATAAGTTTTAAAAACGAATTGAATATTAAAGAACTTTTGAAAAGTCTTAAAACAGAGTTTAAAGAAGATTTCTTAGAGTTTGAAAATAAAATGACTAATCTGGTGAGTACGAAACTGATTAATATGAAGGAGGAAATGTCAGCAAATTTCGACTTACAAATTAAGGAAGTATACGAGAAAATCAAGACTGGCTGGAAGTAACAACAGACACACTCCTTGCCGAGAACAAGCGTTTATCAGATTTACTGCTTAAAGTAACTGAAAAATGTATTGACTTGGAGGGCCGTCAGAGAAGACAGAACTTGAGGATCGTGGGCGTTCAAGAGGGTAAAGATGGAAATGAAGATCTCCGGGACTTTGCTGCAGACTTATTAAAAACAGTCTTGAATTTAGACCAAAAGCCCTTATTAGGGCGGGCACACAGAGTTCTTGGACGTTGCTCGGACCCGAACGCCCCCCCCAGGCAGCTGATAGCGAAGATTCAATATGATCACGTGATGGATCATATGGATTGTTGTACCCCGCAAGACTGCGAGTCACTTATCTGAAGAAGGAACACTTTTTCACTGATCACAAGAAAGCACTGGCGTATGCCCAGAAGATTGTGGGTTCGAGAGAGGATTGAATAATTTACATATAATACCGTCATGAAAAAAATTGCTGGCACAAGAAATCTTATGTTTGATGGAGACAAAATAAGCATATTTCGAGACTACCCTGCAGAAGTGGTCAGAAGGAGAGCGTTATTCAATGAGACAAGAGGGATTTTAAAGAAGATAGACAATTTGAAATATGGATTGTTGTACCCCGCAAGACTGCGAGTCACTTATCTAAAGAAGGAACACTTTTTCACTGATCACAAGAAAGCACTGGCGTATGCCTAGAAGATCGTGGGTTCGAGCGAGGATTGAATAATTTACATATAATACCGTCATCTTGCTGAGAACAAATGGAACTTTAATTCGTTATATTCAAGGACTATTGAAAGCTGATAATGACAATCGGGTTGCCCCCCCCAATTAGGGACATATTATTTTTTAAATATTTAGTACTAATTTCTTACTAACAATTACTAATCATCAAAAATACTTCTTATTATTGGAATAACTAGCTAAATACATGATATGTTAAATAAAAAAACTAACAAATAAAAAGTTATAATTTAGATATTTTATTAATTGGAATTTGTGATGTTCACCCTTTATCTACATTAGACTAACACGTGACTAATAACTAACTAAGAGAGTAATAGTCTCTCACTATATGATTACCAACAATCTGGTCCAAAATAGTTTTAAAATAATCCCGTATATTACTCATATTCAAATATTTCTTGTAAGCATGGAACTAGGAATAATTATATATTTTTGTTTAACCATATAACCATATAACCATATAACAATTACAGCACGGAAACAGGCCCTCTCGGCCCTTCCAGTCCGTGCCGACCATTTGTTTTCCCCTAGTCCCATCTACCTGCACTCAGACCATACCCCTCCATTCCCGTCACGTCCATATACCTATCCACTTTACTCTTAAATGTTAAAATCGATCCTGCCTCCACCACTTCTGCTGGAAGCTGATTCCACACAGCCACCACCCTCTGAGTAAAGAAGTTCCCCCTCACGTTAACCCGAAACCTCTGTCCCTTAATTCTCATGTCATGCCCTCTTGTTTGAATCTTCCCTACCCTCAATGGGAAAAACGTATCTACGGAAGTTTAATCTACGGAAGTCTTTAGATGGACAGCCACGTTAGTGTGGCTAGCACTTACTACATTAAATCTAGATGTAGTTTCTTCTTTCTTTTCACATTTTATTAATTTTCTATCTTTCTACTTTTTGTATTTTTTTCCTAATTATTACATTAATCTTGAATTTATTTACAAATATTATTTGTGGAGATGTGTCCGTAAGGAGGATTTATATGAATTAGAATTACAACTCGTCGGTCCAGGGTTCGGGTGGAAGGTCGGCTCTACGGTGCTGACCTATCTGCTCTTTTATAGACCACCCTAAAAGCAAGATGCAAGATGTAAATAGAAAAAACGGGGGTCAAGGAATTACATTTTGTAGTTGGAATGTCAAGGGAGTTAATGAACCAATCAAGAGAGGTAAGGTATTAGCACACTTAAAACCATTCAAAGTAGACATAACGTTCCTTCAAGAGACCCACCTTAAAAAAGACGCACAACATAGATTGAAAGCAAATTGGATCGCCGAAAAATATCACTAATTTTCCCATAAGGCCAGAGGTGTCGCAATTTTAATTCGTAAAGGTATATCTTTTAAACATATATCAACTATAGTGGACATCAATGGTAGATATATTATACTGGTGGGTGAATTATATTTAAAAAAAGTGATTTTCTTAATGTTTATGGACCAAATCTTGATAATCCAATGTTTTTTAAGAATATACTTAATACCATTCCGGAGCTCACACAACATAATTTGATAATTGGTGGAGACTTAAATTGTACATTAGATTCCTATCTCGATAGATCAACAAGACAAAGAAAAGCAAAATCCAAATCAAGTGAATTATTAAACTCATATATTAATACCACCAATATCAAGGATGTTTGGAGAATTGAAAACCCATCCGGAAGGGAATACTCATTTTATTCTTCAGTACATAAAACTTATTCAAGGATAGACTACTTTTTAGTAGATTCTAAACTCATCCCATTTACTTATAATTCGAAATATCATAATATTATAATTTCGGATCATGCTCCCTTAACATTCATGATCAGACTAAGTGGTATGACTGACAAGCAGACACAATGGAGACTTAATCCTCAAATTTTAAATGATAAAGTATGCTATGAATATCTTATCAAACAGATAAATACGCCAAACAACTGGCATTGGAAATGGAAATAAGGCAATTAGATATGGAAAATGCAATCGCGCCTTCTATAATAATACATAATAAAATTGCTGCACTCAAATACAAGTTAAACCAAATATATTCGGACCAATTCATAAAACTTTATCAAAAGACTAAACAATTACACTTTGAATTTGGAGATAAACCACAAAAATTATTTGCACGCCAGCTCCGGAAACAGGAAGGGGAAAAAACAATATATAAAATTAAATCAGATAAGGGAGAAATATTAACATTGCCCAAGGATATTAATGATAGATTCTCTCAATACTATCAAACACTTTATTCAACCAAAACGGCAGGGGGCTCAGTAGGAATGGAATTATTTTTACAGAATTGTAACCTTACTGGTTTAGATTTGAAAGAGAGGGAATTATTAGGGGCCGAAATATCAGTAAAAGATATTGAGGAATCTATAAATTCTATAAAAAATGGAAAGGCCGCTGGACCAGATGGTTTAAATAGTGAATTTTATAAAAAAATTCATGATTTGATCTCGCCACGCCTACAGACATTATATACGCAAGCATTCATGCAACAGAAACTCCCAGAAACCTTAAATGAATCTACTATAATACTTATTCCAAAAACGGATAAGGACCTTGAAGACCCAGGTTCATATAGAGCAATTGCTCTATTAAACATCGATCAGAAAATTTTAACCAAAATTTTAGCACACAGATTAAGCTTAGTGATTTATAAATTAATACACCCCGATCAAACTGGCTTTATTCCAAAATGCTATTCATATTATAATTTGAGACGATTATTCAACATTATATACTCAAATCGAATAGCTAATAAAGACTTAGCAGTCATCTCGCTAGACGCTGAGAAAGCATTCGATCAAATTGAATGGCCCTATTTATTTTCGGTGATGGAAAAATTTCAATTAGGTGAGAAGTTTTGTACATGGGTTAAGCTTTTATATACCAATCCAACAGTCAGAATAATGACAAATCAAATGTTATCAAAAAAAATTGATTTATCTAAAGGTTGTAGATAAGAATGTCCGTTATCACCGTTACTATTTGCTCTTGTTATAGAGCCACTAGCAGAAAGAATTCGAGCTCATCCAGAAATATATGAGCTCTAAAAATACAGTTAATACTAAAAATACAGTTAATAAAATTTCTCTATATGCAGATGATGTATTACTATATATTACAAAGCCAGAAATTAGTATCCCTAATCTGTTAAATCTTATAACTCAATTTGGTTATAGAATTATATTTTCGGGATATAGAATTAACTGGAAGAAGAGTGAGATTATGCCAATAATGGAACCTAATGTATACATATTGCAACAATCACCTTTTAAAATAGTGAATGAAAAATTTAAATACTTAGGAATCTATGTGACCAAGAAATATACTTCTTTAATTAAATCAAATTTTGTGCCTTTACTTAATAAATTGCATAAGAATATTCAATACTGGAAAACGCTTCCTATTTCAATGCTCGGTAAAATTAATGCAATTAAAATGATTTTCCTACCTCAACTTCTATACCACTTCCAATCAATTCCAATATACCTACCTAAAAATGTATTTTAAAAAATTGACTCTATTGTAACAAGTTTTATTTGGAATTATAAGAATCACAAAATAAGTAAAAAACACTTATGTAAATCTAAGACGAATGGAGGATTAGTCTTACCAAATTTCTTATTTTATTTCTGGGCAGTCAATGTCAAAAACTTAAATTTCTGGTTGGAATATATGGATCAACAACCAGATTGGTTAAAGATGGAAAAGGAGGACTGTCTGCCATTTAAAATTGGTCCGATTCTCCTATCCCCTACAAAATTGAACAAAAAGATCTATAGTGAAAATCCAATAATACATAGCGGTATTCGAATTTGGAAACAAATAAAAAAAAACATTAAAATTGGATAATTTATCACTTTCGCTCCCTATTGCAAATAACCCTTCATTTAAGCCTTCGGTATCGGATAAAGGCTTCACACAATGGAAAAACTATGGAATTAAAAAGATGGGACATCTTTATAGAAATGGTATGTTCCTTTCGTTTCTGGAGGTACAACAGAATTATGGATTACATTCAAATAATTGTTTTAGACATTTACAATTGAAAGATTATGTTAAATCACATACACAAGAATGTAGAATTAGAGATTCTAGATGAATGTTTGAATAAATATCCCAATACAGTCAAATTAATATCATATATTTACAATATTCTGTCAGATAGTGAGAATCCGTCGACGGAATCACATAGACAAGCATGGGAAAATGAATTAGTTCAACCCATAACGAAAGATATTTGGGATGAAAGTCTACAACATATACATCAATGTTCGTTAAACGCCAGACATTCTTTAATACAATTTAAACTATTACACAGATTGTATTATTCTAAAACAAAATTAAACAGAATTTTTCCTAATATCTCTCCTATCTGCGATAAATGTCAATACTCTGAGGCTAATTTAACCCATACTTTTGTAAATTGCATAAAAATTAAAACATTTTGGGTGGATATTTTTTAAATTATTTTCGTAGTGGTTAATATTCAACTGGATCCCGATCCTAAATTAATAATATTGGGCATATCTGAACAATACCTAAAACTGACAATAAACCAAATAAATTTCCTGGATTATAGTATAATAACTGGGAAAAAACTAATATTAAAATTTTGGAAAAAACCCTGCATCCCCTACAATTAAAATGTGGATTATGGAGATGTCGGAGACCTTAAATCTGGAAAAAATTAGATTTGTCTTAATCGACAAACCTGAATTATTTATTAGAATATGGTCCCCGTTCATAGATTATTTGAAGTGGTAGAATGGGCCAGCGCTGAGGCTCGACGGCTTGAACCCAGGACTAGACGAATAGTTTTGTTTTCTGTACCTATGGACCTATCTCCTAAGTTGTATTATAAAATTTAAACAATAAAATTTAAAAAAAAACAAAAAACTAGCTTCTTTCAGCTTCGGGCGATAGCTAAAATAAAACAATTCCTCCAGTTTGATGAACTCGAAAAGATCATCCACACATTTATCTGATCCCGCCTAGATTACTGCAATTCCCTTTACACTGGCATCAGCCAATCTTCCCTGCACCGCCTGCAACTGGTCCAAAACGCCGCAGCAAGACTCCTGACGGGCACCCGAAAAAGGGACCACATCACCCCGATCCTGGCCTCTCTCCACTGGCTCCCTGTGCGGTTCTGTATAAATTTCAAGATCCTCCTCTATGTCAACAAAGCCCTCAATGGGCTTGCACCCACCTACATTAAAAGCCCTCTCACCAAACACTTCACCTCCAGATCCCTCAGATCGAACGACTTGGGGTTGCTGAATATCACGCGGTCTACGCATAAGTTCAGGGGCGACCGCGCCTTTGCGGTTGCTGCTCCTAGACTGTGGAACAGCACCCTCTTCCCATCATAACTGCCCCCTCCATCGACTCTTTTAAGTCAAAACTAAAAACTTATCTATACTCCCAAGCCTTTCTTGACGACCTCTGAGCGAGGGCTATATGTATATATGTATGGAGTTTGTTTGTTTATACTATTCTTATAACAAATGTAAAGCACTTTGGCCAACAAGAGTTGTTTTTTAAATGTGCTATATAAATAAATGTGACTTGACTTGATTTGAACAGCCGTTTGTCTCGCATATGAATGGAGCGTTAGGGGACAAGTGATCGAGATTACCGTAGATAGGCATTTTGGTCTGCAGAAATACAAACTGTGTGTGTGAGAGCTCTCTCTAAATTCACTGGAATTTTGGAGGATGAGAGTGGATCGTATAGAAATATCTATAAATCTTCGGGGATTGGGCATGCAAGATAAAGGAAAAATGTTCCTGATGTTGGGGGAGTCCATGACCAGGGGTCACAATATAAGAATAAGGATTAGCCATTTAGGGCTAAGATGAAGAAAACCATTTTCACCCAGAGAGTTGTGAATTTGTGGAATTCTCTTGCACAGAAGGCAGTGGAAACCAATTCACTATATGTTTTCAAGAGAAAGTTTTATATAGCTCTTATGGCTAACGGAATCAAGGGATTCAAGGAACTGCTACTCCAATTTCCCAACTCGGTCCTTGTGGAGCTGCATCTGGACACAGTTCCCACAGGTGTATTGGTCAGAGACTCCAGCAAAGGCCCTGGCTTCCCACATCCTTCAAGAAACACACTGCAACAACATTCCTGCCATCACTTATTAAGCAAACAGATCTGATTTAAACATAGTCTTCTTGCCTCAGCCTTCTTGCCAAAGACACACTTTACCTCCACATGGCACTTCACCCAACATGGCCGCTTCCAATAGGCCACTCCGCTGACTCTGCCTTTTCCTCATTTACTGCTTAATTTACCAATTTGCTGTTGCAACCAGTCCAATGGTTAGCTTCAAATTGACTTTATTACCTTAAATTTCCTTTAATTGGTCGTGCCTCTCACCTACTCCAAATGCTCACTTTAAAACTGTCCCGAACTTTTTACAGTGTCAGATCAAGGAGAAGAACCGTTTAAATTTTAAGAGCTGCCGTTCACTGCTGCATCTCACCTTCTCCAAATGCTATAAATGTAAATTGTACCTGGTGTGCGTAGGATAGTGTTAATGTGCGGCGATCGCTGGTCGATGTGGACTTGGTGGGGCGAAGGGCCTGTTTCCGCGCTATATCTCTAAAGTTATCCACCTTAATGCTCTCCAAGAGTCCCTCACCTGTTCCTTCTTTATCTCAAACTGTCCTTGCATATTAATATTCTCCACACTGATCTAACTGTCCTCCGTGTCCTTCTCCATGGTGAAAACAAATGGAAAGAACCTCACCTATATTCCCAGACTCCAAGCACAAATTCCCTTCTTTATCCTTGAGCGGTCCTACCTTCTCCTTGATTATCCTTTTGTTTCTAATGTAAGTATAAAAAGGTTTGAGATTTTCCATAATCCAACTCACCAAAATCGTTTTGTGGCCACTTTTGGCTCTTTTAATCATCAGCTTCAGTTCTTTCCTCCTTTCTATATATTTCTCCAAGGCTCTAATTACGTCCTCTCAAACCTTGCATGTACTTCCTTTTTATATTTGACCATATTTACAACATCTCTTGTCATCCAAGGTTCCCTTACTTTGCCATCCTTATCCCTCCTCCTTACCAGTACTTGCCATTTTGAAAGTCGATGAAGTAGCCTTTAACAAGTCTGATGCGGACCTATCCAATAACAAATTCTCCCAGTGTATGCTCCCAAGCTCCTGCCTAATAATATTATTGTTTGCCTTGCTCCAATTTCGTATCTTCCTGCAAGGTCCAGCCTTTTCTTTATTCAAAACAATCTTAAAGCTTATGGACTGTCATCTCTATCCACAAAGTGCTCTTCCTCTGACACACTGGTCACCTGGCTGGGGTTTTCCCCACACAAGGTTCACAATGTTCCCTTCTTGGGTTGGACTATTCACATTTTGTTTCAAGAAACCCTCCTGCATACACATCACAAAGTCTGCCCCGTCTAAGCCCATGGCTTCCCCAATATTGGGGAAGTTAAAGTATATATGTATATAAGTATGTGTTTATAGAAACACAGAACTTTTTAAAATCTCACTTAGTATATTGTTTATAGTGTACTATGTTTACATATTCTGTTGTGCAGCTGCAAGTAAGAATGTCATTGTTCTATCTGGGACATATGACAATAAAACACTTTTGACTCTTGACTTGCTGTTTTGGCATCTTTTGGTAATATGTGTACATATTTGTTCATCTATCTCCTGTTTTCTATTGGAGGGCCTATAGTACATAGGAACATAGAAAGTCGATGCAGGAGTAGGCCATTCAGCCCTTCGAGCCACCAAAGCCATTCAATATGATCACGGCTAATCATCCAAAATCAGTATCCCGCTCCTGCTTACTCCCCATATCCCTTGATTCCGTTAGCCCCAAGAGCTATATCAAACTATTTCTTGAAAACATCCTGTGAATTGGCCTCCACTGCCTTCTTTGACAGAGAATTCCAGATTCACAACACTCTGGGTGAAAAAGCTTTTCCTCATCTCAGTCCTAAATGACCTACCCCTAATTCTTAAACTGTGACCTCCTGGTTCTGGACTCCCCTAACATCAGGAACATTTTCCGTGCATCTAGCCTGTCCAATTCCTTAAGAATTTTTTTTTTGTTTCTATAAGATCCCCACTCAACCTTCTAAATTCTAGTGAATATAAGCCTTGTCGATCCATTCTTTCAACCTATTATATTAGAGTGTTTGCACCTTGCTCATTTCTAAGCTCTATCCATATTACTTCAGCGGACAAAATCTCCATTGTATACTCTCTGAGTGCTGCCCTGATTGTCCGTGATTAGCAGCGCAACTTGTACACCTCCTTTATCTGCCTCCTGATCACATAACAAATGTCAAAACCCCAGAACATTGAGCTGCCAGTCATATCCCTCTCACAACCACCTTGACTTTCATCAGTTAGGGATTTGAGTATGGAAGGATGGTCACTACATTACAGCTGTTCAAGACATCAGTAAGGCTGCACTTGGAATATGGTCTTTAGTTTTGGTCCCCCTACTATAGGAAAGATGCTGATAAGCTGGAAAAAATGCAGTGATTTACAAAAAGGTTACCAGGATTCAAGGGCCTGTGCTGCAGGGAAAGGTAGGATAGGTTATGATTTTATTCTTTGGAGCACAGGAATCTGAGGAGTGATCTTAGCTGTGCTGTATGTCTCTATGACTCGAAGTTGTTGAATAATTCATGCTTCTGAATCCTTTGGAATCCTGGATTTGACTGTGAATCATTGTGCTGAAAAGTTAATGTAAAACAGAAAGAACGCTGTTTGGCGCCTATACTCTTATTTGGTGTTTCCAATGCAGTCATCATCTTTTCTTCAATTGTCTTTCACCAATCAGTACTTTGAAATAACTTGTTGCATTCTCCTTGCCAATTTGATTGATTTCATTGTAGAATAGCTGCTTCATTCAAATATCATTAACTTGAAAGGACTCTGAAATAATTGGCTACACATCATTTTGGTTTATGTAAAACACATCCCTCAATCCATTGGAATTGTTTATTTGATTGTAAAGCCTTACTCTGAAAGGTCAGTCTGAACTATGAGAAAGAATCCTACTTGCTACAATCTAATCTGGTGATTTCAATGCATAATAGTTATGTTTAATTGCACTGTCATTAACTAAAAAAAACATTGAAATAAATGGTTGTGAACCACTTTAGCTTAAGTAATTCATGCCCCTAAAATGTTTTGAAACATTTATTTGACTGTAAACACAGAGAAGATAGTGCCAAACAAATGAGGAAGTATTGTGCTCGCAATAAAGACTCTAGCTTGATTTTTTTTTTTTTTTTGTAAAATATTTTTATTAGAAGTAAATACATATTAAGAAGGAATAACATAAAATCAAAAAAAAGAAAAAAACATATTAATTGTCACATACATTCTTAATATTTTTAAAGTTTACAGTCGTTCTTATTTATACTTCTATATTTTTTATTATTTTATAACTGAAAGAAAATAGTAAAGAGAAATAATAAAAATAAATAAAATAGAAGTAGAAAATCGATAAAATGAGTGGAGTATAAAGCAAGATATTCTTCATTGGAGATATATGCGTGGTCTATTGTATATAGTTCTTCATCCATTCCTTCATTCAGGCTTCAGTCAGGCCCTCGAACCGGACCTCCTTGACCCTTTAAGTATTCAATATTAAGTATTCATTAGACCATATTCCTCTGAATTGACACTTGTCTCCGACATTTCTGTAACACATTTTGATTGTGGGGGATGTAGGACCTTTACAAAATCTTAGTATTAGTTTTTTACCAATTATTAAACTATAACCAATAAAAATTATTTGCTGTGTTGTTAGTAGATGATCCGTTTCTATTATTCCTAATATAATTAATTTTGAGTCTGGAGTCAAATTTGCATTAACTACTTTCGAAATTATGTTAAAAAATTTTGTCCAAAAATTAGAAATGTTTATACATTTTGTGAATGAATGCGTTAGATTAGCTTCTAAATGCTGACATTTGTCACATATAGCAGAAACAATTGAAAAAATTCTGTTTAATTTGGATTTGGAAAAGTGTAATCGATGTAAAACTTTAAATTGTATCAGGGAATGTCTGGCATTTAATGAGCAGTGGTGTATATGTTGTAAACTTTCATTCCATACTTCTACACTAATTGTTTGTCCTAATTCATTTTCCCATGCTTGCCTATATATTTCCGAGTTAGGTAAATCATTTTCCAGTAAAATATTATAAATATATGATATTAATTTTTCTGTATTCGGATATTTATTTAGACATTCATCTAAAATTTCTGTCTTTCTATTTCTAAAATCCTGTGTGTTTGATTTAACATAGTTTCTAATTTCTAAATACCTAAAGTACTCTTTTGAGTGTAATCCATAATTTTGTTGTAATTCCTGAAATGAAAGGAATAAACTTTCCCTATAGAGATCATCCATCTTATTTATTCCATAGTTCTTCCATTAAAAACAAAACCTTTATCCATCATTGAAGGTTTAAAAGTGATGTTATTTGCAATGGGAAGAGCCAGTGGTATACTTTCTAATTTTAATGTTTTCTTTAATTGTTTCCAAATACGTATGCCACTTTCTATTATTGGATTTCCTCTATAACTTTTTTAATGTATTTTAGTATTAGCAAATAAAATCGAGCTAATTTCAAAAGGTGAACAAACTTTCTTTTCCATTTTTAACCAGTTTGGTTGTTTATCTACTTTTTCCAACCAAAAGTTCATATTTTTAATATTAACTGCCCAATAATAAAACATAAAATTAGGCAATGCAAAACCTCCATTTATTTTTGATTTACATAGATATTTTTTAATAAAGTTGGTAACTATAGTCCACTTTCTTAAAAAATATTTTAGGAAGATATATCGGGATCAGTTGAAACAGGTATAATAATTGCGGAAGAAAAATCATTTTTATCGCATTAATTCTACCTATCATTGAAATAGGTAATGTTTTCCAATATAGGATATTCTTAAGTAGTTTATTCAATAGGGTGGGAAATTAGATTTAAATAAAGAATCATATCTTTTTGTTACATGAATTCCAAGATATTTGATTTTTTCATTTGCTATCTTAAAAGGATATTGTTGTAATATATGTGAGTTGTTTCCCATTATTGGCATAAGTTCACTTTTATTCCAATTAATTCTGTATCCTGAAATCAATCCAAATTGAGTTATTAAATCTAATAAGTTAGGAATACTAATTTCCGGCTTTGTAATATAAAGTAATACTTCATTACTTCATCTGCGTATAAAGAGATTTACCAAAGAGTTTCTTTGGTTTCATACCCATATATTTCAGGATGTAATCTGACGCGCTGAGCTAATGGTTCAATTGCCAGTGCGAACAGTAGTGGAGATAAAGCCACGGAATAAATTAAATTTAGTTGTTAACATTTGATTTATTAAAATTCTAGCTGTTGGCTTGGTATATAGTAACTTAACCCATGTTATAAACTTCTCTCCCAACTGAAAAGTTTCCATAACCGAAAATAAATAAGACCATTCAATCTGATCGAAAGCTTTCTCTGCATCCAACCAAATAATTGATAGATCTTTATTAATGTTTCTTTTCGAGTATATAATATTGAATAATCTTCTCAGGTTGTTTGAGGAGTATCGTTTTGGTATAAATCCTGTTTGGTCTGAATGAATTACTTTATCAATCACTGTATTTAGTCTTTGTGCTAGTATTTTAGTTAATTTTTTTGATCAGTATTTAAAAGAGCTATGGCTCTATACGACCCTGGATCATCCAGATTTTTATCTAATTTAGGTATAGGTGTTATAATAGATTCATTTAATGTTTCTGGTAACTTCTGTTGTGCATAAATGTGTTCATAAAGTGTCTTCAAACGTGGAGCTATCATATCATAGAATGTTTTATAAAATTCTGATCCAATACCATCCGGTCCTGGAGTTTTACCATTTTTTAATGACCTAATAGCTTCTTCGATTTCTTTAGTAGTTATTTCAGCTTTGAGTGATTCTCTATTTTCTGAATCCAGTCCTTTTAGATTACAATTTTTAAAAACCGTTTCTACTCCCATTCAATTTTCTGTCGTTTTGGCTGAATATAAATTTTTATAACATTGCAAAAATCTCTCATTTATATCTTTAGTTTGTACTAATAATTCCCCTTTGTCTGATTTAATCCTATGGATTAATTTTTCTCCTTCCAATTTTCGTAATTGACGAGCCAATAATTTTTGTGGTTTATCTCCAAATTCAAATTGGATTTGTTTAGTATATTGGTATAGTTTTACAACTTGGTCTGACTGTATTTTATGTAATTTATATTTCAATGCAAATATTTTATTATGTTTTATTATGGTTGGGTTAACAGCGTTTTCTGTATATAAATGTTTGATCTCCTTTTCCAATGCCTGTTGTTCCCTCCGATTCTCTTTATTATAAAATGCTTGAGAGGATATCATAATTCCCCGAAGATACGGTTTAAAAGTTTTCCATAATAGGGATGAAGATATTTCTGGCGTATCATTTATTTCAAAGAAAATCTTGATCTGTTTTGTGATGTATTCTTGAGTTATTTTGTCTTTTAAAATTTGTGGGTTAAATCTCCAATGTCCCAATGTTTTTCAGTTTTACCATTTATTTTCATCATAAAAGTTAAAGGTGCGTGATCTGAAATTATAATATTATGATATTTTGAATTATAAGTGAATGGGATAAGTTTTAAATCTACCAAAAAATAATCTATTCTTGAATATGTTTTGTGCACAGATGAGTAAAATGAGTATTCCAGTCCAGATGGGTTTTGCATTCTCCAAACATCTTTAATATTACTAGTATCTATATATGCATTTATTAGATCACTGGAATGCGATTTAAGTTTCCGTTGTTTTGATGATCTGTCCAAATAAGGATCTAGTGTACAATTTAAATATCCTCCAATTATTAAGTTGTGTTGTGATAATTCCGGAATAGTATTAAATATTTTTTTTAAAAACAGTGGGCTGTCAAAATTTTGGCCGTATACATTGACAAAAATCATTTTGTGTGTGTATAATTCTCCTATTACAATAATATATCTACCATCACTATCAGTTATTGTTGAAGTGTGTTTAAATGAAGTGCCTTTAAGAATTAATATTGCTACACCTCTTGCTTTGTGTGTAAAAGAAGCATGATACACTTTGTCAATCCATTTAGCCTTTAATCTATGTTCTGCCTCTTTTTTTAGATGTGTCTCTTGGATGAATGCCACATCTGCTTTAAGTGCTTTTAAGTGTGCTAATACTTTACCTCTTTTAATTGGTTCGTTAATACCTTTAACATTCTAGCTACAAAACATTATTCCTCCATTCCCCATATTCATTTGTAAGTCTTGCATCTTTTATCTAAAGGAATATATAATAGGGCAAATGGTTCAGCTCGACATACCCGACTTTACACCCGAACTCCGAATAGATGAATTTCAAAACCCTTGAGTATCTCTCATGTATATACCTCCTTTGCATTGATTTATAAATCCATTCAAAAGTAAAATAATAATAACAACAAGAGATAATATTAAAAAAAGATAGATTAAGAGATTAGTTGGGTGCACAAAGAAAGAAAAAACTACATCTAATATTGGTGTAGATAGTGTTAGCCATACTACCATGGCTAGCAATCTATAGACTTCCGTAGTCGATGTTACTAACTCATCCATTTCCATGATTCATTAAAATTGTTATTCCATACAAATATTTAACCGGGAGTATTAAACTCTTATGTGTACAAAATCCATCAGTCAAGTATTTGATAATATCTATACTTAATACTTATTAAAAACAATAGTAATAAGAAAATATAAAGAATAAAGTAATAATAAAAAATAAGAAAAAGGTAAGAAAAATATAGAAAAAGTAAAAAAAAATAATAATAAAAAGTACCAGGGGGGGATAAATAAATTAAAAGTTTTTATTTTGTGTATTTATATTTACTATTTACTTAATCCTAAGTAAATCAGCTATAGTTAATTGTTAATCATTAATTGGTAGTTATTAGCTTTAAATAATAATAATACCACAGTATTAATTTTAGTATGTGTTAGTTATTGATATTAGTGTTACTATTCTAATTATTAGTATCCATAGGAGTGTCTCCAATCCGTATCTCCTCGAATCTCCCATCCGCATCCTTCTCCATCTTCTTTAGATGAAACATGTCCATAGTCCATAGTCCATTCCAATCTTGAAAGTACAATTTAATTGTTGTTATAGTTCATCTTTGAAGCTTTCATTCAGTCTACCTCTCGCTCCTTAATCCCTTGGGCAAAGCTCATTGCATCCGCTGGGTTTTTGAAATGATGTTCTTCCTGGTTGTAGGTAATACTCAGGGTGGCTGGGTACCTCAGACTGTACTTCAGATTCTTCACTTCCCTCAAAATTCTTTTGGTCTCCTTGAACACATTTCGTTTCTTGGAGACCTCTGCTGGATAGTCTCGGTAGATGCTGATCGAATCTTCTTCATATGTAAGATTTCTACTTTTTATAATTTTCTTCATCATCTCCTCCAGGACATGATCATACTGGACTTTTACTATAATTTGTCTTGGACGGGCGTCTTGCTTTGTATAACGTCTCATGACTCTGTGTGCTCGGGCGAGTAAAGGCTTTTGTTCCAGAGATAAAACGTTTTGCAGTAAGTTTGCAGTAAACTCTCGGGTATCTTGATTCTTTTCTCTCCCTTCTCGAATACCCACGATCCTTAGGTTCTGTCTTCTCTGGCGTCCTTCCAACTCGGTACACTTATCAGTTATTTTGCCCAGTAAGTCAGATAAATGTTGATTTTCTTTGAGGAGTGTTTTCGTAGTCTGAGTACTTGTTTCGACTAGTTCTTCAAGGTTCTTTATGGCTGTTGACTGTTCCTTAATTTCTTCCACCACAGGTTCCATTTCTATTTCCACCTTATTTTCGATTTTTTCATTCATCTCTTCCATTATACTTGCAGATTGATCCGTCAATATTTCTGCAATTTCCTTTCGAAGTTTGTCAGATAATTCCATGGCCGAGGTATTAATTTCAGACTTTAACTCCTTCATCTCCTCCTTGATTTTTTCTATTTCTTCCTTAATATTCATTTTTGCCAATTCAGTCTTTAATTCCAACTTTAACTCAGCCATTTCTTGTACAAAAAAAACTTTGAGTTCTTCAATTTCCGATTTTTTCTTCAGTTTTTTCGACACATCTTCTAGGGATAGTGTCCTACCTGAGGCCGGGGCTCCAGTCAGGTCTTGTTCTTGTTCTGCCGTTTTCCTTGCGTACTGGAGTTTTGTTTTATCTGCGGGTGGGCTGCGCTGTGTTGCCATTACGGGTCGCGCACCTGATGACGTCACTCACGGCAGCCGGTGCAGAAACAGCAGGCAGCAGGTAGGTCTTTTCTCCCCGTTTTTTCGTTTTTTTCACGGAGCTGGCTGGCGTTGCTTTCTAGCCCTCTATAGCGCCACCGGAAGTCTCGGCTTGATTTATTTTTTGCAGAATAGTTGTTTCATTCAACTGATAATAACTAAAATTACTTTTGAAGGTAGACAAAAATGTGGGAGAAACTCAGCGGGTGGGGCAGCATCTATGGAGCGAAGGAATAGGTGACGTTTCGGGTCGAGACCCTTCTTCTGACTGATGTGGGGGTGGGGGAGGAAAAAGGAAGAGGTGGAGACAGTAGGCTGCAGGGGAGCTGGGAAGGGGAGGGGAAGGAGGGAGAAAGCAAAGAGCATACGTATGTCCTTATCTACCTTCCCCTGCTCCAGTAATTGGAGAAGTCAATGTTCATATCGCTGGGGTGTAAACACCCCAAGCGAAATGTGAGGTGCTGCTCCTCCAACTTGCAGTGGGACTCACTCTGGCCATGGAGGAGGCCCAGGACAGAAAGGTCAGATTCAGAATGGGAGGGGAGTTAAAGTGTTGAGCCAATAGGAGTTCAGGTTGGTTATTGCGAACTGAGAGTAGGTGTTGGACGAAGCGATCGCCAAGCCTGCGCCTGGTCTCACCAATGTAGAGCTGTTGACACCTAGAGCAGGGGAAGGAAGATAAGGACATACTCATGCCCTTTCTCATTGACATTCACTCCCTATTCCTCTCCTTCAGTCTTTGCTGGTCTCCTGCTCTCTCTTCCTGTTCTCTAAACCTCCCTTGGCATTTCCCTCTCTAAGCGCCTTGTGACTCTCTCCCTCTGCCTTTGCCTTCCCCATCTGCATTTTGAGGGAAAAAATGCTATTTTTCTATCTCCCTGTTGCCCTCTCTACCTCTCTTCAACCTCTCCCTCTATCTCCCCTCATTTCTGTCACTTTAATGAACTGCCAGTGCCAGTGTACTCTTATACATTGTTGTCAAACTGTTGTGTTTTGCACTGTTTGGAATTTAATGTTTGGATTAATTTTCAATAACAGAACCCAACTGTTGCAGAAATGGTGGGACACCTCTCTGTGAGGTGGAATTAAGATTTTACTTTGGAGTCACGTGAGTGACTACGTGAAGAAGCCTCGTCAGGCGCAGGTAAGTCAATGTTAAACCTTCCCTGCGAGTATTTAAAAAAAACTCTGTAAGTCTGGCTCGGAGAGCCAGCTAGAGTTACTAATATGGAGGTATTGTAAATATGAACTGCTATAGTGGAGCGGAACGCGCGGGGGGACCGCAGTTACAGCTTATAGATCGGGTCGGGAGATAACACCTGCGCTAAAGCTGGCTCCGCGATTACCGCTATATAGATCAGGTTTGGAGGTAACGGCTGCGCTAATATCGGCTCCAATACCGGCTATTGTTTCTACTGGTAGCTCAACTGCCTCCATCAGTTTCCAGTGCTTCAGGGCACTCAGGAATATCAAAATAAAGTACTCTCAGGCTCATTTTGTCTCATGAGTCTGATGATGTGGAAGACTCCCTCCTTTTAATGTAAAGGTATGGGGATGGCTCAACCAAATGGGAAAATGCTCCAAATTTAAAGGGCCATGGAAAATTTCAATTGGGGTCGAATGCCCCTAGGATTCCCCACACAGCCTCTCGCAGAGGTCCATACAGCGAAGACAAAAACACCGCTTATGGATAACAGTGGGAATCATTCTCTCCAGCATCTTGTTTAGGGCTGGAAGAGACCTCCCTAGAGCATGACTCTGGAGAAGCCAGGGCAGGAGGAGTCTGACCCTGAAGCTGGTGTCACTGCTTTTGTGCACACAACAGAGCACACAAGCCATGCTCCAGGTGTCCCGGAAGTAGCGTTAAACTTCGCTAATCCGGAAGGGACTGGTGAGGCTATGGAGGAAAACCTAGCCGCCAATGTAATATTACATGACTTCTCACCAGCTCCAGGATACGATCATGGAGGAGACGACCCATACGTTACAAAACACCTGTAAACTGTGCGTCACTCAAAGTGCCCACTGTGAACTCGGCAATATGGGCACAAATGAGTGCAACGGTGCGGGGACAAGAAATGAGGTTTCAACGCGTCCTCAAGTTGGCAGCAGGCATCACTGCATTCGGGAAAATGGTTCGGGGGGGGGGCACAGATGTGTGGTACCCAACAAGACATGCTGACCCTATTTTGCAACACCTAGTTTGAGGTTAACTGCATCAGGAAGATAGCCATCAAACCGACGTTGAACCCGAAATTTGCAGCGTTATGTAGGTCTACAAACATTCAAGCCCCAGATTATTTTATTAGGGGTGGATCTCATCAAACAAGACAAGGACCTGGAGAAAGATGGCAAAACAATCCGTCTCATGAAGACATAACATCCCTTCTGCCAGGATACCACATCGCAGGTCGTTTCAGCATGAAAGGTGACGGATCCAGGGGCAGGGCCAAGCAGACTGGGGCTAGTGGGGCGACGGTATTACTCACCTATGTATCCCAGCTACAATCCCAATATGGGAAGAAGGAGGACTTCAAGGCCGACTGTAGAGGTACGGGTGATTCATTTTGGCGTGGATAAGATTTCCGGGGGTACAACCTCCGGTTGGGGGTAGGTTGCAATTTGTATGATGAATGGTGCTTCATAACATCGCATCGGTTTATACTAGACACTGTGTCAAGCTCGAATAGAGTTTATGTCAGGAATTGATCCGTCTGTACAGAATATGCCTAATAGAGTATTGGGGTTTTTCTGTACCACAAACTCAGCAGGTAAAAGAAGAAATTACGTTGTCCCAAAAAATGGATAATTGAGAGGACGACAAACCATCCTCAACAATTTGTGTCCAATATATTCCCCAGACAGAGAAAGGATGGGGGATGTAGAGTCATTCTGGACCTAAACCAGTTAAATTCCTATGTTCAAGAAATTGTTGAAACCAGTGCTGGCGCTACTTCGGGCCCAGAATCACATGGTAATAGTTTATCTAGATGATATTTTAATCATAAGCAACACTCAGGAGACAGCTGAGGAATCGGTTTCAGCAACCAAATACCTGTTTGAAAGGTTAGGGTTACTAGTCCATCCAACCAAATCCAAGTTAGAGCCATCCTAAAAAAATGATTATGTGGAATGTGTCATTGATTCAGTTGATATGTCAGTGACTTTGCCTACAGCCAAGGCTGTGGAGATCAGAGAGGTCTGTACTAGTTTCACTGGAAAACAATATCCCTCCATCCGGGAAGTAGCCAGTGTTATTGGTTAATTGGTGGCAGCTTTCCCTGCAGTGCAGTGTACCACTGCACTATCAAAGTCTGCAACGAGCTAGAGAACTAGTACTTAAAGAACATGCAGGTCATTTTGATAGACCTATGCAGTTGCCAACCAGAGCCATAGCTCAATTACAATGGTGGATTATCAATATTGTTCAAACTACCAAAAACATTTGCTTCAGCAACCTTCAGTGCTTTTGCAGACCGATGTGAGTGCTGCCGGATGGGGAGCTACAGACAGCGAGTCTAGCTGTGGTAATAGATGGAGTGTGCAAGTGGATTTAATCCTGCACAGGCATGGTATAAATTACTTAGAATTGCTGGGTGCATTCATAGAAACATAGAAATTAGGTGCAGGAGTAGGCCATTCAGCCTTTCGAGCCTGCACCGCCATTCAATATGATCATGGCTGATCATCCAACTCAGTATCCCGTACCTGCCTTCTCTCCATACCCTCTGATCCCCTTAGCCACAAGGGCCACATCCAACTCACTCTTAAATATAGCCAATGAACTGGCCTCAACTACCCTCTGTGGCAGAGAGTTCCAGAGACTCACCACTCTCTGTGTGAAAAAAGTCTTTCTCATCTCGGTCTTAAAGGATTTCCCCCTTATCCTTAAGCTGTGACCCCTTGTCCTGGACTCCCCCAACATCGGGAACAATCTTCCTGCATCTAGCCTGTCCAACCCCTTAAGAATTTTGTAAGTTTCTATAAGATCCCCTCTCAATCTCCTAAATTCCAGAGAGTATAAACCAAGTCTATCCAGTCTTTCTTCATAAGACAGTCCTGACATCCCAGGAATCAGTCTGGTGAACCTTCTCTGCACTCCCTCTATGGCAATAATGTCCTTCCTCAGATTTGGATTAAAAGCTTATTGTTCAACAATGAATAATTTACATGTTCACTCCAGATTGATAATACTACGGCTGTGCCATATGTCAATCACATGGCAGGAATAAGGTCAGTATCATGTGATAATCTGGCTAACCTCATGTAGCACTGGTGTATTTCCAGAAACATCTGGGTCTCAGCTATCTACCTACCAGGTAGAGATAATGTGGGGGCAGACAACAGGTCACGAAAATTTAATGACAACATAAGAATGGATGTTAAATCTTGATGTTTTAAAATGATTGTCAGCTGCTATGGTTTGCCAGATATTGATATGTTTGCATCCAGGCTAAATCACCAGTTGCCTAAATATGTTTCATGGGAATCAGATCCAGGAGCAATAGCGGCGGATGCATTCTCGCTACATTGGGGACATACATTATTTTATGTTTTCCCGCATTCTGCCTGATTAGGCAATGTCACCAAAATAGAGCAGGACTCCGCCTTGGGTGTTTTGGTGATTCCGGACTGGCTACACAGCCATGGTTCCCATTGGTGCTCAGAATGATGATTCAGCCATTCATCACTGTTCCCGACTGCAGTAATTTGTTGGTGCATCCAGTAACAGGAGGAAGTCATCCGTTACATGATCATATTAATTTGTTGATCTGCAGGTTCTGACCAGACTGTTCGAAGGCCTTGGGCTGTCAAATAGGACCATGAATGTGATAACTGCAGCTCGGAGAGATAGCACTAAGAAACAATATGTGTCTCATATTAAGAAATCGGAGATGTTGTTTACAGTCAGATATATCTTATCATACTGCAAGCATACCGGATGCATTGGAGTTCCTTGCTACATTGCATTTTGATGAACATTTGAGTTTATAGTGCCATTAATAGTGCTCGGAGTGCTTTGTCCTCCTATTTAGGGCAGTTTCAGAGCAACAACCTATCGGGTCATCCATTAGTGTCCCGATTTATGAGAGGAATCTTTAACAAAAATCCTCCTAAACATAGATATACAGAAATCTGCGATGTCAGTATAGCTCTCACACTGCTTCGGCAATGGGCTCCAATTACGTCATTGTTTTTTTCAAAAGTTAACACTTAAAGTGGTTAAGCTCATGGTGCTAGTATCAGCGCAACGAGTGCAAACATTTCAAAAGTTACGACTAGATAGGATGCATTCTTCTGCAGATAACATTACGTTTTATGTGTATGATTTAATCAAACAAAGCAGGCCAGGAACAGCCGGAACCAAAGTAAGTTTAACGCTTACCCTGTTGACCAAATGTTATGAGTAGTTAAGCACCTGAGTCAATATATCGAGGTAATTAAGAGTCTCAGAGGCTCTGAGACAGTGATGCTCATCAGTCACAAAAAAACTCATAAAAGGTGTCAGTGTAAACTACTTCTAGATGGTAAAACAGGGTTTGGATTCCGCTGGAGGATTCCGCTCTGGACACCAGAGCGGCATCAACATCCGCAGCGAGGCCGCCGGATGGTCAAAGGAATCAACTTTTCTAAAATTATGATAAACCTCTCCTGCCAGTGCCAGGGTTTAGGCATGCTGTTTTGGGTCTGTTCGATTTGATTTGCTTTGTCTTCATAAATTTCATTTGTAATTTCCCCTAGGATAGAGGGGTTATTACTGTATTGTTATTAAAAAAAAATAAAAATTATTGGATAATTCGAAGCAATGTTCAATACTTTATTTATTCACTACTATGTCAACTGAAGCAGTGTGTCGTATGGAATGGATCTACGGCATGAAATCACAGAGCTTTGAAATCTTCACGTAGTCACTCACGTGACTACGAAGTAAAATAGTAAGATTAAACGAGAACTTACCAGTTTGAAGTTTGATCTTTATTTTATGAGGAGTTACGATGAGAGATTACGTGCCCTCCGCTCCCGGCCCTCATAATCGCAAAGATCATCTGGTAATTCTAGTCTTCTAAGTCTTACTATACCACTTCGGCTATAGTTTCTGTGTTTTCACGCTGCCGCTTTAAAGTATGATGCGCATGCGCCTGGCGGGGCTTCTTCACGTAATCCCTCATCGTAACTCCTCATAAAATAAAGATCAAACTTCAAACTGGTAAGTTCTCATTTAATCTTACTATTAAATCCTATTTTCAGACATAACTCATTTGGTCAATAGCCAGTCTAAGGTATATCGTCTGCAAGGTTGACTAACCTTGTGTGCTCAGTGGGCTGAACAGATAACATTTTTTACAATCTTTTTCAGTCATCTGTCTATACTAACTTAAGTTTTGCTGACATTATTCTGAAAATTGCAAGTAATAGAGGTTGTAAATCAAAAAGCATACTGCAAAGTCCAACCAATTTATTTGGAAAGGCAGAGCACTTCTTTGAACCATGACCCTGATTCATAGGAGTCTAGTAGTATTCTAGTCCCTTCAGTTTCAGCATGATATAAAAAACAAACCCGTCTGGTTGTGTGACAGACCTCTATACAGTCAAATTGCAATTGCAACTCATCAGAAGGCAGATTTACTGTTATATTCTAATTAATGTAGATGATCAATAATTGAACAGCAAACAACTTTTATTGTGTAAAAGGAGATAGGAAGCAAGTTAATTTCTCCTGAGTTAATACGTTTGACTATATTTGGTTGTACATTCAAGCAAATACTGTATTGTGTCATCTTTGAAGCAGTCACATCATTTAATTTCTCTATAGCTCTGGAAATGTAACCAACATTATTTGAACATGTTCTGGAACTAAATGGCTGAAGAGTTGGCAATGAAAATTACAGAGGATAGGCTACAGAATGAGCTATTAGTCTAACTTATGAACTGCATCAATATCGCCAATTTTGTATTTGCATTGTTATGTGTTCCAGTTTTCAGTGTAGCAATGTTTCATTTAAAAAAATAAGATTAAAATGAACACTGTTTTACACTTAGAGTTGTACAGTCAAGAGGGACTAACTTGTGTAAAAATGCATTCCTATCCTTCCTGCAAAATTTGAATTAAAATCGCAACCAACACTGGTTGTTAAATGCGACAATAATCACCCCTCTGAAACAACTAGAAAGAAACCTGATGCTAATTTTGAAAGTTTTACCAACAAAGCATTGACTGTATCCATTCCACATAAATTAGTGGTATAAACATGATGCACAATAGCTCTTCCAAACCACCCTCTTAAATACAGGATAAATCAGTCTGAGCAAAGTAACACGTCAAACTGCATAATCTTAGAAAACAAATAAGCAGAAGTTTGAGACAACATAAATACCAAATTAAATAAATAGTCGATTAAAGATATCTCTGCAAAATTCAATTATAATTATTTCAACAAAATAAATTAGGACAGCAATATAATATTTAAGCTTCGACCGTGCACTTTAAAATTAATTCCAGAGTACACTGGTCTTTACCTGGATGAACCCTGACACCAGGTTTTAATATCTGCATAGCAACACCTTGTAACCAGATGATCAGGGCAGCATCAGAAAGCTGTTCATATGGGAGCATTTAAGCATGGAGTTAAAAAGATTGGCAAATATTTGTTTTGTGAATGTGCTGTTTACTTGTCTTTTGATGAACATAGACAGATTCTGGGAGCCCCATAATGAACAGCACTGCAACGGTTTGCAAACAGAATGTGGCTGCTTGAATTCAATGGCTAGTTCAGTTATTAGGATTGAAAGTAGGATGCAGTGACAATGGTGCTAACACTACCGAATAGTGCAGCAAGGTGACATCTCATTACCTACATAATGGGAAAGGTATAAAGGGTTTGTATTACATAGCATTTCAGGATTAGGCTAAGGCACTTTATTTTAACCAACCTTTTCTCCTATTTGTAAAATAGATACATAAAATATCAAGACTTTTCAATGTACACTCAAGTATAAATCTATATCAAGACTCATTAATTGATTGGTGTGTGCAAAAGCAGCATGGCCAATTTACATATCTGGTTCAGTTATTTTGTTTAAAAACTGTGTATATAATAAAATCCAGTTTAATTTGTTCTTTTTACACGCATTTGTCAGACAGCAAAAGGGTGACTTTATTCCAGAAACCCTCCATGAGGAACTAGTTAGAAGTGATAGGTTGTTAGAAGTGCAGTATATAAGCATCAACATTATCCCAGTTGATCTTCATATTGCTTCCGGAAGCAGTCTCCAGCAGGGAAGAAATCCCAGCATCGTTCCTGGTACATCTTCCACACGTATGATTCCTGTATGAAATAAGGATAAGATTTGGTGAGCTTAGATTTTAATTTTCACTGGTTGAGCTAGTCTGGCAATGCAGCAGCCCACCCAGAAGTTATTCTGGCACTCAGCATTCTACTGGTAATATCAAACTGATATCTTTACAACGTTTTTGCATTTTTTTCTAAAGTTGTATTGTATTGATCTGGAAGATCAATACAATACAAGATCAAAGGAAAAGTGCAAGTCAGTGGAAGTAAGCACATGGATTTTTTCAAAGAGACATGGAGCTCATTCAAACATAGAACCATGAATAGTACATGACAGGGAACTATGTCCCCGCTGAACAGGTTAAACTAATCTCTGCCTATATGTGATCCATATCCCTCCATCCCGTAAATACCTATCTATGCATCTATCTAAACACCTCCTAGACACCACTATTGTATCTGCTTCCACCACCACGTTCCAGGCACCCACTATTCCGTGTAACAAAAACCTGCCCCACACATAACTTTTAATCTTTTGGCCTCTGATCTTAGGCAACCTACTGCTAAACCTCTTCTGCTCCCTCTCCAAAGCCTCCACATTTTTCCAGTAATGGGATGTCTAGAATTGCACTCTTTTTTTTCAGTGAGAGAAAAAAGAAATAAAGAGTGTCGGAATAGAAAGACAAGTGAGTAGAAACAGATAGCCAAAGAAATACAGGACCAAGATAAGAAGCTAAAAAGATTGAAAGAAAAGGAGAAAGTAAAGGAAAGAGAGATTAGGAGAGATCTATCTATTTCGTATTTTTGCCCATCCGTCACCCGGTTCTGAACCATTTAATTTCTTATGTTGCACCATCTGCTTGTAAAAAGTTGATAAAAGGAGACCAAGTCTTTAAGAATAGGTCTACTTTGCATAGTAGGAGGAATCTCATTTCTTCAAGGTGTAGCATTTCAGACATGTTTGAAATCCACATTTTGAAGGTTGCATGGTAGCGTTTTTCCAAAATTTGAATATATGTTTTTTTGCTGTTATTAGACCGTAATTAAGAAAAGCTTCTTGGAATATAGTTAGTTTACTTCCTTCTTCCATTGATCCAAAGATAATCAGTTCTGTATTGGGGTTCAATTTTGTGTTAAATAGTTTTGTAAACATTCCAAAAATTTAATTCCAAAATTTATACAGTTTTATACAAGAGACAAAGGAATGTGCTACAGTGGCATTTTGAGTTAAACATTTGTCGCAGATGGGGGAAACATTTGAAAATATTTTATTCAGTCTAGTTTTCGAATAATATAGTCTATGTAAAATTTTAAATTGAATTATATTATGTCTTACATTAATTGAACATTTATTTACATATAATAATTTTATTTCCCATCTATCATTCAGAATTTTTATCAATAACTTGTTCCCAGCCCCTTCTAATTGCCTCTGTCGTTGGTGTTTCTATATTTGAATTGTATTATAAAAATAAGATATAAAATTGCTTGATTCTGCCTTTCCATTCATTCCTTCCTCCAATAAATCTGGAGTTAAAGTTTGATATCTTTGTATATATTTTTTCAAATAATCTTGAATTTGAAGATATTTGAAATATTGATTACTTTTCAAATTATATTTTAGTTGTAATTATTGGAATGATAAAAGTGTTCCCATTTCATACATATCTCCCATCGTTTTAATTCCTATTCTTTCCCAATGGATAAACGTTTTATCAATAATGGATGGTTTGAATGAGGGATTATTAGCTATTGGAAAAAGAAGCTATAATTTTCTTAATTTTAAAGTTAGTTTTATTTGTTTCCAAATTCGTATTATACTGTGAATAATTGGATTCTTCTTATATATTATATTGTTCAGTTTCATCGGTGAAAGAAGGATCGCTCCTATATTATAAGGGGAACAATCCTCTTTCTCCATTCTTATCCAATCTACCTGTTGGGCAGAACTGTCCAACCAATAGATTATATTTTTAATATTCACTGCCCAATAGTAATACAATAAGTTAGGAAGTGTCTGTCAGTCCCCCTGATTCTTTAGATTTACACAAGTGGTTTTTTTTTAAATTCTGTGTGATTAATAATCCCATATGAAGTTTATAATATCAGAGTCTAGTTTTTTAAATAATTTTTTAGGTAAGTATATTGGTATTGATTGAAATAGGTACAATATTTGTGGTAAGAAGATCATTTTTATCGCGTTTATTCTGCCTATTAAGGACATCGACAGTGTTTTCCAAAATTTAATCAACCCATTCAATTTAGTTAATAAAGGCATATAGTTTGCGTTGAGTAATGATTAATATTTCCTAGTGATTTGGATGCCCAAATACTTAAATTTTTCTGTTGCAATTCTAAAGGGAAATTTCAACAAATGTGTCGGCTCTTGAGGATTTATCGTCATAATTTCGCTTTTGTTCCAATTTATTCTATATCCTGAAAAAGATCCAAATTCCTCTATTAAGTTTAGTACATTTGGTATGCTAATTTGCGAATTTGTAATATATAGTAATATGTCATCTGCATATAATGAAATTTTATTATTTGAGTGTTTGGTATTATATCCATAAATATTCGGATGACTTCTTATACTTTCTGCTAAAGGCTCTATCACTAGTGCAAATAACAGGGGCAATAGTACGCACCCCTGCCTATTGCCCGTTGCTAATTGGAATTTCGGGGATAATATATTATTAGTCAGTATTCTAGCCGTCGGCTTATCATATAATAATTTTACCCATGAGATAAAGTTATCTCCCATGTTAAATTTTTGCAATACTTTGAATAAATATTGCCAATTCTACTTGATCGAAAGCTTTTTCTGCATCCAATGAAATAATTGCTAGTTCTTCTTCAGTATTATGTGAGTACATTATATTAGACAGCTGTCTCAAATTGTTAAAAGAGTATCTCTTTGGTATAAACCCTGTTTGGTCCGGTTTATTAGTTTGCTAACATATTTACTCAATCTTCTCGCTAGGGTCTTTGTTAATATTTTTTGATCTGTATTTAGGATTGCAACAGCTCTATGTGAGCCTGGGTCTTCTAGATCTTTATCCTTTTTTGGTATAAGTATAATTGTTGACTCAGTTAATGTTTCTGGTAGTTTATTTTCTTTAAAAGCATATATATATAAATCTTGCAGGCGTGGAGAAATTATCTCATAGAATCTTTTATAGAATTCATTACTAAAGCCATCTGGTCCTGGCATTTTGCCATTCTTCAACAAATTTATTGTTTCTTCTATTTCCTGTAGTGTAATCTGGAGAATTGCACTCAATACTCCAAATGTGGTCTAACTAAAGCCTTAGAAAACTGCAACATGACTTCCTGACTCTTAAATTCAGCGCAATGTCCATATGTCTACTTATGTTGCCACTTTCACAGAGCCATGGAGCTGGACCCCAAGATCCTTCTGCACATCAATGCTGTTGAGGGTTTCCCATCACCCGTATACCCTGCCCATACATTGGAGCTCCCAAAGTGCAACACATCACACTTGCTCAGATTAAATTCAATCTGCCATTTCTTTGCCCATTTTGTAATTCATTTATATATATCACCCACTGTACCTTTTGACAGGCTTCCTCACTGTCCCCAAGTGCATCAATGTTGGTGTCATCTGCAAACTTGCTAACCAACTCAACTACATTTACGCCAAGTTGTTTTAACAACAGAAGTTGCAGCACAGATCCTTACAGATTACCACTGGTCACAACATTTGTACATGCAACAAGGTACATGCAACAGGAGAGAAGTCTTGTACACTGACAGGGGCACAAGAGCCTAGCAGGAGGTGGCAGGACAGAGAAATGCAGTAAATTATTTTCCTGTGTGGTCAAATATGTAGCTGCTGGGTACTCTAAACATTGCATTCTCATGTGAAGACACAAACACACACACACCATTTCCATTTCCCCCTTCCACCCTCACGTAACTGTCCAAATGTTGGAAAATAGCATATTTGAGTGTACAGAGAGATCTCAGAGTTCTGCCAGCTACTGGTATTGCTGGAAACTCTGTGATGTTTCAAGCAATGGGGTGGAAAATTGGATAAGTAAGTATGCAGATGATACTAAGATAGGTGGTGTTGTGGATAATGAAGTAGATTTTCAAAGTCTACAGAGAGATTTGGGCCATTTGGAAAAGTGGGCTGAAAGATGGCAGATGGAGTTTAATGCTGTTAAGTGTGAAGTGCTACATCTTGGCAGGACAAATCAAAATAGGACGTACATGGTAAATGGTAGGGAATTGAGGAATGCTGTGGAACAGAGGGATCTAGGAATAACTGTGCATAGTTCCCTGAAGGTGGAATCGCATGTAGATAGGGTGGTAAAGAAAGCCTTTAGTGTGCTGGCCTTTATAAATCAGAGCATTGAATGTAGGAATAGGGAAGTAATGTTAAAATTGTACAAGGCATTGGTAAGACCAATTCTGGAGTATGGTGTACAATTTTGGTCGCCTAGTTATAGGAAGGATGTCAACAAAATAGAGAGAGTACAGAGGAGATTTACTAGAATGTTGCCAGGGTTCCAGCAACTATGTTACAGAGAAAGGTTGAACAAGTTAGGTCTTTATTCTTTGGAGCGCAGAAGGTTAAGGGGGGACTTGATTGAGGTCTTTAAAATGATGAAAGAGATAGACAGAGTTAACGTGGATACGTTTTTTTCCCATTGAGGGTAGGGAAGATTCAAACAAGAGGGCATGACATGAGAATTAAGGGACAGAAGTTTCGGGGTAACGTGAGGGGGAACTTCATTACTCAGAGGGTGGTGGCTGTGTGGAATGAGCTTCCAGCAGAAGTGGTGGAGGCAGGATCGATTTTAACATTTAAGAGTAAAGTGGATAGGTATATGGACGTGAAGGGAATGGAGGGGTATGGTCTGAGTGCAGGTAGATGGGACTAGGGGAAAACAAATGGTTGGCACGGACTGGAAGGGCCGAGAGGGCTTGTTTCCGTGCTGTAATTGTTGTATGGTTAACTGGCATGGTTGCTAATGTCATCCATCTCCAGTCAAATGGCTCGAGGTCAACAATGCTGTTGGTCCCTCAGGGATGCTTTTCCAAACACATACAAATTTTGTTCATCTGTCATACGTGAGACTTGAGAAAACCACAAAGTGCTGGAACTCAGTGGATCAGGATCTATGGGAGGAAATGGACAGACAATGTCTTGTGTCGGGACACTTCGTCGGACTGTGATTTGAAGAGGGGTCCTGACCTGAAATGTCATCTGTCTATTCCCTCCACTAATGGCACCTGATCTGCTAAGCTTCTCCAGCACTTTGTGTTTTGCTCAAGATTCCAGCATCTGTACTGTCTAGTGACCCCATATTTGAAACTTGGATGAGCAGTATTTCTGGACCAGTGGATGTTATTTTACTTCGGAGTCACGTGAGTAACTTCGTGAAGACCCCGCCAGCACGCATGCGCGGCATATCGTCGCGCGCATTTGCATCAGCAGGCTGGGGGGGGGAGTGCGCTCTCTCCTCGGGCTCCTTCATAAGGCCGGCAGGTAAGTACTTACCTTCACTCCACAGGATGGACAAGGGCAAGAGGAAGGCGACGCTGTCGAGGAGCCGAGCTGCATCGCCCAGCCAACGGCTCTTGTCCCCGGAGCTGTAAGCACCACCGGCAGCTTCGAGGCATGTGGGGGCAGGAATGCGGAAGTCGGGCGCTCCCGCTACTATAGCGCCCGACTCACCCGAGTGGCTTACCGCCCCGGAGTTGGATGCAGCGGATCCAGACTTCGAGCCCCCTTCCCCCAAGAAAAGAGGGGGGAAACAGGTACGTGCTAAGGGGCTCACTCATCACAAGCGACCTCTCCCCGAGTTCCAGAAGACCCGAGGGGGCTGGGCCGGGGGACAGCTGCAAGACAGGGGAGCCCTGCAAATGTGCACCATCACGTACCACTGCCAGGAAGATCTGCCATAGTGCAGTCTGGCAGCTCCACTGCTGCGTTGAGTAGGCCTGCAGGAGCAGATACCACCGACAAAACACCCCGTCAGACTGCAGTCAAGGGCGGAGGTGGCAGCAGTAGACGGTTGGTCAGCTCAGCTCTGGGAGCAGCCGACCATGCGCCTCCATGCCAAAAGATGGGCAAGTGTGGAGGTAAGCCTGCACGGACTCCGGGGAGCCAGGTTCCGGGGGCCGGCGCCGATTCACCTCACCTGCCTTCATATCAGCCAGGTGGGCCGCCACAGTCTGGAAGAAGACAGACTAGCGGAGAGTCCGTGCGGGAGTCGTATGAACCTACTTGGGCTGTAGGTCACGACAACCTGCCATTGGACCCAAGACAGCACCTTACGGAGGTGTGGTCCGATGGTGGAAGCCCCAGTGAGATCGCAGGGCCTGGGGAAGTCGGCTTGTCCGCTGCAGATAGCAGGGACGGTCGCATAGAGCAGTTGGAGCTCTTGGTGGAGCAACTCCTCC
The DNA here is from genome assembly GCA_035221665.1 of Okamejei kenojei. Taxonomy (NCBI): domain Eukaryota; kingdom Metazoa; phylum Chordata; class Chondrichthyes; order Rajiformes; family Rajidae; genus Okamejei; species Okamejei kenojei. Next base: position 13,345,808 of record CM069171.1, on the reverse strand, counting down.
AGCGGGACCGGGAACGGGAAGAGTGGGACTCGCGGGCATCCACTAGCCGTGCGAGGAGCCCACTCAGCATCTCATCGTCACCAGCCAGAAGCGCTAGCAATTGCCCAGCTGCTGTGTTTGAAGACGACCCGGGACAGCCAGTGACCGCTGAGCCAGAGCATGAGGAGGATATGCTGGATGTGGTGGGTAAGTTTGCCGCTACTACACAAACAGGTGAACCTCTGCACCACAAACTGGCGTGCACCATTGATTACCTGACTACGCACCAATTTCAGAGTCAGGTTCTCAATGATACCATAGAGAAAATAAAACCGCCCGAGAACTGCATCAACCTCAGTGTGCCCTTGGTTAATGCCCAGATCTGGGGACACTTGAGTACGGCCACCAGGATGCTGGATGTCCACCTTTAGTGTATTTTAAAAGTTCTCTCCACGGGCATAACGGCGTTTGCTAGGACTCTGGACGGGGATAATGTGTCCAGTGAACAACAAGATGCACTGGTACTCCTATGCAACGCCCAGTATGAGATAAACTGCCTGCGCAAGAGCTCCATAAAGCCCACACTCAACCCCAAATTCGCGGGGTTGTGCCGACCATCAACCACTCCACCGCCGCATCAATTGTTTGGAGACCTGTCCAAACAGGTGAAGGAACTGGACGGGGAGGCCAAAACAGCTGGCCTCATGAAACCTCCGACGGCCAGACTTCACCCATACCACCGGCAACAGCCAAACACAACTTGGAAACCACGACTGCCGGATAGGACACAAAGGTCCTACCCACCTCCACTTCCGCAAACGCAACGACCTTTTTTAGGGCAAGGCCAACCGTGGCCTGCATGGAAGATGCGGCCGCCACCCCGTCAACCTCCATAATGCCAAACCAAAACACCATACGTAAGGAACCGCCGCTAACCATGGAGGTAAGGGGGTCTGGTTCCTCTCACGCCGTAGCATCCCCTCCTGCACAAATAGGTGGGCGATTGCGGGCCTTTTTGGACATATGGGAAACTGTCACCACAGATGAGTTTATTTTACAAAGTGTTCAAGGTTATGTTATAGAATTTATTGGAGGTATAAATCCCCCTACCCAGCATTCGCCTCATAGGAAGTTTACACTATCCCAAAAAGAGGTGGAGGCAGGACATGCTGAAATCATACGGCTAGCAGCAAAAGGGGTAATTGGCAAAACCAAGCATGAACCTATTGCGTTTGTTCAACATCTTCACCAGAATTAAAAAAGATGGGGGATGTCGGATTATAATAGACTTAACTGAGCTGAACACTTTTGTACAATATACCCATTTCAAAATGGATACTTTTGAAACAGCCAAGCAGAGGCTTTACCCAGGATACTTTATGGCATGCATCGATTTGAAAGATGCATACTATACGGTGCCCATCTCTGAGGCTCACAGGAAATTCCTAAAGTTTGTCTGGAAGGATCAATTATGGGAATACAAGGCATTGCCCAATGGAATCACCACAGCCCCTAGGCTGTTTACAAAATTGGTAAAACCTATATTGGCTCTTCTCCGATAACAAAATTATATGGTAATGGCATATTTGGATGATATCCTTATAGTGGGTCAGACCCTCCAATTGGCAACACGGGCAGTGACTGCAACTAAGGCTCTCTTCGAGAAGCTGGGGTTTGTAATCCATCCAGACAAATCAAAATTGCACCCGATACGGGTTATGGATTATTAAGGGTTCACCCTAGACACCAATTTAATGAAGATTACCATTCCAACCAACAAAGCTACTGCTATAATAGAAGAGTGCCACAGTCTTACTTGCGCCAGGGTACCGACCATTCGGCAAACAGCAAAAGTTATAGGGAAATTGGTAGCTACATTCCCAGCTGCACAATTCGGACCACTACACTACAGAAATTTACAAAGAACAAAGATCACAGCATTAAAAACAAATGCTGGGCACTTTGATCGGCCAATCCGGTTACCAGCAAAGGCTAGAAACGAGCTACAATGGTGGGTTGACAATATTAGACAGTGTCACAGACCCATCATAGTAAGCAACCCTGACGTTGTGCTACAAACTGACGCAAGCACACAAGGCTGGGGAGCAACTGATACGATGTCCAGTTGTGGTGGCAGATGGAAATCTCGTGAGTCTACATTGCTGGAGTCACACGGGATAAACTATATAGAAATGCTGGGGGGCATTTCATGGACTGCGGGCTTACTGTACTAAATCACGGGATTTACATGTCCGCCTTCAAATAGATAACACTACAGTGGTGGCTTACATCAATCATATGGGTGGTATCAGGTCGCTATCTTGTGATGAATTGGCTAACACAATTTGGCACTGATGCATTGAAAGGAATATTTGGATTACGGCGACCTATTTGCCTGGGAAGCTTAATACAGTGGCGGACACCAGGTCACGAGTATTCAATGACAACATAGAGTGGATGTTGAACCCCCAAATTTTTGGAGACATTATAGCTCACTATGGGACACCAGATATTGACCTATTTGCGTCCAGGCTGAACCATCAGATACCAACATATGTGTCGTGGGAACCAGACCCTGGGGCAATAGCAATGGATGCGTTTTCTATCCATTGGGGGAAATGGTTTTGCTACGCATTTCCCCATTCTGCCTCATCAGTCGGGTATTGCAGAAAATTAAATTGGACTCTGCAACTGGCATATTGATCATTCCCGACTGGCCTACACAACCATGGTACCCGATGGTCGTTAAAATTTTAAAACAACCGTGGATGGCGATTGGGAAACACCCCAAATTGATTACTCACCCCATTACAGAGGATAGTCATCCTTGCCATGGTCACTTAAACTTGTTGGCCTGCAGGTTCTGAAAAGGCCACTCATCTAGGCGGGCATCTCATTACGAGCCATAGAACTTATCGCCGCATCATGCCGAGAATCAACTCGGAAACAGTACCTCACCCAAGTCAGGAAGTGGGAGGCATTCTGTGCTCGGACCAACAAGACTTCCAACTCGGCAATGATACCTGATGTCCTGGAGTTTCTAGCTGGCCTCCATTTCGATGATGGCCTTAGCTACAGTGCCATCAACAGCGCCAGGAGTGCGCTGTCCTCATACCTAGATATAGGTATCAGTTCCAACCACCTGGTGTCTAAACTAATGAGGGGAGTGATCAACACCAACCCTCCGCGACCCAGATATGCTGTAACGTGGGATGTGGGGATCGTGCTGACCCTACTGAGGAGCTGGGCTCCAATGAATGAGCTACCACTGAAACAGCTCACCCTCAAGGTGGTGATGCTGATGGCACTGACTACAGCCCAACGAGTCCAGACATTACAAAAACTGCTACTGGACAGCATGGTGGCCACCCCTGGCCAAATAAATTTCTTTGTCCAAGATTTATTGTAGCAGCACAGGCCAGGGGTGCATGGGCTGCAGTTGGAGTTTCGGGCGTACCCTGTAGATGCCACTCTCTGCATAGTCACTCATCTCCACCACTACATCAGGGTTACAGGAGTCATAAGGATGAAGGAACAAGGGCTCCTCATCAGCCACAAACCTCCGCATCATCGGGTGACCGTACAGACTATCGCCAGGTGCCTCAGGGTGGTGCTGGATGCAGCAGGAGTTGCTACTAACATTTTTAAGTCTCATTCCACCAGGGCTGCATCCACATCAGCGGCGAGGGCCATGGAGGTGCCCATGGACCACATCCTCGCCACCGCGAGCTGGGCCAGTGAAGAAACCTTTCAACGGTTCTACAACAAACCACTGGTCGCCCCGGCGACATTCGCAGAAGCTGTCCTGGGAACCGCTCAGTGAATGTCTGTCCCCGAATTAGGGGTTGTTTGTTGTTTATTTGATTAATAAATTGTGTTGATTTTTCAGCCAGTTTCGACTGAACTGCATTAACAGCCTTCCTCCATCAGACTTGCGGCAGTGTGATAAGCATGGACGTTGTCCAGGGCGTGATATCACAGAGCTTTGAAATCTTCACGAAGTCACTCACGTGACTCCGAAGTAAAATAGTAAGATTAAACGAGAACTTACCAAGTTTGAAGGTTGATCTGTATTTTACGAGGAGTCGCGGTGAGGGATTTCATGCCCACCGCTCCCACCCTCTATCATAAGGTCAACTAGGAAGTTCTACGTTCTTCATCTTACTATTTTAGTCATGATGTGTTTCTGTGATTCCACACCGCTGCTTTGAAGGATGCCGCGCATGCGTGCTGGTGGGGTCTTCACGAAATCCCTCACCGCGACTCCTCGTAAAATACAGATCAACCTTCAAACTTGGTAAGTTCTTGTTTAATCTTACTATTCCTATTGATACTCCAACACAGGGTTAACTATAGCACTCTAGATATTACATAGTAATGACCTCAGTTGCATTGGAACATGTGAAATGGGGCCCCAGTGAGTTTAATGAGAGCACAGAAACTGGAGCATGCAGGAATCTGCACCCTGAACCAGATGGTTAACCAAACAGTTGTATTGTGGATTAAATGAGTTATACTGTGGAACACCCTACCCAGGGTTATGAGAGACACCCACTCAGTTGACATTTTTAAATGGCAGCTAAAGACTTATCTTTTTAATAAAGCTTTTAACTGACTTTAGTTCCTTTGTCCTTTTACACTCTCAATTTTATATTTTTATATAAAACTGTGGTTTTTATGCTCTTACTGTTTTAAATTGTATTTTTGTTTAAACCTGTGTCTATGTGGAAAGCACTTTGGGTTTCATTCAATTGTATGAAAAGTACTATACACATAAAGTTGTTATTATTATTCTGAAGAAGGGTTTCACCCCGAAACATTACCTATTTCCTTCGCTCCATAGATGCTGCCGCACCCGCTGAGTTTCTCCAGCATTTTTGTCTACCTGTTATTATTATTATTCTGTAAAAAAGACTGCAGCATTTCAGCTCAGCTCGAGTGTGAAATAACATACCCAGCTACCATGCTATTTTGTACATTGATTGAGCAGGACATCTAATATGAAATTGAATCCTATGTTAGGAATCTTTTCATTTACTTTTTTTTTTACAGTTAGACTTATTGCTTTAAACTGCAGTCTCTCAAAGGAAGGATATTACTATTCTGATTCTACTGTGTATTTGAGGCTTGAGGTTTGAATCGACCTCTGAAGGAATCGACCACTCATCATTGAAAGTTTGATTGGAAGATAGCATAGAAAAGGCTCCGGCTCACTGAGTCCATCAATTACCTGTTCACACTAGTTCTGTGTTATCCCACTTTTGCATCACACTAGGGGCAATTTACAGAGGTCAATTAACCTGCAGACCCACACGTCTTTGGGATGTTGGAGGAAACAACCCACACTGTCACAGGGAGAACGAGCAAACTCCACTAAGTCAACACCCAAAGTCAGGATCAACCTCTGGTGTCTGATGCTGTGAAGCAGCAGCTATCAGCTGCGCCAGTATGCTCCCCCGGGCCTTCTTAGTTTATGAGACTGGTTATGTAAATCTAGGGAGAGCATGGAATTCATTTTCCTTGGTTCCACTCTGCTTCACCTCATTCCTCATAATACACTTAAAGCACATTATTGTCTGTCTTCTCGATACTCTCTTTCATCTCCCCAAGTATTATGAATTTTCCAGCTCTCCACATCATCTCTCCAGCTTGACCAAATCAATTCATAAGCTCCTTTCCCATTTCTACCTGCCCTAGCCCTTACGCTCTTCCCAACTCACTATTTACCCTCCTCTGCCCCACTGTAACGCAGCAGCTCTAGTTAATCATCACTGCCACCCCCACTGCTATTAATACCTCATGCAATGAAGGTCTGAAAGACAACATACCTGACCCGTGTGTTCAGTTTCATCTTTGTTAATTAGATACATCAGGAAGAACCTGAAATAGAAGTGTTGTGAACAGATGACTCATGATGTAAGCTATGACTGATGCAGTGAAACAGGCCTTTTAGTCTGATTCATCCATTGCCGTTCAAGATATCTATCTGAACTCACCAAATTTGCTTACATTTTGCCCTTATATCTTACTAAAGCATATACTTGTCCAAATTTATTTTACATTTTGTAACTGTAGCCACCTGAACAGCTTCTTCTGGTATCTCTTTCCATATACCAACCACCCTCTGTGTGAAAACACTGCTCTTCATGTCCCTTTTAAACCTTTCCCCTAACAACTATACCCTTTAGTTTTCAACTCCCCTTCACTGGGATGAAGACTGTAACTATGCCCCTCATGATTTCATACACATATATAAGGTCACTCCTCAAGTCCTACGTTATAGGGAAACAAGTCCCAGCCTAATTATCGTCTCCTTATAACTCAAACCTTCCTCACCCACAAATACTGGTGAATCTTTTCTGCACCCTTTCAGGCTAATGACAACCTTCTTATTGCTGGGCATTTAAATCTGTACCTAAAGGGGCTGTCCCACTGCAGCGACCTAATTGGCGAGTTTAGAAGAGTTTGAAAAAGTGTCATGTTGAAGACCTCCTTCGACTATGTGGAAGACCTCTTTCGACCTCCTTCGACTATGTTGAAGACTAGGTTCGACTAGATTCTGGAAAATTGGACACTGAATAGTGGAGAGTGAAGACGAACTCCTTCGATCTCCTTCGACCTCCCTTCGACTGTTGAACACTATCTACGACCACCTTCGATTACCTTTGACTACCTATGAATATCATGCCGGCCTACTACGACCTACTTCGATTAAACCTACAAGTAAAAAAAAGATCGATTTTTTTTCCATGGCATCCTTTTCTTACTTGCGGGCATTTTTCCACATGTTGAAAAATATGCCGCGACCTAGCTGAGGCCTCGAGTACACGGAGACAACTCTCGAGCATGAAGGAGAGTTACAAAGACCTCCTAGGACCCCGTGTCGACCATGCTGCGAGTATGAGTCGAGGGCAAACTCTTCTAAACTCGCCTATTAGGTCGCCGTAGTGGGACAGCCCCTTAATACTCCAAATGTGGTCTAACCAATGTCTTGTACACATGTAACATGACACCCCAACTCAATCCCCAGACAAATGGTGGCAACTTGCTAAATGTTTTCTTTACCATTTGTCCTAAATGCTAAATGTCCCCTTTCATGGAACAATGTACTTACACCCCTCGGTCTCTCAGTACTACAACGTTCTCTAGCCCCCCCCCCCCCCCCCCCCATCAATCTTTATTGTCACCTCTTCAAAAAATTCTGTTACATTTGTGACACATGAGTTCCCATGCACCAAGCCATGCCGACTACCTTAATCAATTTTTGAACAATTTTAATGCTCCTACATATTTAGAAGTTTTTCACCAATTGATTGCTCACATGTAATTTGCCAAGTTGTGTTCCTCCAAAGTGTGTGTTTCAAACCCGTGGGGTGTGGTGTCAAAGTAGTCGCTACCAATCCCACAAATGAAGCATTTGGTCTGTTAAACAAAAAGAGAGGTCATTATGAACAAGTACAAAATAACAATGCCATGCAGATCAGACGATTACCACTGTGTGTGTGTGTGTGTGTGTGTGCATATGCGTACACGTATGGGCTGGGGAGATTGGTTCTTGCTGTTAATCCTGCAGAAGACAGACATGGTTTTCAAGCCAAAGGAGATCTGCTCTTTAAGGCTTCTTGCTGCTCCTGCAGGATCTGCTGATGTGCACCATGTCACTAGAACTGTTCACGAACAGCACCTTTTTACAGCTTCAGAACTGCTAGTTTCTCATGGCTTGCATCCCAGTGTTCAATGAGTATCAAATTACTCCATCATGGTAGAAACCACACTTTTAGCTCGATCAGTATGAGAATACATTAAAGTACAAAGACTTCTTGTGGTCTCCATTTGTGTCTCTCGAGCAGCTATCAGTTCAACAGGACTGTTAGCCTTGTCAGTGTAATAGGAGAAAGGGTAAGCATTTTCTGCTGGCTTTGCAATTATAATTGGGGAAAGGTAAAAGCCTATCTTTACTTCCATTTTTGTAACTTTTAAACCTTTTAAACTTTCTCAGCACCATGTCATAGACTGTCACCAAGTTCTTTAAAAAAAAAGTAGGACTTGGCTTCCTGGTTCCACATAACATCCTGAGACAGAAAGAAGATGCATTGTCATGTTCTGCATTTGGTCAGAAGAGGTGGGGGATGCAGGCTGGGACTTTATATCTTGGAGCGCAGGAGGTTGAGAGGTAATTTTATAGAGGTGTATACAATCGTGAATGGAATAGACAAGGTGAATGCAGGGTCTTCTTCCCAGGGTTGAGGAATCAATAATTTAATAGGTTTCTGAAGCAATTTGGCATTAGTTAAATGCATTTATTGCACCAGGAATTGGTACATTATTTTGCCTTCAAGAGGTTCATTTGTTCACAAAATATAACAGAAAGCCTGTGAAACAGATAGGAACATAAAACCCTACTAAAGAATTCACAATAATGAATTGTGAAATGAAAATGAAATTAAGGGCGGCACGGTGGCGTAGTGGTGGAGCTTACAGCGGCAGAGACCCGGGTTCGATCCTGACTACGGGTGTTTGTATGTATGGAGTTTGTACACTCTCCCCGCGACCTGCGGGTGGTTTTCCCAAGATCTTTGGTTTCCTCCCACACTCCAAAGACGTACAGGTTTGTAGGTAAATTGGCTTGGTATAAATGTAAATTGTCCCTAGTGTGTGTAGGGTAGCGTATAGTGTGTGGGGATCGTGGTCGGTGTGGACTTGGTGGCAAAGGACCTGTATGCGCGCTGCATCTCTAAACTAACAAAGTCTGTGCAACATGTTTTGGATACATGTCATATCTGCAAAGTGCCCAATAAGTCATGCCTATTTGGTAGCCTATTGAGTAACAATGTAGCAGCAAAACAATTTGGTTACTGTCACTGACTTTCTGCTGCTATAGATCTTTAAGGTTTGCAGTAGAACTTCTTGTCCGAAATTAATGCAAGATAGATGAGGCGATCAACAGCAGAAAAAAAGTTTGATTTTTATCCAGTTCTTAAACTTTGAGGTTTTTTTTTAAAGATTTAGCTCATTAGCAACATTTTGGTGCCTTTTTTTTGTTTGCTTTCTTCTCAAATCAATGCACAATACTATCATACAGGTTTTTCTCAATTTATCAAATCATTATATAACATTTCTATAAGATGAAAATGGTACTATTTCGATGTAACTGATTTCCTTTGCCTAATCCACCATTGCTCGTGTAATAAATTGGAGGTCATTCCAGTCGTAACATTTTATTTACACACAAAAAGCTGGAGTAACTCAGTGGGTCAGGCAGCATCTCAGGAGAAAAGGAATAGGTGATGTTTCGGGTCAAGACTGAAATGTCTCCTATTCCTTTTCTCACGAGATGCTGCCTGACCTGCTAAGTTTCTCCAGTTTTTTGTGACCATCTTTGGTTTAAAGCAGCATCTGCAGTTCTTTCCCACGCGTAAAGTTTTATTTAATGCACCAGAAAATTGAGTTTTAGGATTAAACATCCTATGTCCTTTTATTTATTTGAAACATGCCGATGCCTGTAAAATACATTTTATCTGTTGAGCATCAACGAAAGGGCTAATATTATAATATTATATTCCTTTTAATATTCATACCTCCATATCCTCTTTCACTTGCTCCTGCTGGTCTCTCAGTTCACCAAAAGCATCAATAATCAAACCTTAAGAGTGGAAAAAATATGTTATTATTATCGCTTGACTCATGCACAGATCTATTGAGTATTCACAGACATATACCTAATCACATTTCAACTCGAGCAGAGCAAGAGAAGAACAAAAGTATTAACTGATTTTTCTTAATAGCATGTGTTTTATTAAATCTTGCATTCACTCTGTAATAATCATGTAAACATTAGTGTGTAAATTAGATTGGCAAGGAGACTGGTGCTCATAATCTTCTCTCTCCACATTATCATTAGGTACTTTTTCATAAAGAGGGAAAGTAAACCAAATGGAGAATGCTAAGGTGTCAGCTGATCAATAGTGGACTGTTTTTACCCTATGTGTAGTATTGGTTTGGATGATAAATGGCGTTAAATCATCATGAATTGTGTGAGATTTATCTGAGAAATTTAACGGGTGTGTAGTCTGTGCTCTAGCACTGTCTCGCTGAATAGACGTGTGCCTGCTAGATTTTAATTATTCTATTGCACTATATGAAGAAGAGCAGACTTTCTCCGATCACCTGGTAAACACTGGAGCAGTAAAGCTAACTGCATTACTGTTAAGGTATCATTGTTGGGCAGATGGGGCTCATCAGTCCATCTATAAGGGAAACTCTGATTTAAAACCTCCACTGTCTTGTGGCCATATCCAGTCATGGAAAAGGCTCCAGGAGTAAACCTCAAGAAAATCCGGAGTCGGAGTCCCTAAGGCAGTTCGTCGTTGTCTATAACCTCGCTCTGGCAGCTCCTGCGACGGCGCAGGTGCCAAACTGTAACAGCCCTCCTGTTCCTTTGGATCGATCAACGACCAATGTACTCAATGTATTTTCCTGGACAGTCGAATTGTGATGAACAAAATAAGGATGGCATGATGGTGTAATGGTTTCTCCCACTCTTGAAGGCTTGCTTGCTGATTGATATGTTAATTGCCACTGGAGACTGTCTTTCGTGCAAGTGAGCAGACGTAACATGGAGGGGTCACCATGAGAGGAATTACTAGGAAATAAATGGGCGAATGGGATTGAGCTAGGAGCCAGCATAGAGATGATGGACTGAATGGCCAACTTCTATGATGTTAGAAATATGAATAAGAAGAACGACCCTTTGCATGACCATGTGAGCTTGGTTAAAATCCATACTGGAACATGTGACTATTAGTTTAAAATGTTGGTGGGCCCCGCTGGAGTAAAGGATAACTTTAGCAGCAACACACAGTTTGTTTGAAATATACATTGCAAAATTTAAACAAAAGGCAGGAAAGAAAAAATAATTGCTTTACATATGTCTGAATTATGGCTTAGGTGCTATATTGCATCATATAGTGAATTGACTTTGGTAAAGAAACAAACCAAAAGCACTGGTGGTAACAAGAATCAATTGAAAGTACATCTGTAATGCTGATATTGGAATTCAAACATCCTTATCTTGAAGCTCGTGGGCTACCACCACATCACCGTTCATTTGACATGTGGTTGCATTTCCTTGGTTTTTAATGAAGATATCCTTAGAGATCTGGACTTTGATGGGAAATGTAGTTCTGCATGAAATTGCTCAAATTTAGCAACGTTAAATGCAGGTATGTTTTGGGACTCCTAAGCAAATTCAGGTCCAAAATAACTGTCAATTTCTACCAGGGCTCTTAGATTCTGCACCAGGTTAGACCTGGCCAAAGACCCACAAGTCCATTATCCAGATCCGTCTGAGCACGCAAGTCGTCCAGATTTGCTCCTGATGCAGTGAAGAGCAGTGAATGTGGACAGTAATCTCATGTCAATAAATTCAGATTGAGATTTAATTAGTAAATCTGGTGTCATACCTTGAATGATGGCTAGAAGGATAACAATGACAAAAAAGAAGAACGTGATGTCAAAGACAACACGGTAGAGCTCATATTCGTCTCCAGCTGGGTCTTCAATCTCATCACCAATACCACCTCCAGCTCGCACACCCACATACATGTGGAACAGATAACACTGCCAAGTGGAAAGATAGTCATAGGTTAGTGAAGGAACGAAGCCTCATAAATACAATTAAGTTCACTAAGGTGCAAGTTTGACAATTGAAATATTAACTCATTTTGATTGTTGCACAAATTCGTAGGAATAACTTTGTATAGTTATAACAGAAAAATCTTTACTAATCAAATTAGCTAATCTGTATAGCACTTATAACATAGAAACATAGAAAATAGGTGCAGGAGGAGGCCATTCGGCCCTTCGAGCCAGCACCGCCATTCATTGTGATCATGGCTGATCGTCGGCTATCAATAACCCGTGTCTGCCTTCTCCCCATATCCCTTGACTCCAACTCTCTCTTAAATCCATCCAGTGATTTGGCCTCCACTGCCCTCTGTGGCAGGGAATTCCATAAATTCACAACTCTCTGGGTAAAAAAGTTTTTTCTCAGCTGAGTCTTAAATGACCTCCCCTTTATTCTAAGACTGTGGCCCCTGGTTCTGGACTCCCCAACATTGGGAACATTTTTCCTGCATCTAGCTTGTCCAGTTCTTTTATAATTTTATATGTTTCTATAAGATTCCCCTTATCCTTCTAAACTCCAGTGAATACAAGCCTAGTCTTTTCAATCTTTCCTCATATGACAGTCCCGCCATCCCAGGGATCAATCTCGTGAACCTACGCTGCACTGCCTCAATCACATGGATGTCCTTCCTCAAATTAGGAGACCAAAACTGTAAACAATACTCCAGATGTGGTCTCACCAGAGCCCTATACAACTGCAGAAAAACCTCTTTACTCCTGTACTGAAATCTTGTTATGAAGGCCAACATTCCATTAGCTTTCTTCACTGCCTGCTGTACCTGCACACCAACTTTCAGTGACCGGTGTACAAGGACACCCAAGTCTCGCTGTACCTCCCCCTTACCTAACCTAACCCCATTGAGATAATAATCTGCCCCCTTGTTTTTGCCACCAAAGTGAATAACCTCACATTTATCTATATTATACTGCATCTGCCACGCATCTGCCCACTCACTCAACCTGTCCAGGTCCCCCTGCAACCTCCTAACATCCTCTTCACAGTTCACACTGCTACCCAGCTTTGTGTTATCCACAAACTTGCTAGTGTTGCTCCTAATTCCCTCTTCCAAATCATTAATATATATGGTAAACAGTTGCGGCCCCAACACCGAGCCTTGCGGCACTCCACTCGCCACTGCCTGCCATTCTGAAAAGGACCCGTTCACTCCTACTCTTTGCTTCTGGCTTCTGGTCTGCCAACCAATTTTCTATCCATGTCAACACCCTACCCCCAATATCATGTGCTCTAAATTTTGTCACCAGTCTCCCGTGGAGAACCTTATCAAAGGCTTTCTGAAAGTCTAGATACACTACATCCACTGGCACCCCTTCATCCATTTTACTTGTCACATTCTCAAAAATGCAGCAGTACATAGAGGTATCGACCAGAGAAGGGGCAGTGCTGGACCTCCTGTTAGGAAATGAGGCAGGTCAGGTGACGGAGGTATGCGTTGGTGAGCACTTCGGGACCAGTGATCACAATACCATTAGTTTCAATATAATTATGGAGAGAGTCAGAACTGGACCTAGGGTGGAGATTTTTGATTGGAGAAAGGCTAACTTTGAGGGAATGCGTAAGGATTTTAAAGGAGTGAATTGGGACACTTTGTTTCATGGGAAGGATGTAGAAGAGAAATGGAGGACATTTAAAGGGGAAATTGTAAGAGTACAGAATCTTTATGTCCCTGTTAGGTTGAAAGGAAATAGTAAAAATTGGAAAGAGCCATGGTTTTCAAGGGAAATTGGACAGTTGTTTCGAAAAAAGAGAGATATCTACAATAATTATAGGAGGCATGGAGTAAATGAGGTGCTATAGGAGTATAAAGAATGTAAAAAGAATCTTAAGAAATAAATTAGGAAGGCTAAAAGAAGATATGAGGTTGCTTTGGCAAGAAAGGTGAAAGTAAACCCAAAGGATTTCTACAGCTATATTAATAGCAAAAGGATAACGAGGGATAAAATTGGACCATTAGAGAACCAGAATGGACAGCTATCTGCAGCGCCAAAAGAGATGGGGGAGATATTGAACAATTTCTTTTCTTCGGTATTCACCAAGGAGAAGGATATTGAACTCTGTGAGTTAAGGGGAAAAAGTAGAGTAGCTATGGAAACTATGAGAGTCAAAGAGGAGGAAGTACTGACACTTTTGAAAAATATAAAAGTGGATAAGTCTCCAGGTCCTGACAGGATATTCCCTAGGACATTGAGGGAAGTTAGTGTAGAAATAGCAGGAGCTATGACATAAATATTTCAAATGTCATTAGAAACGGAAATAGTGCCGGAGGATTGGCTACTGCGCATGTTGTTCCATTGTTTAAAAAGGGTTCAAAGAATAAACCTAGCAATTATAGACCTATTAGTTTGACGTCAGTGGTGGGCAAATTAATGGAAAGGATACTTAGAGATAATTTATATAAGCATCTGGATAAACAGGGTCTGATCAGGAACAGTCAACATGGATTTGTGCCTGGAAGGTCATGTTTGACAAACCTTCTTGAATTTTTTGAAGCGGTAACTAGGGAAATTGATGAGGGTAAAGCAGTGGATGTTGTCTATATGGATTTCAGTAAGGCCTTTGACAATGTTCCCCATGGAAGGTTGGTTAAGAAGGTTCAATCTTTGGGTGTTAATAGCAAGATGGATTCAACAGTGGCTGAATGGGAGATGTCAGAGAGTAATGGTGGATGGCTGTTTGTCAGGTTGGAAGCCGGTGACCAGTGGGGTGCCTCAGGGATCTGTGTTGGGTCCACTGTTGTTTGTCATGTACATCAATGATCTGGATGATGGGGTGGAAAATTGGATAAGTAAGTATGCAGATGATACTAAGATAGGTGGTGTTGTGGATAATGAAGTAGATTTTCAAAGTCTACAGAGAGATATGGGCCATTTGGAAAAGTGGGCTGAAAGATGGCAGATGGAGTTTAATGCTGTTAAGTGTGAAGTGCTACATCTTGGCAGGACAAATCAAAATAGGAAGTACATGGTAAATGGTAGGGAATAGAGGAATGCTGTGGAACAGAGGGATCTAGGAATAACTGTGCATAGTTCCCTGAAGTAGAATCGCATGTAGATAGGGTGGTAAAGAAAGCCTTTGGTGTGCTGGCCTTTATAAATCAGAGAATTGAATATAGGAGTAGGGAAGTAATGTTAAAATTGTACAAGGCATTGGTAAGACCAATTCTGGAGTATGGTGTACAATTTTGGTCGCCTAGTTATAGGAAGGATGTCAACAAAATAGAGAGAGAACAGAGGAGATTTACTAGAATGTTGCCAGGGTTCCAGCAACTATGTTACAGAGAAAGGTTGAACAAGTTAGGTCTTTATTCTTTGGAGCGCAGAAGGTTAAGGGGGGACTTGATTGAGGTCTTTAAAATGATGAAAGGGATAGACAGAGTTGACGTGGATACGTTTTTCCCATTGAGGGTAGGGAGGATTCAAACAAGAGGGCATGACATGAGAATTAAGGGACAGAGTTTCGGGGTAACGTGAGGGGGAACTTCTTTACTCAGAGGGTGGTGGCTGTGTGGAATGAGCTTCCAGCAGAAGTGGTGGAGGCAGGATCGATTTTAACATTTAAGAGTAAAGTGGATAGGTATATGGACGTGAAGGGAATGGAGGGGTATGGTCTGACTGCAGGTAGATGGGATTAGGGGAAAACAAATGGTCGGCACGGACTGGAAGGGCCGAGAGGGCCTGTTTCCGTGCTGTAATTGTTATATGGTTATATGTTATATGGTTAAAATTCCAGAAGATTACTCAAGCATGATTTCCCTTTCATAAATCCATGTTGACTTAGACTAATCCATTTACTGCTATCCAAATGCTCCATTATTACCTCTTTAATAATTGACTCCAGCATCTTTCCCAAACCGGACAGGCTAACTGGTCTGTAATTCCCCATTTTCTCTCTCGCTCCTTTCTTGAAAAGTGGGATAACATTAGCTATCCTCCAATCCACAGAAACTGATCCTGAATCTATTGAACATTGGGAAATAATCACCAATGCGCCCACTATTTCTAGAGCCACCTCCCTGAGGACCCGGGGATGCAGTCCCATTAGCCTACCCAATACTATTTCTCGCCTAATGAAAATTTATTTCAGTTGCTCTACCCCCTTAGATCTTCTGTCCTCCAGTCCATCTGGGAGATTGTTTGTGTCCTCCTTAGTGAAGACGGATCCGAAGTACCTATTCAACTCTTCTGCCATTTCCTTGTTGCCCATAATTATTTCACCCGTGTCTGCCTCCAAGGAACCCACATTTGACTTTGCTTCTCTTTTCCCCTTAACATATCTAAATAAGCTTTTACTGTCCTTCTTTATATTCCTGGCCAGCTTCCCCTCGTACACCTTTTCAGCCCGTATTGCCCGTTTTGTTTCCTTCTGTTGTCCTATGAAAGTTTCCCAATCCTCCGGCCTCCGGCTACTCTTTGCTGTGTTATACATCTTTTCTTTTAGTTTTGTTCTATCCCTAACTTCTCTTGTCAGCCGCGGTTGCCTCCTACTCCCCTTAGAATATTTCTTCCTTTTTGGAATGAAATGATCCAGCGTTTTCTTGATTATGCCCAGAAATTTCTCCCATTGCTGTTCCACCGTCATTCCTGCTAGGATCCCATTCCAGTCTATTTTGGCCAGCTCCCCTCTCATGCCTTCACAGTCCCCTTTGTTCAACTGCATCACTGCCACTTCCGATTTAACATTCACCTTCTCAAATTGCAGATTAAAACTAATCATATTATGATCACTACCTCCAAGCGGTTCCTTTGCCTCGAGTTCTCTTATCATATCTGGTTCATTGGACAACACTAAATCCAGAATTGCCTTTTCTCTGGTCGGCTCCATTACAAGCTGCACGAAGAATCCATCTCGGAGGCATTCTACAAACTCTCTTTCTTGGGGTCCTGAACTAACCTGATTTTCCCAGTTTATCTGCATATTGAAATCCCCCATCACCACAGTGGCATTACTTTTGTTACATGCCCGTTTTAACTCCTGCTGCAACTTACACCCTACATCCGGTCTGTAAATAACACCAATTAGTGTCTTCTTGCCTTTACAATTCCTCAACTCAATCCACAGTGACTCTACCTCATCAGTCCGTATGTCTTCCCTCGCAAGGGACTGAATTCCATCCCTCACCAGCAGAGCCACCCCCCCTCCTCTGCCCACCTGCCTGTCCTTTCTATAGGATGTATAACCCTGAATGTTAAGTTCCCAGGCCCGATCCTCCTGCAGCCACGCCTCCTCATTTATAGAAATTAGGTGCACACATAGAAATTAGGTGCAGGAGCAGGCCATTCGGCCCTTCGAGCCTGCACCGTCATTCAATATGATCATGGCTGATCATCCAACTCAGTATCCTGTACCTGCCTTCTCTCCAACCCCCCTGATCCCTTCAGCCACAAGGGCCACATCTAACTCCCTCTTAAATATGGCCAACGAACTGGCCTCAACTACCTTCTGTGGCAGAGAATTCCACAGATTCACCACTCTCTGTGTGAAAAACGATTTTCTCATCTCGGTCTTAAAAGACTTCCCCCTTATCCTTAAACTGTGACCCCTTGTCCTGGACTCCCCCAACATCGGGAACAATCTTCCTGCATCTAGCCAGTCCAACCCCTTAAGAATTTTGTAAGTCTCTATGAGATCACCCCTCAATCTTCTAAATTCCAGTGAGTACAAGCCAAGTCTATCCAGTCTTTCTTCATATGGAAGTCGTGCCATCCCAGGAACCAGTCTGGTGAACCTTCTCTGTACTCTCTCTATGGCAAGAATGTCTTTCCTCAGATTAGGAGACCAAAACTGCATGCAATACTCCAGGTGTGGCCTCACCAAGACCCTGTACAACTGCAGTAGAACCTCCCTGCTCTTGTACTCAAATCCTTTTGCTATGAATGCCAACATACCGCTCGCTCTCTTCACAGTGAATACTTCCATTGAATAGTTAGAAAATACGCATAAATGATTTTGTGTGTCGGAACAGTGGTGCAGCAGTAGAGTTGCTGCCTTACAGCACCAGAGACCCTATAGGTGCTGTCTGTACCGAGTTTGCACGTTCTCCCTGTAACTCAATGAGCTTTTTCTGGGTGCCCGGGGTTCCTCCCATATTACAAATACATGCAGGTTTGTAGGTTAATTGGTTTCCGTAATTGCCTCTGATGTGTTGGATGAGAAACTGTGTTAACATAGAACCACTGTAATCATTGGTCGGCATGGATTTTGGTGGGCTGAAGGGCCTGTTTCCATTCTAGATCTGCATCAGATGGAATAATCTATTGACTTTTGCATGTCTTAAATTGTACTCTCACCCAACCACTTCTGTGGGGAGAAATTCATTTTCTTGCTGCTCAGTTTTGAGAAGTTAGAATTTAATACAGAGAAGTGTGAGGTGTTGCATTTTGGGATGTTAAAAAAGGGCAGGACCTACACAATGAATGCTAGGTTTCTGGGAAGTGTAGTAGAGCAGAGGGATCTAGGAGTGCCAGTGCATGGTTCCTTGAGGGTTGAGTCGCAGGTAGATAAGGTGGTCAAAAAGGCTTTTTGCACATTGGCCTTCATCAGTCAGAGCATTGAGTATAGAAGTTGGGAGGTCATGTTGCAGTTGTATAAAACATTAGTGAGACTGTATATAGAATATTATGTTCAGTTCCGGGCACCATGTTATAGAAAATATATTGTCAAGCTTGAAAAGGTTCAGAGAAGATTAACGAGCATGTTGCCAGGACTAGAGGGTGTGAGCTATAGGGAGAGTTTGAGTTGGCTGGGTCTCTATTCATTGGAGCGCAGGAGGATGGGAGGTGTAAAAATTAGAGTAATAGATTGGGTAGATGCACAGAGTCTCTTGCCCGGAGTATAGGAATCAAGGACCAGAGGACATGGGTTCAAGGTAAAGGGGCAATAGGAATCTGAGGGGTAACTTTTTCACACAAAGGGTGGTGGGTGTATGGAACTGTAACGGCCCTGCTGTTCATTTGGATCGATCAGCGACGTGGAGAGGGGCGCGCAACCCAGATGAGGTACTTGAGGCTAGGATTATCCCAACAAAATAGTTAGACAGGTACATGAATAAGACTGGTTTGTAGGGATATGGACCAAGTGCAGGCAGGTGGGACTAGTGTAGCTGGGATATGTTGGCCGGTGTGGGCAAGTTGGGCTGAACGGCCTGTTTCCACACTGCATCACTCTAGGTTTGTGAGGAAATAATGTGCATATAACTGCTGCAAGGAGAAACAAGCAACTGCAGATGCTGATTTACAGCAGCAAAAACAGCATGCCAGGGCGGCACGGTGGTATAGCAGTACGTTACTGCCTTATAGCGACTGAGACCCGGGTTCAATCCTGACTGCGGGTGCTGTCTGTACGGAGTTTGTACGTTCTCCCCCTGATCGCGTGGTTTTTCTCTAAGATCTTCAGTTTCCTCCCACACTCCAAAGATGTACAGGTTTGTAGGTTAATTTGTAGGCTTGGTATAAATGTAAATTGTCCCTAGTGTGTGTAGGATAGTGTTAATGTGCGGGAATCGCTGGATGGTGCGGACTCGGTGGGTCGAAGGGCCTGTCTCCGTGCTGTATCTCTAAGCTAAATTGCAATAATTTCAGTTATTATATCCAATATTAGCAGCAGAGAAATGAGAAATAAATTATTTTCAGATATTTTGTTTCTGTCTAGCGTCCACGAGTAATGTTTTGCTTTGGAGCCAATATGAGAAGAATATCCCCATTACTAGTGCAGCTATTCTTCTGGGACGGTTTTTGTTGAATGTGTAAAGCCTTGTAGCAGAGGATTCAAATTATGTGCTGAAGCAAAGTAAGAATTTAATTGTCCTATCTGGGACACATGACAATAAACTCTCTTGAATCTCTTGAATCTTGAAAATTATTCCGATATTTTTTTTTATGAAGCATTTTCATCCTTAACTTTCTGAGTTTAATTAGATTTTAATTTGAAAACTTTTTTCAATTTGCGTTAAAATGGACCTCTACAAAAACTATTTCCAGCTGGCAACATCAGTTCAAGTTCAAATTACATTTATTGTCACATGCACCAATTGGTACAGTGAGATTTGAGTTACCATACAAATAAAAAGAACACAATACACAATTTAACATGAACATGCCCCACAGCTGAATCAACGTTTCCCACTGTGAGTGAAATCAATAAAGTTCAGTCCTCTTCTTCTTTGTTCACCCGTGGTCGGGGCCTTTGAGCCCACTGCAGTCGCCGGTACGGACGGCCCGATGTTCAGGCCCTCTCGCCGGTTTGATCGGAGCTCCGGCGTCAGAACGGAAGAACACACTCAGCGGCTTGGAGTTTTCGGAGACCGCGGCTCCCGAAATCCACAGGCTGAGCTGGGCGGAGATTCAACACTGGCGACCCTCGGCAAAAGATCCCAGGACTCTGCGATGTTGTCAGCGCCGCCCGCGGATAGAAGCTCCGCAAACCACAGCTCCATGGTGTTAATCAGCAGGCCCAACACTCCGGAGCTCCAACACAGGCGATCCCAGACAAGGCATCGCCCGCTCCGCAATGAAATTTCAGCGCTGTGCCCGCTGCTAAAACTCTGGCCGGTCTCCGGCAGGAAAGGCCGCGCCAATCCAGTTGGTAGTCCGCGAGGGGGGGCAAAGATGCGACTCAGAGAAAAGATGCACGCCAGGTAAGTGACTGGGAAACGGTTTCCCCCTATTCTCCCCCCCATCCCCTCCCCCCAACCCCCTCATAAAAAAGACTAAGAAACCTTTAGAACATACTTTTTGACATACTAAAAATAACAATAAAGGGTGAAAGGATGGACAGCTGGTGGCGAGGCTGCCACACTTGATGGCACCACCCGATGGAACCATTATAGGTTCAACATTATAGTCATAGAGTGATACAGTGTGGAAACAGGCCCTTCAACCCAACTTGCCCATACCGGCCAACAATGTCCCAGCTACACTAGTCCCACTTGCCTGTTCATATCCCTCCAAACCTGTCGTATCCATGTACTTGTCTAACTGTTTCTTAAGCGATGGGATAGTCCCAGCCTCAACTACGTCCTCTGGCAACTTGTTCCATACACCCACCACCCTTTGTGTGATAAAGTTACCTCTTGGATTCCTAGTAAATCTTTTCCCCTTCACCTTGAACCTTTGTCCTCTGGTCCTCGATTCCCCTACTCGGGGCAAGAGACTAACCGATCTATTCCTCTCATGATTTAGTACACCTCTATAAGATCTCCCTCCTCCTCCTGCACGCCATGGAATAGAGACCCAGCCTACTCAAATTCTCACTATAGTTCAGACCCTCTAGTCCTGGCAACATCCTCGTAAATCTTTTCTGAACCTTTTCAAGCTTGACAATCTCTCCTATAACATGGTGCCCAGAAGTGAACACAATATTCTAAATGCGGGCTCACCGACGTCTTATACAACCGCAACATTACCTCCCAACTTCTATACTCAATACTCTGACTGATGAAGGCCAAAGTGCCAAAAGCCTTTTTGACCACCTTACCTACCTGTGACTCACCCCCAAGGAACAATGCACTGGCACTCCTAGATCCCTCTGCTCTACAACACTCTCCAGAGGCCTACCAAATACTATGTATGTCCTGTCCTTGTTTGACATCCCAAAATGCAACACCCCACACTTCTCTGTATTAAATTCCATCAACCTTTCTTCCGCGCACTTGGCTAATCGATCCAGATCCTGCTGCAATTTTTTACAACCATCTTCACTATCTGCAAAACCACTCACTTTTGTATCATTAGCAAACTTGCTAATCTTGCCCTGTATGTTCTCATCCAAACCATTGATGTAGATGACAAACAGTAACGGGCCCAGCACCGAACCCCGAGGCACGCCATTAGTCACAAGCCTCCATTCTGAGAAGCAATCTTCACCTCTGCTTCCTTCCATGGAGTCAAATTTCTATCCATTCAGTTATCTCTCCTTGGATCCCATGCAATCTAACCTTCCAGAGCAGCCTACCATGCGGAACCTTGTCAAATGCCTTACTGAAATCCTGGGATGTACACAACATCTACAGCTCTGCCCTCATTGACCTATTTGGTCACGTCTTCCAAAAAATCCATCAGATTTGTGAGATACGACATATTTCAACATATATATGCAGGCACGTAATAAGCCAATGGTAATGCTATGGATGAAACAAAGAAGTAACCAGTTAAAATTAAAGGGCCTGTAAAACATTGAACTGAGGTAAATCTGTTGCTCAATACTGGGCAGCTTCGCATTTGGCCTCAAGCATCATCGCTATAGAAACAGAGATGGTTTCAAATAAAGTCTCAAGAAGAAACCTGAGGATGTGTAATATTGCAAAAAATTTAAGGTTTATCAGAAAAGGTAGGCATTTTCAGATTTTTATAATTATATAGGGAGAGAACCAAAGGTTTATTTTCAGGTACAAAAGAATGCAAAAGTTACATCAATGTGAGTTAGACGCAAATAAAGCCTGTATGTAATGGAGAGAAAACGTCAACATCAAGAAACTGTTTCAAATGTGGAACTCTGTACAGCACACCTGCTGCAAAGGGAAGATTGATCATCCAACTAAGGTGATTGAAATATGATACGATAGAACTTTACATCCCAGGAAGGAAATTGGTCTGCCATCAGTCACACAACACAACAAATAGACGGAATTTCTAACATTGCAAGATAGTAAGTGGCTTCCATGGAATATTAACATAGGTGATAACTGTTGGTTTAAAGATTTGTTTCTATGCTTTAAAGTTCTGTATCATTTTAAATATATATATTTTTAAAGGAAACTTTATTATTTTAAAATGAAATGAGAAAAAACTTACTGTCATCATATCATCACACTTCATATCTGGCTCATCTTCATCCTCACTCTTGTTATAAAATTTGCGGAAGAAGTTAAAGGCCACAACTGTGTAGAGATACACAACGACAGCCAGCAGCCCCACAGTCATCATCAGCTGCAGAAAACAGAGAGCAACGTGATTAAACAGCTGGAGAAATCAATGCTGGAGAAAGGGATTCTGTAGCTTTTTTCAAAGACAAAGTAAAGAGTTTTACTCCCGTTTAACTGAACAGACGGGAAGTAAGATGTTATAAAATGTTGCAAGTCTTACCTGTTTGCCATTGTGAGTTACAGAAGACAGAATGGTGCGAAGAGTTTTGACACCCATAGCAATATCTAGCAGATGTGCAGCAAAGAAGAAGTTGTTGTAATGGCCAAGGATAGACATGACCAAATACCAGCAAAGATACAGGAAGGACTGATGAAAACAAACAGAAATAATTAAAATTGCTCCAATTCATGCTGAAGCGCTCCTAATACATACATGCAGATATTTAACATGAATGAAATGTAGAGTTTCTTTTCAATATCATAATTACCTAAAAAATGAATAAGCCCAAAACTTCCCTTTGATTTACTTCATGTAACATTGCACACATCATGTACATTTGGTAATGTTTTACAATGTAAATACCATTGGCCCAAATGTAATTGCTTTGCTTTTCATCCAATGATATAGAAAATATTTTGTCCAAAACATTTTCTGGGGTGTTTTATTGAGTGCTTACTTACATTGTCAGTGAATATCACACCAAACTTCCAAATCTGGTACTTGATATCTAAGGATGTGATCCTACAATCATGAGTAAGACAAAAATAGGAAGCGTTAGATATGAAAAATCTGCTTATTAATGTGTGAACGATAAATGCAGGTTAATATTTTCAAGAAATATACAAAATTGGCTTCAAAGTAGGAGACAAAGTGCAATGATGGAGAGTTGCTTTTCAGATTGGAGGCTAGTAACAAGTGGTGTACAACAGGGATTGATGCTGAGGACACCGTGTTTGTGATTTATATTAATGATTTTAATGGGGATGTAGGTGGCATAGTTAGTAAGTTTGCGAAGGACAGACACTATATGTCCTTGCGAAAGACAGACAGACAGCATTTAGATAGAAACATGGATATGCAGGGAATGGTGGGATATGGATCACAGTTGTCAGTGGAGATTTCATTTCGGAGTCACGTGAGTGACTTCGTGAAGACCCCGCCAGGCACGCATGAGGTTGACATATCGTCGACCGCATGTGAGCGACAGGCAGTGAGGAGCGTTGCTCCTCTACTGCAGGGACCTGCAGGTAAGAAAAACTAACCTGCCGTCCTTCTTTCATTTCAGGGACTCTGTTCTCAGAGTACTCCTGGCCGCTTCGGCACTGACTGCGGACCGCGGGATGCGGGCAGTCAGCAGCGGCACTAATAGTTTGGAGTCAGGAAGAGCCCGTTGACCCAGGTGGGTCCGGGTTCACACTCGCCGGCGGAGGACGGCAGAGGTAGCCCGACTCTACACCGCAGCCCGCAGCACACCGCGGGCTGGCGGCATGAATTAAGGAGTGGGGCTTGCAGGCTCGCCGTGCAGAGTGAGCGACGGCAGAGCAGCAGCCCGACTCTACACCGCAGCCCGCAGGACACTGCGGGCTGACGGCATTAACAAAGGAGTGGGGGCTAGCCCCAACTCAACTCTACTACAAAGCCTGCAGTATCCCTGTCTGTATTAACAAGTAATGGGGCTTGCAGGCAACGGCTGTGGGCTGACGGCTTTACTTACGTCGTTGCCCCGACTTTATTTTTATACAGGGCAGGTTGGGCAGCTCGTTGACCCGGTAGGGTCCGGGCTCACCGTTCGCGCAGCGACGGCAGAGCGGCAGCCCAAATCTACACCGCAGCCCACAGGGTCACCACGGGCTGACAGCAACGCTACCCGGAAGTCGGACAAGCCCCTGGACCAGGAAGGTCCGGGCTCGGAGACTGCTATTCGTGGGCAGTGAAGGCAGAGCAGGAGCTCCGACTCAACGCCGCAGGCCGCAGGTATACCGCGGACTACCGGCTATGCTACCCTATAGAGGTAGTAGACAGAGCCGGGGCCCCGACTCACACACAGGCGGGAGCCTTGCCGTTAGCGGCAGTCTATGTCCCACATGAGAGTCTGGTCACCATTGGAGCTGGGGGAGGGGGGGAGAGAGTGCTCATAAAGACCCTCAGGTAAGATACTAACCTTGAGTTGTTTAGCTTCTGTACTAGTCTTTGCTTACAGAAACAATGGATGGGAGACCAGAATGAAGGCATCGAAGTATGCCTCCCAGGGCCATGGGACTTCGGATGGGAATCAGCGCCCACTATTGCCGGAGCTGCCCGCAACGCCGGCAGCGCCTGCTCTGTGGGCCGGGATAAGAACGCGGAAACCGGGGAGCCCTGCAGCAGCCAGGACCCGATTCTCCACCACGGCTGGCCATGAAGCCGTAAAGTGGTAGGAGCACCGCGCAGGAGCAGGGTAGGCAAGACCCTGACTCCCTACCACTGTCACCTAAGCTTAGGGAAAGTGGAGCAAAGGTGCGTAAACGTGTTATTTGCCTGGCAGCACATTCTCTCTCCCCAACTATGCAGGTCACCAGAGAGAGGACCAAGGGAAGGATCGCACAACAGTCGGTGAAGCCCCGCTGCAGGAGCCGGGGTCGACTTTCCACCGGAGCAGCCGCCAGTTCATGGACCGGTGAAGGATTGAGGCCAGGGTCTGCAAGCCCGCATGTGCGGCCGGCACAGACTCACCGCCGGGGGAGCCTGCCAGAATGAGGGCCGGTGTAGTCTCATCTCGGTCATCGCACCCCCCTTTAGCGGAAGGATGCGATCGAACGTCGGGACAGGCGGCAAGCCCACGCGGACGTCGGGGTACCACGCTTCGGCGGCCGGGACCGACTCATCACCGCTCATGTCTTATCAGACTAGCGAGCCGCCTCCATCTGGAAGACGGCGGACCAGCGGCAGGTCCACAAGGGAGTCGCTTAGCCACGCAGAAGTGGCAGGCAGCAACATCCTGTCTAGGCACCCTTGTTATCACCTCGACGAGGTGCGGGGCGATGGCAGAAGCCTCAGAGATTCTCCAGAACCTGAGGAAGTCGACTTGTCATCCGCAGATGCGGCGGCGGTCGCATGGCTCGGATGGAGCGTATCCTAGAGCACAATCTCTGCACCTGGACCAGATGTCCTCCAGTCCAGGAGACATGCGGCTGGGCCACCCAGCATGTCCACGTCATCGGTGGGGAATGCCACAGATCAGCAGCTGGCTGACACGTAAGACGGGCTGGAGCAGGAACCCACAGTACCTGAGAAAACCCAGGAGGAACTCCTGAATGTGGTCTCCAAGTTCGCCCAGCCGAAGCACTCAGCCCAAACCAGGGGTCCAGCTGCAGGAACATGTCTTTACCGAGGTGATCAACTTATACCAGGCCCAAACAACTACATATCGTTGAATGTACCGACAGTCAACACGCCCATATGGGGCAACATCAGTCCGGGGATAAGGCACAGGAGCTGAAGTTCCCAAAACATCCTGAAATTGCTGACGTCGGGGATTACTGCCTTTGCCAGGTCGGTTGACGGCATGGAAATGACGGTAGAACAGGAGGATGCTCTTGCAACGTTAGTCATGAAGTTAACACTTCCCGCATGATCGCCATCAAACCGACTCCAAACCCCATATTTGCGGGGTTGTACTAGGCATCTGCAACGCCACCACCGAGACAGCTGTTCGGTGAGGACCTGCCCAAACAGGTCTAGGACCTGGATTAGGAGGCGAAGGCAGACGGGTTGATGAACCCACTTCCCTCCAGCAGGCCGGCAGTGTGCAGCCAAACACCATATGCAAGACCTCGGGGGTCACCTGAGAGACCAGTAAGGACCTACACGCCGGCAGCACCTCAACACAATTCAACGGAACACCAGGAACCAGAACGTCAGGCCCGCCGGTAACCATGGAGGTAAGGGGGTCTGGTTCTCTTGGAAGTGCTGCATGTTTAACCTCACAAGTAGGAGAGCGGTTATATACATTCTGGGATGCAAGGGAGCTGATTGTCACTATCCCAGGGAACAAAGCTATAGACATAATAGAGGCATGTAACAGCCTTGCTTGCGCCAGGAAACCGACTATTAGACATACTGCTAAAATAATTGCTAAACTTGTAGCTACATTCTAGCTACATAATTGGGCCGTTACACTATCTAAGCTTGCAAAGAGCAAAATCTCGGCATTAAAAGCGAAGGCTGGACATTTTTACGGGCCTATGCAGCCACCACTCAAGGCATAAATTGAGCTACAATAGTGGATTAGCTGTGTTTGTGATTGTTAAATCCCATCATTACATCATACCCATTAGTCATGTTACAATCCGACGCAAGCACCAAGGGCTGGGGAGCTACCGACACCATTTCCAGTTGGGGTGGTAGATGGGATTTGCACGTGTCTACTTTTCTTCAATCACACGGTATAAACTGTTTAGAAATGCTGGGAGCATGTCACGGGCTACGGACTTAATGCACAAATCTGCAGCATACGCATATCAGTCTTCAATAAACCACTGAGGAGGCGTATTTAAACCCTATGGGTGGTATCAAGTCAATATCTTGTGATGAATTGGAAAAATTAATTTGGCTCTAGTGGATTGAAAGATATATTTGGATATCAGCTACGTACCTTTCGGTTAAGCTCAATACAGTGGCGGACACCAGGTCACAAGTATTTAATAACGACATCAAGTGGATGTTGAACCTCCAAATATTTACTAAAACTATAGCCTAATATGGAACACCAGATATTGACCTCCTTGCGTCCAGGTTGAACCATTGGATACCAACATATGTCTCTTGAGAACCAGATCCTGGGGCAGTGGCGATGGACGCGTTCTCGCTACATTGGGGGGGGGGGGGGGGGGGGGGGGAAATGGGTTTTCTATGCTTTCCCCATTCTGCTTCATCAGATAGGTGTTGCAGAAAACGCAACCAGATCTGCAACAGAAAGGACCATGGACATCATACAGCAGCGTGCAGAGAGAGTCCACTAGGAAGCAGTACCTTACCCACGTAAGGTTATGTGAGGTTTCCATAGTCGGACCTAGACCACCTACATATCTACTACGATCTCCAATGTGCTGGAATCCTCACGGGCCTGCATTATGATGAGTCCCTCAGTTGCAGTGCCATATACAGTGCCAGGATTGCACTGTCATCCTATCTCAACATTGGAGTGGGATCTCACCAGCTGGTATCCACACTGAAGGGTATGTTCTATCCCTCCCCGACCTCGATATATTACCAGTGATATAGGGGGTGGTGTTGACCCTACTCAGGAGCTGGTCGCCTTTGGCAATTTACCACTAGACTTATTCACCTTCAAAGTGGTGATGGTAATGGCACTGAAGACAGCATAACAGGTCCAAACTCTACAGGAATTGTCTGGATAGAATGGTTTTGACCCACAATAAAGTGACTGCGTTATAGAAGAGTTGCTTAAACTACACAGACCTGCGACTACAGGTCTGAAAATGGGCATCAGGAGATGGCTCAAGGTGGTATTCGGTGCAGCAGGTAAGACACTAACATTTTAAAATGTCATTTTTCCAGGGCTGCATCCACATCAGCGGCGAGGACCATGGAGGTGTTCATGGATTATGGCCTCGCAATAGTGGGCTGGGCCAGTGAAACTACATTTCAGCGGTTTTATAACAGACCTGTGGCCGCTCCCTCAACGTTGCGGAGTCAGTTTTAAGTGCTGTTCCCTAAACGTTTGTCCCCGAGTTCAGGGGTTTATTGTTGCATTAACAATAATGTTATTATTTTTCAGCTTGTTCAAGTCTGAAATACGTTAACATGCTTCCTCCATCAGTATTACGGCAGTGTGTGGGCATGGACGTGATCCAGGGCATGTAATCACAGAGCTTTGAAATCTTCACGAAGTCACTCACGTGACTCCGAAATGAAATAGTAACATTAAATGAGAACTTACCAGTTTGAAGTTTGATCTTCATTTTATGAGGAGTTGCGATGAGGGATTTCGTGCCCTCCGCTCCCAACCCTCTACTATAAGGTCAGCTGGTAATTAGAGTCTCTTCAATCTTACTATATTAGTTCATTTCTGGGTAGTTCTGTGATTGCACACCGCTGCTTTGAAGAATGTCGCGCATGCGTGCCTGACGGGGTCTTCACAAAATCCCTCATCGCAACTCCTCATAAAATAAAGATCAAACTTCAAACTGGTAAGTTCTCATTTAATCTTACTATTAACTGGGCACGATGTTTGATATTACAGCATGATGTCCTATGAAGGGCTTGAGTAATAAGGAGAGGTTGGACAGGCAAAGACCTGTGGTTTACAAACTTACAGAAGTTTAAGAAATTCATGAAAGGCAGAGGTTATGTGAATAGTTCAGTATTTTCACTAGGGTTAGTTAGGATAGTTTAAAACTGGAGGGCATTGGTTTGAGGTTAAAGGCGAAGATTTAAACGTGACCCGGGGTGCTATGTTTTCACACAGGGGGTTGTAAGGAGACAGAAAGGGCTGCTGGAGGACACAATAGAAGCTGGTACAATTTTGACATTTAAAAGATATTTGGACAGGTACATGGCTAGGAAATGTTTAGAAGGATATGGGGCAGATGCAGGCAAGTGATTGAAGTGCAAGATTAGTTTTGTTTAGCAAAATGGGAAACATGTATGAGTTGGGCCAAAGAGTCTGTGTCTGTGGTACCATGTTCTGTGGTACCATGAGAATATTTGTATTTATCTTTTTTCATTTCAGTCATAAAATTATGAGATCATATCGCATATGCACTATTCCTGCAGTCCATCGTGACCATCAAGTACTTATTCAGACCCATTGAATATATTCCCATTTTATTACCCCCCTCCCCCCCACCAAAATGAAACAGCATGACATGTAAATAGCCGAATCTTACAATGGGATCGGAATAGCCAATAGGTGCAGGAGTAGGTCATTCGGCCCTTTGAGCCAGCATCACCATTCAATGTGAACATGGTTGATCATCCACAATCAATACCCCGTTCCTGCCTTCTCCCTATATCCCCTGACTCCGCTATCTTTAAGAGCTCTATCCAACTCTCTCTTGAAAGCATCCAGAGAACTGGCCTCCACCGCCTTCTGAGGCAGAGAATTTCACAGACTCACAACTCTCTGTGTGAAAACATTTTTCCTCATCTCTGTTTTAAATGGCTTACCCTTATTCTTAAACTGTGGCCCCGGTTCTTGACTTCCCGAACATCGGTAACATGTTTCCTGCCTCTAGCGTGTCCAAACCTTGAATAATCTTATATGCTTCAATAAGATACCCTCTCATCCTTCTAAACTCCAGAGTATACAAGCCCAGCCGCTCCATTCTCTCAGCATTTGACAGTCCCGCCATCCCGGGAATTAACCTGGTGAACCTTCGCTGCACTCCCTCAATAGCAAGAATGCCATTCCTCAAATTTGGAGACTTTGTGTCATCTGCAAATTTGCTAATGTTACTTTTTAATCCCTTCATCTAGATCATTAATGTATATTATAAATAGCTGTGGTCACAGCACCAAGCCTTGCGGTACCCCACTAGTCACTACCTGCCATTCTAAAAGGGACCCGTTAATCCCTACTCCTTGTTTCCTGTCTGACAACCAATTTTCTATCCATGTCAGTACCCTATCCCCAATACCATGTGCTCTAATTTTGCCCACTAATCTCCTATGTGGGACCTTATCAAATGCTTTCTGAAAGTCCAGGTACACTACATCCACTGGCTCTCCCTTGTCCATTTTCCTAATTAAAGCCTCAAAAAATTCCAGAAGATTAGTCAAGCATGATTTCCCCTTCGTAAATCCACTCGGACTCAGACTGATCCTGCTACTGCTATCCAAATGTGCCGCTATTTCATCTTTTATAATTGACTACAGCATTTTCCCCACCACCAATGTCAGGCTAACTGGTCTATAATTCCCTGTTTTCTCTGTCCCGCCTTTCTTAAAAAGTAGGATAACATTAGCTACCCTTCAATTCACAGGAACAGGTCCTGAATCTATAGAACATTGGAAAATGATCACCAATGCGTTCACGATTTCCTGAGTCGCCTCCTTAAGTACCCTGGAATGAGCAAGTGTATTGTGTAACATCTGGACCTCTGTAGCATACGATAACAACACATAGCGTTACACTCAGAAACCAACTATTTGACTTGGATTATTATACTATTTTGGATTTCATTGACTCCATTTTACAAAAACAGAACTAAAATGTTAACATTATCACAGAATACATCAGATCAAATGGATAATGATTTTTAGTGATCATTGGAAAACCAAGGCGGACACAAACCATGAGAGAACAGAGCTATCAGTCGTGCGTTTCTTTTCCTGAGGCACAGTGACATCCAAGGCACTCATATCCATGCCTAGCAGCTCTGCGATGCGCTCCCTGCCATAGATATCACCATACTTATCTAACACCTGGGAAAAAAAGAACACAATATTGCTTGTTTTTCAAAGAATGTTCTTAAACTTCTTTTCTATAATCTGATTGGGCATTTAATTTTCAATGTTGTTATAGATTTTTTGTTCTAAAGTAAAGACATGCCAAAGAATGGCAAAATCTCGAAGGTGCTTCTATTTAAGATCAAATGTTCATAAAAAAATCCAAATTGTCACAAAAAATCCACAGCAAGAAGTCCAATGTCTGAAAAAGTCTGACATTTTTATGATTCACTTTAAAATAACCCATAGATATTTGTAGGAAGGAACTGCAGATGCTGGTTTCAACCGAAGATAGACGTAAAAAGCTGGAGTAACTCAACGGGACAGGCGTCATCTCTGGAGAGAAGGAAAGGGTGGCATTTTGGGTCGAGAGCCTTCTTCAGACAAACATATTTACCTTTCTTTTGACAAATTTGTCCCAGTAGTTATTTGGGAATGACCTAGAAATTGATAAAATAAAATATTGTCAATATTGTCATAACATGTGAGTGATATGTAAATATTGTTACGTTGATCACTGAGAGGTGGAAAGTGAGGGTACTGCCCTACTCTTTGACGTTGTGCTGTAGTGGAACAGTCTGCAGTGACTTTTCACCCACACCAGTCCACTGTCCATCAATCCACCATGAGTGATTTAATAGAACCGTGCAACTCAGATATTCAGCCATGTAAATACCTTTTTATACAACTCTTATAATCAGCTTGTAACCACATTTTGCTTAAATAGTAGTTCACATATTTTAGTTTTTATAGTTTGAACATTAGCAAAATTAGGTATTTCTTACGGTGTATTAAGAACAAGCCGATCCCATTGTCCTTTAATGTCATCGTCTGCAGGCTGCTCTGTGATATATGAACCATCAAATTCTAATTTCCTGGCAAGTTCCTTCTCCCGTTTAAAGATGACCAAAGGAACCTAAAGATGTTTCAGAAAATAAAACATAATTCTGTCAACGTAAAGGAGAGTCACCATATTCATTGTTATTTCTGAGAAATTGCTGAGCAACTTTAGCACAGAAATCCAAAGACCGCTGTTCAATATTCACTCTCTGCTGTTAACTTCATGGAAATGGCACCTGACTACCTCTGTCACCACTGAACTAAAGATGCTGACCCCGTGTTTTAAATGCTGTAAATGCCAGAATAACCCCTAAAGTTACATTTTGTCTATTTATTCAAATAAGACTTTTAAATGTGGTCACAGGTATTGTTGCCATCAAGCTGCATGAAAATTAACAATTGCAATTGTAAATTGTAATTTAATTGGGTTTTAATTGCTTTTGAGGATTTAAATTAGTTCCAGGTACGAATCGACTACTCCTGCACCTATTGTCCATCGTTTTTCTCCAGAGATGCTGCCTGACATTGAGTTATTTCCGCATTTTGTGTCTATCTTTAGCATTCTGGTAAACCTCCTCTGCACCCTCTCCAAAGTTTTCACATATTTTCTGTAATGAGGTCAACAGATGTGGATGTAATACTTCAAATGCAGCCAATCCAAAGTCCTAAAGAGCTGCATAATGACTTCCCCTGAATCCATACACTCCAACCATGAGCAGAATGTACCAAGAACTGTTGAGGGCATCAGTGACAGACACCAGCAATTTGAGGTTCGAAGGTTAAAATAGGAGTACCAGCAGACTCTGGCACCATTGACTCTCCTCCAGGAATTTATTAGGTATCAGGAACTCATCATTCACCTTCTACTACAGCTTCTCAGGAGGTTTCACAGCCAGCCACTTGCCCAGGGCAGCGTTCTGAACATCAAGGACATACAGTACAGGAAGGAACTGCAGATGCTGGTTTAAACCGAAGATAGACACAAACTGTTGGAGTAACTAAGAGGGATGGGCAGCATCTCTGGAGAGAAGGAATGGGTGCCGTTTGAGTCGAGACCCTTCTTCAGACTTCAGACTGAAGAAGGGTCTCGACTCAAACGGCACCCATTCCTTCTCTCAAGAGACGCTGCCCGTCCCGCTGAGTTACTCCAGCATGTGGTGTCTATCAAGGATATACATGTGGGTTCAAGGTGAAGTTGAGCATCCTGCAGAGGGCAGATGGCAGTTACATACAATACACTGCAAAATTGTGCTAGAATATTGAAACCTGCCTACAAGGTTGTCAAATGGGAAGGAAAATAGTCCATGTAACTTTCCAGGCTAATGACATAATCTTCAGTAAATATATTATTTGGTGTTAATTTGTGATAAATGATTCTCAAGGTACTATCAGCATTCACATGCCATCTCAATGAGGGCAAATAACATATTCCAGTGTGAAGAGAGGGCAGCACAGTGGTGCAGAGTGATCATTTTGGTGCACTTGGTGGGCCAAAGGACCTCTTCCTGTGTTGGATATCTAAAGCCTAAATAATTCAGACTGATGTGGAGCTGCCGACCTGCAATGCTAACACAATGTTTATCAAATAAATTATTTGCTGGTAAAAATGTTTATTCTTGCTGTACAATAAGTGATGTGTTCCCATTAAAACGAGCTAGAGGATGGCACGGTGGCTCAGTGGTAGAGTTGCTGCCTCACAGCGACAGAGACCCGGTTCCGACCCTGACTATGGGTGCTGTCTGTACGGAGTTTGTACGTTCTTCCTGTGACCGGAGTGTTTTTTTTCTGAGATCGGTTTCCTCCCACACTCCAAAGACGTACAGGTTTGTAGGTTAATTGGCTTGGTATAAATGTAAAATTGCACCTTGTGTGTGTAGGATAGTCTTAGCATGCGGTGATCACTGGTCGGTGCGGATTTGGTTCTGCCGAAGGGCCTGTTTCCGCGCTGTATCTCTAAACTAAACTAAACACTGCAGAGAACCACATGATTTTGAAATAATTTGAATAACGCATGGTTATCATCTTATTCTGCTGATGACTGCATAAAACGACCATCAAATCAAAGCCGATTACGGGTTAGCAATCTTCTCCCATGATTAGTTGGATCTTTCAATATTTATAATAGTAATATTTGAGAACTGTTGCAAAGATGCAGAGAAATATGAGTGAGGTGACTGGGGTAGCATTTACTCCATGCTGCCCATAATCCAGTAACCTCCCATTAGTATGGACGAGTGAAAGTAATGGAAAACAATGGTGCGAGAGTGATTGTGCAATAGTGATTGAAAGTGTGACAAGATCAGGGGCATCTATTCTTATGTGGTGCCTCTACCGATGAAACCTCATCAGTTGTGCCCCAATGTCTAATTGGTGAACTGCTTCATCTGAATATCACGGCCTTCTACAATGGATTTCTCACTGCGGGTTGAGTGAACGTCATCAGATGCATCAGATTAATACCTATCGCTATCCACTGCATTCTGATTAAGACTCTGTTACATGCATTACTTTTCGCAGGATCAGCTGCAATGCTGACTGGTCACCAATAATGGTGAGAGCAATCTAAACATGCAAAAAGTCATCCAACATTTAGACTTGCACGGTGGAGCCGCTCCAAAGTAAGTGTGTTGTGTGTAGAGGTCGCCGTAGTTTACTGAAGGTGGTAATTGTCAAATATACTGTGTAAAGGACAACTGATTTTTTTTTGGTTACTGACTCTGTGAAAGTACAAATGTTTACTGGAGCCAGAGACATAGAGCACAGAAACAGGTCCT
Organism: Okamejei kenojei; assembly: GCA_035221665.1. Lineage (NCBI taxonomy): Eukaryota > Metazoa > Chordata > Chondrichthyes > Rajiformes > Rajidae > Okamejei > Okamejei kenojei. Next base: position 13,311,201 of record CM069171.1, on the reverse strand, counting down.
TCAGCCCAATTCATACCTGCCTACCCAGATCGCTTTTTTAAAAAATCTAACAGGTCAGAAAAGACTAAAATATGAGATAAAAGAAACTATTAAAATAGTGAATGTGCTGCTGTATAAGCAGCCACAAACTATCATTGTTATGGGGAAGAATATGCAATGACAAACTTTCTCATCAACACAAACATCACAAAGCAGTTCAAAACTGTCCAACCAAGGGTAGGGAAGATTCAAACAAGAGGGCATGACATGTGAATTAAGGGACAGAAGTTTCGGGGTAACGTGAGGGGGAACTTCTTTACTCAGAGGGTGGTGGCTGTGTGGAATCAGCTTCCAGCAGAAGTGGTGGAGGCAGGATCGATTTTAATATTTAAGAGTAAAGTGGATAGGTATATGGACTTGAAGGAAATGGAGGGGTATGGTCTGAGTGCAGGTAGATGGGACTAGGGTAAAACAAATGGTCGGCACGGACTGGAAGGGCCGAGAGGGCCTGTTTCCGTGCTGTAATTGTTATATGGTTATATGGTTAACCTAGGATAAAAACTATGAATCTTAATGCTGGAAGATATTACTGTTAGAAGACTAGTTTCAGTTAGAAATGTTTGTCCTTACCTTTAAGCAATTGTATCCGATAATGCAGAGGAAAGAGAGTAGTGTGTGAAGAATTGAGAGGATTTTCAAAGTTGGTGCCATATAACCTGTACTCTCTTCAATGACAAAATATACCAATGAATCGTCATCTTCCTCCTCCTCTTCTTCATCACCATTTCCATTTCCAAAGCCATTGCTCATTAAATCATCCTTAAAGCCTGATCCTTCAAAGTCTTCTTCATCTTCAAGCACTGACACCTTCCATGCACAAAATAAATATCAATCACTTGTCAATGTTTTAAGAATTACCTAATCAGGCTATGCTAAACAACTGGTCATGTCTTTCTCTGATCATTTTTCATCCATCAATGGTGATGTAAGAGACTGTGTTTAATTTAGGAAGAAGGTTGGAAGAGGGAAGTGTAATGGATTCTTGAGGCACACTTTCTAAAGAAAGATTTGCAATAATGGAACACCATCATTTCTTGTAGTGTCCTAAAGAACAATGCAGCAAGTTGAATATTTGTTCAGAGATTGTTGCTATTAGTAAATGTTACAACAACTCAGCAGACAAACTATCCAGTCACTTGCTATAAAACTATTGTCCACAACATTCACCTCAACTGCACACTCTCCCACTCTGTCACCTGTAAGGACACTATCCCTAAAATAATGATATTGCAAACTGAGTAGCATCACACACTTGCAGCATTGATTACACTGTACCCCAAGATGAATTACAAGTGGCTAGAGTAACTGTGCTCTGCCTACCATGGCCACCTGTAGCTCCCAGTTTCTAGCATTTCAATTCCCCTCCCCATTCCCACGCCAACTGTCCATCTGTCCTTGGCCAGGGTGAAGCTGAACAGCACCTCACATTCTGCCTGGGTAGTCTACAACTCAAAGGCATGAACCTGAATACTATTTCAGATAACCTGCTCTGCTTTGGTCCCTCCATCCACACAGACCCTCCCACTCACATCCTTCATTCCAACCTGTCCCGTCTCGCCCAGCTTCCTCCCTACCCACTACATCCTCCTTTGAGCCATGCATTGACCCCGTTGGTTCCCCTCCACTTATTCTCCCCAACTGCTCACCCCACCTCCTTTATTTGGTCCCACACGCCACCTCCCTTCAGATTCCATCATTCAGTTCCTGGTTACCTCCACCAATCATGTCACAGCCTCTGTTGGCATCTCCGCCCCACTTTCCCCCAGCTGACCCCATTCACCAGTGTGCCCCTCTATCTGGATCTACCTATCGTGTGCCAACCTTTGCCCCGCAAGCTCAACTCCACCCCCTCCCACCCTCCCTAAAACAATGGCAAAGCTCTGTCAACCCTGCTAGTATCTGCTTCTTTAATAGGGAGCTTGGGTGACAGCCCTAATCCAGCAGTGAACAGAAAATGTTGAGGAAACTCAGCGGGTGAGGCAGCATCAATGGAGCGAAGGAATAGGTGACGTTTTGGGCCAATACCCTTCTTCAGACTGATGTGGGGGTGGGGGGGGGGGGAAGAAGAAAGGAAGAGGCGGAGACAGTAGGCTGTGGGAGAGCTGGGAAGGGGAGGGGAAGTAAGGAGAAAGCAAGGACTACCTGAAATTGGAGGTCAATGTTCGTACCGCTGGGGTGTAAAGTACCCAAGCGAAATATGAGGTGCTGCTCCTCCAATTTGCGGTGGGACTCACTCTGGCCATGGAAGAGGCCCAGGACAGAAAGGTCGGATTTGGAATGGGAGGGGGAGTTGAAGTGCTGAGTCACCGGGAGATCAGGTTGGTTAATGCGAACTGGGCGGAGGTGTTGGGCGAATCGATCGCCAAGCCTGCGCTTGGTCTCATCGATGTAGAGCAGTTGACACCTAGAACAGCGGATGAAATAGATGAGGTTGGAGGAGGTGCAGGTGAACTTTTGCCTCACATGGAAAGACTGCTTGGATCCTTGGATGGAGTCGAGGGGGGAGGTAAAGCGACAAGCACCTATTCCTTTGCTCCACAGATGCTGCCTCACCCGCTGACTTTCTCCAGCATTTTTGTCCACCTTCGATTTTTCCAGCATCTGCAGTTCTTTCTTTAAGAAAATGTTGAGGTGTGGCAGGAGGATCCAGGAATGAACCCAAAGTTAGGAAGTGGAGAGTGACCTTGACTTTAACGTCCATGGGTACAGCATTCAGGGTAAATGTGAGATTCCGTGCTTGAGATCATAGTGGGTGACAGAGTTCAGAAAGAAATATAGCATGAGTGCTGCAGGGCTTTGAATAGCAGCTTCAGAGGTAATAAGGTTGAAATCCAGTGGTTCTATGGCAAGTGAGAACCATTGCCAGTGAGTGAGGAATCATACCAAAGTACATTTTGGACATTATTAATGTTCATATGATTTGGGGGAGATTAAACTAAAGAAGTTTGCCCGTATAAACTAATATCTCACTAATATATCAGATTTTCCAATCCTAAGATATCAAAAAAAATACATGGACTATCATTTCATTCTGGGTTATGCCTATATCTAAGTGGATAACATTTATTTTTAGCCTTAACCTTAAGGACTGTTCAGGGTTTTGTACTTCAGCAACACATAATATAGTTTAAGATCCCAAGCCACTTCATTGGAACATTATTGACCAAAATGTGCCTGAAGCCTTTGTGTTGAGGTAGGGATAGAGGCATATTGTTGTAAAGGAGATAATATGTGATATGAAGGAAAGAATAGATTTAATCCTGGAACTCCCTATCCAATAGCAGTGGGAGAACACCTTCCCCAGAAGGACTGCAGCAGTTCAAGAAGGTAGTTCACCACCACATTCTCTGGAGCAATTAGGATCGGGCTACAAATATCTGGTTACAATTGTTATCTGTAACCTTAAGAAAGATCTTGAAGGGCCTATCCTACTTGCGCATCTTTTTCGACGACTGCCGGCACCCGTCATAGGTCGTTACAGGTCGCCGAAAATTTTCAACATGTTGAAAATCCAGTGGCACCCAGGACAAGGTAACCAGATCAGCGGCGACTACTCACAACCATACAGGCTTCACCCCACGACATGTCGCCAGGGTGTTGCCTGTATGGTCGTGAGTAGTCTCCTAGTCACCCAAAGAGTTGTAGCGTCTTTCTGAACGCCACTGAATTTTCAACAGTCACATAAGTTCTTAAAGCAGACTCTGAGGTTGGAAATGGTTTACTTTCATATTTGATACTAACAGTGAAATTGGGAGAATTCTTAGTTATCAGCCAAATTGACAGTTCCACATGTGATTTCATCTTTTTGATGCTCAACTTACCTTATAGAAGAGGAGGATAAAGTTGATTGCAAATGCCACAAACAGAGCCAGGAAGCGGAGATTATAGAAATTTCTTGACAGATAATTCTAATTAAAAGATGCAAAGAAATATTATTTATTCCATGCTACAGTTATATTAGTAACTGCGCCCAACATCTACATTCATCAACATCTAAATTCTAGCATCAACCAACTTCTAAATTCTTCACTTATATCTAATTATAATCAATAAGAATAACCAAACACAATTTTATTTCCCCTGTGAAAGTCTGCTGAAGGATCCTTGACCAAAAACTAACTCAATTTCTCTTTCCACATTAGCAACTGCTAGGACTGACCACATTTTTAACCATATAACAATTACAGCACGGAAACAGGCCCTCTCGGCCCTTCCAGTCCGTGCCGACCATTTGTTTTCCCCTAGTCCCATCTACCTGCACTCAGACCATACCCCTCCATTCTCTTCACGTCCATATACCTATCCACTTTACTCTTAAATGTTAAAATCGATCCTGCCTCCACCACTTCTGCTGGAAGCTGATTCCACACAGCCACCACCCTCTGAGTAAAGAAGTTCCCCCTCACGTTACCCCAAAACTTCTGTCCCTTAATTCTCATGTCATGCCCTCTTGTTTGAATCTTCCCTACCCTCAATGGGAAAAACGTATCCACATTAACTCTGTCTATCCCTTTCATCATTTTAAAGACCTCAATCAAGTCCCCCCTTAACCTTCTGCGCTCCAAAGAATAAAGACCTAACTTGTTCAACCTTTCTCTGTAACATAGTTGCTGGAACCCTGGCAACATTCTAGTAAATCTCCTCTGTACTCTCTCTATTTTGTTGACATCCTTCCTATAACTAGGCGACCAAAATTGTACACCATACTCCAGAATTGGTCTTACCAATGCCTTGTACAATTTTAACATTACTTCCCTACTATATTCAATGCTCTGATTTATAAAGGCCAGCACACCAAAGGCTTTCTTTACCACCCTATCTACATGCGATTCCACCTTCAGGGAACTATGCACAGTTATTCCTAGATCCCTCTGTTCCACAGCATTCCTCAATTCCCTACCATTTACCATGTAAGAGCTCTTTTTTAAGAGCTCTTTTAAGAGCTCTTTTTTTAAGAGCTCTTTATACTTACCAAGAGCTTTGTCTTATAATTTTCAAACTCGCTCCAGAACTCCATCACTGCTTCTGGTTCCACCTTTTTCCTCTCCATCTTAGCTTTTTTTCTTGCCTTTTTTGCTAGTGTAGAAATTTCTTCTTTTTCTTCTGTCTTTTCTATTTCTTCTGGCTTTCCTTTCTCTTCCGCCTCTCCTTTCTCTTCCATTTCTGCTTTTTCTCCTGACTCGTCTTTTTCTCCTGGCTTTTCTTCCTGTTCTACCGGGAGTTCTACCACCTCTTTTTCTTTCATATCCATATCCGCCTTCTCACCATTCTCGATGCTTTAGAATGCAGAATCAGCAATAGCATTCAATGTTGCAACTCTTAAGGTGCCAAACAATTATTAAGATGACAATTGCAGGATGTGGCAGGACAAAATAGCAGATGCTTTTAACTACTGATATTTACTGCCATAGCATGCAACTCAACGGAACATGATTTTCAGAGCAGAGTACAACTCCATGCTACGATTGCCCACTGAGTATTGCCCAACAACCAAACTCTTGGCTGTGTTGATGATACAATTAACTCATGAACAGCGAAGTTAACAGCTGCCAAGTTTCTGTGTAATAAAGTGAAAGGCACTAACAGGACAATATTTTTTAAAAAGCATAGATTTTTCTTATCTGCTGCATTCTGAGGAATGTATTAAAAGATAAATAGACTTACTCTGCTTTCTCTGCTTCAGACTTGAGTTGCTCTTCAGACCTGATATCCAGCTGAAGTTGCTGTTGAAGGTAAAAGTGCAATTTTATGATTGCTGTGAAAACTGAGGAAAATAATATTTCTCAATGACCTTACTACTGGGTCCAGGTAATAACAATGGTTTGAAGATGACCTTATCAACAGTAATGTCAAGATAATGTTGAGTGTCACTAATCTTGCCTGAGCAGTGGGATAATTTTGAAAAGGAATTTCTGACATTTAAATTTCACTTTGCTCAGTTTGTGAAGAAGTTGAGAAAGAAAAATGTACAATGTTATTATTTATATGTACAAACAAGGAACTGCAAATGCTGATTTACAAAAAAAGACACAAAGTGCTGGAGTAACTCAATGGGACAGGCAGCATCCCTAGAGAACGGATAGGTGACGTTTAGGGTCAGGACACATCTTCAGACAGGAAGGGTCCTGACCCAAAACATCACCTATCAATATTCTCCAGAGATGCTGTCTGAATTGCAAGCTACTCCAGCACTTTGTGTCTTTTCTTGTTATTTATATATTCATTTTCAGGATGAGGTGATTTCTGTTTACTGCACAATACATTGAACTATCAATTCAAGAATAAAAGATACATCATTGCTAACAGTAATCTGATATCCTCATTTTGAAACTATATCTGAGATTGGATTTTGATGGTTTTTATCTGGAATACAGCACACGGTACTTACCCTGACCTTCCTAAAACTAGGTGGTGTTCCCTCTGGGGTTGGAGGCTCAACTGTCGCAGATTCCACAATGTCACCAAGTCCTAGGTTGGATTCAGGTGAACCCATCCTTAACTGGCCACTTTCCCTCTTTACATCAGTCTTCTCGGTTGTTTCTTCTTCTTTGGCTTGATCTTCAAACTCAGACTGGATTGCAGTGTCTTCAACCTCTATCTTGCTAATGTCAGGAAGATCAGCGTGAACCTCATCCTGAGTAGGATCAGGCATACTGGCCAGGAGTTCTGTGACTGTCAAATGTTTAGCTCCTTCAACTAAGCCACCCCCAAATAAGGTATTCCATACTATCATGAAGAAACCACTACAGATACTGTAGATAAACTGCAAAATGCCTATAAACAAAGTCCAAAAGAAGGACACCAGAGACATCACAATCTCTTTAATTGTCATCTTCTTTAATTTCCTATACCTTTTCCTTATATTCTTAAATGTGAATATTTTAAAAAAGTCGACAATGGAGGTAAAGAATCCCGAAAAAGCGGATGGTGCTTCAGCTGGAGAAGATATTTTCTCAGCCTCTGTTCCTTCAGCATTTTCTTCTTCCTCTTCTTCTTCTTCTGACTTTTCTCCCTCATCTGTTTCCGAGATCTTTGAAGCGATTTGCATCTCAAAAATGGTGTCTTCACAGAAGTTGACAAAAAGTTCCATCTTCTCAGATTCTCCACCTTCATTCACCACATCAAAGATAAACTGGCGCTTCGACTCTTTCACCTGAGGCATCTCCCACTGTGTTTTATTGGCCTCACTAATCTCAAAGTAAATGCGCTCTATCCTCTTACTGGCACCCATGATCTCGATGCGGCCCAGGAAAGGCTGGAAATAATTGAGAATGCTTTCTGCTAATGCCAAGAAGTTTTGAAGTCTTGTATCATGAGGGACATGTTCAGACAGATTAGTGAGTAGCACCGCTACGTTAAAACCTATGTCCTTGGCTGGCTCCTGGAACCGGTTAGCAAATTCCTCATAGTTTATCATTTCATTCTCATCCGCTTCTGAGCATGAAAGTAGGAACTGGATCTCAGAAGATGTGTATTGCTTCTGACTGTCCATTGCTTTCTGAAAATCCTTCTTCGAGATAAGTCCTCTGGGGTCACTTACATAATCTTTAAATGCATCAGAAGCCACAATGTCCTTTAGTTTCAAGAACATATCAAAGAACTTTAGGATCATTTCAACATTGCTTGAAGACTCAACCAACATATCCACCATTTGCTTCGCAATCGTTCCATTCACAACATTTCCTGAAAATAACAAACAAGGAAAGACATCATTTTCATCACCTAGTCTAGTGGCAGTTCACATAAATCACATTCAATATAAACCTATCAAAAGTCATAGTTTATATCTCTCATTCAACCCTGATATTAATACTATTCATATACATTAATAACTAGGAAGGACAAGAAGCTGGGAAAATGTGGATCGCCTTACTTCCTTATGACATAGGAATGCGGCCATTTCAGCGCACTGAATACATACTGTAGCTCACATATATGCTTTCCCCACTATTTATTATTCCTGCAACCGATTCTCTCACAATCCCATCACTTCCACTCATATTCCACTAATCATAGTTCCCTGATGTAAAGCAGAGTACTTGGAGTATAACTGCATGGTTTCCCAAAAGTGTCAACGCAGCAAGATAAAGTGGTGAAGGCAGCTTTTGGCACATTGGCCATCATCAGTCTGAAACTGAGTTTAAAATTTGGGACATTATATTGTGCAAGATGTAGTTGAAGCTGCTTAGAATGTCGTGCTCAGTTTTGGTCACTTGCGGTAGGAAAGGGGGCAGAAAAGATTTCCGAGGTTGTTGCCAGGACTCGAAGGCCTGTGCTATAGGGAGTGGTTGGCATGCTAGGATATTTTGTCTTGGAAGACATGAGGCTAAGGGCTGCTTTTGTAGAGGTGTATAAAATCATGAGGGGAATAGATAGAGCAAATGCACAGAATTTTGTTTCTATGGCAAGGGATGGAAGAACTAGAAAGCACAGGTATAAGGTGAGAGGGAGAAGAATTGATTGGAAACAGAGTGGCAACATTTTCACACAGACGTTGGTGGGTATATGGAGTTGCCAGAGGGAGGAGTGAAGTACAATAATAACTAAAAGACATTTGGACAGGTACGTGGATAGGAAAAGTTTAGAGAGCTGTGGACCATAAGTGATGGGTCATCTTGGTCCTTATGGATGAGTTAGAACCAAAAGACTCTGTGACACTAAATGAGGCATCAACTGGAATGAATAACTAAATTATTCCATATTCACATATGATAAGAATAATTTTAATATATCTCTTCAGTCCTGGCAGCCACTGGTGGCACAATTAGTTCTGCCATATAGAAACTCTGGTGATGTGGTAATATTTACAATAACCAGTACGAGCAAGAACTTCTCACACTAAATGGACTTTAGCTTGTTTTATAGTTGCCTTTTAGAATGAGCACCCTTACCCCATTTCAACACACAGAATGTATTGCTGTATTTACCTTCCAGTAATGAAAGCAGCATTACCACCATGTCTTTCTGCAAGTCCAAGAGTTCCTTCAACAATTCAATCTGGCTAGAATCCTGTTAATAAATGTTAAACTGTTAAGAAACAACTTCATTGCCGGCATTTTACTACACAGTAATACAGTAATATTCATCTCAATGATAGAAAGTGTTATGTTTTGCACTATGAAATCTGATTGTGATGACAAACATTGTTTATCATAATTTTCCTGTGTGATACACCTGTTAAACTAATTGGAGGTAGTGGATAATTTTGTTCACCAAACAAAAATGCCACAATAATAAAAAGGCACATAAAAACCACCAATGACATCCGAGCAACATTTCAGACTCCGGATGATCTTCCCTTTTTTTTGTAAGAATTCCAGTGACACAACAACATAAATATATTTTGGGAAGCAATATGGGTTAATGTCCTCCTAAAGAAGGAGTATGAAGTAAAAGTTAACATTTTACACACAATTTTATTCCATGCACTGTGGAAAATCAGAGGATCAAAGATGTGTTGAGGTACATGGATAGGAAAGGCTCAGAGGGAATGGGCAAAAGGTGGGGAAATGGGACTAGCTTGTGGGTAATTGGCAGCACTGCAGCCGAACATCGTAGCCTTTGCTGGAGATCGACCGGGAGCGCCATCACGGGGACCTGCGGGACTTACCATCACGGAGCTCGCGATCCCAGTCGGGGGGTGGTCTTTGCGATTACAACTGTGAGAGCCTGCGGGACCTTAACATCACGGAGCCCACGGTATCTGGTTAGAGACCGACATTGGGGACTCCAAGCCGCAGGATTTTCGACTGTCCCGTCACGGGAGTTTCGATCGCCCTGATGTGGGAGTTTCGGTCGCCCCGATGCGGGAGTTTCGATATCCCTGACACAGGAGTTTCAATCGCCCCGACGTGGGGGCTTCGACTGCCGGCTGCGGGAGCTTCGATCACCCCGACTGCGGATGGTACGACTGCCCCAATGGCGTGAGAATAAAGAGGAAGGAGATTGGACCTTATTGTCTTCCATCACTGTGAGGAGCGTGGGGAATCCACTGTGGTGGATGTTTATGTTACTTATGTAGTTGTGTGTCTTGTTGCTTTTTTTTAGGATGCCTGTATGGTAATTCGAATTTCCTTTTGTCACATGTACCTTAATTGGTACATGTGACAATAAACTGACCTTGACCTTAGATGGGGCATATTAGTCGGCATAGACAAGTTCTGCTGAAGGGTCTACTTCCATGCATTATGACTTTATAACAAAAAATTATTAGGAGTCTAAAATTGGACTTGAATGCAACAACATGTTTCAATGATAAAGGTACTGGAGGGTTATGCTCACTGCAAAATCCTCCAAATCCACTGGAAAGATAAATGAACCAACATCAGGATCCTCTCCTGACCCTACGTCTCCAGCATTGAAGCCTTCATTAGGGTCCGTTGGCAGATCACACTAGTTGCATACCCCAGAATCTATTTTACATTCCTAAACACCCTATTGTGATATCCAACATTGAAACAAATTACCAGGTGGACAAAGGAAAAGGTCCAAGGATAAAACATAGAACAGTACAGCATAGGAACTGCCCCTTCGGCCCATAATGTCTGTACAAAACATGATGCCAAATGAATCCTGCCTGTACATGACCCATGCCCCACCATATCCATGTGCCTCTGCAAATGCCTCTTAAAAGTCATCATCATATCTGCTTTCATCGCAATCCCTGGCAGTGGGTTCCAGACACTCTAACTTCTGTGTAAAAAACCTGCCCCACACATCTCTTTTAAACATTCCTCCTCTAACCTTAAAGATATGCCCTCTACTTTTTGACATTTCCACCCTGCGAAAAGCTTTCTGACCGTCAACCCGATCTATACCTCTCATTATTTTATATACTTGTATCAGGTATCCTAATCCAAATTTGTCAACTGCCCTTTATAGTTAATACCCACTAATCCAGGCAGCATTCTGGTGAATCTATTCTGCAAAGCCTCCACATCCTGCCTGCAATGGGGCAACCAAAACTGCACATAATGCTTCAGTTATTGCATGGCCAACATTCTATAACGCTGCAACATACTCAATGGCCCAACTGATAAAAACATGCATACCATAGACCTTACTTACCACTCTTTCTCTACTTGTGTTGCCACTTTCAGAGAGCTAAGGACTTGGACCACAAGACCCCTCTGTACATCAATGCTGTTAAGGGTCTTGCCATTACCTGTACACATTCTCTTTATACTCAATCTTCCCAAGAGCAGCCCCTCATAAATGCTCGGATTAAGTTATATCTGCCATTTCCCCGCCCTTATCTGCAACTGATCAAAATCCTGTTCTAACCTTTGAGAGCCTTCCTCACTGTCACCAATTTTGCCGTTGTCTGCACACTTACTAAGTAACCCATCTACATTTATTTCTAAGTTGTTCATTTATATCATGAACAATAGAAATCTTAGCATGGGTCACAGACTTTCACTCTTTCACCACTACCCTCTATGGATGTGAAAGACCTCCCTGAAAAATGCATGATTCCTACTGATTTATGAGAATCTCTGGCACACATTGTTCAAAGTGAAGCACAATCTGGGATGACAAACCTGAAGCCCATCAAAAACAGCAATAATAGTGTACCACCTCACTAACTGCGTACTGGAGACTACAGATTATACATATCTCAGAACACCACAAAACATGAAAGCAGAATCAAAGGGAATCCTGCAAGCAATTTTTGCCTAAGAGTGCCAAGAGAGTGATCAAGGTAAAGAGGTGCATCAGATTTTTGCCATACCATGAAGGAAAAGGCAATTGCACTTGAACAGCCTTACAATTAGCTGACAAATAAGGGGCGCAGTTGTTTATGAGAGAAGTGTCTGATGGATGAAATGGACGCGTAAAAATGATTACATCCCCCCCCCTCCAAAATTGGCATTTATCTTTAAGACACGATATACAACAAAGATGGGTGTCTATTACCTTATTTAACTAATCTAGTACAGCAAATATTAAACACACCCACTTGAGCAGTAAAATGCATTATTATTTTTGATCCAAATAATTTCTTTAATGAAAGTAAATGAAAGAGAATGTACTGACACATTATAAAAATATCAGAGCAAACTATGAAAAGAAGATTCGGGAACTCGGAGTCGCGGAGTGTGTATTGTCATCTCCATGGGGGGTGGGGCCTGTACGTAGTGCCGTCCCTAGTAGCAACTGTGGAGGGTTCAAGGCCCCGATCACGGGAGAACAAAGGAAGAAGATTGACTGCACTTTATTACCTTCCATCGCAGTGAGAAATGCTCAGAAATGGTGGATGTTTACGTTGAAATCAATTGGTGCATGTGAACTTGAGTTTGAAGTAAATTATCTATGGTAGTAACTTACAGTGTAAGTCTCATTAACAGTAAGAAGAGGTTGACATTTTAAGAATTGAAATCCATGCAGACTTAAGTATTATGATATTTTTTTCCTGTAGCTATTCTGTAGCCTCTGCCCCTCCACTCCACAGAGCCTATAAAGTGTTTTGTGTGGACATGCACTGTAGGCATTGTGCCACACAATTAATTTGATCATTTGCTGACTTGCCATCCCATCTACCTGGACATGCGTACATGTATATGTTGAGCCCCATTGATATGTTGATTTTGTCTTACATAATATAAAACAGACGTAAAATACTCCCTTACACATTTTAAGAGGTTAAATACTCCCTTACACATTTTATCTTCTATTATTAGGAGGCAGCAGTGTATCCCGGGTTATCATGGCTAGTGCTATCGTCACTTCTGCAACATTACAACAATAAATTGAGCTATAGCAAGGTCTCGAAGGAAGAAAGGTAATGATAGGACTCAAACAACATTTCTCAGTATTTATGGTCATATGATGTTACTTTGAACAATGAAAAGATATATTTGAGGATGTTGATTTATTTTACTTTTCATTCCTTTTCTGTTTTCTTATTCCTCTTTTAATTTAGTTCAATCCACAGATGCTGAAAAGCCTAAAACCCCTGTCCCACATTACAAGTTCATTCCACGAGTTCTCCCGAGTTTGCCCCGATTCGAACTTGGAGATTTACGGTAATGGCCACTCGTCGGTACTCGGGGCTCTCGTGGACATTTTCCATCGTGTTGAAAAATCTTCCCGTGCTTACCTGCCGTTAGCGAGTCTTCCCGAGTACCTGCCTATATATATATACACATATAAAAGAGACATCCCCGAGGTCCGACGTACCCGCTATGTTCATTCTCCGTGCTTACCACGAATTTGATTTTTTTAAACTCGGGGGAGCTCTTAGAATGAACTCGCACCGTGGGACAGGTCCCTCCAGCAGGTGAATCACCTCAAGAGGCAGTTCCTGATGGTGAGGCAGATGAGCCGGCCCCAAGGAGACTGCTTTGATCCATGCCAAGTGAGGCCAACAAACAGCAACTGTCGAGCACCAAATTCCCTGTCCAAAGGGATATGGGTGGTAAATTGGACATTGACTGGGCTGATCTGCCTCCATCCCAAAGCACGTAGCTAGAATTACTGTTCATGCAAGAAAACAAGCTGTGAGAAGTCAAGTACAGGGAAAGGAAGATGCTCATGTCAACAGCATGGTGTGCCATGTACAGAATTATGCAAGTGTGTTGATTCCAGAAGCTCTCTTACTACAAAAGATTTGAATCTGATGAAGAAGATTGAGATGGAATGTAAACCAAAAGATTGGGAAAATAAATTATTATATAAAGGAAGGGGAGAGATAGGGAGAGAGGGAGAGAGAGAGAGAGGGAGTGTGTGTGTGTGAGTGTCTGTGTGTGTTCAAGTGTCTGTGTGTCAAAGAAACATAGAAAATAGGTGCAGGAGGAGGCAATTCGGCCCTTCGAGCCAGCCCCGCCATTCATTGTGATCATGGCTGATCATCCGCTATCAATTACCCGTGCCTGCCTTCTCCCCATATCCCTTGACTCCACTAGCCCCTAGAGCTCTATCAAACTCTCTCTTAAATCCATTCAGTGATTTGGCCTCCACTGCCCTCTGTGGCAGGGAATTCCATAAATTCACAAATCTCTGGGTAAAAAAATATTTTCTCACCTCAGTCTTAAATGACCTCCCCTTTATTCTAAGGCTGTGGCCCCTGGTTCTGGACTCACCCAACATTGGGAACAATTAATCTCTGCCTTAAAAATATCCATTGACTTGGCCTCTATAGTCTTCTGTGGCAATGAATTTCACAGATTCACCACCCTCTGATTAAAGAAATTCCTCCTCATCTCCTTTCTAAAGGTACGCCCATTTATTCTTTTCTTTTTTTTCACTTACATTTTTATTGATTTTTAAGAGATATTTTCAAAACAGTGCAACACCATCACCATAAATAAAACAAAGTAAGAAAAATAGCAATCAAAATAAGAAAATAGTAGATGGGGGGTAAAAAAAAGGAAAAAATAAATAAATAAATTTGAATAAGACCGTGTGGTTCACTTACCAAATTAAAAAAAGGAAAAACATTACATTGATTAGTTATCTGGAGATAATTCAACATTCATACAAACATACCATCTAGTTCTATATAACGCAATCTTCCCATATCTTGCTCGGCATTTATCTAATTGGTGTCATGGCTCAAATAAACAGTCCATTTTTCCCAGATCTTCTCAAATTAATTCTCCTTGACTCTCAAGGAATATGTCAATTTCTCCATATTAAAGATGTCTTGCACAATTTCTAACCGCTGTTCCTGTTTTGGACTTTTTTCATTAAGCCACTGCCTGGTAATGGCCTTCTTACTTGCTGCAAGCAAAGCCTTAATCAAATATGTATCTTCAATTTTTACACAATCTTTAATACGCCCCAGATACATCACAGGGCAGGTATTTGGGATTTTATAAACCAAGATACTATTTACAGCTGCATTAACATTTTCCCAGTATGATCTTATCTTTGCACAGTTCCAGAAAATATGCGAGTGGTCTGCCTCCCTACTCCCACACAGCCTCCAACAGTGTTGTTGGACAGCAAGTTGTGTGCTTTTTATTTTGAGTGTTATAAAAAAGCGAGATAGATTCTTCCAGCAAAATTCTCTCCATACTAGTGAGCTTGTGGATGAACATTGTGTTTCACACATTTGATACCATTCTTCTTCTGTTATTTGAATCCTTTTATTCTGAGGCAATGGCCTCTGGTCCAAGACTCTCCCACTAGTGGAAGCATCCACTCCACATCCACTCTATGCAGGCCTTTCACTATTCGCTAAGTTTCGGTCCCCCCTCATCCTTCACAACTCCAGTGAGTACTGGCCTATAGTTTTGACTGTTTTGTTTGGCTCCCTTTTTGTAGTCATATTTATAATTTTCCAATCGTCTGGAACCACTCCTGACTCTAGTGATTCTTGAAAGATCACTATTAATGGCTCCACAATCTCTAAAGCCACCTCTTTCAACATCCTGGGGTGCAGTCCACCCAGTCCAAGTGACTTATCAATCTTCAGACCTATCAGTTTCCCATACCAGTTACCTTGCGGTCGCCCGGGTCTTATTGGAGGCTCTGGCTACCTAATATGACTTTTTCATTGCTGCCGCGACTCCCTGCCCTATCCATAGCCCCATGTGTTATTTACCTTTGTTCTGATTATGTGATACATCCCACCTCTAACATGGATCCTGTTCATTGCAGCAGCCCCACCCTCATTTCCAAACATCTGACACTAGATCAATTGCCATGTTCATTCCACAACCTCAAATCTGATCACAACACCAATGTTTACTCCTCTCTAGCCATACTCAAGCAGACCCACCATCCAGTTCCAGTATCATTTCATGTGTGCATTCCTGTCCACACTGCCCTCAATATTCACTCACAACGTTAGACTGCAGACCAATCATCCTTCCCCCTTTAATCCACAATCCAGCATAGGTTCCATTTGTTAAGCTTCAATCGTCACTCCCATTTAAGGCAGCTACCTAAGGCATCAGGTGCACTCATTGTGCCCTCCCCTTTACTGTACTACTTTGATTGTTTTTCCCTGCCAAACTAAGATCCAAAACATTGGCTTTGATTATTCTCAGCCAACATCCCCAACCAAGACACCAATGTAGTTGTTGCAATCCTCCAATCTAAAGAGTCCAGCCATTACTGTCCTTTCATCCAAACTCGCACCATCTGCAAACATTCTTTCCTTTCAAACCATGGGACAAATACTTCATTTCCCCCCTTCACAACCTCTGATCAGACCTGTGGTGTAGCTCTTATTCCCGATTGCCTGGCTTTGGTCTCAATTTCCAAATGCAAAAATGTGAAACGTCGATCCAGTTGCATTCACAGTCGTGTGAATTTTAGACCTCACCACTCCTGGTTGGTCCTCATATTTCCTCATGCTCTCATACAATGAAGAAAAAGCATCAATTCTACAACCTATGTATAGGAAAGAACTGCAGATGCTGGTTTAAATCGAAGATAGGCACAGAATGCTTAAGTAACTCAGCGGGACAGGCAGCATCTCTGGAGAGAATGAATTTGTGATGTTTCGGGTCGAGATCCTTCTTCAGACAATTCTACAACCTAGATCTGTAATGAATTGGTTAGTTTGACATCTATTTTGGTGACTGGAGCCCATTGCTAAGCACCAGGTACAATCATCATACATAAGTTATGCCTGGAAATTTCTCTCTGACCAGTGGGCAGATCTATAAAGGCAATGCAAGTCCGAGATAAGTTAATTAGTGAAACATAGCTTCAAGGATACAACATTTTTCACCAACACGATTGGCTTATTTAGTGCACGAGTCAAGAATAGACCTTAAGTCTTGCCGCATTAGACACAGTCTCCTGTTCCATTCTCCTTCGCAGAAGGAAATACTTCATTCCACATCCTATTATTAAGTGCAGTGAAAATTGCACCGGAACAATATTTATGCCACAGTTCACTCTCAAGCACCAATCCCTTCACGAACTTAACACAAATGTTTACATCAACTTCCCTAAACCTTTCCAGTAAAAGTGTATAGAACTATTAAGATTTTCACAACACAGTGCAGCAAAGCAAAAATAAACTGGAGTTGAAGAAAGTGTACGGCAATTTCTTTACTGTTTTTACCAGAGTTAGGCACATTGCATGACCAGGTTGTGCGGAAACATGGTCTAGTCCTTGTATGACAGATGAAGACATAACTCCAGGGATAGTGGTTTTGTTAGTGACTACCACTCTCTCTTGAATACATTAGGAAGACAAATAATGTAATTGTTAAGGCTGGAGGATTTTAGTGGATAGGCTGGGCTAGTTTTCCAGGGTGTGAAGGAGGCTGAAATGTGACCAGAATGATTTGTATCAGATTATGAGGGGCACAGATAGTGTAGATACTCATATTCTTTTTCCCATGGTAGGACTGTCAAGAAGAAGATTCTAAGTTTAGTTTAGTTAGAGATACAGCACGGAAACAGGCCCTTCGGCCCACCGAGTCCGCACCGACCAGCGATCCCTGCACATTAACACTATCCTACGCACACTAGGGACAATTTACATTTATACCACTAATTAACCGACATCTTTGGAGTGAGGGAGGAAACCGAAGATCTCGGAGAAAACCCACACGGTCATGAGGAGAACGTACAAACTCCATACAGACAGCACCCGTTGTCAGGATCGAACCCGGGTCTCTGGCGCTGTGAGGCAGCAACTATACCACTGCACCTCTACCACTGTGAAATACCACTCAAATACTTTCTCCAGCACCATATGCTGTAACATAATAAATCTTTAGATGACTTTATTCAACTTAATATACATCTCAAGCAGATTAAAATAAAATGCTCATCATTTGTAGCACTATCCTGGATGCAAAAAGCAGCAATAAAGCAAAACTTACCTCATGCCGAGCTTTAATCCAAAAATGTTCCTTTTTGCATGGTAATAAACAATAAATATTACGTATTAAAATTACATCATACCTAATTTATGTATAATTCCCTTTTCGTACAGCCTTCATGGTAAAATTATTTGGCATTTAATTTTTATACGTAAAACTAACTTTCAAATGGTAACTCCAACATTGTATTGATAAGGCAAAGCATACATAGGTTTTGAGGGGACTTATAAACTACTTTGACAGTATATGATAAAAAACTTAAATGGGCATTGAAATGTAATGAGACAATGGTTTTTAACTTAATGGTCAGTTTATATTTAACTTAATGACAAAGTTCTCTCGATATCAGGATACGTAGCTGTTCAAAGTGCATGCAATAAATGCCTTATAATATTAACATTGGACTGAGAGTCAGCAGAATGTCCTCCTCATTCAATGAGCCACCAGTAAACCAACCTCCCCATCATGTTATCGTGTGGTCTCCCCCAAGCACTGTCAGATAGCCGATCGCCACCTACCCGGCCACTGTGGTCACATTTCCACTCAACCTCACTTCCCTCCACACAATTGGAGGAGGTAAAATGGGGCATGATTGAGGTATATAAAATTGTGATTGGAACAGTAGTTTGTAGGAAACTTTTCCCATATCAGAAGTGAATTAAAAATAAAAGATGGGATTTAGGGTAAGGGAAAAGAGATTGAGGGGGGATCTGAGGAGGCCTTTTTCACTCAGAGAATGGAGAGAACCTGAAATGCACTGCGTGACAGAATGGTGGAAGCAAAGTGGCTGACAGCATTTAAGAAGTGTTTACACAAGCATTTAAACCATCAAGGCAAAGATCGCCTCGGCCCAAGTGCTGAATTTTATGCAAAATTCCAGTATCTGCAGTTCCTTGTGTCGATGGGATTAATATTGATGGGTGTCCAATGGTCAGCATAGCTGTGGTGGACCAAATGGCCAGCTTCCTTGCTGTATGACTCCAAACACTCCTGCCTCACTGTTTTATTTGTGTCTAATGGATGACATGATGTCAATCCCTTACAGTAGCCTTCACACCTGAGCAGGCCTCCAGAACGCAAGAGCCTACAGTTCTAAGTAAAAGAATCAAGGGAAGCCTTGTTGTTCCAAATTTATGACTACGCAGCAGCCCCTGCAGTTACAACAGTGTGCATCCAGGTTAAATGTGGGTTCGTAAAGTAGAACTCATTATGGAACTACACCTTACTTTCCGCTTTCTGGAGATAATTATACGACTTAAAAACATTACTATATACATTAAATTTGAATATGATAAAAAAAGTGCATCCTCAATCCAATATGTTCTAGTTAACACATTCTGTACAGTTAGATGGTTACACAAAAAGCTGGAGAAACTCAGCGGGTGCAGCAGCATCTAAGGAGCGAAGGAGATAGGCGACGTTTCGGGTCGAGACCCTTCTTCAGACTGGTCAGGGATCAGGGAAACGAGAGATATAGACGGTGATGTGGAGAGATAAGGAACAATGAGTGAAAGATATGCAAAAAAGTATCGGTGATAAAGGGAACAAGCCATTGTAAGCTGTTTGTGGTGTGAAAATGAGAAGCTGGTGCGACTGGGGTGGGGGAGGGAGATAGAGATAGAGGGAATGCCAGGGCCCGAGGGCTGAGGGAGAGGTGGGAAGGGGAGGAGACAGCAAGGGTTAACAGAATTGAGAAAATTCAATATTCAAGCCCAAAGGATGCAGACTCCCCAAGCGGAATATGAGGTGCTGTTCCTCCAGCTTGCGGTGTTGCTCACTCTGGCCGTGGAGGAGGCCCAGGACCGAGAGGTCGGATGTGGAATGGGAGGGGGAGTTGAAGTGCTGAGCCACCGGGAGGTCAGGTTGGTTATTGCGGACCGAGCGGAGGTGTTCGGCGAAGCGATCGCCAAGCCTCCGCTTGGTCTCACCGATATAGATCAGCTGGCATCTGGAGCAGCGGATGCAGTAGATGAGGTTGGAGGAGGTGCAGGTGAACCTCTGTCGGACCTGGAAGGACTGCTTGGGTCCCTGAAAGGAGTGGAGGGGGGAGGTGAAGGGACAAGTGTTGCATTTCTTGCGGTTGCAAAGTGTACAGTTAGATAACTAATTTAATAACTGTCATGTTGATATATCCAGTTGACTGCTCAATTAAATAATAAAGAACAGCGGCCAAGCTATTATTAATGATTTTATATCAAAAGGAATTGATATCCATTTTAAAATATCTATAATTTCATTAATCATCGAACTTCACAGCACAAGAGGAATGCTGTGGAACAGAGGGATCTAGGAATAACTGTGCATAGTTCCCTGAAGGTGGAATCGCATGTAGATAGGGTGGTAAAGAAAGCCTTTGGTGTGCTGGCCTTTATAAATCAGAGCATTGAATAGTAGGGAAGTAATGTTAAAATTGTACAAGGCATCGGTAAGACCAATTCTGGAGTATGGTGTACAATTTTGGTTGCCTAATTATAGGAAGGATGTCAACAAAATAGAGAGAGTACAGAGGAGATTTACTAGAATGTTGCCAGGGTTCCAGCAACTATGTTACAGAGAAAGGTTGAACAAGTTAGGTCTTTATTCTTTGGAGCGCAGAAGGTTAAGGGGGGACTTGATGAGGTCTTTAAAATGTTGAAAGGGATAGACAGAGTTGACGTGGATAAGTTTTTCCCATTGAGGGTAGGGAAGATTCAAACAAGAGGGCATGACATGAGAATTAAGGGACAGAGGTTTTGGGGTAACGTGAGGGGGAACTTCTTTACTCAGAGGGTGGTGGCTGTGTGGAATGAGCTTCCAGCAGAAGTGGTGGAGGCAGGATCGATTTTAACATTTAAGAGTAAAGTGGATAGGTATATGGACGTGAAGGGAATGGAGGGGTATGGTCTGAGTGCAGGTAGATGGGACTAGGGGAAAACAAATGGTCGGCACGGACTGGAAGGGCCGAGAGGGCCTGTTTCCGTGCTGTAATTGTTATATGGTTATATGGTTATTGTCAATTGTCTATTGATGAAGAGTATAAATCCCACATGGTATGTTAAATCTAAAATTATCTGGGTTAAATACATTTTTTAGATGAGCAAGCACTGGAAAAGTGACTCTATGCTCACAGATGTTATTAAATTATACCATAAACCCTGAATACTTTTGGGACGTAATCCTATTTAATTGCAAGAGTACCTGGGAAAAAAAAAAACAGAATCGAGGAAAAGTTTTAAACTAAATGACCACAGGGTAAAATATCTAATATTCTGCCAATATGCCATGAAGGCTGACATTACATTCTTGTTCCAAAGTGTGCAGATACACTATAGCTTGATGTAAATATTAACAATGGATTTTACAGAAGCAAAGTTATACAATGACCAACTGAAAAACATTAACAAATGAGCAAACATTCCTTTTTCAGATAACAATGTAACTGTAACATTAAAACATCAGCGTGTCAGCATAACAAGACTGTTGCAAGTTTTAGTTCCAAGGTTGCCTGATATTCATTTTTGCTCACAAGTGATACACTGCAATTATCACAATATCATAAACATTTACCCCTGTAAGACAGCCATTGTGGAATATCAACAATACTGGTGTGCCAAAATGTTTTGCAGTCCTGACATAAGGTATAAAGAAAACATATAGCAATGGATGGTGAGCAAAATTAGGCACAATGTGGATGGCTTGGTAAACATTAACATTTAATTACCACAAATCAGATGAATGAAAGATTCAAGAGCAGAAAGCACATTCTCTTTGCATCAGTTTGTTTTTATTTAAGCCAATCTTCCAAAGCAATTTTGAATATCAAATTAAATCTTGAAATCAACGTAAAAGTATAAAGAACATTGTATGTAAATATAAATATTGTATGTATGTAAAAATATAAAGATATTTGAAATAATTTTAATTCTTTTTTCTCAGCCATTAACAAGTTAATCTGCGCCAAATACATTTGGCAGTATTTTAAGCCTGTTAATGTGCAGCTGCCAGTTTAGTGAGCTAAAATTATAAATTTGCTTATATGCACACTCTTGTCTTGGACTGGCAGCAAACAGTGCCTTCGGTCATTATCCACTACTTTCAGTTTACCAAACACAAGAAGTACGGGGCAGCTTCTCAGTGAAATCTCAGAGGAATCTATCAAGGAAAACCTGACCCGTTGCATCTTCACTCAGGTTAGAAACCATTCTTATATACACTGCCAAGAGAAAAGTGTCAGATCATGAAATCGATGCTTAAGATGTGGACTTTCCATCCCATATGCTTGAATAAAAATTGAAGATACTTAAATCTACTTTAGATAAACTGCTTAAATTCAACAACAACTAGAACACATTGGTAGAAAGCAACAGTTATGCCTGATGTACCACTGAAACATGTAATTATAGGAAACTACAGAGGTTTATGCCCAAATGAAAATTAAAATGACAGCATTCATGGCAAACAGTTTGCATGAGATGGCAGCTGCAGTACACAAAATTCTTACGCTATTTCTGGATCCTCCATTATCAGGCATCTGTTGTTCATCAGAATAAAAATGATATTTAGACACTGGTGTAAAATGCAATAAATTAATTCATCTTCCTCACATTTTCTACTTAAAGCACACAAACTTTCCCTCAAACACAATTATTTCTACCGCTATGAATCCTACAAATTATTAGTAGAATTGTTATAAATTGTTGATATGGACTATTTCCAGCATATAACTATTTTGTAAGAAGTATCAGGTAACATTGATGGTTTACCATATTCCAAAACATTCTTCATAATATATATGGCACATAGCTTTGCAAGACATGTCTTTCTCTCCAAAGTTACATAATTAAAGCATTGCACAGCACAGAAGTCAGTGAGACACAAACATTTATATTTTAAAGATTCTATGCAGCCATCTTTCTCTGAAATATTTGATAAAATATAAAAGTCTTTGTGATTGAATGTTTCACAGATCTGGAAAGATATTATTGTAATGTACGTGTGGTACATTAATCTCCAGAAAATATCTTCTAATCTGGTCTTTCAAGTTTATATTTCAGGCATTAAAGATCTAAAATCTTCCAATGCTGCAGAAATAATCCAGCAGTAATGCAAAAACACTTTTACTAGATTATTAATACACCATCCATAAAGGAACATTGTCCTGAGCATCTTTTTTCAGTTTTTCTTTCTATTTCCCAATATTGCTCACTGTTTTTTTCATTTATTCCTCCATCATTTACTCAGTTATTTTTCATCTCCTTCAGTGGTCAGTTTGTAGATCTGAGAGAAAAAGTGCTAAAGATGTTTCTATCGCATATGACTAAGAAAACAATGAGGAAAATAAACACAAGGACATTTTTGGTAATGCTGAAAAGATAACCTTCAGACAAAATTATCCTAGGGAACGGTCACTTTTATGCCTTGGTGATTAAATTAAAAAATTAGTATACTCCAATTACTTGTATTAAGTAATCTTGAAACCTTAACTGAGATCAGGGAAATCAGTGAACTGATTTAAACCAGGCTCCGAGAGTACCATTGAAGAAGAGAAGCGTAATTCAGCTATCTGGGCTGAAGTTGCATTGAGACTTGGTAAATAAAAGGATTAAAATGCTATGTTATTCTATTTTCTTGTACAGTGTGCATGCTATTGTGGATAATATTCCAAAAAAATATATAATATTTAAAGAAGGTTGAAGGATCAAGAAGAATCCCCAAATTTGCCACTGAATGGCTTTACCTGCGCAAGCTTCATCATCATGTGTGCAAAGATGTGGAGAAAGCCAACAACTGCGTCCCATAATCTGCTGTGAGCCAGACTTTGCTGGTTACCAGTACATGGACCCTGCAACACATTTAGGTAGAGTGCAACTTAGATAACATATCATGTACATAGTGGAGTTTTAAGTATTCCTAGGTATTCTAATAATTTATCATTCAATTGCAAGATATGGCTTGCTTAAAATAATTGTTAAATAAGACAATGTTTCTTTATTAACAATTGGAATAATTAATGTAGATAGTTGAGGAATTTAAGCAATTGTTGTTTTAATTAAAATTTTAGTAGATAATTTTATTTCCTAATTTTGAAACACTATTGCTTGTATAAAATAAGGCACTGTTAAAATGAAGGGAAACACTGCAGCATGATAAGTCATTATAAATAATTTCCAAACTGGAAGGATGCAAAGAGTGGTGCCTCTCAAGTTCCAGTGTTTGTATCATTGGTAAGTGCTCTGCACTTGGTTAAAGAGATCACACCAAAATTCACAGAGACATAAAGGAAGTTAGATGCTGCATCAAGTTTCATGCCAGATTTAATACAGGAAGTATCAGCCCAGAAACTAATGAGAAAATCAGACTTGGAAATTATTTTGTCTAATATGTTTTTTGTTACCTTTAGAATCTACAAAGCAATATGGTTCATGAGTGACTCTTTATGGTGCATCTCATACTTTACTTGCTTGATCCTGCATATTTGAAGTGTGCAAATGATGATGCCAACTTTGTTGCCTCTACTGCTACCCTGGGCTGTGCAAATGCCACGATGAAAAAGTGTTGCCCATCCAAACGCGAAGAGGTCTTAACAGAGGTGTTTGCCATTATTTACACTGTCGTTGGAAACTTTCCTTTTTGAAATGTTGGAACAGATTTCTATTAATAATTTGGGCAAAACGTTCTGGATTATTTTGGGGATCCTCCAATTATTCAATCTTTATTTTGGTCATTGCATCTTTAGTAATGATTTTTAATTTTTTCCTGTGGTTAATATACAGTAGGATCTTAAATGATTCCATTTGTGTACAAAGATTGCACTGTATGTTGGCAAACACCTCTCTCCAGTAGAACGTGGACGAGTGAGTGTGGCGCACCGGTATAGCACCATTTGTGAATGAATGAAAGATATGAGATTTTATTCAACAAACAAATTGTATTTTTATAGTGCCCTTAACATGGCAAAATTCAAAGTGCTTCCCAATCTGCCATTAAGAAAAAAAGAGTCAATGAAGTTAGAGTTGGGTGATGTAGGAAGATAGCTACCTGCCAAGACAAACAAGTGGTGGAAGAATGAACATGAATGGTCCATGACAGGAGGAGCTGAAACTGAGAGAATTGTGGGGCTGGTGTACCAAAGCAGTAACAATTAGTGAACAAGACAATGTGTGTTAGTATGCAGACAAACGACTATTAAATAAGTTCAAATTTATGGAGCCAAGAAGTTGGGACGATGGGAAGGCAAAAATTTCACTAGAAATTTCACTTGAACGGGAAACATGGGTTAAGATCACATTGAAAATACTGTTAGATGGTTGATGATGTTTTGTTACCTGAATATATTCAGTAAGACTATTAAAAACTTGCTTAGCAACAGCCATAGCCTTGGAAAAGTTTCTTTTCCCTTGCTCATCAACAACGTCTTTACCAGAGTAGTACCAATAGAAATCACTGATGGATTCCTAAACCAGACAAAGAAAACTGGATTAGTGGTGCAGATATAAGAATTTCAACCCTGAATTATGATCTTAACTTTATGAATGAGCGTCAGACTTTCCTTAACCTGAGGAAACATTACAGAAGCAGTAATTTTTCTTTCTAGATGACAACTACTGATTTTATGAATTTCTCTTTTGAGTTTCTATTTTTGCATTTTGTATTTCATTTTTTTGTACACAGCACTGAAACAGGCCCTTGCCCAACTTGTCCATGTCGATTGAGTTATCAACCTTAGATAGTCCCATTTGTCTGCGTTTGGCACATATTCCTCTAAACCTTGCCCCACGTACCCATGTAAATAACTTTTATATATTGTAATTGGGTGTAACTCTACCACTTCCTCTGGTGCCTTGTTCCATATATCCACCTCAAGTCTATGTGAAAGATTTGCCCCTCACATACCTAAAATATTTCCCTCTCACTTTAAAGGTATGCCTTTTAGTTTTAAACTTCCCTACCCTGGGACGAAGACTGACAACTCTAATCTGTAATCTATACTCATGATTTTATATACCTCTATAAGGTCTCAGCCCCTTACACTCCAGGAAATAAAGCCCCGGCCTATTAAACACAACAACAAATAAGCTCTGAACTACAACAGACTATTATTATTATTGCACTATATTTGTTTATTTATTGAGTATGTGTGCATGTGTACATATACACACTGAACTTTTTTTCTCCCGTTAAGTACTATGTTTACATATTCTGTTATGCTGCAGCAAGTAAGAATTTCATTATCCTATCTGGGACACATGACAATAAAACATTTTTAACTCTTGACCAATCCTTTCAGACCCAGGAACATTCTTGTGAATCTTTTTTACACTCTTTCCAGCTTAATGACATCCTTCCTATCGCAACTCGAATTTCACACAATACTCCCAAGTGCATTCTCACCACTGATTTGTACAGTTGTAATGTCTTTTTTAATGTGCTGCAATGGCAATCCGCATTATTCTCATCTTAATCGTTCACCTCATCCCTCAGGCTCCCATGTGATCTTACCTTCCACTATCCTAGCATGTAAGACCTTGTCAAAGGCCATGCTAATGTCCATGCATTGTTTACCACCCTGCCTTTCTTAATCTTCTTGGCCACCTCTTCAAAAAACCTAAACAAATTTGTGACCCGTGATTTCCTAGGCACATGTGCTGAGTATCCATAATGAGTCCTGAATTTCAAAATGCAGATAGAACTCTTGGAATCTCTTCCAATAGCCTTCCCACCATTGATCTTAGGCTTACTAGCCTGTAGTTCCAAAGATTGTCCTTGCAGTCCTTCTTAAATACAGGACCAAAATTAGCCTTGCTCATCTTCCAGTACATTGGCCATTGCTAATAACGATACAAACATTTCTGCGAAGCCCCAACAATTTCTTCCTTATTTTCCCACAACGTTCTAAGATATATTTGGTCAAGCCCTGGGGATTTATCCACTATTAAGCACCTCAACATGTGCACCATATCCCAGTTAGCAATCCGCATATGTTTCAAGACCTCAGTGTTCTCTTCCCTGAATTCCATAGCTTCCATGGCCTTCCCCGCAGTAAATACAGATAAATAATATTCATGTCTGACCTCTCTGCATGTAAGACCTCAACCTAAGTCTAGCAATGTTACAAAATTTTGAGATTTAAAAAAACAAGTCGAGATTAATCGATTTGAATGGTCTGGAGAAAAACGGCATTTTAAACCCGCCCCCCCTCTCAAAGGCGCCAAAGTCGCGCACACGGGCAGTGGCAGTACTGCAGCGCCGCTAAAGGTAAGTTTTGTAACATACCTACTAAGTCCTCTGGTTCTTCATTCCATTACTCGGGGTAAACAAAGTAAAAGATTTTGTGCAGTCAGCGAATCTATTTCCCTCTTGATTTTATACACTTCTATAAGATCACCCCTCAGCCTTCTGCATTCCAAGGAATGAAGTCCTGACAACATCCTAATACTGTAAATGTCCTCTGCACTCTTTCGAGCTTAACATCATCCTTCCTACAGCAGGGTGACCAAAATGGAACACAATACTCCAAATGGGGCCTCACCAACATGTTGTACAACTGTAACATAACATCCCAACTTCTATACTCAATACCCTGACTGATGAAGGCCAATATACCAAAAGTCTCCTTGACCACTCCATGTACCTGGGACACCTCTTCAGGGAACTATGAGCTCCTCAATCTCACTGCACTACAACCCTGCCCAGGGCGCTATCATTCACTGTGAAGGTCCTGCCTGGCTTGAATAAACACCTGGTTTAACACTTCGCACTTATCTGCATTAAACTCCATTCGCCATTCCTCAGCCTATTTGCCCAGCTGATCAAGATCCTGCTATAATTTTTGTTAGCCATCTTCACTACCTACAATACCATCTACTTTAGTGCAAACGTATCAATCATGCCTTATATAGTCATAGAGTCATGCAGCATGGAAACAGGCCCTTTGGCCCAACTTGCCCACACCGGCCAACATGACCCAGCTACACTAGTCCCACCTGTCTGCTTTTGGCCCATATCGCTCCAAACCTGTCGTATCCATGCACCTGTCCAACTGTTTCTTAAATGTTGCAATTGTCCCTGCCTCAACTACCTTCTCTTGCAGCTCATTCCATGCACCCACCACAGTGAAAATGTCACCCCTCATATTCCTATTAAATCTTTGCACTCTGGTCATAGATTCCCCTACTCTGGGCAAGAGGCTCTGTGCATCTACACGATCTATTCACCTCATGATTTTATACACCTCTATAAGATCACCCCTGCGCTCCAAGAAATAGAGGCCCGGCCCTCAACCTCTTCCTATAGCTCACACCCTTGAGTACTGGCCACATCTTCATAAATCTTTTCTGTTTCAACCCGAAACATCACCCATTTCATCTCTCCAGAGATCCTGCCTGTCCTGCTGAGTTACTTCAGCATTTTGTGTCTACCTGCTTGACAACATCTGTACACTTTCCAGTTTGACAAAATCTAATAGCAATGGACCCAGCACCGATTCCTGAGGCACACCCCCACAGGTCTCCAGTCTGAAAAACAACCTTCCACCATCACCCTTATTTGTCCTCTATCCAGTTGGTTAGTCTCCCTGGATCCCATGCGATCTAACCTTCCAGAGTAGTCAACCATGTAGAACCTTATCAAATGCCTTGCTGGACCATATAGGCAACATATATGGCGGCTTGCACTGACAAACCTTTTTGGTTACTTCTTCAGAGACTCAGATTCATAATACACCATCTCTCAGAGACAAAACCATGCTGCCTAACCTAATCGGCCCGTCCATCCAAATGCAAATGCATCTCATCACTCAAAATCCTCTCCAGTAACTTGCCTACCACAGATGTTAGGCTCAGTGGTTTATAGTTCCTTTGCTTTTTCGAGCTTAAATAGAGGAACAATATTAGCCACCCTCCATTCTTCCAGCACACTCATCATGTCTAACAATGATTCATGTATCTCACCAAGGCTCCTACAATTTCTTCTTGAGCTTCCCACAGTGTCCTTGGATATATCTGATCTGGCCCAGGAGATTTATCTACCTTCATAATCCTTAAGACATCCGGCATCACCTCGACCATAATATGTACTTTTATCAAGACATCTCCATTATCTGCCTCATGTTCCCGTCTTTATGTTTTTGAAATTATTTTCATCACCTTGCATACTGACGTCCAGCCTCTCACTAGACTTGGTCCTGCATTGTATCCCAGGATAACGATTCCCCACCAGTTCAGGTGCAATCCGTTCATGACGTACAGGTCAGCGTTGCCCCAATGGTCCAAATATCTAAATCCCTGGCCTATGCAGCAACTCCTCAGCAATACATTAATTTATCCGTTCTTACTGCTCCGACCCTCACAAGCACATGAGTAATATGGAGATCACTACCCTGGAGGTCCTGCTTTTTAACTTTTTGCCTAACTCCCTATATTCACTTTGCACAACTTCATCCCTTTTTCTATGTATTTAATTTGTGCCATCATGCACAACAACATCCGGCTGCTCGCCTTCCCCTTGAGAATGTTATGCAGCCACTCGGAGATGTCCTGGCACTCATCCCGGAGTCTTGATTGCTGCCTCAAACTCATCTTTTGGTCCCCCTAACTCACGTCTCCTCTAGACAATATAGACAACCACATTGATCTTCAAGTGGTAATTTTCTTTCCCATTACCATTTTGCTCTTAAAATAGAATCTCCGGGATCTATGCTCCTAAGCTACCAGAGCTATTTCATGTTGCCTTTTTACCTTGTCATTCCCTTCTAATGTGTACTCCTACATCTCTTATGTTCCTCATGTGATACATTGAATTCTAGTTGTTTTTTGCTGACACACACCCCCTTCTTTTTCCTGGCCAGAGGCTCAATATCCCTCATCGTCCAGAGTTACCCAATCCTGCCGGTCATACTACTCACTCTAACAGGAGCAGGCTACTTCTGAACTCTCCGGATCTCCTTTTCAAATGCCTCCCACTTGCCATAAGTATCTTTACCTTCAAAAGCGTCTTGCAAACAACCGTTGCAAGTTCTTGTTTGATGACATCAACATCAGCTTTGCCACAATTTAGGATTTCAAGTTGTGAACCAGTGCTTTATTTTTCCATACGATTTTAAAACAAATAGAATCATGGTCACTGTTCTGAAATGCTCAACCACAATCACTTCTGGTCTCACTAATCCAATAAGATTTTTTGAAGAGGTCATCAAGAGGTAGTGGACAATGACAATGTGGGCTTTTGCAAGGCCTTTTACATGGTTTCACAAGGTAGGTTCATCTGGAATGTTAGATCACATGAAAGCCAAGGTGCGCAAGCTATTTGGATTGGGAATTGGCTTGGAGGAGGGAGTCTAAGGCTGGTTGTAGACCTGTGCTTTTATGATTTGAGACCAGTGGAGCACTGCAGGGCTTTTCGCTATTTCCGTTAACAATTTGAATTACAATGTAGGGAATATTGCTATGGTGGAAAATTTAAGAAGAATATCTAGGTTTACAACAGGATCTAGATCAGTTGGAAAGGTGGACCAAGGAATGGCAAATGAAATTTAACACTGACAAATTGCACTCTGAATGTTAAACCAGGGCACAACCTACACAGTGAATGGTAGGGTCCTAGAGAGTATTGTAGCATGAAGAGGTCTAGGAGTAGAGGTATGATTTCCTGAAAGTGGAGATTCAGGTGAACAGGGTGGTGAGGATGGCAGTTGGCATGTATGCCCTCCTAAGGTAGGGTACTGAGTGCAATAGATAGGATATCTAGCTGTACAAGTTGTTGTAGGAACCACACTCGGAATACTGTATGCAGTTCAGGTTGCCCACCTAAAGAAAGGATGTCATTACGTTTAGGAAAGAACTGTAGATGCTGGTTTAAATCGAAGGTGGACACAAAATGCTGGAATAACTCAGCGGAACAGACAGCATCTCTAGAGAGAAGGAATTGGTGGTGTTTCGGGTCGAGATCCTTCTTCGGATGTCATTACGTTGGAATCAGGGCAGTTGAGATTTTTCACAATGTTACCAGGCAGTCATATGGAGAGGTTGGATAGGTGATATTGTCCTCTTGTCCATTTGAAAGTGATATTGTCCTTTGGAGCATATGAGGCTGGCTGAGGTGTACAAGATCATGAGGGACATGGATAAAGTGAATGCTCATTATCTTTTTCCCAGGGTAAAGGATTCTAAAACTGTAGCACAATGGCCTAAGGTGAGTGGGAAGAAAATTAAGAGGGATCGCAGGGGCAACTTTTCACTCAGAGGGTAGTTCATACCTGGAACAACCTGGCTGACAAAGCCACAGATGCGGATACAATCAAGACATTTGGCCAAATTTATGGATAGGAAGGATTTAGAGAGATAGGGATTAAGTACAGATAAATGGAACTATCCCAGAAGGCCAACTTGATCGGCATGGACAAGTTACGCCTGAGGGCCAGTTTCCATGCTATCCAGTTCTATGACATGCCTTGCATTGGCTCATTCCCTAATAGGAGGTTGCATGTTGCCATCTCTCTAGTAAGGCCATCTACATATTGCTTGGGAAAACTTTCCTAGACATACCTATTAAGTTCTACCGCATCAAATCCGTCAGCACTATGGTAGTCTCCGTCAACATAAGGGAAATTGAGATCAACTATTATTACAATCACATTTCTATTGCAGCCATTTGTGACCCCCCTTCAGATTTTGCTTTAGGGACACATTGCTCAAAGGTAATACACATCCCATGTAGAAGAATGGAACTCTATGGACTGTTACCTAGTTTCTCCATTAGAATCTCCATTAGAATCTCCATTAGAATATACAGAAAATGCTCAAAATTCAAAACGTTATAAGCACCTGTAAGCGCAGCAGGTAGTCGACTGTGCAAATAATGATGTTGATAGTTGTAGTGTTCCCTATTTGAGTTCTCAGGTAATTCTGGAAATCTAAAGGCAAAATACATTTTTAATACCTTAGTTTAACACTCTCTTGGACATTGTAATCTTCTTTTAACTTTTTAACGTTTGTCATAATTCTGTGAATTTTCCTTGGACTTTATCACACTGAAAGCAATATACTTTTCTGATCAATGAATGACAAGCCAAATTTACAGAATAATTAAACCTTGTCCACAACTTATAACCAATAACATTTGACATGAAACAGCAAATAGAAATATAACAAGGTGGATATGGTGAAATTTGTACAGATCCCTCAAGGATATCTTTGTAAGCAGAGCAAGTCATTACTGGCATTTGTTCTTCACAAATAAACTGCATTCCCGATATTGATGCTAACATTTGAAACAAATATCTGAAGAAATTTTGATAAGGATTGAGAAAGAAACATCAATTTGATTTAATTAACAATTCTACCTACTGCTGTTTTTCTGCAATTCAAGAACATTAATTAGTCTTTGTTCTCTCAAATTCCCAGTTACATATAATGTCCTAGAAAATACTGCATACAGAATGTCAAGGATGAAAACTGCCATTCTACACTTGAACTCTGCTAATACGCATGATTCCAGTCCTTAACCTGGTAGATCATTTCAATCATACATCACTCCTGAACAAGTTTCCCAACATCTTGTGAAATTGCTTATCTTTAAATTGAATCATGCTCATTTAAAAATAAATCACATCCGTATCACATCACTTCCCATGCGATGATCACTATTCCCATTCAGTCTTTTCACAGAATTTAAAACCGTCAAAGTACTCTCCAGGCATCAAAGCAAAATTCCTTATTTTTCTTTGAGTTTACACGAGAATATTTTTTGTACATTCTTTACCTTCTGTCCTATTCTGTAATTAAAAAAAGCTTCATGTGTGAAGCAACTCATAATTTAAAAAGTGACATTATGCATATCCTGCAAAATTCAGTTTTTGTTTAAATTGGACTGCTTACTTTTCAAGAAAGTAAAAAAAAAGAATAATTTTATTTCTATCTCACAAATTTATGGCGCTGATCACGCAGTTTGTAAATGTATTTGTAGCATTTGACCCCAGCAACTTTCATTCAAGTAGTACCTTTAGTGTAGCTAAATATTCCAAGAAACTTCACAGAGTGTCATCAGAAAATACCACAGCATGAGATGCTAAGGAAGGTCATCAAAACCATGGTTAATTGAGTAGATTTTGAAGGAGTGTCTAAAGGAGGTGGGAGAGGGATAGAGGTGGGAAGGAACGATTAGGTATTAGGACTTTTGCAGGTAAAAATTGTAGTCTTGACATGGACTCATTTTGTGTCAGATTTTGAGAACCTGC
Source organism: Okamejei kenojei (assembly GCA_035221665.1). Classification (NCBI taxonomy): domain Eukaryota; kingdom Metazoa; phylum Chordata; class Chondrichthyes; order Rajiformes; family Rajidae; genus Okamejei; species Okamejei kenojei. Next base: position 13,278,159 of record CM069171.1, on the reverse strand, counting down.
TCTGATGTTATTCCTTTCTTTGTTTGGATAAGAAGCCAGACACATCCCTCAAACATGTGAAATATTACCATGTTGGGGAGGGCACATGCAGACACCTCCATAAATCTTGTTGGGAAATAAATAGAAGCCCCAGAAAATGTTGAACAAATATATTTATGGCCAGGCAGGACAGTTGTGCTGGGGCTGCCCTATTGTCAAGGGCTTGGAAGAGGTGGAATTTGTTAATTCTGTCTTGGTAAGGTTTCTGAAGCAATGCGTAGAAGAAGCAACACTGGACCTCCTGTTAATGGCTGGCCCGACCTACTTGATGCCACGAGTACCTATGACTAGCATCACAACCTACCTATGACCTCCTACAACCTCGTGACGACAATGCTGCGAGTATGAGTCAAGGGCAAACTTGGCAGAGGTCGTAAGTTAGGTCGTGAAAGTGGGACAGGTCCTTTAGAAAATGAGAGCAAGTGATCGAAGTGTCAGTGGGGAGCATTTTGTCACCATTGACCATATTTTATTAGTTTTAAAATAGTTATGGAAAAGAATACACCTAGTGCATTGAGGCAAGGTTAAGAGAACTTGCTAAGGTTTATTGGGAGAGGTTCTTTGCTGGTAGTGGCAAGGGGGGGGGGGGTTTAAAAGTAAGATGGGAAGAATTCAGAACCAACATGTTCTAGTTAGAGTGAAGGGCAAGGCTGTCAGGATTACAGAACCCTGGTTGATGAGAGATTTTGAGGATCTGGTCAGGAAAATGAAGGAGACGTATGTCAGGTAAAGATGGCTGGAATCAAGGAAATCCACTGAGAAGCCGGGCCGAAAGATTCAATCACATAGTATGATGGATGAATCAGCCAATTGCGTATAAAATTAGTTTATTGATAGGAGTCAGTGGGTGGTCACGGAGAGTTGTTTTGCAGATTAACGGCCTATGACCTACAGAGATTAGTTCTGGGTCCAATGTTCTTCGTCATCTATATTAATTATTTGGATGGGAATGGAACAATTACCACACAGGAACAGATTATTTGGCCACAGTGCTTGTATAAAACATGATACCAAGTTAATTTCCTCTGCAATGCAGCTGGCATTGTTAGTAAATTAGCTGATGACATCAAAATGTGATGTATAGTAAAGAAGGTTTTCTAAGATTTTCTAGGGAGAGATTGGGCAGACTGGGTCTTTATTCCATGGAGTGGAAGAGACTGAGAGTTGAGAGGTGTACAGAATCATGAGGGGAACACAGTCTTTTATCTAGAACTAGAAGGTTTAGGTTTAAGGTAAGAGAGGAAACTTTTAATAGGAAGCTGAGGGGCAACATTTATCAAACAGAATGTGTATGGAACACGCTGCCAGAGGAAATAGTTGAGGCAGGTTTCAATAACACCATTTAAAAAACATTTGGACAAACATGTGAATAGGAAAGTTTTAGAGGGGCATGTATCAAACGCAGGCAAATAGGAATATCTTATATGGGCATCTTGGGCAGCATGGATGCTGCATAGAAGGACCTGTTGCCGTGCTATGTGATTTTATGACTAGACACGATAATGACATTTTAGTGGGATTTAGACAGGCACTCGAAAATGCTGGGAATGGAAGAATATGGATCATGCACAGGCAGGTTTACATTGGGATTGTGGTCAGCACAAACATTGTGTGCATAAGGGCCTATTGCTGTGCTGTTCTGTTCTGTTCTCTTTTCTTTGTATTCAAAATATGTTTTAAAATCAGAGAAAGTGAACTTGTCCTCAAAAATTCAACCTTAATCATTGGTTTAGATGCAAGGAAGAAATGCTTAATTCAGCATGTAAAACTTAATGATGAAAGAATGTGATGATGAGTAAGCAAAAATATTATATACCGTTATTGTGCCCCTCACAAAGCAACTGCAGGAACCTGAACAGATCTTGAGTAAATTCATCGTCTGACATCACCTTCTCACCTACATAGAAAGACAAGTCATTATTCTGCAGCAGAAACATACACTTGGGAATGGTGTGCAAAGAATTATCATCTCTTTTAAGAAAACCAATGTTAGTAATGAAATCGTGCAGAGGATCATAATGGCTTCAGAAATGTATGTGGTGACTACAATGTTCAAATTAAACTTTCCTACCCACACTGGAAAATCCATGTACATTTCTTTCAACTGAGATTTTCTCAAAATGTTACTTTTGCAAAGGGGCTAATTGCAAAAGAGAATCACATAAAGAGAAAACATCAATTCAAACCATAAACATAAATAAACAGTGGATATGCTGGAATTACCCACAGCAACTTCCGAGGAGGAATGGTGGAAGGTTTAGATAAATGTTACACAGATTGGGAGAACTGTGATGAAAATTCTCCCCATCATACTCTACTTCCACATACCTTCATTTAAAGTTGGTACAGTGACTCACTGGGTTAGCATAGTGAAAAATGGACAATTATCCTCAGCTGGAAATTCTGTAATAATGTAGTTTTGGCACAAGGATACTTACTCTGCACTTTGACTGTAGACTTTTAAGCAGTCCAGGAGATGAACATGGATTCAATTGCATAAAAATAATGCCTCGGGAGGAGATTAAGTCGTGGACAAACAGGCAGCTGATTGTACTTTTGAATGATAGGAATGGGAGAGAGGAAATCCAAGAGAGCGAGGATTGGATGTAAAGTTAAGAAAAGATATCGGGTATGAAGGTAGGAAATTGGTTTAGTTTAGTTTATTGTCACATATGCCGCGGTAAAGCTTTTTGTTGTTTGCTATCCAGTCAATCGAAAGATTACACATGATACCAATCAAGCCGTCCACGGTATATCGATACAGGGAAAAGGGAATAGCGTTTAGTGCAAAATAAACTCCAAGGGCTATGTTCCTATGTCTCCAATGTGGTAGGTTGCTCTCTAGTTGGTGATAGGATGGTTCAGTTGATAACAGCTGGGAAGAAACTGTCCCTGAATCTGGTGGTATGCATTTTCACACTATTGTACCTCTTGCCTGATGGGAAAAGGGAGAAGAGGGATTACCCTGGGTGAAGGCACACTCTTGATTATGCTGGTGGCCTTGCTGAGGCAGCGTGGAGTGTAGGTGGAAGTACAGTGCAAATGGAGTCATTGGAAGGGAGGGTGGTTTGCATGATGGTCTGGGCTATGTCCACAATTCTCTGCAATTATTTGCGGTCTTGGATGGAGCTGTTCCCAAACAATGCTGTGATGCATCCAAATAAAATGCTCTGCACGGCGCATCTGTCGAAGTTGCGAGAGTTGTTGGGGACATACCGAACTTCCTAATTGTTCTAAGGAAGTTTGGCATGTCCCCAAAAACTCTCACAAACTTTTACAGATACATCTTAGAAAGCATTTTATCAGCACGCATAATAGTGTGGGGCACTCACTGCCCTAAGGCAAACCAGTCTTTCAATGGGAACTCAAGTGGATGATGTTCCCTTTATTTGTATGCAAGAACCCAACACTTTCTTCAAGGGTTTTGTTTGCCCTTACTCTATGTGTACTTGTGATAAGATAGCACACATCCATTTCCTAGCTACTGAATTGAAGTTTTAAGTAGTTTTAAAGCACCAAAAAGCCAGGTGCTAACTGGGCCTCATTTTCAGGCTTTGCTTGATTCCAGATTACTGCAAGATTAGTTGATCTCAGCATAGATGGAGATATAGTGAATTAAATGAAACCGATGTGGCGATACACATTTGCTGGGATCCTGCTGCTGCTCTTCACTGCAATTATGCACACAGAGATGATGTTGTTTGGTGCCAACAATTGGTCTTGGCTGACCACTCATTATTCAGCCTAGAATAGTAGCAGGTATATGCAGGACCATCATGAAATTGGCTTTGAAAGGGGGGGGGGGGGGTTACGAGGGGAAAGAAAAATGTAGTTTAAGTGAAATTTATGTCATTTGGTTAAGTTCATAAACACAATTTACACTATAAGGTCCTCATTACTATTAACCTCTCAACTATTCTCATGAATTATCATAGGTGTTGTCAGACTTTTTTGTTTCTATTGCAATTATGTAGTAATACATTCTGGAATCACCAAAACTTGAACTGACCAGGTTGGCTACTTTTGTAGTAAGTTAAATGTAGAACTGATCATGTGCTCAGTCCACTGGTGAGTGCACATTTCCTTGATGCTACCTTATAATCCAAAACTGTTTGCCTTGGAAACATGATTGTCCTGATAAAACAACTATTAATATTAAGATTAAGATCACACAGATCGGGCGAGTTTAATTACTTTCAACAAAAGCAGATGGTGGGGAAAGGTTCACAGATGTAAGTTTTGAGGGGTCTGAAGAAGTTGGGGGGGGGGGGGGGGGGGGGGGGGGGGGCGGGGGATTAAGTCAAAATCTCAACCACAAATATGTACACTTGTTATCTGGCACAATTGTTCAAATGTTAACCATGTTCATACCTCAACAGCAACCACTGAATTAGTACAATGTTTAGAAACACACTAGGACTGAAATATATGAAAGCATGTGTGCCATTTGTAGATATATACTAGACCAACTACAGACCCGTTGGGTCTGCTCCCCCAATGCACCTGTTCTCTACCCCTTGCCCCCATGGGAGGCGTGGTCCTCTAACTCAAGCCGTTCCCCAATGTTAGATTCCAGCGCTCCCCTTGCCTTCCTCAGCAGTGATCTTTAAAAAAAATTCCAATTCACTTTCCCTGCGTGTTGCAATAGCAAATCGCCCTCCCCCCTCAAGCCATTGTGATGTCATCATTTGAAGGTGATCTCTGCCTCAAGACGAAAGATGGGAATCAGAATATGTAAAAATCTTGTGTAAATTGTCATTTTTAAAGCTTTAATCGCGAATAACATGTCAAATATAAGATTGGAATCTTCATTGCTTGATTTTTTTAAACTTTAATCAGTAATGTCGAGAAATAAAGCATAAAATGTTCAGTGAAAGTGATATTGGCCTCGAGGGGAAAAATGTGAATCAGAATATGTAACTATATTGTGAAAGCTGGTAATTTTAAAGCTTTAATCACAAATAAAGTGTCAAATAGAGAACAGAGAGATCTAGGAATAACTGTGCATAGTTCCCTGAAGGTGGAATCGCATGTAGATAGGGTGGTAAAGAGAGCCTTTGGTGTGCTGGCCTTTATAAATCAGAGCATTGAATATAGGAGTAGGGAAGTAATGTTAAAATTGTACAAGGCATTGATAAGACCAATTCTGGAGTATGGTGTACAATTTTGGTCGCCTAATTATAGGAAGGATGTCAACAAAATAGAGAGAGTACAGAGGAGATTTACTAGAATGTTGCCTGGGTTCCAGCAACTATGTTACAGAGAAAGGTTGAACAAGTTAGGTCTTTATTCTTTGGAGCGCAGAAGGTTAAGGGGGGACTTGATTGAGGTCTTTAAAATAATGAAAGGGATAGACAGAGTTGACGTGGATAAGCTTTTCCCATTGAGGGTAGGGAAGATTCAAACAAGAGGGCATGACATGAGAATTAAGGGACAGAAGTTTCGGGGTAACGTGAGGGGGAACTTCTTTACTCAGAGGGTGGTGGCTGTGTGGAATGAGCTTCCAGCAAAAGTGGTGGAGGCAGAATCGATTTTAACATTTAAAAGTAAAGTGGATAGGTATATGGACGGGAAGGGAATGGAGGGGTATGGTCTGAATGCAGGTAGATGTGACTAGGGGAAAACAAATGGTCGGCACGGGCTGGAAGGGCCGAGAGGGCCTGTTTCCGTGCTGTAATTGTTATATGGTTATATGGTTAAATATAGGATGAAATCTTCATTCAGGCTGGTGTCTGCTAACTGAGCCATTGTGACATCATCATTTGAAGCTGGTGGTTTTAATTTCAAAGTCTTTTCATGGTGTTAAATTTAATCAGTAATAAGTCGAGAAATAAAGCATGAAATGTTCAGATGAGATTATTCCCGCTTCAACGAGAATAATGTCAACCGGAATATGTAAAAATTTTATCGTTACCGCGTAGTTTTATCGCGAAGATGTAAAGACAACCACATATACACACACATATACAAATTAACAAGATCAGAGTTTTAATAAGTATATGATATATGTATACCTATATCTATATATACTATTAAAAGTCTTGTGTGTGTGTGTGTGTGTGTGTGATTGTATCTACGCCAAAACAGTACAAGTTAGCACAACATTTTTTTCAGATCCTTTTTCCCGTCATCGCCCTTGTCAAGTTTCCTTCAGATTTGATGTTATATTTCATGTTATTGCTATTTAAAGGTCTGAAAAAGCAAACTTTAAAAAGGTTTTTATTGTTAAATCCTTGCAGCCCCGGGTTACAACAAATGTTCATACAAAGTTGCAATCAAGGAACACTCTGTGCTTCCACCAAGATTTTCACCTGAATGGAATCTCACAGTCCCCTGACATTTGCAACAATGTTGTCATCATAGAACACTTACTCCTGCCAGCACAAAAAATCCTGGCAGCATGGAGGGAGGGTTTTAAAGTCACTGAATTTTGAATAAGGCAAACTAAGCAGTCCCTGCACAGTTGGGGGATATGGGTGAGTGCTGGCATCGTGCGTTGGGGGAACGGGTTGCATTGAGGAAATGGGTGAGTGGTGTGCAATATTGCCTTGGGGAACGGGTTGCGTTGGGGGACCAGTCCTTCCGTGGGGGCCATGGATGAGTGGCGCAATATTGCATTGGTGGACCAGTCCTCCCATGTGACAAAGGCCCAACGGGTCCCAGTTGGTCTAGTAAAATAATGGATTCAAATAGAGGTCTGTCTTGAAAATAAAGAGACCACCCAACACACATAGGAAAATAGAGATTTCAGGCCCATATACAAACTATCAGATGGTTCCTTTCTCACTGAACACAAACTCAACCCCAAGAACAATCTGTTGCTTTCATGGCTTTTGTACATTCTTTAGAGGTCCATTTTCTCAAATCACACTGATGACAACAAACTCTTTTTCCAACAACACATTTTTACAGTTGTTTCTGTGTACACTGGCACCTCACTTAACAATCAAGATGCATTCACAGGAGCAAGATTACTAACTGCATCAACTATACAAAAGACTAGTATGTAATGCACTCTTATTAGCTGAGGGAACATGACCATGGCAATGTTCGGCAAGCAGGTAAACTGGTACATTATGATACTTTATAACTCTTAGGTTTGTAATAACTCTTTATAAAAAAATATGACCTGGGACAAGAGCATTATACTCAATCAGAATTCTGTAGTGTAGTACAAAATGGTTTATTAATATAAGATAAAGTATACAATAAATACAAGAGAGCTTAAAATTCCTCCAAACAGTTTCAAAGGTGAGAGGGTGGTACATAAATGGGCCTGGAAATGTCTTACTATATTTCGTTTGACCAGACAACATCCATCTGTAGTACTGTAGACCTGTGCTCCAGAACTAGCTGCACTCTACCCAAACATGGTAAATGGTAGGGAATTGAGGAATGCTGTGGAACAGAGGGATCTAGGAATAACTGTGCATAGTTCCCTGAAGGTGGAATCGCATGTAGATAGGGTGGTAAAGAAAGCCTTTGGTGTGCTGGCCTTTATAAATCAGAGCATTGAATATAGGAGTAGGGAAGTAATGTTAAAATTGTACAAGGCATTGATAAGACGAATTCTGGAGTATGGTGTACAATTTTGGTCGCCTAATTATAGGAAGGATGTCAACAAAATAGAGAGAGTACAGAGGAGATTTACTAGAATGTTGCCTGGGTTCCAGCAACTATGTTACAGAGAAAGGTTGAACAAGTTAGGTCTTTATTCTTTGGAGCGCAGAAGGTTAAGGGGGGACTTGATTGAGGTCTTTAAAATGATGAAAGGGATAGACAGAGTTGACGTGGATACGTTTTTCCCATTGAGGGTAGTGAAGATTCAAACAAGAGGGCATGACATGAGAATTAAGGGACAGAAGTTTTTTGGGGTAACGTGAGGGGGAACTTCTTTACTCAGAGGGTGGTGGCTGTGTGGAATGAGCTTCCAGCAGAAGTGGTGGAGGCAGGATCGATTTTAACATTTAAGAGTAAAGTGGATAGGTATATGGACGTGAAGGGAATGGAGGGGTATGGTCTGAGTGCAGGTAGATGGGACTAGGGGAAAACAAATGGTCGGCACGGACTGGAAGGGCCGAGAGGGCCTGTTTCCGTGCTGTAATTGTTATATGGTTATATGGTTAAACCAGAAACAACACCGGCATATATCCAACAACGTGGAAAATTGCCCAAATATGTCTGTTCATAAATTGCAGGAAGAATCCAATCCGGCTAAGTACCAAATATTTTCTTAACAGTAAAGTATTGGATACTGTCAATGACAATGTTACCAAGTGGCATGTCAGTACCATGACCCACTCATCGATTCATGTCAGTATCATGACCCACTCATGGATGTGTTGTATCTGGACTTTCAGAAGGCTTTCGACAAGGTCCCACACAAGAGATTGGTATACAAACTTAAAGCACACGGTATTGGTGGTTCAGTATTGATGTGGATAGAGAACTGGCTGGCAGACAGGATGCAAAGAGTAGGAGTGAACGTGTCCTTTTCAGGATGGCAGACAGTGACTAGTGGGGTGCCGCAAGGCTCAGTGCTGGGACCCCAGCTATTTACAATATACATTAATGATTTGGACGAGGGAATTAAACGCAACATCTCGAAGTTTGCGGATGACACGAAGCTGGGGGACAGTGTTAGCTGTGAGGAGGATGCTAGGATGCTGCAGGATGACTTGGATAGACTGGGTGAGTGGGCAAATGCATGGCAGATGCAGTATAATGTGGATAAATGTGAGGTTATCCACTTTGGTGGCAAAAACAGGCAGTAGACTATTATTTGAATGGTGACCGATTAGGAAAAGGGGAGATGCAGCGAGACCTGGGTGTCATGGTACACCAGTCATTGAAAGTAGGCATGCAGGTGCAGCAGGCTGTGAAGAAAGCGAATGATATGTTGGCATTCATAGCAAAAGGATTTGAGTACAAGAGCAGGGAGGTTCTACTGCAGTTGTACAGGGTCTTGGTGAGGCCACACCTGGAGTATTGCGCACAGTTTACGTCTCCTAATCTGAGGAAAGACATTCTTGCCATAGAGTGAGTACAGAGAAGGTTCACCAGACTGATTCCTGGGATGGCACAACTTCCATAAGAAGAAAGACTGGATAGACTTGGCTTGTACTCGCTGGAATTTAGAAGATTGAGGGGTGATCTCATAGAGACTTACAAAATTCTTAAGGGGTTGGACAGGCTAGATGCAGGAAGATTGTTCCGGATGTTGGGGAAGTCCAGGACAAGGGGTCACAGTTTAAGGATAAGGGGGAAGTCTTTTAGGACCGAGATGAGAAAATCATTTTTCACACAGAGAGTGGTGAATCTGTGGAATTCTCTGCCACAGAAGGTAGTTGAGACCAGTTCGTTGGCCATATTTAAGAGGGATTTGGATGTGGCCCTTGTGGCTGAAGGGATCAGGGGGTATGGAGAGAAGGCAGGTACAGGATACTCAATTGGATGATCAGCCATGATCATATTGAATGGCGGTGCAGGCTCGAAGGGCCGAATGGCCTGCTCCTGCACCTAATTTCTATGTTTCTATGTTTCTATTCCCAGTTTAGTTCCAGACCTCATCACGGCCTTTGTTCAAACATCAAAGAGCTGAACTCCAGAGGTGAGAGGAGAATGACTTTCCTTGACATCATGGCAGCAGTCTTAAATAAAATGAGATAATTGGCATGAAAGAGAAAATGCTTGCACAAAGAATGCCAATTTTGCGATCATCTAAGGTCAACTAACCTAGCCCCATTGCTGCGAGAAGTCCTTGTGTCAGTGACCAAAGCCCAATTATCTTCAGTAGCATCATCAAATCATTTTCCTTTCATCATAAATTCTGACAAGAGATGTGCACTGATGATGAACAATATTAATTGCTATTTTCAGTGTCATAATCACACAGCAAGGAAGTAGGCCTTTCTGTCCTACACGTCCATTCCGACCAGGTTTTAGAACTGAGCCAGTCCCATTTGCCTGGATTTGGCTCATATCCCTCTAAACCTTTTATCCACACACTACCTGTCTATAAATGTATTTTAAATGTTGCCATTGTGTTCCATTTAGCTTCCTCTGGCAGCTCGATCCATATATGCACCACTCTCTGGGTGAGGAAATTGCTCATCAGATAATTTTTAAATATTTCCCCTCTCACCTTAAACCTCTAGTTCTGGACACATCTATCCTGAAAAATGTTCACTATGTTCCTTAATACTTCATGGGGTTCTACCATTCATGGCATGTTCTATTTTTACTAGATCTACTAAATTGCATCACCTCATTGTTATGAGGATTAACTACCATTTCCATGTATTGCTCTATCTACCAGCCACGTAATTTTGGTTTAGTTTAGATTAGAGATTCAGCATGGAAACAAGTCCACGTTGATCATCCGTTCACATTCATTTGAGTTTAGGTGCAAGGAGGTCCTTGTACAGGGCCCCGATGAGACCACACCTGGAGTATTGAGTGCAGTTATGGTCTCCTAATTTGAGGAAGGACATTTTTGCTATTTAGGGAGTGCAGTGTAGGTTCACCAGGTTAATGCCCGGGATGGTGGGACAGACATACAAGGAAAGAATGGGTCGACTGGGCTTGTATTCACTAAAATTTAGTAGAGGGGACCTTATATTGTAACATATAACATCCTTAAGGGATTGGACAGGCTAGATGCAGGACAAATGTTCCCCGTATTGGGGGAAGTCCAGAACCAGGGGTCACAGTTTAAGAATAAGGGGAAAGCCATTTAGAACTGAGATGAGGGAAAACGTTTTTACCCAGAGAGTTGTGAATCTGTGGAATTCTCTGCCACAGAAGGCAGTGGAGGCCAATGCACTGGAGGTTTTCAAGAGAGTTAGATTTAGCTGATAGGGCTAACGGAATCAAGGGATATGGGAAAAAAAGCAGGAATGGGGTACTGATTTTGGATGATCAGCCATGATCATATTGAATGGCGGTGCTGGCTTGAAGGGCCGAATGGCCTACTCCTGCACCTATTTTCTATGCTTCTATTCTTTGTTTCTCACTTTTTCCATCCATTCCCAAACATTAGAGGTAATTTAAATGTCAATTTACATACAAACCCTCGCGTCTTTGGGATGTGGGACAAAACTAGAGCACCCAGAGGAAACCCACGTGGTCACACGGAGAACGTGCACATTCCATACAACACTGTTGGTCAAGAGGGTAGGAGGATGAGGGGTGACCTTATATAGAAATACAATATCATGAGGGGTATCGATAAGGTGATGGCCACTCTTTTTTCAAGGGGAATAGAGTAATACTAGAGAACATCAATTTAAGATGAGAGGGCAAAGATTTAAAGGAGAACAGAGGATCAACATTTTCTCTCAGAGGGTTTTGGGTTTATGGAATCAGTTGCTAGGGGATGTGGTAGAATGGGGACAATTGAAAGAAAATTGGGCAGGTACATGGATAGGGAAGGTATATACGGATATGGGCCAAATGTATTCAAATTGGACCAGTTCACCTGCCCTGCCCTCGCCAATGCTCGATCACCTTTTCAATAAACTCAATTTTTAGACATGAAAAAAGCCATAGTGACTATTCCAAATCAGTACTTCCTTTTCAAATGCTGTTAGGTCATGGCTCTCAGTATCCTCTCAAATAACTTTCCTATCACCGATATGAGACTCACCGGCCTGTTGTTCCCTGGCCATGCAGCTTTTCTTATATAAAGGCATGGTTTTAGCCAGATTTCTGGTATTTCACCCATGGCTAACGACAATACAAATATCTCTGTCAGAGTAATTTCTTCCCAGCGATGTCAAAGGATACACATTGGTATCTTAATGTGATTTAAGACACTGGCACCTCATCTTTTGTAAAATGGATCATTATTCTCTTTCCTGACCTAGCTTCCGTGACCTTCGCTACAAAAAATATTCATTTAATACCTTATTCATTGATCCTTTAGGGGCATTATTCTTACCCTTAGTACATGTTTTATCTTAATATAATTCATAATCTCCTAGGATTCTGCTTTACCTCATCTGCGAAAGCTACATAATATCTTTTTCTTCCCTGATGATTTCCCTTTGAAGTGCACTCCTATGTCCTATATATTCCACAAGGGATTTGTTTGATCCCAGCTTAGTTTAGTTTAACGATACGACGCGGAAACAGGCCCTTTGGCCCACCGAGTCCACGCTGACCAGTGATCCCCACACACTAACACTATACTATATACACTAAGAACAATCTACATTTATACCAAGCCAAGCCAATTAGCTTACAAACATATACGTGTTTATAGAGTGGGAGGAAACCGGAGCTTCCTGGAGAAAACCCACGCAGGTCACGGAGAGAACGTACAAACTCCGTACTCAGGTCTATGGCACAGTAAGGCAGCAACACTATCGCTGCACCACCATGCTGTCCTATCTATAACTGGCATATACATTTTTTTTCCAGACCTGTGTGCCTTAATATCCATTGTCAACCAGGGTTTCTTAATCCTGCCAACTTGCCTTTTACTCTCATAGTAACAAGCAGGCCCTGAACTCCCCCTATCTCACTTTTAAAAGCCCTCCACTTATCAGATTTCCCATTACTTGCAAACAACCTCCCAATCAATTTTTTGCAAGTTCCTATCTAATGCCATCAAATTTTGTATTGCCTTTATCTTGTGGAACAGTCCTATCTTTCGCCACAACTATTTTAAAACTAATAGAATTATGGTCACTGCTCCCAAAGCACTCCCCTTACAACACTTGGTGTCAGTTCTATAACAGTCTGCAGACTCCTACTGTTCATTGTGGAAGTCCTACCCTGGTCTAACCTCCTGAAATGCAACACCTCACACTTGGCAGAATTAAACTCCATTTGCATTCCTCAACCCATTTTAGTGTCCTCTGCAAACATACTAACCATGTGTTGCATACAGTCATCCATTTTGTTTATATAGATGACTAGCAATAATAGGTCCAGCACCGACTGCTGAGGCATACCCTTGTCATGAGCCTTCAGTCCGAAAAATATCCTTCCAGCATCACCCTCAGCTTCCTATCTTAGAGCCAATTATATCTCCAATTAGTCAGCTCTCCCTGGATCACATACGATCTAACCTTCCAGAGTAACCTATCATGAAGAACCTTATCAAAGGCCTTGCTGAAGTTCATGTAGACTATGTCTACTACCCCCCCCCCCCCCCCCCCCACCCTTATCTACCTTCTTGGTTACTTCTCAGATTCCTCGAGAAAACAGTTAAATTATTCTGCTGGTATGCTCAGATGGTAATTATGGAAATGTCATTGTGGTGTTCTTCATCAACCCTAAACCATTATAATGTGCTTCGGAAAGGGAATTCCTTTCAAATTAATTCTCTATGCTTTATAAAGTCATCACTCCTCAGAAGAAAATGGTCAGCTGTTGTGGTCTGTTTACTGGAAAGTTGTTTGTAATTTCAGCATGGACAAGGCTTTCGGAGGTTATTTCAAATGAAATTACTGCAGATGAAGCATAGAGTGAGAGGCACATAGTAATGTCATAGCATGAACTCTGGTATCTGAACATCATAAGCAACTGGTGTAGGAGTGGCCTCTCATTTCCACAATTACATCCCTTGCCTGGGTTGAAATCTGTGAAGAGAATCTCAAAAAGGTCCTAACATCTCGAGGGATTCTTTCTTCACTGCATCTGTCAACACCCTTCTCCTATGCCACCAGCTGTACCTTTTCGTCCATCACGTTACATGTGATTTCAATGTCTAAATCACTGATGCAGAGACATTGAAATAACATATGAGATGATGATGGGCATGAAGACGAGCACAGAGTTTTTTGTGGGATCTATTCAACACCGTACAACATTCCCACCCCTCATATGGGCGGATGTTCACAATAGATCATGGTATAGCCTTTTACCATATCTGTATTTTTTCCAAAATGAAACCAAGTAGTAATACGAAACACACAAAAACAGCATTGATAAATCGTGTTCATAATATTTATAAGATATATAAAATTAAAACGGCCATTTTGTCATTGTGTATTTTGTCAGACTAACTGCTTCATTCTGGTGCCAAATAGATCTCATGATGGTTGGAGCTGGTATGTGAGAAACAAGGCAACAAAATGTGAAACAAAAAGCATGGATTGTCAAATACGAATTTTTGGAGGAAGGTTGGTCTGTTACATTTAGGAAACTTTATTCTCCTTCCAATTTTCTGCTCAAACTGTGTTGTGGTTAATGTGGTTCATTTTGCTGTTTCTTCCTTTACTGAGTCCTATTGGCAAGCAGAAATGTTCAGACATTTCAAGATAATGGATTATCTTCGAAAATACAAGGAATAGTCATAAATATGGGGTACAAAAATGTCATTTATTAAGATTGATTTGTATTGTCACTTCAGGAAGCCTATTGAGTGTACATTTTGCTTCTATCAGTTACCAACACAGGATACATAAACCTGTGCTGGAAACTGCTAGCAAATGGAAGTCATCCAGAAATCCCTTTGTTTGGTGCAATGGATGATTAAGTAGTTTACTGCAACATAATTATGCTGATTGAAAATGGATTTAAGGAAATGGATTGTCAAATGTAATGAATGGGCTAATTCATTTTCTAAGGGATACATGCATTGATGGAATTTTCTTGATTCTTCTATTCATGATTTGAAACTCAAACACAGCAGCACAACAGGGATTTTTTTCTGTGCTGGCTAAATTCTTTATTGACCATCCTTATGTTGAACATGTGATACAAATTCACTTTCTTCCAACATAAAGTGTTTTTTTGAAGATATCTTTACTATGGTCAAGCCTGCGGTTTGCTTAGTTTTTAAACTAAGAAAATGTCAGGGTCAACTGTGTGAAATATATTTTGTTTTACAGCAACAAGGAAGTAATGCAGATGCACTGACTGTCACAAGTTCAACATTTATACTAACTAATTAAAACTTATTTGATCTGCACTGACTGGACTTAAGTGAAAATTTAGCTCAATATTTCTCAACAATATTAAATGAGGAAACAGAGTAGCCACTCAAAATGAATGGAGATGAATTAATTACAGACAGTATTAATTGTGATTATATGAGAAAATATCTATGCTATGAAAGAAATGTATAAGTAGATGAGTGAGTTCAAATAATAAAAACACACAATGCAACAATCCTTTTACTGGCAATGCTCATCAACATACCAGAACCGTTTTGTTTGCCTTCTGAAAAATAGATTAACCAATAGGGGGGTTAAACACAATTAACTATTGTACTTTTAGTACACATCAAATCATTTAAAGTCATTGCCTTCTTACAAATGCTTAAAAAAAATCACGCCATTAATTTTAAAGCATACACACATTCTGCGGATGTTAAGTATTCAACTCACACGAGAAACCCTCACCTGTAAATGCACTGGATCTTGAGAATGTCCAGTATTATAAAATGTATCAAGCAAAATCAGACAATCTTTCAAAGTATTATTGAACATGCATTGCAGATTTTAATTAACCACAAAAAGCAACTATCTGATCAAAACAATAAAATGGAGATTTGAAAATATCAAAATAAGTTATTTGTTCATATTTGTTTCTTTTAGACAATTGTAGTTTTAGAATTCCACATTAATTGGTGTAATTTTTTGCTGCCACAGAATCCTGCCTTGCTCTTCAGGGATGTGATGATTGAGATTCCTTCCTTAAATTTTAATGTGTGTTCCAGAAAGAAGGTTTGTGATTTTTCATTTAGAAATAGTTAATATAAAATTTCACAAATCAATGGCAGCACAGTGACACAGCTGGTAGAGATACTGTTTCACAGCGCCATAGACCCGGGTTCGATCTTGCCCTTGGGTTCTGTCTGAGTGGTGTTTGCATGTTATCCCTGTAACCGTGTGGATGTGGGTGGAAACTAGGTCATGTCGATGCTTTGGCACCGACCGTGCAAGAGCTGGCTGCTCTTGAAAAGGAGGCGCAGTCCTCTTTCTTACAGTTTGGCTTTCTTCCCAACCCATTGTTCAAGCACTTTTGATTGCAACATGCGCCTTAATTTAGTTCAACAAAGAAACTGACAAGTTGCTAAAGAACAAGTTGCACATCAACGTGCTCTAGTTTCCACCCACATCCCAAAGACATGTGCAAATCGCCCTAGTGTGTAAGGAGTAAATTACATAGAACCAGTGTGAATGGATTATCAATAGTTGGCGTGAAATTCGTGGGCCGAAGGGACTGCTTCCATGCTGTATCTCTAAACTAACTGAAACTAAACAAAGGAATAGTATTGTGAATCAGTCTGTTAAGATTCTTTGCTGTTGTAATTTTGTAATTCTTATTACTGATAAGCAGTCTAACTTCGATGTTTTCAGTATCTGCAGTTCCTTCTTAAACATTTAGCTGGAGGAGAGCTTGTTCTGATGAATATGTAAAAGGCCCGATTCCATAATCCTCACTAACATATTCGAAAATGTATTTGTGAAGTTATTGAGAGAGTTCCCAACACAGTGCATGCTATCTATCGATTCCAAAAATATTCCGCAATTTGGAATTGTATGTTTAAATCATTTGTTACATTTTCATATTGTGACTGGAGGAAAGTTGTGTTCTCCCCTGAAATATAAGAGGTGTGTGTCTTACACAGTCCCTTATCTGTTGCTTTAATATTTCATTAGAAAATGTGTATCCACTACGCCAGGGAAAGAAATATCATGGGCTCTCAACATGTACTACTTAATTTGTTATCTATTTATACAATAGAACCAAGAATCTGAGAACAAGTCCACTCAACTGTTCTCTCAGCTGAAGACAGCGTGCCATACTGACAGGGAGAAAACTAAATTAGCAATTTTAAGAGTTTCACTTTTTGGTGTGTTTTTGAACAGAGTAAAACAATTTTCAACTAACCCCCAGAAAGGGATTGTCTGAAAATTATTGTGGCATGATCACTGGATGGCAAATTGAGTTTAATGCATTTCGCCTTATGTGTTCTTTTGAACAACCAATTCAGAAAGAGCAAATCAATTTTGAGACTAAAGATTTTCAAATCTCAGAGCATCTGAACTGCGTAGATTTATTAAGCAAAGGGACAGGGATCAGATGCTGTTTTGTTGGTTTTGACCTACACAGAAATCATATGAAAAAAACAAGATAAAAGCTAAACAATGATTTACCACGTTCACGTTTGATGACTGTAGATGAGAGAAAAGTGAAAAAGAAAAAAAGGACGAAAAATGAGTTAAAAATAGGAAACTGAAATACAATCACAATCATTCAGTAAATATTATTGAACGAAAATCAACTCAAGAAATTATAAACTAGAAAATGTTGTACAGTTAATTGATCTTCTACAAAGTTAAAAAAGGAAGTAAACAAAATAAACTCTGGAAATAAAATTAGGATATTAGGTCTTGAGATGAGATTGGCAGATAGCCCAGTACAGCAATATTTTTAGGATTTCAAGGAAAAGGCCTAATTCTTCGCATATTTATAACGATTCAAACTTGTAATTTCCTTATTTCAAAACTCACCATAATGAATGGCTACTTACTGGTTCCCTCTTCTGTGACCATTCCTAGACCTTCAGCCTTATTCTGTCTTTCAAATGCGTTGAGATCCAGAACACTGTTAAGAAATAGTTAAAAGGTAAAAAAAAAGATTTCATTATGCCTGGAGCTTAGCCTTTGAAATTATCCTTTGCTGGGGCAGTTACATTTTTCTTTTTATTTCAGTGGAGACAATAGTTATGAGAATAATCTTAGATTAATATTTGAAGTTACTCTTTGATTTATCAAGTTAAGAATTTTTTTCTCATAAAAATAATGTAGTTCTATTATAAAGGTACTATAGTGATGTCACAATATTTTTTATTTTGTAACTTTTTAGACAATGCAATATTTCTAATATTGAGTATTATAAGTTATAGTAATAAAGTTTGGCAAAACTAATTTCCCTTAAAACATCCTGTTATGTATTTGGCAATTGGTGCCTTGATGCTTAAATGCAGTAACTACAGCAAAGGGGAATGCAGAAGGGAGAATGACTTTGAGCAGATCTGGCAAGAAAAGTTCCAGATCTGGAATGTATCATTTTGGCATAGTAGCAGCAATCAGGCCAAATTACTTGCAATCAAAGGCAAGAGTACTGACAGAGCAGCAGCTACATGATCAGATATACTGTCACATTAAAAACAGAGCCTCTCTTGTCCCTTGACCAACAGATCAGCAGTGCTGAGTTGGAAGGAACTGCAGATGCTGGTTTAAACCGAAGATAGACACAGAATGCTGGAGTAACTCAGCGGGACAGGCAGCATCTCTGGAGAGGAATGACTGACATTTTTGGTCGAGACCCTTCTTCAGACAGTGCTGTGCTGTTTGGACTGCTACTCTGCAAATACCTTTCAACAAGGTAAACCACAATGATGACACCATCAAAGTAAGAGACAATTCTCAGCCTCCACATCAGCATCAGTTGGGCACCTTCATCTTATGTTGGACATAAATTAAGACATGAGACATCAGATGCTGGGTCTGAAGAGCGTCGATGAAGTGGCCCATCACTTTGTGGCAGAGATTATTGCTGGGTAACTCCTTGTTAATTGATGTTGTCACAGGCATTGTGGTAGGCCAGACAGACATTTTATGCAGCTTACCCATCAATTTTTTTGCTGGAGGTGGCCTCATCAAGATCCTCACCAAAGTCCTGCAGACCAAAACTCATGCGCAACTTTTACTTTTGCTTTTGGTAATCTGGCTGTTGTATTAACCGTTCTTTTTACATTTATTATCAGCCCTGATGCCTGAAGTTGTATTTTTCTTCTTGATTCCATCTTTAAGCTAACCTAAAAATCACTGAAAGTTTTAGGAGCTGAGAAAAATGCTGCAGGTAATAATAATTTGACTAAATCATGCCTGTCTTTAGAATCTTCTCAATTCCAGCGGGTACAAACCTAGGCTGTCCAACCGTTCCTCTTAAAATAACCCATGCATTCCAGAGCAATCTAGTTAATGGTCCTGAACTGCTTACAACACAATTACAGAGACCATGGGCAGGAGCAGCCAATACTCAAAATCTGTCTTGGTCTACAAAAGGCATGCTAATGGTCACTCAGCATCTTGTTTTTTTTAAAAATATACTTTTATTAGAGGTAAACAATACATTGGCAAACACATATGGTAGAAACATTTAGTGTACATCAATCATACATTATTAATATTATCAATTGAATCATTCTGCCTCTAATAGTTTTTTGTTTTTTTATAGATTAAGAGTAATAAAAAAGAGAAAAGAAAAATCAAAAAAATCATAAGGAATGGAATAATTTACCATTAATACATCATTGGAGATAAGATCAAGGAATATAGAGTATAACTATTCATCTGATCCTGAGTCCAAGTTTCTGTTAGGTTCCCCTGCCGAACCAATCTACCCTTTCAAATAATCGATGAATGAAGACCATATTCTAACAAAAAGTTCTTGTTTGTCCATTAAGGCAAATCTGATTCTTTCCAGGTGTAGGGTCTCCGACATTTCCATAATCCACATTTTAATTGTGGGGGTTATAGGACCTTTCCAAAATGTTAATATTAATTTCTTCCCAATTATTATACTGTAATCTAGGAAATTTCTTTACAATTTGCAAAAGTATGCGTTAAGTTAGCCTCCAGATGCTGACATTTATCACAAGACATGTGGAAAGACATGTGGAAAGACTCTATTCAGTTATACTTTAGAGTAATGTAATCTGTGTCATACTTTAAATTGTATTAAAGCATATCAGCATCTTCTAAACTTAGCTGTGCATCAGGTAGGTGTTGTTCAGTTGTGGCATTCCCATCGTTAAGTCAATAAGTTGCAGATTCAAATTCCATTCTTAATACTTGATTGCAATGATCTAGTGCAGTGTGAATACCAGACCTATCGTCCTTACAATGTGATAGTCCGCTCACAAAAGAATGAAACCCTTCTCCCCAGACTCCCTTCCATGGCCATGGTAATTATCCCCCCAAACATCACCAAAACAGTCTTCTTCTTCGAGTCCGTTGCAATCTCAGATGTCGTTCTGCTAATATCTGGTGCAGGTCACAGTTGGTCAGGTCGGTTCAGCCAGGTCCTGGGGGCTGCACTGGGGGGCGTCGTCACACTCCAGTAGGTGGGACATTGTCTGTACTGCTCCATAACTGCATGTGTCTTCTGCCTGATAGTTCCATGCTTTCATAAGTGCTTTGCACCTCCCCTGCTCCACTCGTAATCTGTTGAGGGTCTTCCAGATTGGCCATGGGAGGTCGTGCCCGCTGGCGAGGCATTCAGTCGGAGTGATTCCTCCCTCCATCCAGTTGTGGGCTCGTGTGTTGAGCTGGTTCCATTCATCTTTCCAGATGTTGGTCCTTGCTGTTTCTTTGGTTGTCTGGAGAGGTGGGACAGTCTGCAAGAAATTGGCTCTGGATTTCAGTCGGGGTGGAGGTGCTGTGTGTCCGTGCAGGGGGTGCCTGGTATTGATTTCCTGTGCTCTCCGCTCGTCTTGGGCGACGATGGATCGTCTGATAGGGGGGGGGGGGCAATACCAGCTAGAGCGTAGAGGCACGGGACTGGCGTTGTCTTTATGCATCCCGTGATAATGCGGCAGGTGTCGTTGAGGGCTGTGTCAACCAGTTTGGTGTGGTGGGAGCGGCTCCAGCTTGAGCACGCGTATTCAGCTGTGGAGAAGCACAGGGCTAGGGCAGTTGCACGGATGGTTGGTGGATCAGCGCCCCACTTTGAGTTTAACAGTTTGTGCAGGATGTTTTTGCGAGTGTTGACCTTGGCTTTGGTGTTCTGAAGGCGGGTTTTGAAAGAGAGTGTCCTGTCGAATGTGACTCCGAGGTGGAAGTGGTTGGAGAGTTTGTGGCCATCCCATGAGACGCTCAGTTGTTTTCCTGCATCTCGATTTTTAAGGTGGAAGCTGCATAGTTGGGTTTTTTGATGGGTTGGGTTTCAGGTGGTTGTTATTGTAGTAGGTTGTCATTTCTTGGAGGGCGCTTTCCAGGACAGACTCGATCTTCTGGAAGTTCTCCTGTTGGGTGGTGATGCAGAGGTCATCAGCATAGATGAAGCGGCAGCATTGTGGGGGAAGTGGTTGGACGTTGGTGCAGATGTTGAAGAGGAGGGGGGCCAGTACGCTGCCTTGTGGTGGGCCATTCTTTTGGGCTTTCCATTTGCTCTTCTTGTCGTGTAGTTGAACGAAGAAGCGCCTGTTGTTGAGAAGGCTTTTGATGACTTGGCACAGGTCGAGGTCACCAGTCGTGTCAAAAAGTTTGCTGATCGTGGTGCGGTGCTGGACAGTGTCGTAGACAGCGGTGAGGTCTATGAAAGCTGCTTCGGTGATGAGTTTGTACTCAAAACCGTCCTCAATGTGTTGGGTGAGGTTCAGTAGCTGCCCGGCACAGGAGCGGCCAGGGCGGAAGCCAGCTTGTTCTTTAGTAAGCTTGGAGTCTATAAATGGCATAAGGCGTTGGAGTAGTAGCCTCTCGTACAGCTTGTAGGTGATGCAGAGGTGACCAAAACAGTGCCTGCTTATTATTGTTTTACAATGTTTTGAAATTTACAATGTTAAAAGGTTATTCTATAACATGTGTTTCCATAACGTTAATTGCATATAATGTAAGTTTGCATTTGTATTACACAGGCAGAACTCATTAAAACCCAATTTTGATACTGTTTTGGAAATTAACAAGCAGAAAAAAAAGGTGCCTTGGTTAAAAAACAGTCCAGAGAAAAGGATACTGTTTCCATAGACACCACTGTCTCTTAAGAATACAGCTGCTATTTATACAGCTGCTATTTTTACCGCTGCTGGCAATTGAAATTGAAGTGATGCTTTCTATTGACACTTATGCAACAATACTGTATTAAACATTGTAACATACAGCCCTTAGTATTCTGGCAGGATTGTCTATTCTCCCATCTTATTTGTGTGCTGAATGGAATCACTTGCTGAATCCCTCAGAAAGGATGAGAGCATAAGAGTGGTGACATTGCCAGGCAGTGGGGGCACTCAGGCCAAAACTGCCCTGTACATGGAAGATGCTGTGGTCTTTTGTTTGGATCCACAGTTGGTCCACAGATTGATCAGCATTGGCGAACAATTTCGATTGGCATCGGCATCGTGCACATCTCTGAAGATGTTTCCTGGTCCGAGAACACTGATGCAATTATTAAGAAAGCACATCAGCGCCTCTACTTCCTGAGAATATTATGGAGAATCGGTTTGTCAAGGAGGACTCTCTCCAATGCTACAGGTGCACAGTAGAGAGCTTGCTGACAGGTTGCATTATGGCTTGGTTCGGCAATTTGAGCGCCCTGGAGAGGAAAAGCCTACAAAAAGTAGTAAGCACTGCCCAGTCCATCATCGTCTCTGACCTCCCTCTCATCGAGGGGATCTATCACAGTCGCTGCCTCAAAAAGGCAGGCAGTATCATCAAGGACCCACACCAGCCTGGCCACACACTCATCTCCCCACTACCTTCAGGTAGAAGGTACAGGAGCCTGAAGACTGCAACGACCAGGTTCAGGAATAGCTACTTCCCCACAGCCATCTGGCTATTAAACGGACAAAACTCTGAACACTAATAGCCCATTATCTATTTATTTGCACTTTATCAGTTTATTTATTCATGTGTGTATATATTTATATAATGGTATATGACCACACTGATCTGTTCCGTATTCATGCTTACTATGTTGCAATGCTATGCTGCACTAACAGCTGTCTCACTGGTGCCGTTTCACTGGTGGGGACGAAGGGTTTGCTGGTGCACCCCTAGAATTAGGGGTGGGGTTGGAAGTCGGGGCTCTAAATGGCTAGGGAGATGTGCAAGCTGGGGTGGCATTGGCAAGACTGTCTGCTATATCCAAAATGCATTACAAAGGGGTCCTGAGATGGGGAAAGATTCTATTTCATACAGTGCAAATCCACACAGAATATTTTTTAAACAGCATAAGGCAGACGTAAGTACAAACCTCAGAAACTGAAATGAACAGCAGTAGCTTTAGTTTTATACGGGGGATTTTAAGTATTTCTGTCTCTCTTGATGTTACCACGTCTGTCACATTGTGTACTGTGCACTGTTAAATGAAAATACACTTTGCAAAATTTTCATTAGGACCCTTCCCCAGTAGTTTGGGGAAAAACATTATGTTTTATTAGAATGGAAATATATATATTTACAAATACTGACAGTTATTACTGAATTAATGCTTGAATGTCAAGATATTTAATGCTCCTTCTTAGGATAAGCTGACATTTTGTAACAATAGATGTAGGAGAGAGGGCTGACTGCACCAACATTCCTGGGCAAGAAAGTTGTGCTGGCACTGTGCAGCTTATGACACGTGCAGAAACTGGCTGAAAACACAGAATTGAGAGGAACAATGTTCTTAAAAGGCTCCGAATGCAGCTCTGGGATTTACTGCATGACAGGAGTCAATAGGTCCTGCCACCTGGGGTCTTTGTTTATCGGAAGAGGTAGCTTCAGCATAACTGTTGAGCTTTGTCCCAAGAGGCGTTTTGAAAAGATTGACGAGAAAGTGTTGTTTGTTTACACACTGCTTAGCGTTTTGCTAAAAGCAGGTGCTGGGAAGTTAATAGGCTTTTATTTCCTCACTTAAAATGTGCCTCCAATTTCATTGTAATCGACCAAAGGTGTAATCTTAAAATCATGAAGGGTCTATGTTCTATAGATAAGGTGGATGTTTTTTTCTCAGGCCGCAAGAGTGAAAAAAAAGCCAAAGGTTTAAGATGCGAGGGAAAAAGATTTAAAGCAGCTAAGGGGCTATCTTTTCACACAGGGGATGGTGGATATATGGAACAGCTGCCATAGGAAGTGGGAGAGGCAGAAAGAGTTACAATGTTTAAAAGTCATTCGACAGGTACAAGGATAGGAAAGGTTTAGCGAGATATGGGTCATTTGAGGCAAATGGGATTCGCTTAGGAAGGCAACTTGATCAGCATGGGCCCGTTGGGCTGAAGGGCCTTTTTCCCTGTTGTACAATGACTCAAATCGAGTCAAGAATGTTTTATTGGCATACTAGACCAAGTGCAGGCCCGTTGGGTCTGCTCCCCCAATGCATGATTCCACCACTCACCTCCTCCCCCAACGCAATATTGCACCACTAACGCATAGCCCCCAACTGCGCATGCACGGCTCATTTCTCCTCATCCCCCAGCACTCCCTCCCCCCTTCACCCTAGGAGAGGAAGGGGGTGTAGAGAGGGAGGGGGGGTGGAGGGGGAGGGGGCGTAGAGAGGGAAGGGGGCAGAGAGGGGGGAAGTGTGGAGAGTGACGGGGTAGAGAGGGACACGGAGGGGGGTAGAGAGAGAGGGGTAGAGGGAGAGGGAGGGGATAGAGTGGGGCAAGGAAGGGTAGAGAGGGAGAGGGCGAGGGAGGGAGAGGGAGGGGGTAGAGAGGGAGGGGCTAGAGAGGGAGGGGTTAGAGAGGGAGGGGGTAGAGAGGGAGGGGGGTAGAGAGGGAGGGGGGTAGAGAGGGAGGGGGGTAGAGAGGGAGGGGCAGAGAGGGAGGTGCATAGAGGGAGGGGGAGTAGAGATGGAGCGGGAGGGGGCAGAGAGGGGGAGGGGGATAGAGGGAGGGGGGGCAGAGAGGGAGGGAGGTAAAGAGAGAGAGGGGAAGAGGGAGAGGGAGGGGGTAGAGTTGGAGAGGGAGGGGGTGGAGAGGGAGGGGGGCAGAGAGGGTGGGAGTAAGGGTAGATAGGGAGGGGGCATCTCCACCCCTTCCCATCTCCCTCCTCCACGCCCCACCCCCTCCTCCTCATTTCTCTCATCCTCCTCCCCTCACCCATTCCCTGCACCAGGACCTACCCAGGTTGTAGAGCAGCGTCATGGCCTGGAACTCGGCCCGGCCCTGGCTGTGGACTCCAGCCGACAGCTCGGCCGCCGCCTGGAATATGATGCAGGCTACAACCTCATCTCCGAGCTCGTCCCTGACTCAGGCTTGTCCTTGGTTCCAGCGGCGGCTTCTTTTACGACCCCTGTCACGGCCCCATCCCATGCCCCAGACACAGCTCTCACTCCTGCTCGAGCACCAGGCTCGGCTCCAGCAATGGTCCATGGCACCACCCTCGCCACCAGGTGTCGGGCGCCGGCAGCCGCTGCCACTTATAGCGCTCGCAGTCCTTGGATCCAGCGGTGGCTTCTTTCTCGGCCCCGGTTACGGCCCCATCCCAAGCCCCAGGCAAGGCTCTCACTCCGGCTTGAGTACCAGGCACGGCTCCAGCCAGGGCCCGTGGCACCACCGCCGTGACCGGACGTCAGACGCCATCAGCCGCCGCACGAGCACTGGAGTGCCCCTCCCTTCCGGAGTGTCCCGTCCTGCCTTGTGAGTGCATTGTGATGTCACTCAGGTCTTTTCTTCCAAAAAGGGTGAGTTTTCGGGCTGTTTTTAAAACTTTAAACGATTAAAAACTGCAGATAGGTGGGATTGCAATGGGAAGATGTTTATCGCCACGACGGGAAAAATGTGATTAGATTGTGTGGAAATGGGAAGGCTGTGGCCTAGAGTTAGGAAGAAAATAAGAAAACTAACCAGATTGACACACACACACATGGCCAGAGAGAGTTTTATAATAATACTAGACTAAGTGCAGACCCGTTAGGTCTGCTCCCCCAACGCACCCGTTCCCTACCCATAGCCCCCACGGGAAGAGTAGCCCTCCGACTTAAGCCGTTCCCAATCGTAAGGTTCCAGCACTCCACTGCTTCTCTGAGCAGTGAGCTTTAAAAGATTATTCGAATTGCACTTCCCCTGCATGTTGCAAATGCAATTTGCCCTCCCCCTCCTGTGAGGTGAAAGGTACTGTGTTCCTGCTAGCCGAGCCATTGCGACGTCATCAGTCGTTCTAAATTCAAAGTCTTTGTTTTTTTAAACTTTAATCAGTAATGTCGAGAAATAAAGCATAAAATGTTCAGTGAAAGTGATCTCTGCTGAGAGGGGGAAAATGTGAATCAAAATATGTAAAAATCTTGTTAAAGTTGACATTTGTAAAACCTTAATCGCGAATAACGAAAAATATAGCATGAAATCTTCAGTGAAGCTGATCACTGCTAGCTGAGCCATTGAGACATCATCAGTGAAAGCTGGTCATTTTACATTCAATGTCTTTTGATGTGTTAATCAGTAATCAGTCCAGAAATAAAGCATAAAATGTTCAGATAAGGTGATCTTGGCCTAATATGAACCAGAATATGTAAAAATGCTATCGTACTGCATAGTGTTTTTACGAAGATGTAAAGACAACCACATATACACACACATATACACTCATACAAGATCAGACTTTTGAAAGGTCAATTTAGGTCGATCAAAGGGAAATGTCGTTTCGATCGGATGCAGTAGTGGGATATTATCTTAATAGTGGGATCTCTCAGCCACAGCAAAACTGGTATTAGGACAGGGCGTATAATCAGTTAAGGCCTCTGACATTGACATGCTTTTTTCAAAACCAATCAATAATTTAGCATTATATTTCAGTCATTTAACTGAAAGTGCACCATACAAACATTTCAGCCTACATGTCCAACTCTTTATTCAGCGCTCATCCATTTACTGCCACTTAGTCCCCAGCCTACTAAATCTTGGAAATTTAAGTAGACCCAAGGAACTGCAGATGCTGGTTTACCAAATGAGACACAAAGTACTGGAATAACTCAGCGAGTTAGGTAGCATCTCTGGAGAACATGGATAGACAACGTTTCGGGTTGGGACCCTTCGAATGTTGCCTATCCATGTTCACCAGAGATGCTGCCTGACCTGCTGAGTTATTCCAGCAATTTGTGTCTTCGTTGGGAATTCAAGTGTTTGTCCAGATGCTTCATAGAGTCATACAGCAAGGAAACAAGCCTTTTGGCCCAACTCATCCATGCTGTCCAAGATGCTGTCAAGCTCGTCTTATTTGCCTGTGTTTGGCCACTAATCCTCCAAGCCTTTCCTTTCCATGCTCTTAGTCCAAATATTTTTTAAATGTCGTTATTGTACATGCCTCGACAACTTCTTCTGGCAGCTTATTCCATATGCCCAACACTTTGTGTGTGAAAAAGTTGCCCCTATTAAATGTTTCCTCCCATTTTCAAGTTACAGAGTCATGGGTGTTAAATGTTGTGAAAGCAGTATTCTGTCATTTGAACTTTTCAACAGAAGTGCGAATTGATCAAGTAGTAAATTATTTATGCTCATATCTGTGGAATCAATTGATAGGCCAGACTGCAGAACTTTCTCGTTCAGTGGACACGGAATTGAGAACTCGCCGTGTTCAAAATGCAGCAGTACAGAGAAGAACCACAAACTCACTCACCTGCAGGTTTGCATGAGAGTTTGCATACTTTGAAAGAAACCAGTCTCTCTTTTCTCCTTCAGATAGTCTAGCATTTTCTAAACAAAGAGCAGAACCGGTAGACAATCACATTTTGCTGTAATAATCAACTTTTCATTTTTAATTATTTCTCTCATGGAAGACAAACATTTATGGCTTAACCAAAATGAGATGAATAACCTTTCAAATTAATCAGTTTGCCAGGCCTCTTCAGAGAGCAGTTAGAAGCCAATCCCATTGTTGTGGAACTCAGGAACTAGACCAAGAATTCATTCAATCATAGAGTTGTACAGCATGGAAGTAAACCATACAGTCCAATTTGTCCATGATAGCCAATGAGTACCTTTCTGCTTTTACCCCATTGTCCAGCATTTGATCCACAGCTCTCTATGCCTAAGCAATTCAAGTGTTCTTCTAGACATTTCTTAAATACTGTCAGTGATTTACTAGAATGTTGCCAGGGTTCCAGCAACTCTGTTACAGAGAAAGGTTGAACAAGTTAGGTCTTTATTCTTTGGAGCGCAGAAGGTTAAGGGGGGACTTGATTGAGGTCTTTAAAATGATGAAAGGGACAGACAGA
This sequence comes from Okamejei kenojei, assembly GCA_035221665.1. Taxonomy (NCBI): domain Eukaryota; kingdom Metazoa; phylum Chordata; class Chondrichthyes; order Rajiformes; family Rajidae; genus Okamejei; species Okamejei kenojei. The sequence continues at coordinate 13,250,238 of CM069171.1, read as the reverse complement.
GTTGATGTGGATACGTTTTTCCCATTGAGGGTAGGGAAGATTCAAACAAGAGGGCATGACATGAGAATTAAGGGACAGAAGTTTAGGGGTAACATGAGGGGAAACTTCTTTACTCAGAGGGTGGTGGCTGTGTGGAATGAGCTTCCAGCAGAAGTGGTGGAGGCAGGATCGATTTTAACATTTAAAAGTAAAGTGGATAGGTATATGGACGTGAAGGGAATGGAGGGGTATGGAGGGAATGGAGCAGGTAGATCGGACTAGGGGAAAACAAATGGTCGGCACGGACTGGAAGGGCCGAGAGGGGTTGTTTCCGTGCTGTAATTGTTATATGGTTTATATGGTTATATGATGCAGTTACAACAACTCTTCCAGCTGTGTTCTCCAGTTCTCTGGGTGAAGAAGATCCCCCTCATAATCCCTCTGCATTTATTGCCCCTTACTCTAAATCTATGCCCTCTTATTTAGTCCAATACAGAAAAATGTTTCCTGCAGTCCACCTCATCTCTGCCACTCATCATTTTATATACCCGGGTCATGTCTCCGGTTAACATACTTACCTTATCCAGTCTCTACTCACAACTGAACTGCTCCCTCACAAGCAACATCCCAGTGAATCACCTCTGCATCATCTCCTGCACTATCACATCCTTCCTAGAGTTCGATGACCAGAACTGCATGCAGTACTCTAGCTGGGGTCTGCCTAAGGTTTTATAAAGTTGAACATAACCTCCCAACTTATGTATTACGCCTCGACCAATAAAGGCCAGAATTCTCTATGTCTTCCAAACCACATTATCTAACTGCATTGCAACCTTCAAAGATCTATAGTCTTGCACTGTGACGTCAATCGATCTTTGAAGTCTGAGCTTCATCTGTACTACCAAAATGCATCATCTCTCACTGTCTGGATTAAAACCCATCTGCCATTTTTCAGTCTATCGTAATAAAACATTGATTTCTTATTGCATATATGACTACCCACCAAGAACTCTGCTAACTTTTACATCGTCCGTCAACTTATTGACCTTGCCGCTCACATCCAAATCCAATCATTCATATCAATAAAAAACAGGGGTCCAGGCACCAATCCTAATAAGACTCCACTAGTCACAAGCATCCTATCGAAAGACAGCCCTCAACTATTACTCTGTCCCCTATTGCCAAGCCAATGTTGGATCCAATTTGCTCACTTGACCTGGATCTCATTGTCGCAACTCCAATGTGCGATCAGTCAGAGACTTTCATAGCGAGCGGATTTGAGCATAGGAGCAAGGAGGTCCTACTGCAGTTGTACAGGGCCGTGGTGAGACCACACCTGGAGAATTGTGTGCAGGTTTGGTCACCTAATTTAAGGAAGGACATTCTTGTCATTGAGGAAGGGCAGCGTAGGCTCACCATGTTAATTCCCGGGATGGCGAGAATGACATATGATGAAAGAATGGTACTGGAATTTAGGAGAATGAGAGGATATCTTATAAAAACATATACAATTCTTAAGGGATTGGACAGGCTAGATGTAGGAAAAATGTTCCTGATGTTGGGGGAGTTCAGAACCAGGGGTGACAGTTTAAGAATAAGGGGTAGGCCATTTAGGACTGAGATTCGGAAAAACCTTTTCACCCAGAGAGTTGTGAATCTGTGGAGTTCTCTGCCACAGACGTCAGTGGAGGATAATTCACTGGATGTTTTCAAGAGTTAGATACAGCTTTCAAGGGAAATGGGGCAAAAAGCAGGAACGTGGTAGTGATTTTGAATGATCAGCCATGATCATATTGAATGGCGTTGCTGGCTTGAAGGCACCTATTTTCTATATTTCTAAAGTCTTTATTAATGTCCATGTAAATCACATCTACCACCCTGCCACAGCAGATCTCCGTACATTTGTAAATTATTTCCTTATTACTTAATTTACCTGATCAGCTTAATTTGAATTATCTTCCTGCCAAAATAGAACTTGAACCTTGAAATATTTTCTCTATGGAGTATTGACCTGGTCCTGATTAAAAGCCAGTCATTTCCACGTGCAAGCTAGCATTCCCTGTATATATATAGCACATTACTGTCACATAACTGTTTGACATTTATGATAATAAATAAGACATTCAGCATAAACAGATTGTATAAAGAAGTAATAATAATGTATCATTTTCTACCTGTTGGACTTCATTATTACCGCCATTCAGAATGGAAATACCAAGCTTTAGAGTTGAGGAAACCATTGCACCAGGCTCACCTGTGAAATGGAGCAGAAGGAAAATTGCGGCAAGTTATCTGTAATTTAAACAAAGCTAGTGCATCGGCAACAGCAATGTCACCTAGCACATTCCACATTTTAGTTTAGTTTCTTTTGCGAAGTTAAATGCGAGCTCCAAATCCGCTGACAGTTTTGTTGTTATATTTTTCAGGTTTATATGGAATGTAAAATAAACTATTTAAAATGCACTAGTCTGGAACTTGCAGCAGAGTGTTCTCTTAGTATCCCAAAAGCCAGGCGTAAGTATAAATATAAATGATGTAGACACAAAATGCTGGAGTAACTCAGCAGCATCTCTGGAGAGAAGGAATGGGTGACGTTTCGGGTTGAACCCTTCTTCAGACTCTCCAACTTCCACCTTGATTTAAACCAGCATCTGCAATTCTTTCCTACCCATTTTGTCCTAAGCATAAAGGGTGTCTTCTCTATACGAACAAGGGCAATCAATAATGAATCAAAAATGACACCTCTAAGTCCACTGCAGCAGATATTAAAGCACTGGTATTTCGGTAGAATTTGTCCCCTGATACAGCTAGGACCATCAGTGAGTGCAGTCAATGAAAGCTAGCTACTTAATATCTGCTAAAGGAGAAAATGATTTACCTTCACACGCTATTTCCAGTTCACATGCTAGATCCACAATTTCTTCCCTTAGGCCCTCAAGACACACATGCGGTACCAAAATAATCGGACTAGCAAGATCTAACTCAAATTATTACTCACGACGTATTTCATTCTTTAAGAGCTACTACTGTTATGATGGCATAGAAGAATAACAATAAGGCTTCTACTATTGATACTGGTGATATATATTAGATTGGTGAAACTGAAAAGTAGACATTTTCTAAAATGCATACCCTTGCATGCACTAATCATCTGTAGAACCATCTCAGCAGATCCACGGCTGTGTAATCTGGACTGCTGGTAGAGAAGTCTTTGTTTCTCCATCTCCTTTTCCTATAAAAATAAAGAAAACAACATTTATTTATAGTGTACCTTTCATACCTGATGGTGTCTCACAACACCAAAGAAATACATTGCAAATGTAATAACAACCTGATAATTATAAAAAATGTTGTGCGTGGACCATTCATTCTGAAATGATTCTTCACAGAGACCAGGCACGTGATTCAAGGGAATCTAGCTGACTTGGTTCTAGTTTATGGAACCCCGTGCTGGCAACCTGCTTCAGAAAGGTCCATTTCAATTTCAATAAAAATTAACCCTGATTGAAGCTCTCAATCAGCTTCCCACAACTTTCACACATCCAATGTCACAATTTCTACACATTCGGCCCATTGAGTTTATCCCTCTCAGCCTCATTCTACGGCTTTCCGGTAACTTTTGACACCTTTACTAATCAAGAACCAATCAACCCCTACCATCAGGGGGAGGTAGAGGAGCCTGAAAGCCATGACCAACAGATTCAAGAATAGCTTCTTCACAACAACAATTATGTACTTGAACATTACACAACACTGACCTCAGCAACTATGAACTTATATGAAGCTGTCTTCGGTTGCAATAAAAACTTTGGGGGGAGGGGGGGGTTTGGACTAACATAGAAAATAGGTGCAGGAGGACGCCATTTGGTCCTTCGAGCTAGTACCGTTATTCATTGTGATCATGGCTGATCATCCACAATCAGTACCCGTGCTTGCCTTCTCCCTATATCCCTTGTTTCTGCTAGCCCCTAGAGCTCTATCTAACACACTTTTAAATGAATCCAGTGAATTGGCCTCTACTGCCTTCTGTGGCAGAGAATTCCACAAATTCACAACTCCCTGGGTGAACTCTCTCGTATTACAGTTATCAGTTTACTGATTTTTAAATAAAATTATTACCTATTTTCTGTGTGTATTGCATTTATGGTCCTGTTAAGCCGGTGCAAGAAAGGATTTAATTTTTCTGTTGTCAATACATATGACAATTAAAATCAAACTCTTGACTCTTTTGATTTTGAAATTTTGGAATTCCTTAACAAGCAAAATGTACAGATATTTACAGCACATGAAGTGCAGGGGTGCCAGTAATGTCCATAACCAGTGAGAAAATAGAATTTCCTCATTAGTATATTGGTCAGTATCCCCGCTATTCATGCTGGAAACTGGGTCTCAATTGCCTGATAGGGAGACAGTTTTATGCTTAAATGGTTCAATTTCCTTGGTGCAATATCATCAACGATCTGTCGTGGACCAACCGCATTGTGGCGGCAGCCGAGAAGGCACACCAATGCCCCTACTTCCTTTGGATACCGAGGAAATTTTGCATGTTTCCAATGACTCTTACAAGTTCTTACAGATGCATCACAGAAAGTATAGTGTCAGGCTGCATCACAGCTTTGGGAAAAGCTCTGCCCAAGAAAACAAAAAATTGAAGTCGTCCATCACACAGACCACACTTCCCACCATTGACTCCATCTACACTTCACTGTGCCTGGGAAAAGCAGCCAACGTAATCAAAGTCTTATTTTACCACAATAATTTATTCTTTTCCTTGCTCCTATTCAGCAGAAGGCACAGAAAGACAATGCACACCGCCAGACTCAGGAACAGCTTATTCTCCTCTATTATCAGGCTTTTGAATGGTTCTTCCACAAACTAGGATACTGTCCAATTCACCTCTACCCCATGTCAGACATTGAACTTTGTCTATAGAACAGGTGCGTTACAATGCTGAGAACTATATTCTGTACTCTGTATCTTCACATTTGCTCTAACTTGTACTTGGGTTTCACTTGATATGTATAGAATTATATGATGTGATTGGATAGCATGCAAAACAAAGTTTTGCACTCTACCTCAATACACATGAGAATAATAAATCTAAACTAAAATACTTAAAAAAACCAAACACTATTTTATTAGAAAAAAAAAGAGGGCAGAGTAACTCAGTGGGTCAGGTAGCAGCTCTGGAGAACATGGACAGGTGACGTTTCGGGTCAGGACCCTTCTTCAGACTCTGTCCAGTCTGAACCAGTCTGAAGAAGGGTCCCGACCCAAACATAAATTTTCAGTCTGATGAAGGGTCCTAAAACGTCACCTATCTTTATTCGCCAGAGATGCTGTCTGAGCCTCTGAGTTACTGCAACACTTTGTGTCTTTTTGTTTTGTTGTCAGAAACATATCACATACTTGCTCAGAAAAGGAGCAAAGGTTAATCCAGTAAAATACAGGTCTGATTTGCATTTCTGGTTTTGTAGCTTCTTACCCTCACATATGGTGTATAACTAATTATAGCTTTGGCCTGAATGCATAAAAATCAATTTGTGCTTGACTAATTCAATTGAATTATTTATTTGTAAGCATGTATTTAAGGATTAGCAACAACCTGTAGAGCCTATGAATTTACTTATACAGTGCCCTCCATAATGTTTGGGACAAAGACCCATCATTTATTTATTTGCCTCTGTACTCAATAACAATTTGAGATAGGTTATAGGAAAAAAATCACATGTGGTTAAAGTGCACATTTGTTAGATTTTATTAATGACCATTTTTATACATTTTCGTTTCACCATGTCGAAATTACAGCTGTGTTTATACATAGTCCCCCAATTTAAGGGCACCATAATGTTTGGGACACGTGGCTTCACAGGTGTTTGTAATTGCTCAGGTGTGTTGAAATACTTCCTTAATGCAGGTATAAGAGAACTCTGAGCACCCAGTATTTCAATCACCTTTGGAAACTTTTATTGCTGTTTATCAACATGAGGGACCAAATTTGGGCCAATGAAAGTCAACAAAACCATTGTGAGACTGAGAAACAAGAAAAAACTGTTCAGAGACATCAGCCAAACCGTAGGCTTACCAAAATCAACTGTTTGAGATGAGATGAGAGATGCATTTATTTGTCACATGTGCCAATTGGCACAGCGAAATTAAATCACCATACAGCCATACATTAAAAATAAAGAACACAACATGGAGTAGATAGGGTACACTATGGTCTGAAGAAGGGTCTCGACCCGAAACGTCGCCTATCTCCTTCGCTCCTTAGATGCTGCTGCACCCGCTGAGTTTCTCCAGCTTTTTGTGTACCCTCGATTCTCCAGCATCTGCAGTTCCTTCTTTAAAAAAAATGGAGTAGATAGGATTCAACATAAAACATTCCCCCACAGCAGGATCAAAATTTCCTACTGTGAGGGAAGGCACCAAAGTCAGTCTCTTCCCCTGATGTTCCCCACTGTTCACCCGTGGTCGGGGCCTCCCCGAGCCCCCTGCAGTCGCCGCTATGGGCGGCCCGATGTTCAGGCCCGCTCCCCGGGGTGATGTAAGTCCAACGTCGGGTGCTGGGGGACCTCCTCAGCAGCCTGGACCCCGAGTCGGCCCCCGGCTCCGCGGCTCCCAAAGTCCACTGGCCGCGCTGGGTGGAGATGCAACGCTGGAGGCCCTCGGCAAAGGGCCCCAGGACTCCATGATGACGGTCAGCACCGCCCGCGTTGGGAGCTCTCTAAACCAGAGCTCCACGATGTTGGAGCAGCGGCCCAATGCTCCGGAGCTCCAACGGCGACCCAGGTAGGCATCGCCCGCTCCGTGGTGACTCCAGCGCCGCGCCGCTGCTGTTGCAGCTCTGGTCCGGTTCCCGGTCCCCGGCAGGAAAGGCCGTTCCAATCCAGGAGGTAGGCCGCGAGAACCCAACTGGGAGAAATAGTTGCGTCCCCGCCATGAAGCGGCTGGGAGTTAGTTTCCCCCTTACCCTGCCTCCATCCCCCACATAGAAAAGTTAAAGATTCCCCCAAACACAAACTTTAAACTGACTAAAAATTAAAAAAAAGATGGAAAGACAAACGGGCTGCTGGCAGTCCAGCGCCCCTTAGAATATTAGAGCATTATTAAGAAGAAAGAGAGCATTGGTGAGCTTACTAATCGCAAAGGGGCTGGCAGGCCAAGGAAGACCTCCACAGCTGAGGACAGAAGAATTCTCTCTATAATAAAGAAAAATCCCCAAACACCTGTCCGACAGTCCGAAACACTCTTCAGGATCAGGTGTTGATTTGTCAATGACCACTGTCCGCTGAAGGCTTCATGAACAGAAATACAGAGGTTACACTGCAAGATACAAACCACTGGTTAGCAGAAAAGACAGGACGACCAGGTTACAGTTTGCCAAGAATGCTTAAAAGAGCAACCACAGTTCTGGAAAAAGGTCTTGTGGACAGATGAGATGAAGATGAGACGAAGATTAACATATATCAGAGTTATGGCAAGAGCAAAGTATGGAGGAGAGAAGTAACTGCCCAAGATCCAAAGCACACCACCTCATACTGTGAAACACGTTGGTGGGGGTGTTATGGTCTGGGCATGTATGGCCGCTGAAGGTACTGGCTCACTTATCTCCATTGATGATGCAACTGCTGATGGTAGTAGCATAATGAATTCTGAAGTGTATAGACACATCCTATCTGCTCAAGTTCAAACAAATGCCTCAAAACATTGGGCGGCGGTTCATTCTACAGCAAGACAATGATCCCAAACATACTACTAAAGCAACAAAGGAGTTTTTCAAAGCTAAAAATTGGTCAAATCTTGAGTGGCTGTCAATCACCCGATCTGAACATAATTGAGCATGTCTTTTATATGCTGAAGAGAAAACTGAAGGGGACTAGCCCCCAAAACAAGCATAAACTAAAGATGGCTGCAATACAGGCCTGGCGGAGCATCAATAGTGAAGACACCCAGCAACTGGTGATGTCCATGAATCACAGACTTCAAGCAGTCATTGCATGCAAAGGATATGTAATAAAATAAACATGACTACTTTCATTTACATGACATTGCTGTGTCCCAAACATTATGGTGCCCTGAAATGGGGGACTATGTATGATCATTGCTGTAATTTATATATGGTGAAACCAAAATGTATAAAAATGGCCTTTGTTAAAATCTGACAATGTGCACTTTAACCACATGTGATTTTTTTCCTATTACAAATCTCAAATTGTGGAGTACATAGGCAAATATATAAATGAAGGGTCTTTGTACCAAATATTATGGAGAGCACTGAAATGGAACTGCACCTGTAGAAGCAACTGCTTAATATACTGGTGTTTCAGAGAGTGCAAAGATATGCAAAATTCTTCCATTTTCTGACTGAAATCTATAGCTTGCATGGTTTGAAATTCTTATGGTTCATTGTACTTACTTCAAAACTAAGCTCAACGTCCTCTTCGTTTTCTTCTTCTGCATCTTCTTCAATGTGACAACTCTGAAAGTAACGGATAAGCTCCTTTCAGCAATGGTAACTTTAACATCAATACTGAAATAATGGCATTTAAGCGGCATAATAAAATATACAAACGTTCAACACGCTTTGATTTTGTTTCAGCTTTACAGATATTTATGAAGCATTTTCATTGAATTGAATACTCTGATATCAATAAAATAACAATGAAATTAAAAAGAGAATAACTGCATCATGCTTCCAGGAGTTGCTTGTCCAGTATCTGTATGCCACTTTATTTTATATTGGCTGAATGTGTCTTCAGTGTACACTTACAAGTACTTCTGTAACTATAAATGACCTTAACGCTCAAAATCTGAGACGGCCAGGAGTCCTGCATCAGTATCTATAGAACGTGATCGGAACTCCGGAATTTCAGACTGGTTACCAGAGGTTATAAACTGGAATATTTTGTGAAATAGAAAAATAAAATACAATCTACAAAAAGCAAAACATGATTGAGATATATCTGATTTTTAATATATGGTAAAGAAACATCTAATTACAAAAAGCAATGATTTTTTAAATAATGCTCATCTTTTAGATTATTGTACATGACTGTATATAGTGAGAATGTTCAAAATATTTATCAAAATGAATGGCTGCACTAACCTTTGCCATGATATCGGCATATGACATGTAGAGATGGTCCATTTCCAGTTTGCTGAGGACAATTAAAAAAATGATTCTAATGTATACTAAAACCTAAATGAACTTGTAAATAGTCAAGGCAATCATAAGATATACCTACATCGCAGTCAGTTTATCGTCGGCCCCAGTTAATTACCAGCTAAAAATGTGTCCCTCACCCTCACTCCCACAATCACAGATTTTTTTGTTGGTACAATATGGTAAAACAAAGTATGTTTTAAATGCATTTGTCATGTCTTGACTTAACATTTCGAGATCATGTGGTAAACATAGATACCCTTCTTTACCATCCACTATATCACCAATGATGTTATTAACGGCAAATTTACTAACAATGTTAACTACATTGTTTTTATTCCATCATATAAATTGCATTTCCCAAAGGATTTCTGTGTCTATTTTCCAGCAGGTGGGTAGGAGTCCACTGAATGTGATTTGAAATCATGCGTACGGGTTTATTATTATATCTTTTCATTGATGAATAATCTGGTCCCATAGCTGGCTTCTGAGGCCGACTTTGTGGGCTGCTATCTTGGCCCCCCCGGGAGCCTTGGCCACTGTTCCGGTACAGTTTGACTCCACCCGGAGACCGTGACGTCTGTTAGTCCAGCAAAACTGATAATCTATCAAGAAAATGTGCCAGAAAATCGGTGGTGGACCTGTAGTAATTCATCCTTCCCTTTCAACCCTCAATGCAAAATCTTAACACATTTCTCTTTAAGGGCCTGTCCCACTTGGATGACCTAATCCACGAGTTTAGAAGACCCTAGACGAGTTGAAACAAATGTCAAGGTCGTGTTGACTCGCCAAAGTAAAAGACCTCCTGCGACTATGTCTATGACCTCCTAAAACCCCTCGACCTCAGTCTTCCACACCTAAGACCAACAACGACTAGCTACGAATGGAAAATGATCAGATGATAAAATGATGTCATGTTTGCATTTTTTTTTCTCGGGCCAGTTACCGACCTAAGACTACCGACGACTACCATTACGACCTACCTATGAGTAAAAAATATCAATTTTTTCCATGCCAGCCTTTTTTTTTACTCGTGAACATTTTTTATCAGGCTGGAAATTACGCTGCCACTCACGAGCATGAGAAAGAGTTACGAAGACCTCCTACGACCTCTTGGCGACCATACTGCGAGTATGAGTCAAGGGCAAACTCAGCAGAGGTCACCAATTAGATAGTGAAGGTGGGAAAGGGGCTTTTGTGTTTGACTACGCAATTATACATCCATACCTCTTCTCAGTTAGAGCGGTACGACTGAAGTGAAGAATCAACTGATGAAGTGGATCAGGTTTTGATTCTTTTGCCTCTTCCTCCTCTTCTTCTTCTTCACCTGATTTCTATCGATAAACCGGGCACAAAACATATCAGCAGTTGAATAAATGTCTAAAAGAGCTCCATAGGGTTTGAATATGTTTCACACACACACACTCAGAGCAAAATCTTTATTAAGCATTTTTTTGCACAAGTACTCATGAATTATAAATCCATATTTTAATGACCAGTTTTAACAATTCTTGAAGAATTGTTTTTAAAATCTTGCAATCAAACTCAAATGCTACGTTCAGTTGCATATGTTACACACACTGATACATTATTTTCTTATTCGCTTGGCAGACATATCTTGCATTAAGTGGATATTGTTAATAAACATGCATACACCGCTATTAATACACAGTTAGTTTCAGCTGAAGAGGAATTACTTTGAGATAACAATATGCAGAACATTTTTGAAATATGCCCCCTGAAAAGTTGTATTATTGTGTAAAAGGCTCCTAATTTCACAATTTTCACAACAGATATTCAATTGGATGGGAAGGTTGCATTTCTTGCTATGTTTCTGAAGCCTCTTCCTTTATAATTGTTTGACTGTACAAATAGGTTTGATATTTTAATCATATTGAAGAGCGAAGATGTTATTTGTCCAATTTGGATCCATATCATCCATTGTTCTGGGTCCTTACTTCCACAATTATCATTCTCTGCACACCTTTAAGGGGAAATTACTGTGAAGTATTCCTAGGTGCAGGTATGCTGAGTGGGCAGATCATGGCATTCATTAGCAATTAACATTGTTTTAAAGCAATGAAATGTGCTTGCACAACATACACTGAACAGCCAATATGATCCACACCAGTATTATTCATAGTAATCAACTACTTACTAGTTAATTGCTGGTTGATTTCTTCCAACTATTGATACAATTTTGCTGGCTTCTGCATAAAACGAGTTCCACCCAAATATGGCAACAATGTCGTAAAACTCAGATAATCCGATATCTGTTTATCCACATATTCCAGTGTCTGGGCAATTGGCTCACCTGGTGGTTGCCTGCACTCCCTTTTGAACTCCCCTTGAACACAACAGGCCTCAATAGGGCCCCATTCTTGTACTCCATAAAACTCACTGTATTCCCACTCTCAGGCTCCCTTGAAACTCACAACGGGATCTGTTTCCCAAGCTTACTTTAAACTCACGGTGGTTTAATGGAACAATTATTACACAACCATGTATAATGCAAAATAGCAAATTAAAACTAATGGAAACTAATCTGTACTAATGGAAATAATAGCCAACTGTCTGGAAAATTTTCCAGCGCAGCAACATCAAACTTGAGGGTTCGGAGTTTTGGAATATTATTGTGGTATGCATTACCTTTACAGTACGGCATAACTGGGAAAATAGACTACATGCTGTCACAAAAAGGCGAAAAAAGAAAAATTATCCGAAGCCTGATCATGAGGCATTATTTATAGGTCATTTATAGGGGAGCTGAGACCCCCCCCGATGTGGAGCTTGATCACCCCGACCACTGGATATTGGAGCCAAGATCGCCCCGTCAACGGAAGGCTCGAGGCCCCCGACCGCGGGAGAACAAAGATGGGAAGAGATTTAACTTTTTTGTCGCCTTCCATCACAGTGAGGAATGTGGAGGAGTCACTGTAGTGGATGTTTATGTTAAAATGTATTTTGTATGTTCTGTTGCTTTTTATTGGTATGACGATATGGCAAATCAAATTCCTCATATGTTGCAAAACATACTTGGCTAATAAATTATGATTATGATTATGGGTTATTTGACAGAATTATCAAAAGTTTTTTCTCAGAAGGTAAGTAACTGCAGAGCTCAAGAAAGAGAGTAAGAAAATCTCAGTAAGCAGATACATTATAATTACCAGATAACATAGAGCCAGAAAGGGAAATTGGCTGGACCTTCGTTAAATAAAGTCGAGGCAGCAGGACATGGTTATGGAGAAAACAAGCTTGAAGAGGGCATGCTAGATCATAGAACAGAAGCTAGAAGAAGATGCCAGTTTAAGTCTTAGGCCAAGAACCTTTGAAACTTAACCTAGTTATCCATCTCTTTGAGAAATACATCCATAAGTTCCTTGCACTTTTCAGTGAAGGTAAAGATGTCAGAAGGGATGGGTTTAACAAAACAGTGTGCCATCGAGAAAATAGGCGAGTAACTAATTTTGCTCTCTAAGATAATAGTAAGATTAAACGAGAACTTATCTGTTCAAAGTTTGATCTTTATTTTATGAGGAGTTACGATGAGGGATTACTTGAAGAAGCCCCGCCAGGCGCATGCTCGGCATACTTCATAGCAGCGGCGTGAAAAACACAGAACCAATAGCTGAAGGAAGATAGTAAGGCTCATACAAGACTAGAACTACCAGATGATCGTTTAGATTATGAAGGTCGGGAGCAGAGGGCACGTAATCCCTCATCGTAACTCCTCATAAAATAAAGATCAAACTTTGAACAGGTAAGTTCTCGTTTAATCTTACTATTTTACTTCGGAGTCACGTGAGTAACTACGTGAAGATTTTGAAGCTCTGTGATTTTCATGCCGTAGATTCATTCCATACGACACACTGCTTCAATTGACACAGTAGTGAGTAAATAATATTATTGAACATTGCTTGAATAATGCAATAAGTATTTTAATATAATAATAGAAGAAAGTAATACCCCTTTATAATAGGGGAAATTACAACAAAAGATATGAATCATTACATAAAAGAAACTTAATATCATAAATATCAAACAGAACCCAACACTGCATGTCCAAGTTCTGGCACTGTGATAACAGGTTTATTGTAAAACTTGGAAAAAGTTTCTTCTTTGCACCATCCTGCGGCCTCTAAATTTTTTTCGAGCGGCACGTCCAGTGCCATCGCCGCAGACGTGGATGCTGCCCTGCTGGAGTGAGATTTAAACACACCAGTGTCTACTCCAGCTAAATCCAAAACCTGTTTTAACCATCTAGAATAGTTTGTACAGACACTTTTGTGTATGTTTTTTTATGAGCAATAAACATTGTTGTCTCACAACCTCGGAGACTCTTGGTTACTTCAATATATTGAGTCAGATGCTTAACCACACACAATGTTTGGTCGACACGATATGCTCTAAAGAATACCTTGGTTCCACACTTCCCCGGTCTGCTTTGTTTGATTAGATCATAAACATAAAAAGTAATGTTATCTGCAGACAAATGCATACAATCTAAACGTAACATTTGCAATGTTTGTACTCTTGTGCCGACAATAATGCCATAAGCATTACCACCTTAAATGTTAACTTCTGAAAAGACAGTTACATAATTGGAGCCCATTGCCGAAGTAAGGTGAGGACTATACTAACATCCCAAATTTCTGTATATCTGGGTTTGGGAGGATTTTTATTAAAAATCCCTCTCATAAATCGGGATATTGATGGATGAGACCCGATAGATAGGTGTACTGAAAATTGTCCTAAATAGGAAGGCAAAGCACTACGAGCACTATTAATAGCACTATAACTAAGGTGCTGATCAAAATGCAACATGGCAAGGAACTCCAATACATCCGATATGTTTGCACAATGATAAGATATCTCTGATTGAATACAAAAAGCTTCCCAAGCTGCAGTTATGACATCCATGGTCCTATCCGACAGTCCAAGCCCTTGTAATGGTCTGGTCAGAACCTGCAGATTAACAAATTAATATGATCATGCAATGGATGAACTTGTGCTGTCACTGGTTGTACGACCAAATCCCTGGAACTGGGAGTCGTCATAAAAGGTTCAATTATCATTCTAAGCATCAATGGTTCCAAACCATGCCTGTGTGGGCCAGTTTGGAACCACCAAAACACCCTTAGCAGAGTTTTGCTCTATTTTACTGAGACATTGCCTAATCAGGCAAAATGGGGGAAAAGCATAGAAAAACATATTTCCCCAATGTAGCGAGAATGCATCCAATGCTACAGCTCCTGGGTCAGGCTCCCATGACACGTATTTAGGCAATTAGTGATTTAATCTGGATGCAAACAAATCAATGTCTGGTACACCATACTGATTGACAATTTTTTGGAAAATTTGTGGATTTGACATCCATTCTGTGTTGTCTTTAAACTCCCGTGATCTGTTGTCTGCCACAACTGTCTTTCCCTGGGAGATAAATAGCTGAAAGCCAGATATTCCTAGATATACACCAATTCCACATCTGGTTGACCAGATGATCACATGATACTGATCTTACTCCACCCATGTGATTGATATATGCTACAGCTGTGGTATTGTCTACTTGTATTTGAACATGCAAGTCCTCCATAGTAGAACAATAAGCTTTTAATCCAAAAAATGCTCCCAATAACTCCAAATAATTACTACCATATGTTTGGAGAATTAATTCCTCTTGGACAGTCCATCTACCACCACAGCTGGTGTCATTGTCCGTAGCCCCCCATCCGAGAGCACTAACATCAGTTTGTAATACTACTGTAGGTTGCTGAATAACAATGTTTTTAGTAGCTTGTGCAACATTCCCAATCCACCACTGTAACTCAGCCAAAGCTTCTGTTGGCAACTGCATGGGTATGTCAAAATGACCTGCACGTTTTTTTAGTGCTTGTGCTTTTGCCATTTGAAGATTTTGATAATGCAAAGGGCCAAACTCAACAGCGGGAAACGCTGCTACTATTTTACCGATAACCCTAGCTACTTCTCGGATGGAGGGATAAGGTTTGTCAGCAAGGAAATTACATTCATTTGTAATATCTACAATTTTATCTGTTGGTAACATTACTGACATAGCAACTGAATTAATGACAAACCCCAAACACTCAATTGTCTGCAACGGTACTAGCTTAGATTTTGATGGATGGATCAGAAACCCTAGCCTTTTCAACAGGCTTATAGTTGCTGAAACTGAATCTTCAGCTGATTCCTTCAAGTACCTACGATAATAGTGATGAATTGGCACTGAATAATACGCGTCTTTTAAGTCTATAGTAGCCATGTGTGGCTGAGGGACTGGTGCAGTGGGCAGGGATTCAAGTTTCTTGATCACTGGGACCTCTTTTGGGGAAGGCATGATCTGTACACAAAGGACGGGTTGCACTTGAACCCGAGTGGGACCGATATCCTGGCAAGGAGATTTGCAAAGGCTACTGGGGAGACTTTAAACTAGAAAGGCTGGGGGGAGGGATTCGGGTAGAGGGGGCTAGGGGTCAGGTTGTGGGGCAAGAGGCAGAGAAGGGAAGCACTCGGATCCAAAATGTAGGCGAGAAAGATGAAAAAGATAATAGACAGAGAATAAGGGATGGTGGGTTGCTAAAATGTGTATATTTTAATGCTAGGAGCATTGTAAGTAAGGTGGATGAACTTAGAGCCTGGATTGACACCTGGAAATATGATGTTGTGGCAATCAGTGAAACATGGTTGCAGGAGGGCTGTGATTGGAAACTAAATATTCCAGGATTTCGTTGCTTCAGGTGTGATAGAATTGGAGGGTCCAGAGGGGGAGGTGTTGCATTGCTTGTCAGAGAAGATATTACAGCAGTGCTTTGGCAGGATAGATTAGAGGGCTCGTCTAGGGAGGCTATTAGGGCGGAACTGAGAAGTGGGAACGGTGTAGCAACACTTTTAGGGGTGTATTATAGACCGCCAAATGGGGAGCGAGAATTGGAAGAGCAAATATGTAAGGAGATAGCAGATATTAGTAGTAAGCACAAGGTAGTGATTGTGGGAGATTTCAATTTTCCAAAAATAGACTGGGAAACACATTCTGTAAATGGGCTGGATGGTTTGGAGTTTGTTAAATGTGTGCAGGATAGATTTTTGCAGCAGTACATAGAGGTATCAACCAGAGAAGGGGCAGTGCTGGACCTCCTGTTAGGAAATGAGGCAGGTCAGGTGACGGAGGTATGCGTTGGTGAGCACTTCGGGACCAGTGATCACAATACCATTAGTTTCAGTATAATTATGGAGAGAGTCAGAACTGGACCTAGGGTGGAGATTTTTGATTGGAGAAAGGCTAACTTTGAGGGAATGCGTAAGGATTTTAAAGGAGTGAATTGGGACACTTTGTTTCATGGGAAGGATGTAGAAGAGAAATGGAGGACATTTAAAGGGGAAATTGTAAGAGTACAGAATCTTTATGTCCCTGTTAGGTTGAAAGGAAATAGTAAAAATTGGAAAGAGCCATGGTTTTCAAGGGAAATTGGACACTTGTTTCAAAAAAAGAGAGATATCTACAATAATTATAGGAGGCATGGTGTAAATGAGGTGCTAGAGGAGTATAAAGAATGTAAAAAGAATCTTAAGAAAGAAATTAGGAAGGCTAAAAGAAGATATGAGGTTGCTTTGGCAAGAAAGGTGAAAGTAAACCCAAAGGGTTTCTACAGCTATATTAATAGCAAAAGGATAACGAGGGATAAAATTGGACCATTAGAGAACCAGAATGGACAGCTATCTGCAGAGTCAAAAGAGATGGGGGAGATATTGAACAATTTCTTTTCTTCGGTATTCACCAAGGAGAAGGATATTGAACTCTGTGAGTTAAGGGGAAAAAGTAGAGTAGCTATGGAAACTATGAGATTCAAAGAGGAGGAAGTAATGACACTTTTGAAAAATATAAAAGTGGATAAGTCTCCAGGTCCTGACAGGATATTCCCTAGGACATTGAGGGAAGTTAGTGTAGAAATAGCAGGAGCTATGACAGAAATATTTCAAATGTCATTAGAAACGGGAATAGTGCCGGAGGATTGGCGTACTGCGCATGTTGTTCCATTGTTTAAAAAGGGTTCAAAGAATAAACCTAGCAATTATAGACCTATTAGTTTGACGTCAGTGGTGGGCAAATTAATGGAAAGGATACTTAGAGATAATATATATAAGCATCTGGATAAACAGGGTCTAATCAGGAACAGTCAACATGGATTTGTGCCTGGAAGGACATGTTTGACAAACCTTCTTTAATTTTTTGAAGCGGTAACTAGGGAAATTGATGAGGGTAAAGCAGTGGATGTTGTCTATATGGATTTCAGTAAGGCCTTTGACAAGGTTCCCCATGGAAGGTTGGTTAAGAAGGTTCAATCTTTGGGTGTTAATGGCGGAGTAGCAAGATGGATTCAACAGTGGCTGAATGGGAGATGTCAGAGAGTAATGGCTGTTTGTCAGGTTGGAAGCCGGTGACCAGTGGAGTGCCTCAGGGATCTGTGTTGGGTCCACTGTTGTTTGTCATGTACATCAATGATCTGGATGATGGGGTGGAAAATTGGATAACTAAGTATGCAGATGATACTAAGATAGGTGGTGTTGTGGATAATGAAGTAGATTTTCAAAGTCTACAGAGAGATTTGGGCCATTTGGAAAAGTGGGCTGAAAGATGGCAGATGGAGTTTAATGCTGTTAAGTGTGAAGTGCTACATCTTGGCAGGACAAATCAAAATAGGAAGTACATGGTAAATGGTAGGGAATTGAGGAATGCTGTGGAACAGAGGGATCTAGGAATAACTGTGCATAGGTCCCTGAAGGTGGAATCACATGTAGATAGGGTGGTAAAGAAAGCCTTTGGTGTGCTGGCCTTTATAAATCAGAGCATTGAATATAGGAGTAGGGAAGTAATGTTAAAATTGTACAAGGCATTGGTAAGACCAATTCTGGAGTATGGTGTACAATTTTGGTCGCCTAGTTATAGGAAGGATGTCAACAAAATAGAGAGAGTACAGAGGAGATTTACTAGAATGTGGCCAGGGTTCCAGCAACTCTGTTACAGAGAAAGGTTGAACAAGTTAGGTCTTTATTCTTTGGAGCGCAGAAGGTTAAGGGGGGGACTTGATTGAGGTCTTTAAAATGATGAAAGGGATAGACAGAGTTGACGTGGATACGTTTTTCCCATTGAGGGTAGGGATGATTCAAACAAGAGGGCATGACATGAGAATTAAGGGACAGAAGTTTCGGGGTAACGTGAGGGGGAACTTCTTTACTCAGAGGGTGGTGGCTGTGTGGAATGAGCTTCCAGCAGAAGTGGTGGAGGCAGGATCGATTTTAACATTTAAGAGTAAAGTGGATAGGTATATGGACGTGAAGGGAATGGAGGGGTATGGTCTGAGTGCAGGTAGATGGGACTAGGGGAAAACAAATGGTCGGCACGGACTGGAATGGCCGAGAGGGCCTGTTTCCGTGCTGTAATTGTTATATGGTTATATGGTTATATGTAACATCCTATGGACAACAACTCCTTTGCAGTGTTGAAGGTGTCCATTTTGAACTGGACATATGAATTCAATTTTGTGAGATCCAGAATGACTCTACAACCCCCATATTTCTTTGGCCTGGGGAAAATATTTGACAAAATTGTTGCGGATGATACCCCGTACTTTCAATTACCCCTTTTTTACATAAAATTTACTTCTTCTTTTACCTGAAAATTTTCAGGTGCAGAAAACACCAAATCCCGATTAGGTTTATCCTGTACAGGTGGATCAACTCCGTCCACAAATTCAATAGTAGCACCTGACACAGTGTCTAATATAAACCGATCAGATGTTATACAGTACCAATCATCATAAAACAATTGTAATCTACCACCAATCGGAGGTTCTACAACAGTTTCCTCTGTGATAGAATACAGTTTTTGTACCTCATCAAATGACTTTGATGGTCTCCTTCTCCCAATATATGGATTGACATTGGGCTGTGATGGGTGATAATACTCTCTCACCATACCCCTGCCTCTGCTTGTTCCTGCTCCTGAATCAAACCCCCTTCTCATCCAGCCAGATTGTCTCCTTTGGCCAAATATAAAAGGTTTCATGAGGCTGATCGTTTTTGCCTCCTCATCGATATCTTTAATTTGTTTAGGCAGGTTTTCTCCAAATAAATAATCTGGAGCTTGAACATTGCTTGATTTATACAAACCAGCAAATCTTGGGTGTAGGATGGGCTGAATGGCGAATTTTTCTCATACAATTAATCTCAAAGTAAGAGTTACAAAACAATGTCAACATGTCTTTTTTGAATTTTGGACATAGCATGCCCTTCCAACTGCCTCCCAAAAGCAGTAATGCCAGCTGCAATGAGCTTCAGCTCATTGGTGTCCAAGTACTTGGATTCACCGTCGGCACCCTCAGTGATGCACAATTAATAGGTGTTTTATAGAGGTCTGCTGTCTCCATCATGACAGTCTCCTGAAGCTGGTGAGAAACCAAATAATTAATGTTGGCCGCCAGATTTTCGTCCATGACCTCACCGCTTCCCTCTAGTATAGCAAAGGATTGTGCTACATCCAGTACACCTGTACTTTGACTTTTGTGCTGTGGTGGGTATATAACACCAGAAACACCACCTTCAGGGTCAGTTTCTTCCTGCCCTGGTACTCCTGAGAGTTGATCAAAGGAGACTTCCTCCAGACCTAAACAAGGCTCTGGAGGTTCACATTTCCATGTTGTAAAGGCACCATAATCATGATATGGAACCCCCTAAGGGGCTGCCTGGGAATATTCTGGGTCTTTTGACCCTTGGTTTATAATTGTTTGGTGCATTTTCTCCATTTGGTCCATCCTGAGCCACAAGGCTCGTCTGCCTGGTCCTGCCACTTCTCATCAGAATCATCTGATATTTCAGGCCTAGCAGGCTTCCTTTTCCTCTGTACTGGAGTTCCCTCAGTGGCCTGTGGCTGTGGAGCATCTAAAGTCTGAATTACGGCAGTTTCAACGGCTACCGGTATCGGAACCGGCTCCGTACTAATCTGTGGTCCTGATCTTAACTGAGTTTCCACCCGGGACGCGCGCTTCCCCCGCGCCGATTTTTTCACCGTGTCCATTTTAAAAACTTCCCCAAACTCCTCCTGGCTATTCCAGCCAGCGTCACGGAGTTTCTACCCAGGAAGTAATTTCAACCTGCGGGTCTGTTACTTACCGCTGGTGGAGCTGCAATCTGCAGCCCTTCCCTACCGACATGCGTCGATGTAATGCCGAGCATGCTCCTGGCGGAGCTTCCTCACGTAGTCACTCATGTGACTCCGAAGTAAAATTCAGAAACGGTGACCACTTTTGCTTTGTTATCGCTTCAGTGGCATGCCAGACACGACAAAGAAAAATTGGGGCTATAAAATGAGTCGCTGCCTCTAATCCTTTAATCAGTCATCTTGTTATTTCATATTTTGGAGAATGGCATTGGGGATGAGAGCAATATTGTAGTTCCACATAAAATTGTGCTAACGTTTAAGAAAAATGTATGTGGAACTAGAATATCAAAGTGGAGGCAAGGGTTTATTTGACTGCAGAAATGATAAAAGAATCAAGATTTTTCAACTAAGGATATAACTGAATTATTCATCTGTGGTTTTTTCTCCTGTTCAACATCATTTGATATGACTCAGAAGCTCCACAAGCATGGCAGACTTTGGTTCACATTGTAAGTGTAGTCATGCTATTAAGGTGCAAAACTCTTATTTACTTTATTGCTTCATTACTTTAGCTTTATTACTTCTCTCCTGTATGGCCACCAAGTAACATATAATTTGTACCACCTATTTATAATTGTGCCCTATGTATATACAGATTTATAATCTTGGAATATTTAGAAGATAGAACAGTGCAGCACAGAATGAGGCCCTTTAGCTCATGACGCAGTTATAATTAGTCCAATCCACCTGCCCATGATCTCTATCTCTCCATTCCATGTCTGTTCATGTGCCTCTCTTAATGTCTCCTGAACATTGCTTTTGTATCTGTGTCTACCATTTCTCCTGGTAGCTCGATCAAGGCAATTGCTACTCTTTGTGTAATCATATTGCCTCAGAAATTGCCTTTAAACAGTGACTCCAACTCTCCCGCTTTCGGCGGGAGATCGCCTGCTGAAAGGCCATTTTCGCAAAATCTCCCGCTCTCCCGCTTGAGATTTAATTTCTCCCGCCCGAGCGGGAGATTTTGCGAAAATGGCCTTTCAGCGGGCGATCTCCCGCCGAAAGCGGGAGAGTTGGAGTCACTGTTGAAACTTTCTCCCACTCACTTTAAAGCTATGCTATCCAGTGTTTGACCTTTACACCTTGGGAAAAGAGTTCTGACTGTCTACCCTATCAACGCCTCACAGAATTTTAAATACTTCTATCAGGCTGACCCACCAGAGAAAACAATCCAAGTTAGTTCAACCTCTTCTTTTAGCTAGAAGCCTCTAATTAAGGCAACACAACGATGATCCTTTTCTGCACCCTTTCCAATGCCTCTATATTCTTTCTTGTGTATCAAAACAGCACATAATACTCCAAACGTGGCCTAACCCAGGTTTATACAGCTGGAACAGGAACAGCGTTTATACCCAACAAAGATACAAAATGCTGGAGTAACTTAGCGGGATGGCGATGTAGAGAGATAAAGAACAATGAATGAAAGATATGCAAAAACGTAACGACGATAAAGGAAAAGGGCCATTTTTAACTGTAGCTAGGTGAGAACGCGAAGCTTGCGCGACTTGGTTGGGGAGGGATGGAGAGAGAGATAATGCAGGGGTTATTTGCTGGAGAAATCAATGTTCATACCACTGGGTTGAAAGCTGCCAACGCTAACATTTAGATGCTGTTCCTTCAATTCGCATTTAGCCTCACGGTGACAATGGAGGAGGCCTGGGACAGAGAGGTCAGTGTGGGAATGGGAAGGGGAATTAAAGTGTTTGGCAACTGAGAGATCAGGTAGGTCCAGGCGGACTGATCGAAGGTGTTCAGCAAAACGATCGCCCAGTCTACATTTCGTCACACTGATGTATAAGAGTCCACATCTTGAACAACGGCTAGAGTAGATGAGGTTGAAGGAGGTGCAAGTGAACCACTGCCTAACCTGAAAGAACTGTCGGGATCCCTTGTCAGAGTCGAGGGAGGAAGTATAGGGCACGTGTTGCATCGCCTACCGTTGCTGTGGAAGGTTCCTGGGTAGGTGGTGGTTTCGGTGGGAAGGGATGAGTTAACCAGGGAGTTGCAGAGCGAACGGTCTCTGCAGAAGTTGGAAAGGGGTGGAGATGCAAAGATGTGATTAATGGTGAGATCCCATTGGAGATGGCAAAAATGTCGAAGGATTGTGTTGTGTGCGATGGTTGATGGGGTGAAAGGTAAGGACTACTGGGACCCTGTCCCTGTTGCAACTAGGGGGAGGGGAGCAAGGGCGGAACTGCGGAGTACCAAGGGCCTCATATATGATGGAAGAGGGGAACCTCCGTTCCCTAAAGAATGAGGATATCTCGGTTATCCTGGTATGGAACACCTCATCTTGGGCACAGATGCCGCGTAGACAGAGGATTGGGAGTAGCAGATAGAGTCTTTGCAAGAAGCAGAGTGGGAAGAAATGTAGTTGAGATAGTTGTGGGAGTCAGTGGGTTTGTAATAGACGTCAGTCGATAGTCTATCTCCTGCGATAGAGATAGTGAGATCAAGAAAGGGGAGGGAGATGTCGGAGATGGTTCAAGTGAATACTCAACACCCCAACTGATGAAGGCATTCTACCCCATCAATATTTGTTCCCACTGTCAGATAGCTAAGGACTTGCATTCCGAGATCCCATCATACATCAATGCTTCGAACAGTCCTGCCATGTATTGTATATTTTCCTCCGACATTTGATCTCCTAAAGTGCAACACCTCAATTTGTCCAGATTAAATCCATCTACGATTTCTCTTACTTATATATCCAACTGGGTCTATGTCCTGCTGAATCCTTAGACAACCTTAGATAACCTGGGCCTCCTCCACTGTCAGAGTGACGCCAAACACATATTGGAGGAACAGCTCCTCAAATTTCACTTGGGCAGCTTACAGCCCAGCAGTATGGTTATTGATTTATTTAACTTCAGGTAACCCTTGCATCTCCTCTCCCCTGTCTCTCCCCCACCCCAGTCGTAGTAGTTTCACTGTTGTCCTGCTGAGTTCCACTGTTTTGATTACTCATCATCACCTTCCCCTCAGCCAACAATGGACTATTGTGGGTTCCATTTTTCCTTGATTTTCATTGGTGGCTTTGATTTGTCTTTCTGCATATCTTTCATTAATTTGTTCTATGTAACTTTACATATCTCCCAGTTCCCTCCTTCCCTGAATCTCAGTCTGAAGAAAGGTCTTGACCAAGAAACGTCACCTATTCCTTCTCTCCAGAGATGCAGCCTGACCTGATGAGTTACTTCAGCTTTTTGTGTCTACCTTGGACAACCTTCCTCACTATCTACAATTCCACCAATTTTTGTGTCGTCTGCAAACTTACTAATCAGCCTACCCACATTTTTGTCCAATTATATTTTTATCTCACAATATATATTACAAACAGAAGAGTTGCCACCCCTAATTCTTGCAAGAACGTTAGAAAGACCAAGGAGCTGATTGTTGACTTCAGGAATGGAAAGCCAGGATGCCACAAACCTGTTTTCATCAACGGGACGGTGGTGGTTTCAGTCAAACGGTTTAAGTTTCTGGGTTTGCATATCCTGGAAAATCTGTCCTGGACCTAGCAGATTTTTTGCAACCTTAAAAGCAGATCATTAACGCTTCTATTCACTTGGAATATTACGGAGATTCAGTATGTCGATGAATACTCTATTGAACTTCTACATGTGTTCGGTAGATAGCATACTGAATGGATGCATCGCAGCCTGAATCCGTAGCTCGAAAGCCCAGTAACAAGACTCGAGGCTGCAGAGAGCAGTAGAGTTTGCCCGGTCCGTTACAGATACTGACCTCCCCACCATTGAAGGGATATATTGGAAACCGCCAATCAGATTAATACTTCTCCGCCACTACCTTCCGTCTCCGAAGCCAATTTTGAATCCATATGTAATAGAAGATTTTGAATTAATTGGTAATATACAAAAGAACTATATGGATATGCAGTTCGGTTGCTACATTACAGGATAGATACTTTGGCTTTGGAAACAGTTCAGAAGAGATTCTGGAATGTGTTGCAGCGATTATACAGTATTAGCTATAAAGAGAGAAGTTAGTAGAAGCACTATTTAAGAAGTATTTAGAAAGCACATGAAAAAGCAGGGAATAGAGGGATATATACCATGTGCCAGCAGATGGGATTGTTTTAATTTGACATTCGATTTGGCACAGATGTTGTGGTTTGAAGGGCCAGCTTCTGTTCTGTACTATTCTATATTCTAGTTTTAAATGCATGATCAAAAGTAATACATCTGCATATATTTGTCACAATTCCTTCTGACATTTCCTTTATTTTTGACATCATTAATGCCCTTATACACTGTAGAGAACATAAAATGTCTCTCAATAAGATGGTGTAGATGCTGGAATCTAGAGCAAAAAGGCAATCTGCTAGTGGAACTCAGTCGGCCTGTGGAAGGAAATGGAGAATTGATGTTTCAAATCAACCCCACTCATTTAGATTGAAAGAATAGAGGGGAGATAGCCGGTATAGAGAAGTAGGGAGAGGGGTGGGACAAGAACTTGTAAGTAATATATGGATCCAGGTGAGGAGGGGCTGATGGACAAATGGAGCTAGTGGGGGAGGTGAAGGGTGAAGAATATGATAACAGCTGGGAGAGGACAAGTAGAGATAACAAAGAGCAGATACAGGGAATATTGAGCGAGGTCAAGCGACTCAAGGGTCAGGCAGCAATTCTGGAAAATATGTTTAGGCGATGTTTCTGGGAGGGACCTTTCTTTAAAGAACCTTTGGCAAAGATCTGCAGATTATGGAATCTGATGGAAGCTGCAAACTAAGTAAGGGAAGGATGGTGGGCAGATTGGAATAGTAGGGAAGGATTTTGGGTTCCAGGGAAGGGAGCTGCAGGTGATGGGCAGATGGGTCAATAGACAATAGACAATAGGTGCAGGAGTAGGCCATTTGGCCCTTCGAGCCAACACCACCATTCAATGTGATCATGGCTGTTCTTTCCCAATCAGTACCCAGTTCCTGCCTTCTCCCCATATCCCCTGACTCCGCAATTTTTAAGAGCCCTATCTAGCTCTCTCTTGAAAGCTTCCAGAGAACCAGCCTCCAACGCCCTCTGAGACAGATAATTCCACAGACTCACCACTCTCTGTGAGAAAACGTGTTTCTTCGTCTCCGTTCTAAATGACTTACTCCTTATTCGTAAACTGTGGCCCCTGGTTCTGGTCATATTGGGGTGAAAATAAACTGGGTGATAGCAGTTACAGGAGGGTTGGAAGATTGGGGGTGTATGAGAGGGCCTGAGTAGATCAGAATGAGAAAGGAAAAAAGGGAAGACAGTCAGAGGGGGAATAGGTTATCTGATACTGGAGAATTCAAGGTATGCCATTGGGTCGTACACCACCCAGGAAGAATACAGGAATACAGTTGCTCTAGTTTGTCTCTGGCCCCACCCCAGCAGTAGAGGCAGCCGAGGTCAGGTTGATCAGTGTGGAATGGAGGGGGAATTAAAATGGCCATTTTGGCCCAGCTCTTTTATCTGCATCAGTATAATTGCAGAAGGCGTAATAATAGTCAGTGTCCTGTTTATGTTTTGAGGTAATAAGCAAAAAAAATCATCAATTAACTTCAACAATCAAACCAGGTAACAAAGATAATACTGACTATTGTCATGATCTTCAAAGTTTTCAAGGAGAGTAGAAAGGGAATTTAAGGAAATTATGAATTATTTTAAATACAATAGTCCAAGTGAATTGAAACAAACATAGAACTCACCCAGACAATATAGCACATATTGTGCATAATCATAATCATACTTTATTACCCAAGTATGTTTTGCAACTTCTGAGGAATTTAATTTGGCATAGTCATACTGTTAAAAAGTAACAAAACATACAAAATACATTTTATCATGAACATCCACCACAGTGACTCCTCCACATTCCTCACTGTGATGGAAGGCGAAAAAAAGTCCAATCTCGCATCTTCCTTGTTCACCCGCGGTTGGGGGCCTCGAGACTTCCGTTCATGGGACGATCCTGGCTCCCATAGCTGGCAGTCGGGCCGTCCGTGTCGGGGTGATCACGCTCCTGCATCGGGGGGATGTCAGCTCCCCCGTGCTGGGCGATCGACCCTGGGTCGGGGCTGGTCAAACCTTCAGCATCATTTGGAGCTTCCCGACATCGGTCTCTAACCGAGACTATGATCTCCTCGATGGTGAAATCCGCAGGCCGCGGTTGGAGCATCAATGCCAGGCAAGGGGTCAGCTCTGATGGTAACCCCATGTCCCCACGATGGGGCTCAAAGTCAGTCCCGAGCAACGCGTCCAGCTCCATGATGTTAGGCCGCAGAGCGACCGGAGATATGATCCGGAAAACAATTGCATCTCCGGCAACGTAAGAGATTGAAAAAAAGTTTCCGTCGACCCCACCCCCACATAAAACAAGCCAGAGAACATTAAAGGTGGCATTAAGCTTTCATGTACAGAATTCCATGGAATGTATGCTTGCAGTGTTTTATGTGGTAATAAACTCTGTAAGAAGCTGACATTACTGCATATGAACTGCTTCAAATTAATACATCATCATGTTAGCAGAAAATATCTGCCATTATTCATCTCATATAAAGAGGAAATAAATTACAATATCCGATGGAAATGTCATATTTGGCTATATCTTAAGACTTAATCTGATTTATAAAATGTACTTTAAACTATATGACCAAAAAGTACAACAGTTTAAGAATGATTTAAATATTTTGAAAAAGAAAGGTACATTCGGTCATTCGAGCCAGCACCGCCATTCAATGTGATCATGGCTGATCATCCACAATCAGTACCCCATTCCTACCTTCTCCCCATATGCCCTGACTGTGTTATCTTTAAGAGCCCCATCTAGCTCTCTCTTGAAAGTATCCAGAGGACCGGCCTCCACCGCCCTCTGAGGCAGAGAATTCCACAGACTCACAACTCTCTGTGTGAAAAGTGTTTCCCCATCTCCGTTCTAAATGGCTTGCCCCTTTTTCTTAAACTGTGGCCCCTGGTTCTGGACTCCCCCACAATCGGGAACATGTTTCTTGCCTCTAGCATGTCCAAACCCTTAATAATCTTATATGTTTCCATAAGATACCCTCTAAATCCTTCTAAATTCCAGAGTGTACAAGCCCAGCCGCTCCATTCTCTCAGCATATGACAGTCCCCCCATCCCGGGAATTAACCTTGTGAACCTACGCTGCACTCCCTGCAAGAATGTCCTTCCCCAAATTAGGGGACCAAAACTGCACACAATACTCCAGGTGTGGTCTCACTAGGGCCCTGTACAACTGCAGGAGGACATATTTGCTCCTATACTCAACTACTCTTGTTATGAAGGCCAACATGCCATTCGCGTTCTTTACTGCCTGCTGTACTTGCATGCTTACTTTCATAGACTGATGAACAAGGACCCCCTGATCCCATTGTACTTTCCCTTTTCCCAACTTGAGACCATTTAGATAATAATTTGCCTTTCTTGGTTTTGCTACCAAAGTGGATAACCTCACATTGATCCACGTTAAACGGCATCTGCCATGCATCTGCCCACTCACCCAACCTGTCCAAGTCACCCTGCATTCTCACAGCATCCTACTCAGAGTTCACACTGCTACCCAGCTTTGTGTCACGTGCAAATTTGCTAAAGTTACTTTTAATCCCTTCATCTAAATCATTGATGTATATTGTAAATAGCTGCAGTCCCAGCACCGAGCCTTGTAGTACCCCACTAGTCACTGCCTGCCATTCTGAAAGGGACCCGTTAATCCCTACTCTTTGTTTCCTATCTGCCAACCAATTTTCTGTCCATGTCAGCACTCTACCCCCAATACCATGTACCCTTATTTTGCCCACTAATCTCCTGTGTGGGACCTTATCAAAAGATTTCTGAAAGTCTAGGTACACTACATCTATTGGCTCTCCATTGTCCATTTGCCTAGTCACATCCTCAAAAAATTCCAGAAGATTAGTCAAGCATGATTTCCCCTTCATAAATCTATGCTGACTCAGACCGATCCTGTTACTGCTATCCAAATGTGCCGCTATTTCATCTTTTATGCTTGAATCCAGCATCTTCCCCACCACCAATGTCAGGCTTACTGGTCTATAACTGGTCTACTCTTGACAGTCTGAAATAATTTCCTCTAACACAGTCAGAATTCTGATAATCCACTTCTACACTTTTTCAAAAGGCTCCATATCCTTCCTGTAATAGGGCAACAAGAACTGTACAATACTCCAGTGCTGCATAACCAAAGTTCTATAAAGGAGCAACATAACTTCCTGACTCTTTTACTGAATGCCCCGACAGATACATACCATAGCAAGCATACCATACCCCTTTTTTTAAACACTCTCTCTTCTGTTTTCCACTCTCAGGGAACTAGGGACTTGGACCTCAAGTATCCTCTGTACATCAATGCTGTTAAGGGTCTTGCCATGGACTGTATATTGTCCCCTTATAGACGACCTCCAAAAGAGCAACACCGCACACTTGCTCGGATTAAACTCCATTTACCATTCCTTCGCCCATTTCTGTAGCTGATATATATCCCGCTGTATACTTTGACATCAATTTTGGCGTTGTCTTCAAAATAGGTAACCAACCCATCTATATTTACATTCGTCATGTCTATATATCCCAAACAAGAAGGTTCTCAACCCGAAACATCACCCATTCCTTCTCTCCAGAGATGCTGCCTGCCCCGCTGAGTTACTCCAGCATTTTGTGTCTACCTACAATCTACAGAGATCCAGGCACAGATTCTGATGGAACTCCAATGGTCACAGGCCACCAGTCAGAATAACACCCTTACATGACAATCTTCTCTTTGTCAGTTCTGAATCCAAATGGCCGAGTTACTGTGGAACCATGCATCTTGCCTAGCATAAAATACTTTATCAGATACCTTGCTAAAATTGAGGTGGACAACATCCACTGCTCTACTCTCAAAAATCGCAATCAAGGTAGTTGTAGAGAAGGATAGGACCAATCCACAAATTACGATCTTACATTTGGGCAAGGCCAATTTTGGGGACGTTAGACGAGAATTTGCAAAGTCAGTTTACAGGAAAGTGGATAGCTGGTCAGTGGAAGGCTTTCAAAAGTGACATTACAAGGGTACAGGAGAACCATGTTCCTGTTCGGGTGAAGGCAAGGTTGGCAAGTTTAGGGAAGGAGACATACCTCAGTCGTGATCAGTGAATCCCTCGGCAAGCATGAGAAATGTTGGAGTATACTTAAGGCAATAACAGGACATGAAATGGATCTGACGGGCAAGGTATATGAAAATCCTAAAATATTCTACAGCTATATATTGAGAAATAGGGTGGTTGGGTAGAGAATAGGTTCCCTTAAAGATCAGCATAGACAAGAGATGAGGAAGTTAATAACATTATTATTCTTTGTTTATACCATGAAAATCATGAAATTGAATAAATTGACGTGAGATGAGTTAGGTCATAAATGAATTACCACGGAAAAGGTATTGGCGGTTTTAAAGCGTATTATGGTGGCTAAAAGCCCAGGGCGTAACTAAGTGCACTCCCTGACTTTCTGGGAAGCTACTGAAGAATTTGTACTGGCGATATTTGTACAAATTCTGGCGATATTTGTACCATTTTTGGGCATAGGTGATGTTCAAGAAGACTGGAGGGTGGCTAATTTTGTACTGTTATTTAAGAAAGGCAGCAAAGACAAACCATGGAACTAAAGGCTGGTGAGCCTGGCCTCAGTGGTTGGGAAGATGTTGGTGGGGACTCTGAGGGTCAGGATCTACCATTATTTCGATAGACATGGGACTGATTAAAGGAAGTTAGCATGCCTTTTTTGGTCATTGGAATTGCATCTCCTGAATCTGAGTTATTTTGAAGAGGTCACCAAGAGGATAGATGATGCCTGTTGAGGAGCATTAAGTAAGCTGACAGGCATTAATCATTTAGATGAGCAAATTATATTTGCTGTTCTATTCAAGTAATCATTACCCAACACTATTTTCTTTTTAAGGTGTATGAATTCAACTTATTCATTCCATTTCCAATTCATTCTTCCAACATTTTTGATATTATTCAAGATCCACAAAATCCTAATTCTAATGTAAATTGGTCTGATGATATGATTTCCCTTTCAGCAGGAAACCTGGTAAGTGCAAGTTCAATTTAAAATGCACCAAGAAGAATGACTTGCAGAATTTGGCAAAACGTAGCCAAATTTAGCTTTAACCATTTCTCCGCCATAGAAACGGCTTCATTCCATGGCTCAGCTATTTCCAGTTTCTAATGATACAACATAGAATGACAGAAGACGGCATTACTGTGCCACAGACTGGACAATGATAATACAAGCAACAGCAGATGGTGCAGAAACAGGGTTGTACGTACTGGTACAGCACAGCTGCATGCCAGCTCACAGAAACCAGTACTTACAGCCAGATCATTTATTAGTTTATCTTCAAACGAATGTTCCTCGGTATCAATCCAGGAACTTCTATAACCTTCGATGAAGAGGTTAGATGCGCGATGCCTAAGGAAGGGTGAGATTGAAAACAGGACGGGTTGGGAATAAAGACATGACTTAGTGGTTAACTATCATATCACACAATTGTTAGAGATAGTTTTTGTACAACATTGCTGTGTTCATAGATCAGAGAACAGGAAAGGGTAAATGTTTCTACCAGATCTGTGACTACTTCCTTGCATTTCTCCACGATAGTTAAATATAACTGTGTCAAAGTAGGTTCAAGTGATCCTATCCACAAATAAAGTAAGGTCACCTTTTTTCTTGCAGTCTCATCATTTAGTTTTCATTTATATGAAATTATAATATTCATGTTGCTCTTGAAATTCCAATGTTAATATAAGTGCTAAAATCATCTAATTGAGTCATCTAACTGTCTGAATTCACTTTTCACAGATTTCACTTTGTTATTCCAGGGCTGGGTAAAAATATATCAGTTCAATTTCATTTTTGCTGACGATGACACTTTCAGAATCCTTTTGTTCTATTTTAAATTATCACTTAATTTATCTCGCCTTCTCTTCCATCTTTTTAACAAATTGGGTAGTGTTTTGTCATGGGCGCCTTGAAAATACCCTCACAACTCTCTAACGCTTACACTGATTAAATACTTGATCCAACAAAGAATTAAGGGATAACCATACCTTCAGTTTGTTGCTCTGATCATCAGATTTTGCAGCAATTGTACAAAATACTTGTCAATGGATCATGTGCAATGGTAGTACTAAGATTTAGTGTCAGAAATTATGCAGAGCCTACATTACCATCAGTAGATACACTAGACTAGCAAAGTCTGTTTCTTCACACGCTCTGCGAAGCCATAGTTCCATATAGGCGTTCATGAAGTAATAGCTAATCTTATGTCTAAGAGAAGAGGATACATTTTCTACATTTGTCTTTGTGCAATAAAGCTATTTTACAAATGATTCAACACCAAAATTAGTCACAACTGAGTACTGGGGGGAAAAAAAAGATATTTTTAATTAAATAACAGGATGGAAGAATTGGGAAGGCTATAACAAAAATGCACATCAAATGAAGCTAAATTCTACAGTTCTTCAGCTGAAGTCTTTCACCTACAACTTCAAAAACAGAATCAAATCCTGGAGCTCAAATTAACTAATAGAAATGCTGACAGGGAGTGATTGTAATGATGCACAAACCATGGCTCTCACCTTAAGGCACAGCAAGTAACCATCAATTTGTAAACTATGGCGTATATCTAGCATTTAAATTTTCTGGTACAGCAGGAGTGCAGCAACTTTCTTGAAGTTATTGAAGAGAACAAAAACTATTGTCCAAAATTACCTAAACAGCTTGGTCATCTAGCTACCCAATCAACCTCCCCGACCATTCCCTGGAAGCTATCCAAGGTGAAACCCGACAATTCAAAGCTCAAAACCATGCCCTTACATAGAAATGTCACCCAAAGCGCATGCCTGTACCTTCAACAAGTCCTCTAATTTCAGGAAACATTACCTCTGCTCCATCCTTGCATTAGCTCATCTGCCGCTGAAACCCCACCCATGGTTATCCACTTAGGTATATTGTGATAATGGCCAGTGATGAATAGATTATTTAATATTTACATACCATTTAACTTGTTAACAATAATAATAATTTAGCAAAACAATATATACAGTGTGCTATGTTCTTTTAATATCTCATCTATACATTGTTTTACTAAAGTCTGTGCACACAATATCCACGTGTATTACCCTTATCAATTATCTTCGTCACCTCCTCAACAACCTCAGTCAACTTCATATGTCAGGAACACCATCACACAAAGCTAAAGATACACTCAAAAAGCTGGAGTAACTCAGCGGGACATGCAGCTTCCTCAAGTGAAGGAATGGGTGACGTTTCGGGTCTCGATGTTGCTTGTCCCGCTGAGTTACTCCAGCTTTTTGTGTCTATCTTCGGTTTAATCCAGCATCTGCAGTTCCTTTCTACACATCACACAAAGCCATACTGACTAACTCTAATCCGTCCGTACTTTTCCAAATGTGAGTAAATCCTTTGACAAAGAATGTCTTCCATAATTTCCTGACCACTGACATAATGCTCTCTGGCCTATAATTTGCTTGACGATCTCTGTTGCTCTTCTAAACAAAGAAATATCCTTGTTTGTTCCCCAGTTATCTGTGGTTGTGGCTAAAGAAGATACATAGATCTCTGCCAATCCCCTAGCAATCTCCTCTCTGGCCTCCCTCAATAACCTGGGATAGATCCCATCAAGTGCTGGCAACGTATCACCTTTGTGTTCTTCAAGAGACCCACTACTTCCTCCTTCTTGATTCAAAATGCCCTAGAATATCAACATACACCTCCCTAATATCATTATCCTACATGTCCATATTCTTGGTGACTACCAATGCAAAGTACTCATTTATATCTCGCCAAGTTCTTCTGGCTTCCGATGTAAATACCCTCCTTGTCCTTGAGTGTCCTTTTCCTCGCTCTCGTCTTGTAATTAAATGCCTATACAGAATTCCTTGAGCTTTTCCTTAATCCAACCCACCAATGACATTTAATGTATTTTTCCGCTTTCGATTTTTCCTCAAAAGCTTCTAATTTCAGTTTCCTAAACCTTACATGTGTTTATTTTTTCTTGTTGATTACAATATTTTTTCTTGTTGATTTCTTGTAATATTTACAATATTACTGAGATTTTATATTGATTTAAATAAAAGACACAGGACAGTGCACTTGATATATTACTTGTTCAGAGTCTACACACAAAATAAATCCAATATCCAATGCATGAATATTCCACGGGATAACAACTGGAAATAAATCATGCTTTTCTGTTTTTGAACAACTATTTCTGTGATACCTTACCTTGGCAAGTTATATAGGGGGGTCATTCGGAAACATGCTACCACAGCTCTCCTGCGCTGCTTGGATAACAACTTGTGCCAAACCATCTTCTTGGACTTGAAAGGATGTTCTGTCTAAACATCAAGTATTATGGAGAAATATTAATGATATGCGAAATCAAAAAATACCGCTGCTCACGATCGATCTTTTAAGGATATAATTTGATGTCCATTCACATCAATGTCCACAAAAACAATTTAAACCGGTACATTAGCAATTCAAATATATGCCTGAAATATCAATTGACAACACTGCATCAGCCAATGGATTGAATATGGGACAGAATATATGGCTGAGCTCAATGCAAAGTTTGTTGATGACACCACCGTACTGGGCCAGATCGCTAATAATAATGAAATAGTGTACAGGAAGGAGAAAGAAAACTTAGTAACCTGGTGTCAAGACAAGAACAGCAAGACGAAGGAACTAATTATTAACGTCAGGAAACGAGATGGCCAGTGTGCCCCAGCCCGCATCAATTAGGATGCATCACTGCTTGGTTTGGCAACAGCTCTGTCCAAGACGACACAGTGACTTGGGTACCATCGATGTGGCATTTGCATGTTCTACTTCTGACTGCGTGGGTTTCTTCTGGGTTCTCCGGTTTCCTACCACATTCCAAAGATGTGCAGGTTTGTAGGTTAGTGGCCTCTGTAAATTGCTGGTAGTGTGATGGGAGTGGTTGAGAAAGTGAGAAAACATGGAACGTATGATCGAATGTGGATTCGGTGGCTGCACGATCGGAGGGTATGGAGAGAGGCGGGTACGGGATCTGAGTTGGATGATCAGGATCATATTGAATGGCGGTGGGCTCAGGGCTGGGCCTGCACCTAATTTCTATGTTTCCATGCTCTATCTTTCAATTAATCAATCAATCAATCTGTAAGACTGTACGAAACTGCAGACAAGTTTAGGATGTCGCCCTATGTAAAATGATTCCAGTGGTCATCTGGAGAATTCTTAAATACTGTCAATGACCTAGCATCAACCACTCAGGCAATGTATTCTAGGTGCTCACCAAAAGTGAAAAAAGTCATCTTCATATCCCCTCTGAAGTTCTCCACCGTGGTATTAAATCCGTGAGCTCCTATGTGGGCAACCTATACCCTTCATAATTTTACATACCTCAATAATGTCCCCTCTTAACCTCCTCACTTCAGAGAGAACAAACCCTAACTTCTCAAGGCTCTCCTCACAACTGAAACACTCCATCCTAGTGAACCTCCATTGCACCATCTCCAGCACTATTACATCCAAACCAAAGTTTTATAAAGCTTGAGCATCACCTTCTTGTTTTTGTATTTGATAACCTGACCATTGAAGGCCAGTATCCCATATGCCTTCCTAAAGATGTAATCTACTTGCATTGGCATGTTCATGGATCTCAATCCTTGTCTCATTAGTACTCCTAAAATGAGTCATTTCACATTCATTGGGATTTAACTGCATTTGTTATTTATTATTCATGACTCCACTAATCTTGGGTTCATCTGTGAACTTACTCATCATGCCTCCCACATCCACATCCAAAGTTATTCATAGATATTACAAACACCAGGATCCCAGCACCAATCTTTGTGTCGTCCACTAGTTGCAGGCAGCCAATCACAATAAGAACCCTGCTGTCTCTTGTTGCCAAGCCAATCTGAATTGTTTAACCTTGAAACAGTTCAATATATTGTGGAAAATGTCTACGATGACTGTGAAACTTACTTCTGGAGTGGAGAGAATGTGAGTAGGAGAAAAGGGAAGTCATTAAGATTGAACAATTATTTAAAAATGCAGTATCAATGATAGTTTATGTTGCTATTTTGTGCATGATTGCCAACAAAATGCATACAATGTATATCGGACGTCTGTACCTGCTCCAGGTGAAACAGAACAGCAGAGACCTCCTGCACTCGTTTCACTATCTTTTCAGGATCGTTGCTGTCTTCAGCTTTGCCAGCAATGTCCTTGTATAATGCCATCTGCCATCGCATTGAAGAAGAATTTTCACACTACAAATCAGATTAATAAAATAAATAATGTTACTGATCCAATGTAGACCATCTACTCTGCAAACAGCTTATAGCAAATGAAAGTGGGGAACAAATAGTAGAAAACATGAGATTGCGAAGAATTAAATTGGAATTTCGCATTAATTGTCATTGCAGAGACGACCAGTCACATCCCAGAACCAGCTGTGGATCGGCAAGCCCACAAGGCAAGGCGATTTCAGGGGGATTACAATTTCTGGGAAGTGATACTCAGAAATTTGCCTGAGCTCTGGGTTGACAAGATTCCAGGTCTTGAAAGGCTTCATGCCTTGGCTGCTGAGATCATTCCTTTTAATGTTCCTAAATTTGGGAAGGTTCCATCAAACTGGAAACATAACTCTTCTCTTCAAAACAGGGGGACAGAAACCAGGAGGCTACTTGTTAGTTAGCTTGGTGTTAAAGAACATCTTGTATAAAACATTATTAAATACATAATAGGGCACAAATCAGGCAAAAACATGATTAACCTGCAATTTTTGGATTTCTTATTTGAAAATGTTAGTTTGCGAATTACTTTTGCTTCCTCTGCCTGGGGTCTGAATAATACTATATTTTTTCACTTTATTTGAATATATTCTGAAGGTTTTTTTGATGATTTATGATTGAAATGAGCTGATTTAAAAGCAGTTCATATCTTGACACTGAAAGTATGGTGCCATAAATGAGACTGCTCGAGAATAGCAGCTCTCTTAATACATTAATCAACAAATATAAAACAGATTAGGCTTTATTATGTATGTATAATTATTTCATCTTAAGGTTCTTCTGCAATTAGACTGAAATGAACCAAAGTCCTGCAGGACAATGAGAGGAAACTCTGCCAAGTAGAATTGATGGGAGATTTTTTTAATTTATAATTTTCTGGAGATTTATAAGTAAAAAGTTAAATGATAAAACAGAATAGGCTTTCTTTTGATTTGCAAGAATAGTGAACTCTCGTTTTAACAGACTTCTTTATAACGGATTTTGGTTATATTGGTATTCAAATCTGCAGTAGTCTAAATGTGTAGGAAGGAACTGCAGATGCTGGCTTACACCAAAGATAGACACAAAATGATGGAGTAACTCAGTGGGACAGGCAGCATCTTTGGATAGAAGGAATAGGTGACGTTTCATGTCAAGACTCTTCAGTCGTTTTTTCATGGATGGTGTTTTTGCACTATTTTAGCTTAGTCTTGAAATACAGCGTGGAAAGACAATAGACAATAGGTGCAGGAATAGGCCATTCGGCCCCTTGAGCCAGCACCGCCATTCAATGTGATCATGGCTGATCATCCACAATCAGTACCCCGTTCCTGCCATCTCCCCATATACCCTTGATTCCGCTATCTTTAAGATCTGTCTAACTTTCTCTTGAAAGCATCCAGAGAACCAGCCTCCACCGCCCTCTGAGGCAGAGAATTCCACAGACTCACAACTCTCCGTGTGAAAAGTTTTTCCGCATCTCCATTCTAAATGGCTTACCTCTTATTCTTAAACTGTGACCTCTGGTTCTGGACTCCCCCAACATCAGGAACATGTTTCCTGCCTCAAGCGTGTCCAAACCCTTAATAATCTTACCTGTTTCAATAAGATACCCTCTCATCCTAAATTCCAGCGTATACAAGCTCAGTCGCTCCATTCTATCAACATTTGACAGTCTCGCCATCCCGGGAATTAACGTGGTGAACCTACGCTGCACTACCTTAATAGTAAGAATGTCCTTCCTCAAATTGGGAGACCAAAAGTGCACACAATATTCCAGGTGTGGTCTCACTAGGGCCCTGTACAACTGCAGGACCTCTTTTCTCCTATACTCAACTCCTATTGTTATGAAGGCCTACATGCCATTAGCTTTCTTCACTGCCTGTTGTACCTGCATGCTTACTTTCAGTGACTGATGAACAAGAACTCCACCCCAGATCCCGTTGTACTTCCCCTTTTCCCAACTTGACTCCATTTAGATAATAATCTGCCTTCCTGTTTTTGCCACCAACGTTGATAACCTCACATTTATCCACATTAAATTGCATCTGCTATTCATCTGCCCACTCCCCCAACCTGTCCAAGTCACCCTGCATTCTCATAGCATCCTATTCACAGTTCACACTGACATCCAACTTTGTGTCACCTGCAAATTTGCTAATGTTACTTTGAATACCATCATCTAAATCTTTAATGTATATTGTAAATAGCTGCGGTCCCAGCACCGAGCCTTGCAATATCCCACTTGTCACTACCTGCCATTCTGAAATGGACGCGTTAATGCTTACTCTTTTTTTCCTGTCTGCCGACCAATTTTCTATCCATGTCAGCATCCTACCCCCAATACCATGTGCTCAAAACACCAAGTCCGTGCCGACAGGCAATCATCCATACACTAATTCTATTCTGTACCTGGTGTGTAGCATAGAACTAGTGTATGGACGATTGCTGGTTGTTCTGCAGCGGTTCCCTTTCCTCTCACATAATCACTACAGTGATCCTACCTTTCGTCCCACATTGCAAAGCCAATGTGACAGTGTGGCTTTCCCCCGAGTGCTCCCTCCTCCCCCACACCTCAAAGACGTGTAGGCCTGCAGCCCAACTGGCCTCCGTCAATCGCTGGCAGAACCGCCACTCCACAGTACCAGAGACCCAGGCCCGACCCTGGGCGCCCTTGCAGGCACCGCCGCCCCCCCCACGCCCCCCAAACCCATACAAGGCCCACCAGCTCCACCCCACATACTAGAGACAACTCACAGTGTGTAGGGTAGAACTAGTGCTCCGGAGGAAACCCACACTGCCACAGGGAGCACGTGAGGTCAGGATCAAATTTGGGTCTTTGTGGAAAAGTAGAAATAAATGATCACAATGCCACTGTGCGTCCTAAGGTATTGTGTAGTTTGTGTTCTTTACTGTTGTGTACACTACTGTATAGTGTGTGTTTATTGGTTGCTTATCTAGTAGCACTGTACATATTAACCCCCTGCTTCGGTAATAGCGGACAATCAGTAATAGCGGACACTATTTACCCCTGTGTAGTCCGTTATGCCGGGGTTCAGTGTATATTATTTTACCTTTCCTTGCAAATGGAGGTTGTCTTGTAGAAACTCTTGTACTTCTTCATCGGTATCTTTCTGCAGAGATTGTAGAGAGAGATAGTAAGTAGAAGCTACACCAAATCAAATAGCAAAGCATTCAACTTTAGTTTGACACAATGCTCTTAACAATTGAATTCTGGTCCAGTAATCTTTCATAATATGTGGAAAAATACAGTGACAGTTGAAAGGTAGAAGTATCACTGACACAAGTATTTTCCTGACGCAAAATGCTGGAGTAACTCAGCGGGACAAGCCGCATCTCTGGGGAGAGGGAATGGGCGATGTTTCGGGTCAAGACCCTTCTTCAGACTCAATGGGCGACGTTTCGAGTCGATTACTTTCTTCAGACTCAGCTTGACCATCTTTCCACAAATGATCTGTCTGTGTGGAGTTTGCATGTTTGCTCTGTAGCCATGTGGGCTTCCCTCAAGTACTGTAGTTTCACAATAATACAAGTTGATTTTTCTCCAAAGATGTCCAGGCTGGTAGGTTTAATGTCTACTGCAAATTGTCCCCAGTATGCAGGTGAGTGATAGATTGTGAATGCATTGGTGAGAATGTGACAAGAGTTTAAAAGAAAACCAATGGAGAAGCAAGTCGTTCCTTCTACCTGTACCTCTACTTCTACCTTTCAATGGCCACTTTCAACTGAACTGGCATAGACTTGGTGGGCTGAAATGGCATCTGTCTATGACATAAGAAAATATGAAATCCAACAAGTTGTACAAATCTGGTGTGAACTTTACTAACATCACTTTTCCGATTCGCCAGAACATTTGTCCACTGTCTTCAACCTCAACCAGACAGCTTGTAAATTGACAAACATTTGACGTCAACATAAACCAGATAATTCTTCACTTACCAAGGAATATCTTATCTTGGCTGTGTTAATGAGTTCTTGATCAGCAGGTGAACACATGTTCAGGCCAATTGGAAGCATTTTTTTCAGAGTTGCTACAATCAGAGATGTCTGAACGGAGTAGCGATCACCCCTCCTCTGCTTTTTTGTCCTTTCTTGGTCAGACCCTCCTGACTGAAGTTAATAATAAAACATTTATAAAGTCAAGTTCAATACAATACTCTTCCATAGGTTACAGATGTAAGGTGTAGATTGCAGGTGGAAAAGCGTGTTAGTGTCCAACAAGGGCCAATTGCACATATTGTCCTTACGAAACAGGCAGTGAATGTAGGATCTCACACCAACCTTTTCTGCCCTGTCACCATAGTGAATTACAGAAAGGTACATGATAGAATAATAATCATTAGTTGCAACATTTTACATTGTACAGATTTTGCTTATTTGGTGTTACAGTGTTATAGGCCATGGTGGTATTATCTGGTATCATTTTCACCATAAATGGTGGCGAAAACCATTCATAATGATAACTATAACAATAATGCCCATAGAATAAGCATATTTTTTTACAGGGTTTAAGATAAGAATTTGTCACCATCCATTTAAATTTTGACTGACGTAATTAGAATTTTACCACATCATTTAAAAAACATCTAAATAAAAATGTTTCCAAAAGTTTCTAAAATATCGTGAACATCTCCTATCTGAACCCCTGTTTATACAAACATTGCCACACATGCAGACACTCAGAAAATATGGGCATAACATAAACGTCAACATCTGCAACTTCAGAAGGAGACGAAAATATTTTGTACAGTTGTTTTCACCTTGTTCTACTTAAAGTATTAATTAGTGCAAGACATCAACTTCTCTTCAGTATCTAACTCATATGAACACTCTTCAAGCGAGTTTCCATAGATGGTTCAGCAGTTGGGCAAAAACACTATTGAATAATAAAAGCCAATACCACTGAACAGCATACTTTTCAGCAGAGATCAATAGAAATCAACTGGAGCCGAAACTCTTCCTTGGACCAAATACACAGATTCAATTAGAGCACAGATCAGATAATGAAAGAGATATGAAGAACAGGGAAATAATCCAATCTTTAATTGCTTAGCAGAAACCAAGTAACTAGTAAAACATCCGGAGTT
The DNA here is from genome assembly GCA_035221665.1 of Okamejei kenojei. Taxonomy (NCBI): domain Eukaryota; kingdom Metazoa; phylum Chordata; class Chondrichthyes; order Rajiformes; family Rajidae; genus Okamejei; species Okamejei kenojei. The sequence goes on along the minus strand of CM069171.1, from coordinate 13,209,396 downwards.
ACCCACCATTAAGTCATCATTTTAACTTCCCAAATAATTTACATCAGGTCTGAATGTGGAATCCTCAGCTGGGGATTTTTCAGAATCAGTCTTGAATGAGGCAAAAAAAGGCAATTGCCTTGCTTACCTTTGTGAGCCTAAGAGCAGAATGTTACTTCAGACTGCACAAGAAAAGTCGAGGTCGTCCCTGGCATGAATATCACTTGTGAGATGCAGTTGCTTTGTAATGACAAATTGAACTTGATCTTGTCATTTACCTTGGGATAACAGGCAGTCATAGGGAACATGGTAAATCACAGAACCGCACCTACGCCAACCACCCAATTAGGATATAAGGTCAGAGGTGATAGGAGCAGAATTAGGCCACTCGGCTGGGTTAATCTTCTGGAGTTCTATACTAATTTAGACTCTTGTTTGAATCAGGCACAAATGATTAGTAAACTGGTGGCAGCAATAGGTCTACAGGAAGCAGAAAACTTTTCGAATGGCTGCTGGCATAAATGTCAAGAAATATTTTCTTCATATCAACAATTTATGATTCAGGGATTCAACAAACACAGAGATGATTGTGTTTTTGGTGATCCAAGCTTTTCTTCTGAGGTTTGGAGAAGTGTTTTTTTTCCCCTCACATGGAAATTACTTAATACAAAGGTAAACTTCATATCCAGAACACAGATTTTCCTGCTTATACAGGGCACCAGACTCAGATCATGGGGTTCAATGGCATCTGTGTCCAAATATAATCAACCTCTGATAGTTAGGAGTCCTCACAACATCAAAATAGTGTGGTCACAAAAGGGAAGTAGGTTGTCTTGTCAAAGGTAGTTTGTATAAGCTGAATGTAAGCATTTATGCCTAAATCAAATAATCCCCTTATATACTGAGAATCTGAAGTGAACGACACGCACAGTAAGTCATTTCTCTATCACAACTAATAGCCTTTCTAGGCATTGAGAATGTTCTTTTATTGTGGACAGCATCTATGGTTTCCAAGTTTCACAAGAAAATACTAAGGTAGAAAGTTAGATTTATCTCTTAGGGCTAAAGGAATCAAGGGATATGGGGAAAAAGCAGAAACAGGCTACTGATTTTAGACGATCTGCATGATTATATTGAATGGCGGTGCTGGCTCGAAAAGCTGAATTGCCTACTCCTGTACCTATTTTTCTATGTTTCTATTCATAACCTAGCCATAAGTTAAAACCCTGAGGAATGACATTGAAACTGAAAATGTCCAGTTACTAATTAACTAGTTACAAAACTAATGTCTAGTTACATAAGACAATTGTGTACGTAGGAAGTTCTGAGAATTAGAGAAGCTAACACCAATTAACTAGTATGAATATGGCTTCTGACCAAAAATATATATGAATGATGACCAGTGTGGTTGGGGATGGTGACATTCATTCTCACCTCAATTCTCATGTCATTTTAAATATTTTACAATCTAATTTTCTAAAGACAACTTGCTGATTCATTATCATCAACTCCGTACTTTCGCTAAGGATAATTTTACTCCACGTTCTATGACTAACTGAGACAAAATGCACATAATGGAGCTGAAATTAATTTAGAAGTCTCAAAATTCCTTTCACCTGCAGTACTTGATTACGATTAATTTGGCTTGTCCATTCCCGAAGCAAAATTAATTTAAACTCTGATAAGAATGTTCCAGTGTTGCCATTAGTTTGATTTAATGATACATGAATATCAAATTGTAGATTAAAACAAGTTCTCAACCAGTTGGGCATTAAGGGGCTGGCAAAGAAGAGGGCCATTCAATCTGCAAGCGAAGCCCCAGAGAAAGCCACTGGGTGGCTTTGGATTAAGAGGGCTGATCCGTGGGCGGTTGCTGGTGGGACGCAAGTCGGGGCTTGATCAACCCCAGCTGGGTCGCCTGGGTGAGGGTGTCTGATGTTGTGAGACCCGAAACACCCGATGACCCCAGGTCACATCACTGAGGATGCGTCCCAGCGCATCTAGAAGATGTATTTTTCACACGCATCTAGAAGATGTATCTTTCACACTGATCAGAAATCTGAGCGATTCTCCATAAATGTGTAGCACACAATATTAAAATATTTTACTTTAGAAAACAGCACATTATGAAATTAAATGAAAGTAGATAAAATGTGAGTTAACAGAATCCTCAACTTTCTGAATACAGTTTGCAAATAATTAATGCTGCCTATTTCTTGAAGTAGTAACTGAAGGTCAGTTGCATTTATACTATTAGCATTGAAAATTATTTTGTTTGGAAGCAAAAGTGGGGATGTGAACATTTAAGAATTATATGTTGAGGAGCAAGGAACAGGTCAGATTTGTCTTGTACTCTTCTAATGGAAAGTAGCACAATACTTTATTAATTGACTTGTTTTGTATTTTAGTTCTAACCATAGGTAATGACAATACAGGCAAATAATTCATCATAAAAATACAGATGTGAAAAAGCTTGATCGATAATTTGAAAGAGCAGCAAATGTGAATGGTTGTCAAACCTTTACTATTCTTATATTCGCATGGCAAATTGTTGAAATGTATAAATTATTATGGAGTATTATTAATTGAGTTATTTCCCTTGCTTTTGCTTGCAAAACTATTATTTTTGTTTAATTTAACATTGACAGTGATTATTTCTACATCTTATTGCTATCATAAATTGATTTCAGTTAGCTTCCAAGAATATCAATGTTGCATGCTGTTCATATCATTATAAATACATTTAAAATTAAAACAATGTCAATTTTGCCTTAGATTCCCACTTATTCATCCAATAGTTTTATTGCATTCATGTATAATTAAACCATTCCTCTCACAAAGTATTTAATTTGGAATCAAATGACACCATGCAATCTACATGGTACTTAAATGAAGTTCCCTCTGTCCGCCATCTTAATTTATAGCAAATACCGATCTCGTTTAATTTGCTCAAAAGCAACATTGCATTACGCAGTTTTAGTTTCATTAGCATTATTCACATTACCTGCTAGACAGTAAATTATTGAATGTTGTATTTTGCTGTTCCTAAACAACAGCAATTTATTGCGTAATAAGTCACTATTAGCAATGTTTTAAAATGCTGAATCAGATATTTAGTAAGTTGGAGAAGCAAAAGGGTAATACATTTTCTAGTTTAATCAAAATGAGATTAGAGTTGATCTATAATTGAATGTATTCATTTAAAAATATCAGAATCAAAGGCTTTGTCAACAAAGGGAATTAAATCGACCCAGACCAGGAAATTTTGCAAATCCATGGAAGATGGACACAGATCATTCCTTCACCCACCAATCTTCCACTATCAAGCAAACTGAAGACTCTGGCCATCTGAAATGTGCCTACAGCACAAATCACATCCTACCCCTATATCCCCATCATTGATCACCAACTTTGAATTCAGGCGTCCTCATCAGTCCCTCTGCACTGCCACCAATCAACATCCACCCTTCTGATCCATTACTCCACATTATTTGGGCTTCATGGCACTCTCTGCCCAGGTGAAGGAAAGGTTAACCCTTGTATACAGCCAATTTGGTGGGGTGGGAGATTGCAACCTTCACGTGGTCCGCCCTGTTTCAACGAATGCAATCAACCTGGCGTGCACAATCAAATACGATCAAATAGAACGAGTTGTCTTACAGGCTGTGCACGCCATACGCAAGAAGCCAATTTAGTAGTACCTGACTTTGAATTTATAAGCGGTAGTCCCACAAGACCGAATAATGAGTCCCTGTGAATACTAATACATTTCTAGGACACCATCTGTTGTGAAAAATATTATTATTTTTTTGAATTTTTCACATTAGATGTTTTAAAACATATGCTTCTCGAATGGACATTACACATCCAGTGGTCCCCTTCCAGGAAGTTGTCTCCCTGCTCAGGAAGTTTTGTGACCTGGTCACCACTGACCAAAGGTACAGGGTTATTTTTACTATTTAAAAGGTGGTTCTGTGCAACAGAGGAAATGACACAAACTAAGGTGTATTGAACTTCCTTGAAACCCTTCGTACCCTTGTCTGTAGATTGGGCCAATGAGGGAAGATACATAATTTCAGTGCATAATACTGTGTCTGCATCTGCAAATTAGTTTTTGATGCCAAAGTGCAAAACTGTCACATTCCCAAGTGTTAACATAAAAATTCTAATGCACGTTTAATGTCTGTGTATTAAAACCTAGTGTGGTAGAACATCTTAACCAGCAATAAGATTACAGCTCAGATGCATACATATTTGCTTTCAGGCCATATGATTCTTCAAAGGATAAATTCTAGAATAATAAATCCCTCATAATAATAAATTCATCGTGTAGTGCATAGAGCAAGGTCTACTTGTAGAACACTAAGACTGAGAGAGAGAATTAAAGGTTTGATACTAATCTGTAAGAAATAATAGGTGAATAAAATGATGATTATTTACCGGAGTACCCATTGAAAATTCTTGAACATCAAAAATGTATGTTCAAAATTCATAGATTTATACAGCATCTATTGTTTATTATGGCACTATAAATGGGATACCTCATGGGAAAATTTGCCTAAGGTAGACAAAAAATTCTGGAGTAACTCAGCGGGACAAGCAGCATCTCTGGAGAGAAGGAATGGGTGACGTTTCGGGTCGAGGCCAAAAATATACCTGCTGGAACCAATGCTTCTAAATGCATAATGGAATTATTGCCTTACAACATCATGCACTGAGGACAGAGGTGCAAAGGGACTTGGGAGTGTTGGTGTAAGATTCCCAAAAGGTAATCTGCAAGTCAAATCGGTAGTAAGGAAGGCAAATGCATTTATTTCGAAGGGACTGTAAAAAACTGCATTTCGTTGTCTCTGTACTGTACACTGCACAATGACAATAAAAGATTGAATTGAATTGAATTGAACGGGAGGAAGTAATATGGGATACAAGACAAAATTCTGACTTCCAGCCAGTGCTGGTATCACAATGAGCGATATAGTTATTACATTTGGAGCTGGTGAGACATGTGGCATAGTGATCAACTTGCCTGTAACGCAGGTGTGCTGGATTAAAACATGAGGTTCTATATTTTTTGATAATGCGATTATAGAATTGGACCTTGGGATGATCGTATACAGAACTACTTGAAATAGGTTCTCAGCCATTTTAGCAATTCAATTATTCTCTTGTTTTCACATTAAATTTGATATTCTAATGGCAAATATATAAATCAAAACATTAATTATCTTTATATCAATCTATAATTGCTGTTTAAGATATTTTTGAATTTTGTTAATGTAGTTTTTTTGTTACTGATAGTAATTTAACATTATAAATGTGTGGCAGGAAAACATTAAGAAATAAAAACTGACAAGAAAGTTGCTGTGATTTTGCTAGCACATGAAAGCAACATGCTAGCATTGACAATTAAGGCAATAATCAACATCTGTAAGTATATCATTATTGGATTTGTTTTCCCCTCAAACCATTCAAAATACAAAACAACACTGAAGAATGCTCAAGACATCGTAGTGCTCTTCTTTACTTGCTTGCCAGTGGCTGATGCCTTCCTGAATTTAACAGCTAAGCCTAACGTAGTATAGCCAAGCCACACCGTCTATTCTGTCACCAGTCTGAATTTTACTTGAATTAGATCGTGGTTCATAAAAACTTTAATTTCCTTTAGTAAATTTTACCAGGTAACGTTTTTTTTTTGTTTTGCATGTTAGAAACTTAGTGATATATCTTATTATTAAATAAAACATTGTGCCTGATTCCATGAGCCTGGTGATAGAAACTAAAACGGCATGGTAATCAGAGGGCCTTAGCAAGAGAATCCGGGAAAATGCCATCGGCAGTGCGAAGCTAGCTGCACAGCGGATGCATATTCATATCATCATGCCCTCTGACCTGTCCATCCTCTCCAGCCTATTCAGGCAGACACGACCGCAGATATCAATATGCCATAGAAAAGATAAGGAATTAGGAAATTATTAGAGATTTCAATTTTAATACAAAACTTCGGCAAAGGAGATGTTAAATGTGGCAATCTATCAAACCTAAACAAGGCACAGAGATGCACAAAATGAATCCGATTAATAAAAATTTGAAAAAATAGGAATACATTTTATTTTGCCTGAAAAAGCTTTTATAACGGCTGTCTAGATTTGTAAATTCTATACATTACATAATCCCATGGATAAACTCAAATAAAATCAAGGTTTCAAATTCAACATACTGGTAATAATTTTATAATAATCTTATAATTAAGATAGACACAAAAAGCTGTAGTAACTCAGCGGGACAGGCAGCATGTCTGGAGAGAAGGAATGGGTGACGTTTCAGGTCGAGACCCTTCTTCAGATCCAACTTCATCTTATAATTAAGTTGTTGGAAAATTGCCACACAGTTGATTTCTGCCATGAGAAATTATTGCATAACCAACAGATCAGTAAAAGTCGAACAACTGATTTTTGAACCATATTAGCACAGTGTAATATTATATTGTGATCTCCGTAGATAGATTTTGAACTCAGACTGGAAGAAAATCTGCTTACTTACTGATCTTTAAACACCTGTGAAGTGTGTAAAACATTGTACACATCCCCAAAATGGCAAGAATAATACAACATACTTACCAAAAGCAGCAGGCAACCTGTTGCTAAAGTCATTGTCATATTTAACATGTTGCATTGAATGAATATATAATTTTCATGGAACTGTTTTCAGTCAATTTAGTAGTCAACAAAGTGAATATATTTGATTGCCAGTTTTGTTAAACTGTCATAGCTAGAAACAGTTGAAAACTATAAATTTACTAAACCAAGTCTAATAGAGTCCATTTCACAAGGCTGGAGGTTTACTCACTAAACGTTTCAACTTAGACTACAAAAATATAAATAACTCAAACACTTCTGCTAATAGCTCTATTTGATACCCTGATTGTATTAGATTGGTAATTCTTTTCTTGATGGCTCAACTAAGACTGTTAATCCTTGAGTTTTACAGTCACTCAGCACTTTTACAGAAAGGCAATTTGCATTTATGAGTAAATTGAACCTATATTAAAACATTCAATTGTAAATATATTGTAGTTTTTATTTTAGTTTACAATAGATATTTAGACTAGCCACTCTTTAGGGAGATGACAAATGACTGGAAATTGTACTGAACCAAGTGTTGATGTACTACAGTATGGCAGCATGCAGCAGTGACAAACAGGTGCCTCACAGAGGAAAAAAAAAACAAATGGGCCACAATCCAGATTGAAGCGGCTTACTTCCCAAAATGTGTGCTAATATGGGACCTTTAGCAGTCTTGATGGAACCAATGGCTCAATTGAATGAAGGTGCCAAAAATTTGCGATGTGGTAATCACAGAAAAGTTCAAGTTGTTCATCCCATGGCAACATCAATAAGTAACACGTAGTATGGCAACCAGGGAGCAGATGGAGGCAACTGGGTAAACAGAGAAAACTAGTGCCCAGATATACTATAAAGCTGGCATTTAATTCCTTATAAGTGAGGTAAGTGTTGGGAGATAGACAAAAATACTGGAGAAACTCAGTGGGTGAAACAGCATCTATGGAGCAAAGGAATTAGGCAATGTTTCGGGTCGAGACCCTTCGTCAGATGTTGGGAGAGATGTCTTCTGTTGGGAGAGATGTCGTGTGCCTGAAGTGGGCAAGGCATGAAATTGAAACATTCAGGAAGGAGGTGCTTTGGTGGTTTCCTCCAGGAATAAGAATCTTCACAGAATGGACTAATGTTAGAAGATATATCATGGTGGGCTGCTCTCTACTAGAAATACTGCCCTGCCATTGTCATGCTTATCCAGATACTCAGACAAACTGAAAGTGGGTTATATGATGTATCCACTGCATCATTATACTTCTATCCCATTAATCTTGTGCACAGTGGTCAAGCTTCCAAATGCAGACTATTCAAAAGCTTATTCAATGACTTTCACCTTGTCCATTCTGGCAAATTAGTGAGGAATAGTATGGGTGCCACAGGTTGTGTCTATAGTATGTCAGTATTAAGAAGGTGGAGATTTCAGAACATTTCCAGGGTCAGATGTGATCTATCCCAGACAATTGAAAACATAGGCGATGTTTGCTTTTTTTCTTCACATATTGTATGATGTACCAGAAGACTGGAGGATCACTAATATTATTCCTTTATTTTAGGAGGACAACAGGGATAAGTCAGATAATACAGGTTGGTGAACCTTACTACAGTGATAGGAACATTATTGTAGAAAGGTCTAAGGGACATATTGATGTACATTTAAAATGGGGGGAGGTGATGACGGGCAGGAAGTATGGCTTCGTGAGGAGGAAATCCTGTCTCAAAAGAGACTGAAGGCAGGTTGGCAGATGTTCTCTATAACGATTTTAGTAAGGTATTTGACAAGGTCACAATTGGTAAGCTGACCCAGAAGATTAAGGCACATATGGACCAAAGTTGAGATGGCTATCTGGATCTAAATTTGCCTTGGTTACAGGAGGTAGATGAGAGTGGTGGAAGGATGATTTTCAGATTAGAGATTTGAGACATACAGTGTATCATAAGGATTAGTGCAGAGATTGTTGCCGTTTGTGATATATAAACAGGTTGGATGTGAAATGTTGGATCAGCATGTTTGGGGATGGCAATGTTGTGGATAGTAATGAAGATTGTATAAGGCTACAGCAGGATATAAATCACATGAAAAGTTGGGAGGAGATGCATTCTTGGAAGTCAGATAGGGGTAGGAAGGACATACACTGTAGGTGGTTGGACACAATGATAAACAGGAAGACCTACAGGTCTAAGTCGATAATTCCCCAAAAGTCACAGGTCGATAGGGTGGTGAAAAAGGCATATAGCATGCTTGTCGTTATTCGTTGGGGTAGAGATTACGCTCTAGTCACCACACTATAGGAAGGATAATAATTTCACTGGAGAGAGTGCAGAAGAGATTCATCAGGATGTTGCCTGAATTGGCAGACTTCTGTCTCTATTTATAGAGACAGAGAGACCTAATAGACTGGGCAAGCTTTCCCTGGAGCAAAGGAGGCCAAACATACTTGATAGAAGAATGTAAGAGTATGGGAGACCTAAATAAGGTAGCTAGTTAGAATCGTCTTTCCATTGTAGGGATATCAAGATTATGAAGGTATATGTTGAAGATGAATACACTTTGGTCTGCATGCTGTCTATCTGTTACCACATTCCAGGAACTCTGTACTTATACCCTTAGTTTCTCTGTTCTACAATACTACCATGGCCCTGTCATGCACTATTTCTTTATCCACTTTCCCACTAGATCTAAATCTTCTTGTAACCTTGGACAATCTTCTTCACAATCCTCTAAAACACCATTCTTACATAAAAAAAAACAACCTTATCTACCCTTCAGTCTTCTGGTATCTCGCCTGTGGCTAATGAACATACACAAATCTCTGCAAGGGCCCCACTGATTTCTTTCCTCACACCCTACAACCTCCTAGGACTTCCTCTTTCATAATATTGATGTTTCAGGACATCAGTGCTTTCCTTCCTGAACTAACTTGCTGCCATCACCTTCTCCACAGTAAATACAAATAAGTAGCATTCATTTAAGACCTTGCCCTCCACACATAAATGACTACACTGACCCTTAAAGGGACTTATTCTCTCTCCCAATTACCCTTTTGTTCTTAATATACTTTGAGAATCTTCAGATTCTCCATTACCTTTAATCCAAGCACATCTCATGTTCCCCTTTTGTTTCTTGATTTCCTTCTCAAGTGTACTTCTTCGTTCCTTATATTCAAACAATTTGCTTGATTAGGTAGCTGCCTCTACCTAACATATGCCTCATTTTTTAGCCCGACCAGAACCTCGATAATGTCTTGGGATTTTCTTTAATCTGATCTGTCTGAGATATTTCAGAACCCCTCTTTGCATCCTAATTTCTTAAATAACTACACTCTTTATACTCAAAGAGCCTCTCTGTTTTTAGTATTCTTTACCTGCCACACACTTCCTTTATTATCTTAATCAAATGCTCTATGTCCCTTAACATCCAAGAGTCCCTGGACTTGCCAGTATTAACTTTCATCCACACAGAAAAGTGCTTGCAGTATTACACCACAAAGCCACTGGAATCCTTTTGGATTTAGAATCAGAGTCACATGGCACGGAAACAGGCCCTTTGGCCCAATTCGGTAATGCCGACCAAGATGCCTCATCCAAGCAAGTCCCATTTGCCCAATGTTTGGGCTGTATCTCTCTAAATCTTTCCTATCAATGTACCTTCCAAATGTCTTTTAAATGTTTTATTGTACCAACCTCAATTAGTTCCTCTGTAGCTTGAGCGTATACCCTACCAACCTCTGTGTAGAAAAGTTGCCCCTGAGTTTCCTATAACCATGCATTTCTTAAACCTCTCAAAGCTCAAACGATAGGCGTTATTGAGCTCAATTCTGAATCTATGATAATAAATGACAATTTAAGGATCCTCTTTAAATGGGGTCCTACTATGGTTATAAGAATCTCACAGATTAAATTTGTCAACTTACCTTGGACATCTTGCTTTTGCTGTCTGCAGTCAGAAATGACATATTGTTGATTTCATTTTGCACCACAAAGTTCTGCTCCTCACGTTTGAAATTCTGAGTGTAAAAAAGTGAAATATTCAGAAACTGCAGGAGGATTCTCAGCATATACTCACAGGTGTCTACCCCATTTATCGCGGCAATTTACAAGTTTAAAAAGGACAGTACTCATAAATGGATTCAACAACAGAGAAATGAACTCTCCCTACCACCATTAGACCACCTCTCTCAATATCACCATAAGATCATATTGGACTTCTCTCTTTCTACTGTTAGTCATAGAGAGAGACTATAGAGTCAGACCAAATGTCTGAAAGGAGTGCCAGTTAGTGATTCAATCATTGCACTTCAGTTCTGTCAGAGTGAAAGCTGGAGTAACTCAGGAGGACAGGAAGCATCTCTGGAGAAAAGGAAATGGTGATATTTCTGGTCATAGAAACATAAAAAATAGATGCAGGAGTAGGCCATTCGGCCCTTCGAGCCTGCACCGCCATTCAATATGATCATGGCTGATCATTTCAACTCAGTATCCTGTACCTGCCTTCTCGCCATGCACCCTGATCCCTTTAGCCGCAAGGGCCACATCTAACTCCCTCTTAAATATAGCCAATGAACTGGCCTCAACTACCTTCTGTGGCAGAGAATTCCAGAGACTCACCACTCTCTGTGAGAAAAATGTTTTCCTCATCTCGGTCCTAAAGGAATTCCCCCTTATCCTTAAACTGTGACCCCTCGTTCTGGACCTCCCCAACATCGGGAACAATCTTCCTGCATCTAGCCTGTCCAACCCCTTAAGAATTTGTAAGTTTCTGTAAGATCCCCCCTCAATCTTCTAAATTCTAGCGAGTACAAGCCGAGTCTATCCAGTCTTTCCTCATATGAAAGTCCTGACATCCCAGGAATCAGTCTGGTGAACCTTCTCTGTACGCCCTCTATGGCAAGAATGTCTTTCCTCGGATTTGGAGACCAAAACTGTACGCAATACACCAGGTGTGGTACAACTGCAGTTGAACCTCCCTGCTCCTATACTCAAATCCTTTTGCTATGAATGCTAACATACCATTCGCTTTCTTCACTGCCTGCTGCACCTGCATGCCTACTTTCAATGACTGGTGTACCATGACACCCAGGTCTCGTTGCATCTCCCCTTTTCCTAATCGGCCACCATTCAGATAATAGTCTACCCTCCTGTTTTTGCCACCAAATTGGATAACCTCACATTTATCCACATTGTACTGCATCTGCCATGCATTTGCCCACTCACCCAGCCTATCCAAGTCACCTTGCAGCCTCCTAGCATCCTCCTCACACCTAACACTGCCCCCCAGCTTTGTGTCATCCGCAAACTTGGAGATGTTGCATTCAATTCCCTCGTCCAAATCATTAATATATATTGTAAATATCTGGGGTCCCAGCACTGAGCCTTGCGGTACCCCATTAGTCACTGCCTGCCATTCTGAAAAGGACCCGTTTACTCCTACCCTTTGCTTTCTGTCTGCTAGCCAGTTCTCTATCCACATCAATACTGAACCCCCAATACCGTGTGCTTTAAGTTTGTATACTAATCTCTTATGTGGGACCTTGTCGAAAGCCTTCTGAAAGTCCAGATATAACACATCCACTGGTTCTCCCTTATCCACTCTACTAGTTACATCTTCAAAAATTCTATAAGATTCGTAAGACATGATTTAACTTTCGTAAATCCATGCTGACTTTGTCCAATGATTTCACCACTTTCCAAATGTGCTGCTATCCCATCTTTAATAACTGACTCTAGCAGTTTCCCCACTACCGATGTTAGACTAAGTGGTCTGTAATTCTCCGTTTTCTCTCTCCCTCCTTTTTTTTAAAGTGGGATTACATTAGCTACTCTCCTATCCTCAGGAACTACTCCAGAATCTAAAGAGTTTTGAAACATTATCCCTAATGCATCCATAATTTCTGTGGCTACTTCCTTGAGTACTCTGGGATGCAGCCTAGAGTACTTCCTTGAGTACTTTGGGATCAAGACCCTTCTTCAGACTGTCGGAGTATCCGGTCATTGCACTCTAAAAAAATGTGCCACCTGGGGCACTGTTCTGTGGACTGCAGAAACAGACCCAACCTGGCCTGCAGTGTACAAACAGCAGATATATAATTATGTTGTATAGCACCGATCATTGTGAAACGCCACTAGTCATATCGCAAAAAGCAACCCTGTATTAACGTGCTTTATCCTGCTGACAAGCCAATTTTGCCAAATTACCAAAAAGTAGCCACAGAAAAATCACAATTAATTTTCCATAAATATGTGAAATGCCAGATGCTGAAAGTGACATCAAGAATATTAACAAGGAATTTCAAACACTTTAAACTAAGGTTTTGAGTCACAGTGTAGAGTACTTGTTTGTCATTTTTATGTCAGAATTAAGTTACATGGAGATAAAAAGGTAAAACAAAAGCAATGAAGAAACTATGAAAACCTGGAGCCTTGTTTTTTTTAATACCATTTGTTGATAATTGAGGAACATACATGTGACTTTGACCACAGGATGAAGATGTCTCCAACCATTCTGAAAAGCTCTTCAGCATCGGGGTTTGGTTCTGTTAACCACATGGCTCTGTGAAAATACGGAAATACACAAAAACATAGTGAATAAATTGACATATAGGGAACTACAGGCCAGTGAGTCTGACATCAGTGATGGATAACCTACAGGAGATTCTGAGGGATTGGATCGACCACTATTTGGATAGGCTGGCTCTGGTTAGGGAGAGTCAGCGTAGTTTTGTGCATGGGAAATCACATCTCACAGACTTGACAGAATTTTTGACGAGGTCACTAAGAGCACTGACATGGGTGGAGCAGAGGACAGTGTCGACAGGGACTTTATCAAGGCCTTTGACAAAGAATAGTGTCCAGGAGGTTAGATTACACAGGATCAGCATTCAAAACAGGCTTAGTGATTGAGATTAGAGGATCAGGGGTTGTTTTTCTGAATGGAGGCCTGTGTACAGTGTAGTAGTAGTATACCGCAGGGGTCTGAGAGTGTCCATTGTTGTTTGTCATCTGTATTAACGATTTTGATGACAATGCAGTTAATGTGATTCGTAAATTGTGGATGATACTAAAATCAAAAGTGAGGACAGCCATTTAAGTTTACAAAAGGACCTAGCTCAACCAGGGAAGTGGGCCAAGGAATGGCAGATGGAATTTAAATTGGACAAATGTGAGGTTTAGCTTAGTTTAGAAATGTAATATGGAACCAGGTGCTTCGGCTTACCGGATCAGCGCAGACCAGCGATCACCCATGCACTAATTCTATCCTACATACTAGCGACAATTTACAAAATCCAATTAACCTACAAACCCACATGCCTTTGGAAGTAGAAAGAAACCAGCGCACCCAGACAAAACCCACACTGTCACAGGAAGAATGTACAAACTTCACACAGACAGCACCCAAAGTCAGGTGAAGGAGTTTTGTAAGTCAAACCAGGCTAGAATTGCATAATAAATGTCAACATTGTAAAACAAATGCCTTAAGGCCCTGTCCCACTTAGGTGATTTATCAGCGGACTGCCGGCGACTGTCAAGTTCGCAGCACTCGCCTTAAAAACCAGGAACTGGAACGCGACTGTCAGAGTGGAGCACACACACACACATCGCAAAGGCGGGGGCCAGGGAAAGCGGGGGAGCACTGTCTGAAATTCACACGGTGCAAAGCCAAGGTGATACAGACACACACCGCAATGAACAGGTAGGTTAAGATGACAATCACAGTGTACGGTAAGTCCTTTAAAATAGGGGGAAGGGGGGGAGGGGAGAAGAGGGGAGAAGGAGTGGAGACACTTTTAAGAAGCCAGACAACTTTTAATAAGACAGAGATACACAGCTGTGAAGTTCGGCGAGCATTTAACATTACTGGTCGGTTCTCCTTGGTTCTGAAAACTCGTGCTTATGTTTTTTTCCCCCCAATGAGCCAATGAAAATGCCTGGACAGCAAAGGCGATTAACTAAATCTACCTACGACTAGCTCGACTACCTATAACTACATGGCGACCCCACTACAACTGCACCTACGACCTCGAAAGTATCGATTTTCTCCATGGCGACCAACTTTTCAACATGTGGCCACCATACTGAGGCCGCGACTAGTTCCTAGAATGCGGGAACTCCTTGCGATCATGAAGGAGATCACCAGAGACCACCAGCGAACATGTGGCGACCATGTGGCGAGCGCAGTCTCCTACACTCGCCTAAAAAGTCACCTAAGTGGGATAGGCCCTTTAGGGTACAGGAGCACAATCTCTAAAAGTGGCAACACAAGTGGACAGAAAAGTAAAGGAGGCTTTTAGCATCCTTGCCTTCACTGTTAAGGCATTGAGCACAGGAGCTGGGAAATCCTGTTACAGCTGTAGAAGACAACTTGTTATATAAAGAATCTTATTGAGTTAGAAAGGGTCCAGAAAAGATACATTAGTAGATTATAAGAACTCAAAGTTTTGAGCTAAAAGGAGAGACTGGATAGGTTAGGACTTTTTACCTTTTGAGCATAGTAAGCTGAGCGGTGAATAGATAACATGAATGGTAACATTCCTTTTCCTATGGTACAGAAGTCCAGAACTAGAGGGCATAGGTTTAAGGTGAGAGAAGAAAGATTTAAAAGAGACCCGAGGTGTAATTTCTTCAGAGACTGATGCATATATAGAACGAGCTATCAGAGGAAGCTGTGGTGATGGGTACAATGTAGACATTTAAAAGTTATTTAGACGGGTACAGAAACAGGAAAGGCGTAGAGGTCTATGGACCTAACACTGGCAAATGTGCTAATTCAGTTATAATTCCTAGTCAGCATGGAGTGGTTGAGGCAACTGGCCAGATCCCATGCACCTAATGCAGTTGAACTGTAGCTGTATCTGGATACATTTCCTGCACCGGAAGTATCCTTCATGCACTCTACATGTTTTGAGTAGGCCTGCCATGAATTACCGCTGCCCTTCAGTCAAGTTCTCAAGGCATTAACTGGAATCCAACCGTTCTGCCACTGGATTTCTCAAGCCTGAAAAATCTTGGCCCACAATTATTTCATATAAAACGCACTGCAAAACTTGAAATCTAATTAAATATTTAAATCACAGATTTGCCTTCTGATAGCTTTCTTATATCCCATACCTAGAAATGGGCGGTCATGGTGGCGCAGCGGTAGAGGTCCTGCCTTACAGCGAATGCAGCGCCGGAGACCCGGGTTCGATTCTGATTACGGGCGCTGTCTGTACGGAGTTTGTACGTTCTCCCCATGACTACGTGGGCTTTCTCCGAGATCTTCAATTTCCTCCCACACTCCAAAGACATACAGGTTTGTAGGTTAATTGGCTTGCAAAATGTAAAAATTGTCCCTAGTGGGTGAGGGATAGTGCTAATGTGTGGGGATCGCTCGTCAGTGTGGACACGGCTGGGCCGAAGGGGCTGTTTCCACGCTGTATCTCTCAACTCTAAATCATGTCAGAGTGTGACTTGGGTAATATTTTTGATTTTTATAACTTAAAAAAAAATCACTCCCAGCCCAAGAGATTAAAATGTTCTAAAACATGGTACATTTACCTGTTATTGTCTACGTAACGAATCAGCAGTGGATACAAAGCATACAAATCACGACAGAGAACAGAAAATTCATCGCGAATTAGTAATTCACTCTCCACGACGTCACCCTTGCCCTCCATGCGCAATTGATCCTCCTCAGCCACTACTTTTTTTGATCTCTTCTTTAACTTTTCCATGGTAGGGATGAAATGGGATTTCAAAAGTTCAGGCTTGGCCTTGCTGATAATTGGTTGTGCAAACACTGGATGAAGAAAAAAAAATTTTTAATAACAACGTGAGCTTCCACTTTATCTAATTTCATGTATACCTGGGACATCCTTTGGAAAGTGAACCAAAATGTCACACGTTACCAAATGGCATCACATAAAGTAATACATTAAAAAATTCTTGTAAGAGATTAATCTTATGCATTGCTATTTTCCTACCTACAGATAATGCATGTCTGCTAAAAATATGAACATTCTAGCTTTTTTAAATTCACAAGAGTTTGTAAGATAAAACTGAGTTATGAAAAAAAAGCTTCCGTGTGAAGTCACACACGTGACCAGTCATATTTGACCTCTGACCCTAAACAACCATTGTCAGCATAATATGAATATTTCACTTGATAAACTTTGGAAAAATATGAAATATATACACAGTACAAAACAATATACCTGTAATGCTCTCAGAATTAGAAGAGATGTATTGCACAATTTTTCATATATTTGGTCACACATGTGACTAAAGGGCCTGTACGAGTTTACCCAAGAGCTCTCCCGAGTTTAAAAAAAAATCAAACCCGTGGCAAGTACGTTGGAATGTACGTAGCGGGTACGTCGGAGCTTGGGACGTCTCTTAGCGGCTCGTAACGCTAACAGCAGGTACTCGTGAAACATGTTGAAAAATGTCCACGAGAGCCCCGACCGAGTACCTACGAGCGGCTATTACCGTAATTCTCCTGGTTCAAATCAGGGGAAACTTGGGAGAACTCTTGAGTGGGCCATCTACTGAGCATCTGCAGCACCGCTATCACTATCCATTGTCATCATTACAAATCCATTGAAATGTGTGAAAAACTGGAAGCATTTTTGGAAAATTCTGTAATTTTTCAGATTTTTCTCAACAAGAGTGAAAAAATGTGTACAGTTGTTAGGGCTAGATATATGTTATATATACATCATACATCATTTAATGGGAGGAAATGGGCGTTTTGCAGTTACAAAACCATGGTTCCTCGTTAATAGTGTATCTCAAAACATGTAAGGCCAAAGTCACTGGCTGAGGTTCTGAATGAAAGCAATATTATTTTCTATAAGAGACCTTTCATCCTGTAACTATTATATAGTGCTATATAAAAAAGGGACAAGAGCTTCAAATTCCTGGGCGTGCACATCTCTGAAGATCTCTCCTGGTCTGAGAACACTGATGCAATCATGAAGAAACCACATCAGCGCCTCTACTTCCTTAGAAGATTACGGAGAGTCAGTATATCAAGGAGGACTCTCTCTAACTTCTACAGGTGCATAGTAGAAAACATGCTGACTGGTTGCATCGTGGCTTGGTTGGGCAACCTGAGTGCCCAGGAGCGGAAAAGACTACAAAAAGTAGTAAACACTGCTCAGTCCATCATCGGCTCTGACCTCCCTACCATCGAGAGGATCTATCACAGTCGCTGCCTCAAAAAGGCTGGCTGCATTATCAAGGACCCACACCATCCTGGCCACACACTCATCTCCCTGCTACCTTCAGGTAGAAGGTACAGGAGCCTGAAGAATGCAACGTCCAGGTTCAGAAACAGCTTATTCCCCACAGCCATCAGGCTATTGAGCTCAACTCAAACAAAACTCTGAACATTAATAGCCCATTATCTGTTTATTTGCACTTTATCTGTTGTATTTATTCATGTGTGTATATATTTATACAATGGTATATGGACATACTGATCTGTTCTGTATTCATGCCTTCTATATTCTGTTGTGCTGAAGCAAAGCAAGAATTTCATTGTTATATTTGGGACAAATGACAATAAACTCTCTTGAATAAATAACATTTGATTGATTAATATATTGAGCCTTGTGGAATGTAATTATTTTGCCAATAAACATTGTTCACAATCACAGCACATCCCAGGATCCTTACAGCCTGCACAAGTCACAACATGGAAATGTGACAGCGAATATGCGCACAATGAGCTCTCACAATTGGTATTGTAATAATGTCAAGATAATCTATTTAGTTGTGTTAGCTGAGGGACAGAATGTGAACAAGGATACCAGAGATAATTCCTCTGCTCTTCTTCTCCATTTTACATCATCTGATGTGTACCAGTTAATACTTCATCCAAAATAAAAATGTAATTTGACTGAAATGTGGAGAAAAATGAATATAGGTATTCAGTCAAACAAGGAGGACTAACAAATTATAATCAGCTCTCAGTAATTTTACTCAGACAAAATATTTCTTCCTTCTTATTATCTTGCTTACTTTCTTATTATTATTATTAATTGACAGTTACCTGCAAGTCTTTTCATCCAAGATGCTTCATCAATACCCAAATTATTAACTATAATCTTCAGAATATTTCCCAGCATGGCGTTGAGATGTTCAGAGGTGATGCTTGTACAGTGTATTTCGTTTTCATCGGCAATATTCTCAGGTCCCTGTTCCCACCATCGTGGCAGATAGTTACACAACATCGGAAGTGTGATTTCAATAACATGTGGCATCTCCGTATATCGAGCACCAGACTCTGCGAGATCATTAATTTCTTTCATAAGATGATCCAGATCAGGAATGTCTTGAGACATTTCCTCAACACTGTTTGGCAAACCCAAAACTGTCAAATGAAAAAAAAAAAAAATATCCAATCAACTCAGTCAATAATATTGTATGCAACATTTAAATACAATGATGTACAGTCCTGCCCAAGAAATTCTATCACAACACATGGAATACCATGAGATGGCAGTTTGCTTTGGGGATTTTTATTAGGGTCTTTGTGTAAACAAAGCACATACATTTGTTGGCTGCTGAATAAGAACAATAATGTTGTATATAACAAACCAAAAACACAACATTGTACATTTTAAGGCCTGTGAGCAGAGCAAGTTTTGGTTGAAAAAAGCAGGTTTATGACTTACTTTGGCATTAATAGTAAGATTAAATGAGAACTTACCAGTTCGAAGTTTGATCTGTATTTTATGAGGAGTTACGATGAGGGATTACGTGAAGACCCCGTCCAGCACGCATGCGCGACATTTCTTCAAAGCAGCGGTGTGGATTCACAGAAAACACAACAATTGAAATAAATATAGTAAAGAAAAAATAAGAACTTAATTACCAGTTGATCTGTATAATAGAGGGTGGGAGCGGAGGGCACGTAATCCCTCATCGTAACTCCTCATAAAATACAGATCAAACTTCGAACTGGTAAGTTCTCATTTAATCTTACTATTTTACTTCGGAGTCACGTGAGTGACTACGTGAAGACTTCAAAGCTCTGTGAATCCGAACCGTGTACCAGCTCATGCTTCACTCACTGCCTGAAGACCTTAGAGGGAGGAAGCATGTTATACAATCAACAATAACCTGTTTGTGAACAAAAAAGGTTTATTAATAACAACAAAAAACAGAGAGCTCCCCCGGGCTTAAATTAAATATTATCTGCAGACTCTAAAATTCTGTCTGCAAATGTAGCAGGCTCCGCCAGCGGCTTATTATAAAACCTTTGGAAAGTTCTTTCCGAGGACCATCCTGCTCTGGCCAGAATATGGTCCATAGGCACATCCATTTGCCTAGCCGCCGACGTAGATACAGCCCTGGTGGAATGAGATTTGTACACATTAGTATCGATTCCCGCGGACTTAAGCACCTGCTTGAGCCACCTTGAAATGGTTTGGCTCGTCACCTGACCATGAGGCTTCTTGTGGCTTATCCATAAGGCTTTTTCTCTCCCTCTTAAGTTATATGTTGTGTCTATGTAGTTGGCGAGATGGGTCTTGGCACACAACCGTGGGTCAGGTGAATATGCCCGGAACTCCATAACTGGAGGCGTGGTACCTGGTCTAGATTGTTTGACCAGCCCCTGAATGTGAAATGTGATACAGTCCAATGACTCTGTCATGCTGTCCAGCCTCAGAAGGTGGAGGGACTGTACCCTTTGAGCTGACACTAGAGCCATGAGCATGACTGATTTCAGTGTAAGTTGTTCCAGAGTAAGTGACCTGGGTGGTGGCCATCCCCTAAGGTACGTCAGTACTATGCTGACATCCCAGATCTGAGTGTACCTAGGCCTAGGGGCATTGGTGTTAAAAATGCCCCTCATGATTTTGGCCACTAGTGGATGGGACCCCAAAGTCAGTTGTCCTGCTGCTGGAACCAAATAAGCTGACAACGCACTCCTGGCTGTATTAATGGCGCTGTAGCTGAGTCCTTCCCGATGTAATCCAAGCAGAAACTCCACAACACTGGTGGCTGTAGCTGTGGTGTAGGTAGTTCCTGTTTTGGAGCAATACCGTTCCCATTTTCTTATATTGGTCAGGTATTGTCTCCTGGTGGACTCCCGGTGAGATGCGGTCATCATGTTGATGGCGTCCTCAGACAGTCCCAGGCCCAGTAGAGGTCTTTTTAGAATCTGCAAGCCAGGAGATTGACTCTGTCATGGCACGGGTGACTAATGCCTGACACTGGGTGGATTAATAACTGTCGACTGCTGGGGAATTCCAACGGTGTTTCAACAGCCATGTCGAAAGCCACTGGGAACCATGGCTGTGTAGGCCAGTCAGGTATTATCAAGATTCCTGAAGCGGAATCCAATTGAATCTTGCGTAATACCCGACTGATGAGGCAGAAGGGAGGAAAAGCATAAAAGAACATTTTCCCCCAATGCAGCGAGAATGCATCAACTGCTGCTGCCTCAGGGTCTGGTTCCCAAGCGACATACGTTGGTACCTGGTGATTCAGCCTGGATGCAAATAGATCGATATCTGGTGTGCCATATTGCTTTGTAATTTCAGCAAACACTTTGGGATTTAACATCCATTCGATGTTATCATTAAATCTACGTGACCTGGTGTCTGCCACTGTATTTTGCTTACCTGGAAGGTAAGTTGCTGATAACCAAAATATGCCTTTCAACACACCATTGCCAGATTAGGTTGGCCAAATTGTCACACGATATCGACTTTACACCACCCATGTGATTGATATAAGCCACCACCGTGGTATTATCTAGTTGCAACCGGACATGTGCATGATGCGTATTACATGAATATGCTTTTAACCCATAAAACGCACCCAACATTTCTAAATAGTTGATACCCCGTGTCTGTAGGCAAGATGATTCAAATTTACTCCATCTGCCCCCTGTGCTGGATTGCATGTTAGTTGCTCCCCAGCCCAAAGCACTGGCATCCGTTTGAATGGTTAATACTGGGTTGGTGATCATTATGGGACTGGAGCTGAGTCTTACATTCCTCGCCCACCATTGTAACTCTGGAATGGATTCAGCAGTTAAACTCATAGCTCGGTCAAAGTGACCTGAGTTTTGCTTTAGTGCATGCACTTTAGCTCTTTGCAAATTTTGATAGTGCAAAGGCCCAAATTGTACAGCTGGGAAAGCTGCTACCATTTTGCCAATAACTCTAGCTACTTCCCGTATGGTTGGCTGATGTTTATTCATGAGTTTGTTGCATGATAGCGCCAATTCTGATGCTTTCCCCTTCGGCAGAGTTACAATCATGCGAACAGTATCTATCGTAAATCCAAGATAGTCCATGGCAGTGGACGGTGTAAGATTGGATTTTTCTGGATGTATGACAAACCCCAAAGTTTCAAACAAACGTTTGGTGGCTGCGACTGCCAAAATAGCTGTCTCCAAGGTTTTCCCTACTATTAAAATGTCGTCTAAATACGCCATGACTATATGCTTTTGTTTCCTCAATAATGCCAAGGCAGGTTTTAAGATTTTAGTGAACAACCTTGGAGCAGAGGTTAGCCCATTTGGTAAGGCTTTATATTGCCATAGCTGTTTCATCCAGATAAATTTTAAATATTTTCGATGGTCCTTGTGTATGGGTACTGAGTAGTAGGCATCTTTTAAATCAATGCTTGCTAGAAAGTACCCCCTAGAAACCAATAGTCTGGCTGTTTCAAAAGTATCCATCTTGAAATGTATATACCTGACAGACTTGTTCAAAGTAGTTAAGTCAATGATGATGCGTCGTCCACCATCTTTTTTGATTTTAGTGAAAATATTAGACACAAATTCCAAAGGTTCATGTTTTGTTCTTTCAATGACACCTTTAGCTTGTAACCTCATCAGTTCAGCTTGACCCTCTTGTTTTTCCTTGACTGAGAGGGTGAATACCCTTTTGGGTATATGCTGAACTGGTGGAAAATCTTTATGGACAAAGTCAATTTTGTAGCCATGAACGCTGCTGAGTATATACTTGTCACTAGTGATGGATTCCCATGCATCCAAAAACAAGTGCAATCTCCCCCCTGTTAGCACAGAGCCCCTACTGCACATATGCTGAGAGGAACCAGACCCACCTACCTCCATGGTTATTGGTGCTTCTTCTGCCTCTTCGCTGGGTGATGAGGCGTCTGCTGGGCTGTAGAGGGTTGATGTTGATCTCGATGTTGTTGGGGGTGGCGCATTTTCCATGGGGTCCGCTCTGGGCCCTGGCCTAAAAAAGGCTTACGGGGAATTGTTGCGGACCCCGAGCTTTCACCAGTCCCATAGTGTGGTCGACGACTGGTGGACGCCATGGGGTACTGCCGCCTGGGTTTGTTGGGTCTGCTCGGTCCCAAACCTGCCCTCACGAGACCAAAGGTCTTGGATTCTTCTTCCAGGTCTTTCACCTTTTTTGGAAGGTCATTCCCAAAGAGCAGAATAGGAGGTTCTGACCCCGGTGTTTTGCAGAGTCCCGCAAATTTAGGGTTGAGGGCAGGCTTGATAATCTCCTTTCGCAAATTATTTATCTCATATTGAGTTGTGCACAGCAGAGCTAATGTGTCTTGCTGATTTGTGGAGATGTCCGCACCATCAATGGACCGAGCATAAGATGTTATTCCTGCAGTCAGGAATTTAAGGATCTTCTGGAGCTTCAACTCCAGGTTTCTGATGTTCTGCCCCAAATGTCCCCAAATTTGGCTATTGACAGCAGGTACATTCAAAGATGTACAATTTCCTGGGGCTGTATATAGTTGAAGAGCCTCATTGACCACTTGTTCTTGTAGGGGTTTAGAGGACAGGTGGTTAATGCTGGCTGCAAGTTTCGGCTCTAATGGCCGACCCGCTTGTGGAATGGCCACGTAGCGGTTGACCACACCCAGCAGCTCTTCCTGTTCCTGTACACCCTGCGTACTCCGAAATCTTCAGCCAGTGACCCCTCTTCTTGACCAGCCCAGACCTGGTCGCCAATGCTGCCTTCAAAAGAAGGTGAAGCAATGGCCAGTGCCGTAAAAGGCACTGCGGGAGTGCCTGAACTCCCTTGGCGAGGCTGCTGCTGCTCTCTCAGCAGATCTCGCTGGAGCAATTGCTCCATAAGCCG
The DNA here is from genome assembly GCA_035221665.1 of Okamejei kenojei. Lineage (NCBI taxonomy): Eukaryota > Metazoa > Chordata > Chondrichthyes > Rajiformes > Rajidae > Okamejei > Okamejei kenojei. The sequence continues at coordinate 13,185,734 of CM069171.1, read as the reverse complement.
TTCCATGCGGCTTAGGCGGCTGCCTGTGCTCTCGAGCGGTAAGGCATCTTCATCCGAAACGTCGGACACTACCGCCCGGTTCCGGCTGCAGGTACCTCCAGCCCGCTGCTCAGGCAGCACTAGCGGTGCTGGGCTCGGCTCGGTAGTTATAACCGCCGCCTCTTGCCCCCCCTCCAAAGAGCATTCCTCAACGAAGGACGAACGGGGGCGAGCTGCAGACTTCTTTCCTCGGGCCTTGCTCATTCTTCCTGGAACACAAGACCACAGAGAGAAAGACACACGGCCACGGTAAACTTACCTGTCGGCCCGACTTTTCAATTTGTAGCGGGAGTGCCTTGAACTCCCGTTCGTCGCGGTGCACTGCATGAACGCTAATGTCGCGCATGCGTGCTGGACGGGGTCTTCACGTAGTCACTCACGTGACTCCGAAGTAAAATTGCAGGATTGACCTCATCTGTTACTGCTGAAGTCCAAGGCATTCCTCTCTTCCAGGTCCATTTTGTGTTACTAATCACATCTATGTCTTCTCACTAATCATCATCCCTCCCCTTCCTATCCCCCCCTCCCCCATGCTCCTCTGAATTGATCCTCTGACTAAACACCTCACTCTTGAACTTCACCCCAACTGATTATCCCACTAACATGCCCAATCATTTCTCCATATTCCCTTGATCACTTCCCCAACTGACGACAGCCCCCATCTATTCTAACTGTCTCTGACTGATCATTGCATCCCGACATCCTCCATATATGATCCTGCCAACACCTTTGATCATCTTCCCAAACATTCCTTCTTTGAACTCTCTTTGACTGGACCCCTCTCTCAGTCAGCTCCTCGTCTAAATTCACCACCCTGGATGTTGCACAAAATAAGTTTCCTCCCAACTGAAACCACGCACCTTTTAACAAAACAGGTCTCCAAAGTTTAACCCCCACCAATCTCCATAGCTGAAATTTAATAAACTACATAGTAGAATCTCCTTTCAATGCACAACAGTCTGCACCCTCCTCTCAATGATTACTACTCCAGAAATGCTCTTCACCTTTAATCCAAACTCCAATCCACATTCTCCGCAAAGTATAATACCAGAAGGTAAAGTCGAGGACTTTTTGGAAGTTTAGCTGTGCAAGACCCATTCTACTGCAAGTAATGCACAATGCATTCCTTACAAAAAGAACAAAATGTTGCTTGGGATAGAAAGCTCAGTGTTTGCTGGAGAGAAGATACCATATAGGCTGTGTTAGTTTTGCTTGCGGCACTGGTGTTTGAGGGGACACTGACGGAGTCATTCAGAACTAGGAGAGACATAGATAAGGCAGTTAGTAATAAATGTTTCATGTGTAGGAAGGAACTGCAGATGCTGGTTTAAACCAAATATAAACACAAAAAGCTGGGGTAAATCAGCATGACAGGCAGCATATCTGGAGAGAAGGGTGATGTTTCGGGTCGAGACCCTTCTTCATAATGGTATAGGTTTTTTTTAAATATATATTTTTATTAGAGTATGTAGACAGTGATTTAGCAAACATATGTTATGATAGCAATATTTCATGTTCAACGGACATACATTATTAATATTGTCAAGTGTATCATTTTGACTCTAATAATTTTTTTTTATAAAGAGAGGAAAGCAGTAAGAAAACTAAAATAAAAATCAACATCAAAAAAGAAAATCATAGAGAATGGAATAATTTACTATTAATACATCATAGGAGATAAGATCAAGGAATATAAAATATAACTTTTCATCTATTCCTAAGTCCAAGTTTCAGTTAGGGTTCCCTGCCGAACCATTCTACCCTTTTAAGTAATCAATGAAAGAAGACCATATTCTAACGAAAACTTCTTGTTTGTCCATTAAGGCAAATCTGATTCTTTCCAGGTGTAGGGTCTCCGACATTTCCGTAATCCACATTTTAGTTGTGGGGGATATAGGGCCCTTCCAAAATTTTAATATTAATTTCTTCCCAATTTTAATACTGTAATCTAGGAAATGTATTTGATTTGTTGTAAGAGTTAAACTTTGTTCTGATGTTCCAAGTATTAATTTTGGGTCCGGATCCAGTTTAGTATTAATAACTTCAGAAGTTATTCTAAAAATCTCAATCCAGAAATTCTTAATTTTAATACAATTTGCAAAAGTATGTGTTAAATTAGCCTCTGGATGTTGACATTTATCGCAGGTAGAAGATATCTGTGGAGAGATTCTATTTAATTTAAATTTGGAGTAATGTAATCTATGTAATACTTTAAATTGTATTAGAGCATGTCTGGAGTTTAGCGAGCATTGATGTATATATTGTAAACTTTTGTCCCATACATCTTTAGTTATGGATTGATTTATTTCATTTTCCCATGTATGTCTATATGGTTCCATCGATGGTATCTCACTATCTAAAAGGGTATTGTAAATATAAGTTGTTAATTTTTCTGTATTAGGATGCTTATTCAGACATTCATCAAGGATTTCTGGTTCCCTATTCCTATAATCAAAGAGGAGGAAGTACTGACACTTTTGAAAAATATAAAAGTGGATAAGTCTCCATGTCCTGACAGGATATTCCCTAGGACATTGAGGGAAGTTAGTGTAGAAATAGCAGGAGCTATGACAGAAATATTTCAAATGTCATTAGAAACGGGAATAGTGCAGGAGGATTGGCGTACTGTGCATGTTGTTCCATTGTTTAAAAAGGGTTCAAAGAATAAACCTAGCAATTATAGACCTATTAGTTTGACGTCAGTGGTGGGCAAATTAATGGAAAGGATACTTAGAGATAATATCTCTAAGCATCTGGATAAACAGGGTCTGATCAGGAACAGTCAACATGGATTTGTGCCTGGAAGGTCATGTTTGACAAACCTTCTTGAATTTTTTGAAGCGGTAACTAGGGAAATTGATGAGGGTAAAACAGTGGATATTGTCTATACGGATTTCAGTAAGGCCTTTGACAAGGTTCCCCATGGAAGGTTGGTTAAGAAGGTTCAATCTTTGGGTGTTAATGGGGGAGTAGCAAGATAGATTCAACAGTGGCTGAATGGGAGATGTCAGAGAGTAATGGTGGAATGCTGTTTGTCAGGTTGGAAGCCGGTGACCAGTGGGGTGCCTCAGGGATCTGTGTTGGGTCCACTGTTGTTTGTCATGTACATCAATGATCTGGATGATGGGGTGGAAAATTGGATAAGTAAGTATGCAGATGATACTAAGATAGGTGGTGTTGTGGATAATTAAGTAGATTTTCAAAGTCTACAGAGAGATTTGGGCCATTTGGAAAAGTGGGCTGAAAGATGGCAGATGGAGTTTAATGCTGTTAAGTGTGAAGTGCTACATCTTGGCAGGACAAATCAAAATAGGACGTACATGGTAAATGGTAGGGAATTGAGGAATGCTGTGGAACAGAAGGATCTAGGAATAACTGTGCATAGTTCCCTGAAGGTGGAATCGCATGTAGATAGGGTGGTAAAGAAAGCCTTTGGTGTGCTGGCCTTTATAAATCAGAGCATTGAATATAGGAGTAGGGAAGTAATGTTAAAATTGTACAAGGCATTGGTAAGACCAATTCTGGAGTATGGTGTACAATTTTGGTTGCCTAATTATAGGAAGGATGTCAACAAAATAGAGAGAGTACAGAGGAGATTTACTAGAATGTTGCCAGGGTTCCAGCAACTCTGTTACAGAGAAAGGTTGAACAAGTTAGGTCTTTATTCTTTGGAGCGCAGAAGGTTAAGGGGGGACTTGATTGAGGTCTTTAAAATGATGAAAGGGATAGACAGAGTTGACGTGGATACGTTTTTCCCATTGAGGGTAGGGAAGATTCAAACAAGAGGGCATGACATGAGAATTAAGGGACAGAAGTTTCGGGGTAACGTGAGGGGGAACTTCTTTACTCAGAGGGTGGTGGCTGTGTGGAATGAGCTTCCAGCAGAAGTGGTGGAGGCAGGATCGATTTTAACATTTAAAAGTAAAGTGGATAGGTATATGGACGTGAAGGGAATGGAGGGGTATGGTCTGAGTGCAGGTAGATGGGACTAGGGGAAAACAAATGGTCGGCACGGACTGGAAGGGCCGCGAGGGCCTGTTTCCGTGCTGTAATTGTTATATGGTTATATGGTTATATGGTTAATCTTGTGTATTTAACCTAACATAATCTCTGAGTTGTAGATATCGAAAAAAAATATTTGAGTGTAATCCATAAATCTGTTGCAGTTCCTGAAATGAGAGATAAGTGCCTTTCTTATAAAGGTGTTCCATCCTTTTGATTCCATAGTTTTTCTATTGTATAAAGCCTTATCCAGCATGGAATGTTTGAATAAGGGATTGTTTACAATAGGGAGACATAGTGGTATATTATCCAGTTTTAAAACCTTTTTAAGTTGTTTCCAGATTCGTGTACCACTATATATTATAGGGTTTTCCCCATAAGTCTTTTTGTGCAATTTTGTCGGTGCAAATATAATCGAACCGATTTCAAAAGGTAGACAATCCTCCTTTTCCATCATTAACCATTCTGATCCATTTCTTCCAACCAAAAATTCATGTTTTTAATATATACTGCCCAAAAATAAAACAAAAAAATTGGTAGAGCTAAACCTCCATTAATCTTTGATTTACATAAATGTTTTTTATTTATTCATGATACTTGTAGTCCCAGATGAAACTTGTAACAGTAGAGTCTACTTTTTTAAAAAAATATTTTGGAATATATATCGGGATAGACTGAAATAGGTACAATAATTGCGGCAGAAAAATCATTTTTATAGCATTAATTCTACCGAACATTGAAATAGAAAGTGTTTTCCAGTATTGAATATTCTTATTTAGTTTATTCAGTAAAGGTGGGAAATTTGATTTAAATAAAGAGCTATACCCCTTAGTTACATAAATACCTAGATATTTAAATGTTTCTTCAACTATTTTAAAAGGTGATTGTTGTAGTATATGTAAATTGTGATCCGTTATTGACATGATTTCGCTTTTATTAATGGTATAGGTAGTTAAATGGTATTTAAACCTATAATGGTATAGGTTTAAAGTAAGGAAAAATAAATTTTGAGAGAATTTGAGGAAGAAGTGTTTTCACCCAAATAATGTTTTCAATCTTAAGAGGCACTAGAAGTAGGTATTTTCAACTTTTAAGGAGCATCAGGAGGAGCAATTGATACACTTAGGCATAGACGCCTATGGACCAAATGCAGGTGATTGAGACGAGTATTGACGGGTATAATGTCGGCCTGGACATGCGGGTCAATAGACAATAGGTGCAGGAGTAGGCCATTTGTCCCTTCGAGCCAGCACTGCCATTCAATGTGATTATGGCTGATTATCCCCAATCAGTACCCCGTTCCTGCCTTCTCCCCATATTCCCTGACTCTGCTATTTTTAAGAGCCCCATCTAGCTCTCTCTTGAAAGCGCCTGTTTCTGTTTTGTGTGGCTCTTAAATGCATGTACATTACCAACTTGTTTTTATGCCTCTGCTAACTTTTTAGCATACTCTGTGATGGAAGGAGCAGGAATATGACCAGAACATTGTAATGTACCTCAAGAATCATGAAGTGCAGAATCAGTTTGTTGCAAGGTCCTCCTCACTGTAAACCTATGCCATTATAAAATTAAAGTTCTCCAAGGAATCAAACTTGGCCAATCAAGCATCTCCTCTTCTGGGAACACTGAGACTTTCTATCCCAGACAACAACTTGGTGAATCTCCTCTGCATCTTCTCCAGTATATTCTTCCTATAGTTTGGTGACCAGAGCTACACAAATTAGTGTAGCTAAAGTATTATAAAGTTGTAGAAAGAAGGAACTGCAGATGTTGGTTTACACAAAATGACACATAATGCTGCAATAACTCAACAGGTGAGGCCGCATGCCTAGAGAACAGGAGTCTGAAGAAGGCCCAAAATGTCAGCTATCCGTGCTCTCCAGGGATGCTGCCTGGGTTACTCCAGCACTATGTGTCTTTTATTATAAAATAGTATGAAGTCCTGCTGCTCTTACATTCCATGCCCAAACTAATGGAGCCAGCAACAAACATGCCTTCTTCACGATCCCATCTCTGCACCCGCTGAGTTTCTCCAGCATTTTGTGTACCCTGTACTGTGATCTTCTGGTACCTTTTGATGTACACTAAAGTCCCTTTGTTCTCAATATTTCCTCAGGTCTGATATGTACTACCTCCATAATGCATTGCCTCATTCTTCCCATGAAGAAATTGAAGTTGCCGTTACCTTGCCGAGTTACTAACTGATCAGTATAATTTTGTAGCGTAACATGACCCTCCTGACTATCAATAACATCAACAAAGTTCATGACATTTGCAAACTTACCAATCATACCGAGGTAAGTAGATACTTGTCATTAAATTATAAATAGCTTCAAATCTGGATTAGGTAGAAGGAAAAAGCAATGGAATGTTTCACCATAGGGTGGTGTATAATGACCTATTTTAAAGATATAATGTATGACAATCAAGTGAATAGAAAATTAGGAAATGATTGAGGAAAAAGCATACATATAAAAAAATGTACTGGTGTTGAGTTACTCATATCAGGGTCAATATTAGGTCAGACAATTTGAGAAACTCACTGCACACAGCAAGGGGCCAAGATTTCAGCAGTATTAAATGTCTCCTGGCATGTTCATAAAATTATAGGTATTATGACACAGGAGGCCACTCAGCTCATGTTGCCTTTGCTGGATAAACACAAGCTAATGACACCAACACCATTTTCTAGCATTCATTTTCTAGCCTTGCAGGTTTCATCATGCACAAATTCTTCCAGTTGTTTATTTTATTTCGGAGTCACGTGAGTGACTTCGTGAAGACCCCGCCAGCACGCATGTGCGGCATATCGTCGCGCGCATTTGCATCAGCAGGCTGGGGGGGGAAGTGCGCTCTCTCCTCCGGCTCCTTCATAAGGCCGGCAGGAAAGTACTTACCTTCACTCCACAGGAAGGACAAGGGCAAGAGGAAGGCGACGCTGTCGAGGAGCCGAGCTGCATCGACCAGCCAACGGCCCTTGTCCCCGGAGCTGCAAGCACCACCGGCAGCTTCGAGGCATGTGGGGGCAGGAATGCGGAAGTCGGGCGCTCCCGCTCCTTTAGCTCCCGACTCACCCGAGTGGTTTACCGCCCCGGAGCTGGATGCAATGGATCCAGACTTCGAGCCCTCTTCCCCCAAGAAAAGAGGGGGGAAACAGGTACGTTCTAAGGGGCCTCACTCATCACAAGCGACCTCTCCCCGAGTTCCAGAAGACCCGAGGGGGCTGGGCCTGGGAACAGCTGCACGACAGGGGAGCCCTGCAAATGTGCACCACCACGTACCACTGCCAGGGAGATCTGCCGTAGTGCAGTCTGGCAGCTCCACTGCTGCGTCGAGTAGGCCTGCAGGAGCAGATACCGCCGACAAAACACCCCGTCAGGCTGCGGTCAAGGGCGGAGGTGGCAGCAGTAGATGGTCGGTCAGCTCAGCTCTGGGAGCGGCCGACCATGCGCCTCCACGCCAAAAGATGGGCAAGTGTGGAGGTAAGCCTGCACGGACTCCGGGCAGCCAGGTTCCGGGGGCCGGCGCCGATTCAACTCACCTGCCTTCATATCAGACAGGTGGGCCGCCACAGTCTGGATGAAGACAGACTAGCGGAGAGTCCGTGCGGGAGTCATATGAGCCTACTTGGGCGGTAGGTCACGACAACCTGCCATTGGACCCAAGACAGCACCTTACGGAGGTGTGGTCCGATGGTGGAAGCCCCAGTGAGTTCGCAGGGCCTGGGGAAGTTGGTTTGTCCGCTGCAGATAGCAGGGACGGTAGAATAGAGCGGTTGGAGCTCTTAGTGGAGCAACTCCTCCAGCGGGACCGGGAACGGGAAGAGCGGGACTCGCGGGCATCCACTAGCCGTGCGAGGAGCCCACTCAGCATCTCATCGTCACCAGCCAGGAGTGCTAGCAATTGCCCAGCTGCTGTGTTTGAAGACAACCCGGGACTGCCAGTGACCGCTGAGCCAGAGCATGAGGAGGATATGCCGGATGTGGTGGGTAAGCTTGCCGCTACTACACAAACAGGGGTACCTCTGCACCACAAATTGGCGGGCACCATTGATTACCTGACTACGCACCAACTTCAGAGTCAGGTTCTCAACGATACCATGGAGAAAATAAAACCGCCCGAGAACTGCATCAACCTCAGTGTGCCCTTGGTTAATGCCCAGATCTGGGGACACTTGAGTACGGCCACCAGGATGCAGGATGTCCGCCTCCAGCGTATCTTAAAGGTTCTCTCCACGGGCATAACGGCGTTTGCTAGGACCCTGGACGGGTCCAGAGATCAACAAGATGCCCTGGCACTCCTATGCAACGTCCAGTACGAGATCAACTGCCTGCGTAAGAGCTCCATTAAGCCCACACTCAACCCCAAATTCGCGGGGTTGTGCCGTCCATCGACCGCTCCACCGCCTCATCAATTGTTTGGAGACCTGTCCAAACAAGTGAAGGAACTGGACGAGGAGGCCAAAACAGCTGGCCTCATGAAACCTCCTATGGCCAGACTTCACCCATACCACCCGCAGCAGCCAAACACAAATTGGAAACCGCGACTACCGGACAGAACACAAAGGACATATCCACCTCCACTTCCCCAAACACAGCGCCCTTTTATAGTACAAGGCCAACAGCAGCCTGCATGGAAGATGCGGCCGCCATCCCGTCAACCTCCACAACGTCCACCCAAAGCACCATACGTAAGGAACCGTCGCTAACCATGGAGGTAAGGGGGCCTGGTTCCTCTCATGCCATAGCATCCCTTCATGCACAAATTGGTGGGCGATTGCGGGGTTTTGTGGAAGCATGGAACACTGTCACTACAGATGAGTTTATTTTACTAAGTGTTCAAGGCTATGTTATCGAATTTATTGGTGGTATAAATCCCCCTACCCAGCATTCGCCTCATAGGAAATTTACACTATCTCAAAAAGAGGTGGAGGCAGGACATGCTGAAATTATAAGACTAGCAGAAAAAGGTGTAATTGGCAAAACAATGCATGAACCCATTGAGTTTGTGTCCAACATTTTCACCAGAATTAAAAAAGATGGGGGATGTTGGATTATTATAGATTTAAATGAACTGAACACGTTTGTACAATACACTCACTTCAAAATGGATACTTTTGAAACAGCCAAGCAGATGCTTTGCCCAGGATACTTTATGGCATGCATCGATTTAAAAGATGCATACTATACGGTGCCCATCTCTGAGGCTCACAGGAAATTCCTAAAGTTTGTTTGGAAGGATCAGTTATGGGAATACAAGGCATTGCCCAATGGAATCACCACAGCCCCTATGCTGTTTACAAAATTAGTAAAACCTATATTGGCTCTTCTCCGACAACAAAATTATATGGTAATGGCGTATTTGGATGATATTCTTATAGTGGGTCAGACCTCCAATTGGCTACACGGGCAGTGGCTGCAACTAAGGCTCTCTTCGAGAAGCTGGGGTTTGTAATCCATCCAGACAAGTCAAAGTTGCACCCGGTACGGGTTATGGATTATTTGGGGTCCACACTAGACACCAACTTAATGAAGATTACCATCCCAACCAATAAAGCTACTGCTATAAGAGAAGAGTGCCACAGCCTTGCTTGCGCCAGGGTACCGACCATTCGGCAAACAGCAAAAGTAATAGGGAAATTGGTAGCTACATTCCCAGCTGCACAATTCGGACCACTACACTACCAAAATTTACAAAGAACAAAGATCACAGCATTAAAATCAAATGCTGGGCACTTTGATCGACCAATCCAGTTACCAGCAAATGCTAGAAACGAGCTACAATGGGTGGGTTGACAATATTAGTGAGTGTCACAGACCCATCATAGTAAGCAACCCAGACGTTGTGTTACAAACTGATGCAAGCGCACACGGTTGGGGAGCAACTGATACGATGTCCAGTTGTGGTGGCAGATGGAACTCTTGTGAGTCTACCTTCTTGGAGTCGCACGGGATAAAGTATATAGAAATGCTGGGGGCATTTCATGGACTGCGGGCTTACTGTACTAATTCACGGGATTTACATGTCCGCCTTCAAATAGATAACACTACAGTGGTGGCTTACATCAATCATATGGGTGGTATCAGGTCGCTATCGTGTGACAAATTGGCAAACACAATTTGGCACTGGTGCATTGAAAGGAATATTTGGATTACAGCAACCTATTTGCCTGGGAAGCTTAATACAGTGGCGGACACCAGGTCACGAGTATTCAATGATAACATGGATGTTGAACCCTCAAATTTTTGGAGACATTATAGCTCACTATGGGACACCAGATATTGACCTTTTTGCATCCAGGTTGAACCATCACAAATCAGGAAGTGGGAGGCTTTCTGTGCTCGGACCAACAAGACTTCCAACGAAGCAACGATACCTGATGTCTTGGAGTTCCTAGCTGGCCTCCATTTCGATGCTGGCCTTAGCTACAGTGTCATCAACAGCGCTAGGAGTGCGCTGTCCTCATACCTGGACATAGGTATCAGCTCCAACCATCTGGTGTCTAAACTCATGAGGGGGGTGTTCAACACCAACCCTCCGCGACCCAGATATACTGTCACGTGGGATCTGGGGATCGTGCTGACCCTACTGAGGAGCTGGGCTCCAATGGATGAGCTACCACTGAAAACTGTAATGTCCTGTTCTGAAGAAGGGTCTTGACCCAAAATATCACCCATTCCTTCTATCCAGAGATGCTGCTTGTCCTGCTGAGTTAATCCAGCATGCTGATGGCACTGACTACAGCCCAACGAGTCCAGACATTACAAAAACTGCGACTGGATAGCATGGTGGCCACCCCTGGTCAAATAAATTTCTTCGTCCAAGATTTATTGAAGCAGCACAGGCCAGGGGCGCATGGGGTGCAGTTGGAGTTCCGGTAGATGCCACTCTCTGCATAGTCACCCATCTCCACCACTACATCAGGGTTACAGGAGTCATCAGGATGAAGGAACAAGGGCTCCTCATCAGCCACAAACCTCTGCATCATCGGGTGACTGTACAGACTATCGCCAGGTGGCTCAGGGTGGTGCTGGATGCAGCAGGAGTTGCTACTAATATTTTTAAGTCTCATTCCACCTGGGCTGCATTCACATCAGCGGCGAGGGCCATGGAGGTGCCCATGGACCACATCCTCGCCACCGCGGGCTGGGCCAGTGAAGAAACCTTTCAACGGTTCTACAACAAGCCACTGGTCGCCCCTGCGACATTCGCAGAAGCTGTCCTGGGAACCGCTCAGTGAATGCCTGTCCCCGAATTAGGGGTTATTTGTTGTTTATTTGATTAATAAATTGTGTTGATTTTTCAGCCAGTTTCGACTGAACTGCATTAACAGCCTTCCTCCATCAGACTTGCGGCAGTGTGATAAGTGTAGATGGTTTATATGCAACCAATAATATAGTTACCTCAGTCCCATTAACCCCGCCTAGTTAACATCAATCATAACGCCTTCCCCTTCCTGGGCGCAGCAGTAGAAGAATGTAGCTAGTGCTTGAAGATGTATGTAATACCCTGTGCTATCATTAAAAGATGTTGCACACTTTAAGAGTTTGTAAAGTGTTTATTTACATGGTGTCGAAGCTGGAAGACACTTGCGTCTCCTGTCTATCGGGTTTTATTTCTTTTTTTTGATTTGTGCTTTTTGTGCTTAATCTCTCTGGCCATGGCGTCCTCTTGCAGAAAGCCCGCGCAGCTCGTCTTTGATGCTGACATCTCTGAGCGCTGGGCCACGTTTGAATTTGATTTCACACACTTTGTCAATGTCGCACACCGCGCTGATCCTGACTTCCTTAAAGCTTCCCTCCTACTCAACCTTGCCGGACCTGATGCCATGAAGAGAGCCAGAACTTTCACCTACGCTCCAGCGGTCCTGGGCGACAACGACGTGGTGATTACTCCTGCAGAGTCTGCCAGCGACCCCGCTTGCCTGCTACGTATGTTCAGGGAGATTTGTGACCTGCCCTCGAACCGCATTCTAGAGAGGGCACGGTTCTTTACAAGGAGACAGTTGCCGGATGAACCTGTTGAATGTTTTATTGCTGATTTGCGTCATCTCGCCCAGCGGTGCCGCTTTGGTGACATGACAGACCAGCTCACTAGAGACATTTTAGTAACTGGCATGCGTGACCAGAAGCTGCGATGTGAGCTTTTAAGGGATCCGGATCTAACGTTGGAAAAAGCCATGCATGCCTGCAGATTGTCTGAGGTCGTTGTTTTGCCAGATGACCACCGGGACTCGGGCAATAAATCTTCAACCTGGCTGGGGTTAGGAGCCCACAGCCTCAGATGGGAAACAATGTTTTTCTGCTGCGTGCCAACCCTGGTCCTGGTGAAGTGCCCCAGAAAAGGTGCCCAGACTGTAACTACATGCACCACAGACTGTCGACGTGTCCCGCCTTTGGCAAGGCCTGTATCTTTTGTAAAAAGCTAAATCATTTCTCTGCCGCCTGTCGTTTATTCCGTTCCCGTGGGAGACAGGCACAATCTTCCAGACCCAGTCTAAACATGCTGAGACAATCTGATATCCGTTACGACTCACAGCCCAACTTCGCTGAATCCTATGATGCAGATCCAATTAATCCTCCCGAGGACTCGCATGTGTTTACCCTCCTACAGACACCCGCCCACCGCACTGATCCCTCCATATCTGTGACTGTCAATGATGTAACCTTCCTTGCAAAGTTAGACACAGGTGCGAAGGTCAACGTTTTGTCCATGAATCTTTTCAACAAGATAAGGAATAATGAACCCCTGGTTGCTGACGATGCTACCCTGCATGCCTATGGTGGAGAAATTCTAAGGCCTGCGGGGAAGGCCACTTTAACTTGCGTGCTGCAAAAGGCCACGAGAAACCTGGTTTTCTATGTTTTGAACTCTGACTGTGTAACCCTATTGGGCAACCGTGCGTGCCAGGATCTTGGCCTGGTGTCCTTCGACCGCACGGTCCACAAAGTGCAACTGTCGTTTAACCCGGTTGCAGAATACCAGGACCAGTTCGACGATGACCTGGGGAAGTTACCACTGACATACCATATTTCCATTGACCCAAATATACAACCCGTGGTCCGCGCACCTCACAGGGTGTCTCACGCCATGAAAGACAGGGTCGAGGCGATGCTCAACAAGATGGTCGAAACGGGGGTGCTAGAAGCAGTTAACGAGCCCACCGATTGGGTCTCCACCATGGTTGCCACGATTAAGAAAGACAAGAACGAAATACGTGTGTGTATCAACCCGAAGGACTTAAACCTTGCCATCAGGCGACCACACTACCCCATGCGGTCTGTTGAGGATGTGGCGGCTCAGGTCGGGCAAGCCACCGTCTTTTCGGTCCTAGACGCTAAGAACTCGTTTTGGCAGATCCCGTTGGACAAAGCGTCTTCTGACCTGACGACCTTCGCCACACCGTTTGGCAGATTCAAGTTCCTGCGAATGCCATTCGGCATCAATTCTGCTAGCGAGGTGTTCCAGCGAACGATGGAGCAGATATTCTCGGACCTGCCATGTGCCATCATCGTGGATGATATCCTGGTTTATGGGAAGGACATTGCCGAGCACGACCTGAACCTCCGCCGCGTCCTGGATCGGGCACGGAAGGCGAACCTGAAGCTGAATCCCAAGAAGTGCCGGTTTCGTGTCTCAGAGGTCACGTATGTTGGACATGTTTTCACCTCTAACGGACTAAAACCCGACCCCTTGAAGGCAGCTGCCATCTTCGAGATGGCAGCCCCCACCGACGTGCCAGGTCTACAACGATTCTTGGGCATGGTGAACTACCTTGGAAAGTTTGTACCAAACCTCAGTGAGCTGAGTGCTCCCCTGCGGCAGCTGACAAAAAAGGATATCGCCTGGGTCTGGCTCCCACATCACCAGCAGGCTTTTGACTGCCTCAAGTCGAAACTGATTAGCACTCCGACGTTGCGGTTCTTCGACGTGGGTCGCCACATCACCGTCACCTGTGACGCTTCCAAGTTCGGTCTGGGTGCGGCTTGCCTTCAGTCTGTCGTTATCATTAAAAGATGTTGCACACTTTAAGAGTTTGTAAAGTGTTTATTTACAATAAGCATAGATGTTGTCCAGGGCGTGAAATCACAGAGCTTTGAGGAGTCGCGGTGAGGGATTTCGTGCCCACCACTCCCACCCTCTATATAAGGTCAACTAGGAAGTTCTACGTTCTTCATCTTACTATTTTAGTCATGATTTGTTTTCTGTGATTCCACACCACTGCTGTGAAGGATGTCGCGCATGCGTGCTGGCGGGGTCTTCATGAAATCCCTCACCGCGACTTCTCGTAAAATACAGATCAACCTTCAAACTTGGTAAGTTCTCGTTTAATCTTACTATTAAAATTGATTGAAATATCAATTGAAACAGGCCCTTCAGAACACCGAGTCCATGCTGATCATTGATCACCAGTTCACACATTCTGTAATCCCACTTTCTCATCCACTCCCGACACACACTAGGGGAAATTTACAGAGGCCAATTAACCTACAAACTCTCATATATCTGTAACGTGGGAGGAAACTAGAGTGCCCAGAGGAAACACACACTGTCACAGGGAGAACATGCAAACTCCACAATAGACAGCATCTGAGGTCAGGAATGAATCTGAGTCTCCGGCCCTGTGAGACAGCAGTTCTACCAGCTGCGCCACTGTGCTGTGATGAGAGCTTCTGCCACCATTCATCACTTTTCTAGAGAGTTGCTCCAGACCATCACCACATTTTCAAAGATTGCTTTTTTCTTTGCAACCATTTTAATTTATCTAACTAGATTTAAATCTATTGGAGTTAGTTCTTGAACCCACAACAGAGGGAAAAAGATCATTTGTTATTCATGTGTCTGGGCTTTGCATTATTTTATCCATCAACTATATCCTGCCTTAACCTCCTCAAGTTTCAAGAGTGTTTTATTGTCATATGTGCTGAAACAGAGCAATTACACTCTTACCAGTAGCAGCATAACAGATATGTGAATATAGTATTCACAATTACAAAAACAAAAACAAGATATTCAATATGTAAAACCAAACAAACAATATAGAGCAAAGACAAAAACCAAGCGCAAAGTTCATAGTACAATCAAGGCAGTTCCGAGTTCAAGATTTCAAGGTCTGTTTATTGTCGCATGCACCAATTAAGGTACAGGGAAACTCGATTACCATACAGCCATACTAAAAAAAGCAACAAGACACATAACTACATAAAAGTTAACATAAACATCGACCACAACTGATTCCCTACATTCCTCACTGTGATGGAAGGCAATAAAGTCTAATCTTCTTCCCTCTTTATTCTCCAGCGGTCGGGGGAGTCGAACCATCCGCAGTCTGGGCGACTGAAGCTCCCGCAGCCGACGATTGAAGCTCTCGTGTCGGAGCAATTGAAGCTCCCACGATCTGGGTGGTTGAAGCTCCTGCGGCTTGGAAATCTCTGAAGCCGGTCCCTAACCAGGGACCGTGAGCTCCACGATGTTAAGTCCACAGGCTCCCGCAGTTGGAGTTTTCAAGGTCGATCCCTGGCAAAGGGACCGTGAGCTCTGCGATGTTATGTCCACAGGCTCCCGCGGTTGGAGTGCCCCGAAGTCGGTCCCCAGCAGAGGCCGCCAGCTCCACGATGTTAGACCGGAGTGCGGACAGAGATACGATATGGATAAAGTCGCATCTCCGTCGAGGTATGAGATTTAAAAAAGTTTCCCCCAACCCCCCACCCCCACATGAAACAAGCTAAAGAACACTAAAACATACTAAAAAACAACAAGGAAGGAAAAGGACGACACAGACTGTCTGCGAGACAGCCATTGCGGGCACTACCCGGTGGTTGATTTGGAGTTTGTAAGAAGGTTATTAAGAAGAAGATGCTCCTGAACCTGGACATGTGGGAAGGAACTGCAGATACTGATTTACACGAAAGATAGACACAAAATGCTGGATTAACTCAGCAGGACAGGCAGCATCTCTGGATAGAATGAATGGGTGATATTTTGGGTCAAGACCCTTCTTCAGAACAGGACATTACAGTTTTCAGGCTCCTAAACCTTGTTCCCGACGGCAGGAGTGAAATGAGAGTGTGGCCAGAGTGGTGTGGGTCCTTGTTGATGATGGCTGCCTTTTTGAGGTAGCGGCTCCTATAGATCCCTTCAATGGTGGAGGTCAGTATCCATGATGGTCTAGGCAGTGTTCTGTAATTGTTGTAATTTCCTTTGTTCCTGGGCATTAGAATTGCTGAATCAGGACATGATGCAACCAGTCAATATTGTCTCTACCGTACACATGTAGAAGTTCAAAAGACTGTTTGTCAACATACCAAATCACCTCAATCTTCTAAGGAAGTAGAGGAGTTGATGAGCTTTCTTTATGATTGCATCAATGTGCTGTGTCCAAAACAGATCTTCAGAGATATGCATGCCAAGGAATTTGAAGTTGTTGTCTCCCTCCAAGTTTGATCCTCTGCCTTTTCCTTCGAAATCAACAATCAGTTCCTTGGATTTACTGACATTGAGAGCGAGGTTGTTGTTTTGGCAGCATTCAGTCAGACGATCGATCTCCTCCTATACTCTCACTCATCATTATCCGTAATTTGTCTAACAACAGTGGTGTCGCTAGTGAATTTAAAGATGTAGTTGAAACTATGTTCTGCTAGTCAGTCCTGGGTATAGAATGAGGAGAGGAGGGGGCTGAGCAGACAGCCTTGAGGTGCTCCTGTGCTGAGGAAATGTTAGGATAATATGTATCAATTGTGTTCCGTTGATGAGGAAGTTGAGGATCCAGTTGCAAAAGGATTTGCAGAGACCTGGTTCCCTGAGCATGATAACAAATTTGGAGGGGGATGATGATATTTTTATTGAGGCAGGAGTTAATGCACCATAACCAACCTTTCAAAGCACTTCATTACTACGGAGGTTACTGCCGATTGTGATTAAAGCATGTCACTTTACTCTTATTGATATCCTTTTAAAGCAGCTGGGAACCTCAGCCATATTCCACTTGTCACAAATCTAGTCTCTTTATATCTTTGTACTATGCAATACCCGAAGTTTTCGCAAGTTTAGATTTCCTGAGGGTTTTCTTCACCTCTGGAGAGGGAGTGGCTTTGGTGAGAAAGATTTGGTGAGAAAAATTATAGAATCTTAACATCGTATAGCACAGAAATTAGCCCCTTTGTCCGATACCTTCCACGCTGACTATCATGCCTATTCATGCAAATCCTGTCTTTCCCATCGTAGTACTTGTCCTAATGCAGTTTAAAGGTTATAATTATATCCACGCCCACCACTTCTACTGGCAGTTCAAATCATATAATTAATCACCCACTGTGTGGATAAACTTCTTTCATATCTACTTTAAATTTCTCCATCATCTTAAACTCTCTAGTTCGAAACTCACCTGCCCTGGCAAAAAGACTTTCCTGTCTATTTCCATCAATTTTATATACCTCTATTGAGATCATCCATCAGCCTCCTACGTTCTAGTAAGAATAAACCCGTTCCATCCAATCTCTTCCAATAACTCGAGCCTCCATTCCAGGGAATACCCTGGTGAATATCTTCCTCATCTTATCGTTATCATATCCTATAGTGGTATAACCAGAACTGTACACAATACTCCAAATGCAGTCTATACAATGTTTAGTTTAGTTTAAAGATACAGGTCCTTCGGTCCACCAAGTCCACATCGGCCAGTGATCACCAGTGAACTAGTTCTATTCTACACACTAGGCACAATTTAGACGACAATTAACCTACAAACCTGTACGCCTTTGGAACATGGGAGAAAACTGGAGCACCGGGACATAGAAACATAGAAACATAGAAATTAGGTGCAGGAGTAGGCCATTCAGCCCTTCGAGCCTGCACCGCCATTCAATATGATCATGGCTGATCATCCAACTCAGTATCCCGTACCTGCCTTCTCTCCATACCCTCTGATCCCCTTAGCCACAAGGGCCACATCCAACTCACTCTTAAATATAGCCAATGAACTGGCCTCAACTACCCTCTGTGGCAGAGAGTTCCAGAGACTCACCACTCTCTGTGTGAAAAAAGTCTTTCTCATCTCGGTCTTAAAGGATTTCCCCCTTATCCTTAAGCTGTGACCCCTTGTCCTGGACTTCCCCAACATCGGGAACAATCTTCCTGCATCTAGCCTGTCCAACCCCTTAAGAATTTTGTAAGTTTCTATAAGATCCCCTCTCAATCTCATAAATTCCAGAGAGTATAAACCGAGTCTATCCAGTCTTTCTTCATAAGACAGTCCTGACATCCCAGGAATCAGTCTGGTGAACCTTCTCTGCACTCCCTCTATGGCAATAATGTCCTTCCTCAGATTTGGAGACCAAAACTGTACGCAATACTCCAGGTGTGGTCTCACCAAGACCCTGTACAACTGAAGTAGAACCTCCCTGCTCCTGTACTCAAATCCTTTTGCTATGAAAGCTAACATATCATTCGTTTTTTTCACTGCCTGCTGCACCTGCATGCCTACTTTCAATGACTGGTGTACCATGACACCCAGGTCTCGCTGCATCTCCCCTTTTCCTAATCGGCCACCATTTAAATAATAGTCTGCTTTCCTGTTTTTGCTACCAAAGTGGATAACCTCACATTTATCCACATTATACTGCATCTGCCAAACATTTGCCCACTCACCCAGCCTATCCAAGTCACCTTGCAGTCTCCTAGCATCCTCCTCACAGCGAACACTGCCCCCCAGCTTAGTGTCATCCGCAAACATGGAGATATTGCCTTCAATTCCCTCATCCAGATCATTAATATATATTGTAAATAGCTGGGGTCCCAGCAATAAGCCCTGCGGTACCCCACTAGTTACTGCCTGCCATTGTGAAAAGGACCCGTTTACTCCTACTCTTTGCTTCCTGTTTGCCAGCCAGTTCTCTATCCACATCAATACTGAACCCCTAATACCGTATGCTTTAAGTTTGTATACTAATCTCTTATGTGGGACCTTGTCGAAAGCCTTCTGGAAGTCCAGATATACCACATCCACTGGTTCTCCCTTATCCACGCTACTAGTTACATCCTCGAAAAATTCCACAAGATTCGTCAGACATGATTTACCTTTTGTAAATCCATGCTGACTTTGTCCAATGATTTCACCACTTTCCAAATGTGCTGCTATCCCATCTTTAATAACTGACTCTAGCAGTTTCCCCACTACCGATGTTAGACTAACTGGTCTGTAATTCCCCGTTTTCTCTCTCCCTCCCTTCTTAAAAAGAGGGGTTACATTTGCTACCCGCCAATCCTCAGGAACTACTCCAGAATCTAAAGAGTTTTGAAAGATTATCACTAATGCATCCACTATTTCCTGAGCTACTTCCTTAAGTACTCTGGAAATACTTAAACCCACGCTATCACAGGGAGAATGTAAAAACTATAGAGACAGTACGAGTAGTTAGGATGGAACCCCGGTCTCTGGCGCTGCAAGGCAGCAACTCTACTGCTGCGCACTCTGTTCCAATTCTTATATCAAATGTCCCCTTTTCATCATAAATTATAGGGGTTGACGGGAAAATATAGAGATCAAGGGATAGGTCTGGATAATTTGAGATGGATATTGGTGGAATTGGAGTCAGCTGGGTGGGTGTAGGTGGATATGTAGTTGGGGGATGGGGGCAGATAGTGTGGTCACAACTGCGCAGTTGGCGGCTATGCGTGAGTGGTGCAATATTGTGTTGGGGAAACGGCTTGCTTTGGGGGAACGGGTGTGTTGTGGAATCTTGCATTGGGGAGCAGACCTGGTCAGGTCTGCACTTGGTCGAGTACAGGGGTGGGGAACCTGCAGCCTTAAGGCGGCCTTTTGAATGAATCCAAATTTTGTAGAACAAATCCTTTTATTTTTATTAATATGTTTTTGTTCGTCTTTTATTATTTTTATTTTAATCCTAAAATTAACGTATTTAAAATACCAAAGAGTAAAAGAAGATTCAACTAAATAATCCTCCCTGACGGCCACAATTAAAACATTAGTAAGTCATGAGGGCTATTTTATTGCCACGAAGAGCTACTCGCTTTCGGCATTCTTACGGGTAGAACACGAGGAATAGATTTCTTCAACAACTTTCAAGATAAATATCGTGAAGAATATCTAATTGAAGTTTCTTGGATGCGGCCTTATTAGATTACAGCGAACTTAATGTGGCATTCCAACATGAAAATGTTCCCCACCCCTGATCTAGTATGTATTAATATTCCCAATCAATCAAACCCAGAGAATACACCAATGTGTAACACTTCATGGAAGTTAATACTGTTTACTTTCAATCCTACTTACTGGCCCTTTCGCGTGGTGTCTTTGTGTTGTAAACTGAACACACGTTGTGGTCATTGAGATGGTGCTCCAGGAAGGCCACTGGCATAGCCGCCGCCAATCGTGCGAGACATTCACCCAGAGAGGGACGCTGCCTGTAGAAAAGGCCCAAAATTCAACATTTAAAAAAAAACCTGTATTTTTAAAACCTTCCCTTAGGCCAAATGGAAATTCTCAACCATAACCCAACTGTAATCTTGACCCTAGAGTTACATTACAAATATTAGGAATTAATGCCTGCGTTCAAAACAATATCAGTGTGTTATCAGTCAGCAACAAAACAAGTTTCCATCCAAGATGTATAATATTCTTATCATTTAGCAAATCCTTCCATTTTAATAATTGGAATAATTATCAAACAAAAACATTCAATAAACAAGGAACCTGTCTATGGCTCAATAAAGTACAATATTGTGGCGTCAGCCTAAACACGGGCCACTTATGCTCGAACCCTCGTCAGGAGATACGAGGGCGGGCACATGATGTCATGGGCTAGAGGGAGTGTCCTGGTACTTAAGGTCTCTTACCTCGAGACTTAAGGGAGTGAACAGTAGCTGAGCCCGGGAGTACAACCTCGCTCAGCTACAGCAACATTGTAATATGGTTAGCACACCCACCTAACGTGTCACTACTGAATAAAGAACCGTTTGAACCGACCTGACGTCTCACCTTTATTCACCACGTATAGTGCCGCTACATTGGTGACCCCCGACTGTCCGAATTGAAATTGGGACACCTGACACACCCAGCCTCGGGAGACCTGATGTCTGCAGTCGGCTGCCCAGCCCTGCAGAACTACGCTGCCTCCAACACAGCCCTGCAGTGAGGTATGCCGCCTCTTCCCTACCAGCTGCTGCTCACCGGAGCTGAGAAGCTGCCGCCGCCCTCCCGCTCCCGGTAACGGGGCAGGCCACCTTGTGTGACGGCCGCCGAGCTTCTCCGCATGACCTGCCTGGAGCCGACCACCGGAGCGGAGAGGTTATACCAGCCGCCGCTGCCCCACCAGCTGCTGCAGGAGCTGCGAGCGTAGCAGCCTCCTGCCCACAGCAATGCTGACGCACGCCCGACGGCTCTGGGAGCAGAGAGAGTACCTGCCGCTCTCCCGCTCCAGGCAATGGACTAGGCTCCGGGCCTTGCACCGCACCTCACCGCGGACACCGCTCCAGGCCCTGCACCCCACCGGGCTTCACCACGGTCACGGTTTCAGCCCCGGCAACGCACCAGGCCTCACTGCGTCTCCAGGCCCTGCACCGGACCCGGCCTCACCGCGGCCACGGCTCCAGGCCCTACACCGGCCTCACCTCAACCGCACCGGGCCTCACTGCCCCAGACCCGGCACCGCAACAGGCCTCACCACGGCCACGGCTCCACGCCCTGCCCTGCACCGTAACTGGCCTCGCCGGCCGCTGCCCAGGGCCTAGCCACCCGATAGGGCGGGCTTACCTGGGGCGCCTGGCGAATACGCC
Organism: Okamejei kenojei; assembly: GCA_035221665.1. Taxonomy (NCBI): domain Eukaryota; kingdom Metazoa; phylum Chordata; class Chondrichthyes; order Rajiformes; family Rajidae; genus Okamejei; species Okamejei kenojei. Next base: position 13,163,900 of record CM069171.1, on the reverse strand, counting down.
TTTCCTCTCCTCACCGGCATGGACTCCGAAGATCCCTGGGCGCTGGCTGCCTGTCCGGCCCAGGGATTCAATCACTGGTGAAGTCCGCTTCAGCCGGCCGGCAAGATGGCCGCCGCACCATCCTGAGACAGGCGGCCGCTCGACTACAAAAATGGCCGCAGCGGCCGGCCGGAAGAGAAGTATGAACTTACTTGACCGTTGTCCGCAGCGCCACCTTCCGGCCGGATGCCGTCACTCCAGCCTGACTACCGGCGACAGCGCCACCGTCAGATCGGCTGCCGTCACTGCAGCCTCACCACCGTCCACAGCGCCACCTTCCAGCTGGATGCTGTTCCTGCAGCCTGACCACCGGCAACAGTGTCTCATTCAGGCCAAAGGCTGTCACTGCAACACAGCTTTCCTATCCTGCACGATGAACACTGGACAGTCTGAACTTTGGACATTGATTGCACTGTGATTTGTTTTGTTTTTACTGTTCATTTTTGTGTTCACTGCATTTCCACGCTCGGTTCAGAAATTAGTTTGTTTATTTTATTTAGTTTTTTCCCCCCATTGTTGTTGGGGGCCGTATTTCACAGGATACTCTCTCTTAGTTTGTCAAGGAGATGCGACCGTGTCTCTTCTGTCCTGCGGCTTCTGCATCGGTCTCCTCGCACCCCTCGGTACATCGGGATCTCACACGCAGAGCGTCACTGCGCCCGTGAAGAGCTCCATCCCGACCCACGCAGCGGTGTCGCAGACCCCTTCCGTCCGGCGGCTTCTGCATCGGTCTCCTCGCACCCCTCGGTACTGCGGGATCGTCCACGCAGAATGTCACTGCGCCCGTGGAGCCCTCCGTCCCGACCCACGCCCGGGGTGTCCACATGCAGGAGCCGCCCTTGACCTTGCTATTCCTTCCTCCAGTTCTGGGTGGGGTCCTGTGGCGTCAGCCTAAACACGGGCCACTTATGCTCGAACCCTCGTCTGGAGATACGAGGCCGGGCACGTGACGTCATGGGCTAGAGGGAGTGTCCTGGTAAGGTCTCTTATCTCGAGACTTAAGGGAATGAACAGGTAGCTGAGCCCCGGAGTACAACCTCGCTCAGCTACAGCAACATTGTAATATGGTTAGCGCACCCACCTTACGTGTCACTACTGAATAAAGAACCGTTTGAACTGACCTGACGTCTCACCTTTATTCACCACGTATGGTGCCGCTACAATATTTGCCTTGACCATGACAATGTATTTGTGGTCCGTTTGACGAAGAGGAATGATGCTTTCCAAAGATATATTATTTCAGTATTAATGTAATAATGTATGACTGATCATGGTCTGTCATCTAACATATTAGCAGATATAATGAAAATGATTGTTATTTCATGACATTGAAATACCAAGCAATATTACGCAAAGCCGCGGACGCCAACAGAATTAACAAGCTCCTCAGGAAGGCTGGCTCCGTCCTGGGGGCGGAATTAGATTCACTAGGGGTAGTCTTGGAGGGGAGGATGCTCCTCAAACTGTGGAGCATCTTGGACAATACAGCTCACCCCCTCCATGACACACTGGTCAACCTGAGGTGCACCTTCAGCAACAGACTGGTTCCACCAATATGCAGCGCAGAACGCCACAGGAGATCATTTTTCCCTGTGGCTATCAAACTGTACAACTCCTCCCCCTGCAGTCGTGGGGTAGACTGAGACTGACTCCCCCCCCCCCCCCACATAATCTTTGCACATCCCCAATCCTGGACTTCCCACTCTTCACTTTCATTTCATGTTTTATGTATCTTGTGTTTTATGACTGCTGGCAGACCAATTTCTCTCCTGGGATAAATAAAGTTCTATCATATCTTATATCAGAAATAAAGGAGAAATACTCATTGAGGATCGTGCCCATCTCCTGTGGCTCCACACAGACTTCACCGCTTTGATTCCTGAGGGTTCCCATTCTCTCTCAAGTTACCCTTTTTCCCTTTATGTACTTCCAAAATTTCTTGGGATTATCCTTAATGTTATATGCTAGAGCTATCCCCATCTCCTTTTTGCCCTCTGATTTTCTTTTTTAGCATGCTCCTAAGTTTCCAAAACTCTTCCAGGGATACACATGAAACCAGCAGCTTCAATTTCCCTCATCATCAAAGCTTCCTTCCGCTCACCTGCCTTGGCCTTCACTCTAATAGGAACAAGCATGTCCTGGATTCTTGTCAGCACACTTTGAACTAAGGGATTTCATTGGACCCTAGTTTCTAAAACAATAATCTGAATCTGAATAAACAACGTACTTACCTTTCCACGTAAGAGTTCTTTGTAGTTCCAAGAGTATAAATACTGGACAAGATTCGATAGCAAGCAACTTGAACATCATCCACTGAAAAATTAGAAAAAGTGCTGATAATTTTTACAACCTAATTTTAATATGGCTCGCATATAAAATCTGGACAAATGAAGAGATAGAAAGGGAAAGCATATGAACGTAGGAGAGTGGGAGGCAGAGGATGCTGGAGAACAAGAGGGTGCATATTTCCTGCATTATCCATTGACTTGCATTTGAAATCCTGTTTTACATCCAATGTATCCATAGGGTTGGTCACAGAAGTAAATGTAAAAACCGGCGTGTAAAATATTTGAGGTAAATTTTCAATATCACTCCTTGGGTGGTAATCTTGAGAAGTGCCACAAATCTGCAGTTTGCCTGATTCCTTTAAATGTAATGGGTGGTAAATTATTGCACTACATTATTTATTTTTGTGCTTGCTGACTGGCTCGGCTCCTTGCTTTGATAATGCCTCAAATTTCAAATTCTCACCCATCAATTCCTGCTGTGAAACTCGCACCTACCCTTGCAGCCTTCTCCAAGCTTGTTCGCTTGTTGGATGGTTGTTCTACCTTGGGCCTATGCTCTGCAATTTTCCTCCTAAAATTATTTCTCTATGTTTCGTTCTTTCAAGATGCCCCTTAAAACGTAATTCCCCAACCACATCTCCAGATGTATTTTCCTATGACTTGGTTTCAAACTTTTATTTGATAATGCCCTATTAAGCACCTTGGAATGAATCAAGATGTTTGAAATATAAATGTAAGCAGTGGTTGTCGTGGGCAGTGGAAAACATGTCATTACATTCTCCACTCCATGAGAGTGCAGCATGTCCGCCGCCGGCAGGAAGGCTGCCACAGATTAACCCGTTTTTTTAAAACAAATGTTCGCTGTGTCAGAAAGTACAGACTAATATAAGCTCTTCTATATATTTTAATGTGTAGTTAAGGGCCTGTCCCACTTGGGCGTCATTTGCGTGTAATTTACGCAACATCATTTACGCGTCGCCGCGCACATGATGCGCGCATGGTGCGTGGTAACGTAGGCAGTGACGCGCGGTCGCGCACGGCACCCCAGGGTTTTGGGATGTACAAAATCTTCGCACGCCATCCGCGTGACGCGCAAATGACGCCCAAGTGGGACAGGCCCTTTACAGATTAATGTGTGCATGTAAATTGGGAGGAATGCTCCTTGCACAGTTTGATACCTACACATGACATCGTCTCCGAATTGATGCTGGGCCACATGATCAAACAGTGAGGTGAGTACAGGCAGCAGGGCCACTGTAGTGTAGTTGATATTCTGAGCAACTCCTTTCACTTGGGTTCGACTCTGAGAGACTTTGCCGAGCTTCAGATTTTCTGCAGTTTTCTCAATATCTTCAGCAGCTCCCTCAAAGAATGACCGCAAACCAGCTTTCACTATTTCAGGTCCAGATTTCATCACTGTCCTATTAACAAAGAGAAAAGTACACGTTTCAAAAGTTCTGAATTTTTAACCAGATATAGTTTTATTTTAATTCTTGTCAGATAATCGGTACAGATGCCTATTCTGCTAGGGATTCCTTTCAATACAGACATGGAACAAATTTAAAAGTAAATGCTTGATGGGACAGAATTGAGGAAGGAAGACCTGGTCATAAGTTGATTCAAGCTTGGGACATCAAGTGCATAAGAACATGCTCACCTGGCATCCAGGGATCTTGCTAAAATATGCAAACAGTTTATAACTGCAGGGGCATCAGTACCTGTTTAGTAAATGAGACCATTATTCAGATATGTGCCAATAATGTTAAAACACAGCGATTAAGTTACAAATGCAATGAAAGTTTGTGAAATAAATGCCGTATTGTTCCCATCAGAAAAACGCTGCCAATACCTGTTCTGATTATTATAGTAAATAAACATCTGAAACCAGATCTCTTCTAAAAAAAAAATCATCATAACAATTCTTCCAGTGACATTTTTTAACCGACTTTCATGTTCTGAATCTGTTGTTTAGGACACACCATGTTCTCCACCTTCACCTTTGAGTTGGGTGAGATTCCACAAACTAAAGGGCTAAGTGTCCCACTTAGGCTATTTTTTAGGCTACTACAGGCGACTAGGCTGTCGCCATATGGTCGCCGGGGTGTCGCCTGTATGGTCGTGAGCTGTCTCCTCTGCCTCCCAAAGAGTCGTAGAGTCTTTCTGGTTGCCGCTGGATTTTCAAAGTTGAACATTTTTTGGAGACAGTCGGCGACAGTGGATGTGACGCTAATGAAGGTAGCTTGACTTCTCCTGACGTAGGTGCTGTTGTAGTTGTCGCCAGATTAACGTAGGTTTTTGCCAGGTTAACGTAGGTTGTCACTGACTTTTTTTTTTGTTGTTGTTAAAGTAATGATTCTATTTCAAATTTTATGTCGAAGGGGGGTCCAGCCGCCATTTTTTCAGCGACCTGCTACGACTATGACAGTTGCCAGTAGTTGCCTAAAAATAGCCTGTGGGACAGGCCCTTAACAGACACCCATCAGTACTTAAGAAGGGTAGTATCATTGAACTTGTTGTGTTTTGGACGAGGCATTAAACAGATAGCTTATCTTGATGAATGTAAGATTCCATAGCACAAAATGATGAGTCGCAAGTAAATTCTCAAAGTTTCCTGATAAATACTGCAGTCAACCTGGAACACCACATAAATACTTCTCGTTCTAGGCATGCATGTGGTGATTACACTGATGAAAGCTAATATAAATGCAACTTATTGCTGTCAAAACTATAAATAAAATTTACATTAAAGAGCACGATAATAAAACTTCAAATAATAATAATACTTCAAACCAAATTGTGTCAGAAAAATAAATTATCAATTGGAATATGATCATCACGTGGGTGAATTAGCAATTGTGTCTGACAGATTCATCATTCAAACAACAGTGGGAAAAAATACTAAATATTAAAAAATGTTCAGCTAAACATTGTTCTCATTCTATGAACATGAGGAATATCAATAACAAAAACTTTTTTTTAACATTTATGATCAATATTTTTTTCCTAAGCTGTGGATTTAAATCTCAATTTAGGCATCATTCCAAACCAAACATTGCATAATAAACCTCCAGTCTAGCAGGAGAAAGGGAATAAAAAAGGGCAGAAATTCAGTTATGGCAAATGAGTTCGATTTCAACATGTTTAAGCAATCTAATGTCCTCATTCGTTTCGACAACAGAGTTCGAAGAAAATTCCATTTTATTTGGAGACCACTTCTGACCTTTATCACAATTTACCTAATCAGATGAAGAATACACATTTTCATAAAAACATTCACTCTATTACACCTGGACAAAAAAAAATGTAAACACAGACACCATGTCTTTTCTGGAATAATTCACTTGTCCATTGGCAGAATTACCTTTACTAACTTGCTTTTATTTTAGCAGAGTGGGGAGTGTTTTCCTATCCCTTTCCCTCCTGAATTCCATAAGAATTGCAAGTGATAATTAAACACTCTGACTCAACATTTGTGTAGTCGTAGAGCTGTATGCAGCACAATAACAGGCCCTTGGCCAATGCCTACCATCTAGCATCTATCTATACTCATCCTAGTTAAGAGTGCACGATCTGCTGCCTATTTCCTCACATTCCCAAGAATCCATTCAGCATCGCCACCATTCCACATCCTCAGATAATGCATCCATCAACTGAATCCAGCAAGAACCTGCAGACAAAAGGTGAGTACTGCTCAGAGCCATCTTGCACATCAAGCTAGTTGCCTCCCTGGTGCCAGGGTCAGTGGTGCCTTAAAAGCAGCTGTAATATGTTCAGAAGAAGGAAGATGGACACCCAGTGGCTGTGGTAAATGCTGATACCATTGATGTAGGTAGCAAAAGAAATGTGATCCCCCCAACATTAATTTAGGGAGCTTGGTAGCAGATTAATGAACAGGATATCTAAAATTGTAATCTATGGATTACCTCCAGTGCCAAGTACATCTGAGCATAGGGACAGGAAGGAAGCAGATGCAGGAAAGGTATAGGAGGAAGGGTTTATGTCTTTTGGATCATTAGGAATGTTTCTGGAACAGGTGGGATATATACAAGCAGGACTGTTTACACCTGAATCGATACAGGTACAATATCCTTGGTGGGAGTTTTGCTCAAACTGTTGGGGAGATTTTAAACTAATTTGGGATGAGGATGAGACAAAAATATGTTGGGTGGGGGAAGGGGAGAGTTTCAGCCAAATATAGAAAAAAAGCAGACCTGTCCAATTGACAGAGCAGACATGGGCATGATAACACTCTTGGGAGAATTGGAAAATGAAATTACAACTACAGTAAATCTTCGTTATAACGGACCATAGAGGGAGAGGTGGTGTCCATTATTGCTGATTGTCCACTGTAATGGAATAAAGGATTATCATTGCATAAATAGAAGAAACAAACTACAGCTCCTGGTTATACACAAAAGGGCACAAAGTGCTGGAATAACTCAGCGGGTCAGGCAGGATAGGTGACGGTTTGGGTCCAGCCTTCTTCAGACTCTCAGTCTGGAACTGGTTCTGGAATCCAGTTGAGTGAATGGCCGAGGTAGAGGCGACGATCGGCACAGTCCTTAGTCACAGCCTGCGGGCGGCCAGAATATAGGTAAGGGTTGGCAGTGGTGACGCGTTGACAGTGGTGGTGGTGATGGTGGCTGCGGTGGTGGCAACGGCAGTGGCAGAGTCGGTGGTGTATGAGGTAGATGCGGCCATTGCAGCGGTGGTGGGGGCCAGGCGGGTGGCAGCAGAGGCCGGACTGGTACGTAAAGGTCGGTAGATCAGTCCCTCAATAACCAAAATCCATTATTAAGAGTTCAATAAAAATGAGGGTTTATTGTATTTTAATGCAAGAAGCCTGATGAGCAAGGCAGATGGACTTACAGCACAGATCAGCATGTGGTCCCAAAGGATTGGAGAAGAGTCAGTGTGGTCCTATTGTTGAAGAAGAGCAATAGGGACAAACTAGGAGGTGACAGGACTGTGAGTTTTATATCAGTGGTAGGGAAATTATTGCCTATAAGTAAAGAATTTGATAAGGTCTCCCCTGTAGGCTGATCCAGAAGAATAAAGCGTGTGGGATCCATGGTGACTAAACAAAATAAAATCGGCTTGGCCGCAGAAGACAGAGAGCAGTGGTAGAGGGATGATATTCGTACAATAATCTACGGCCAGTGGTATTCTGCAAGGATTAGCTCAGTTGTTTTATGATATATGTGATATAGATTAAAATTTAGGTGGACTGATTAAGAAATTTGCAGATGAAACAAAGGTGGCCACAGTGGCGCTGCAGTGGAGTTGCTGCCTCATAGCGCTTGCAGTGCTGGAGACTCGGGTTCGATCCCAACTACGGCTGTACGGACTTTGTATGTTCTCCCTGTGACCGAGTGGGTTTTCTCTGAGATCTTCGGTTTCCTCCCACACTCCAAAGATGTACAGGTATGTAGGTAAATTGGCTTGGTGTATGTCTATATTGTCCCTCGTGTGTGTGTGTAGGATAGTGTTAATGAGCAGGGATCGCTGGTCGGACTTAGTGGGCCTGTTTTCGCGCTGTACCTCTAAATTAAAACTAAACTGGCTAGTTTGTGGATAGTGAGGAAGGTTGTCAATGGTTACAGCGGGATATAGATTATTTGAAATATGGGTTGAAAAATGGCAGTTAAATTTAATCTGAGCAAGTGTGAGATGGTAGGTAGATAAAAATGCTGGAGAAACTCAGCAGGTGAGGCAGCATCTATGGAGGAATAGGTGACGTTTCGGGTCGAGACCCTTCTGTCTGAAGAAGGATCTCGACCCTTCTGTCTGAAGAAGGATCTCGACCCGAAACGTCACCTATTCTTTCGCTCCATAGATGCTGCCTCATCCGCTGAGTTTCTCCAGCATTTTTATCTACCTTCGATTTTTCCAGCATCTGCAGTTCTTTCTTAAACAAGTGTGAGATGGTACACTTTGGGAGGTCAAATTTCAAAGAAGAGTAAATGTTGCGATTTTGTAATACGTAGACGATGTTTGAGGATTGCATGCATTTCTGGTTGCCACATTACAGGAGACTTTGGAGAAGCTGCAGAAGAAGGTTTCCATGATGCTGTCTGGATTAGAGGGTATTAGCTATAATGAGAGGTTGGAGAAATATAGATTGTTTTCTCTGGAGTTTTGGAGGAAAAAAGGAGATTTGATATATAATGTGTATACATTTATGATGTGTATCAATGTATATCAAAATTTATGAGTCCTAGCTGGGTAGGAAGTCAGAAAATTTACCCAAGGGCAGAAACGTCAAATACTAGAGGGGGAAAGTTAAAACAGAAGTGCAGAGCAAGTTTTTTTTTACACAGAGTGCGGTGGGTACCTGAATTGTGCTGCTGGGGACGGTGGTGGAGGCAGAAACAAAAAAGGCATTTAAGAGGATTTTAGATAGGCATATCAATATGCAGGGAATGGAGGAATATGGATCCTATGCAGGCAGCTGTGAATTTATACAGCTGTTTCCATGCTGTATAAATTCTGTGTACTATGTTCTATGACACAAGGCCCAAGACAAGTTACTACAGACAGACTGTGTGGGGCAGGGGAGTGCTACACAGAAGACTTGCAAGCAATTTTACTAACATTGTAACTGCATTGTAAACATGTTGCAATTAAGCTCCTGATCATTGCTTTGCAATTAATGCTGCATAGTAGAATTTCTTGAATGCAATCTTTCAACAAATAGTCCAGAAATGTACCTGGAACATAAATTTCAATCGCACGAGACTTTTGATATGTTTTTAGTAGGTATACACACAGGTTAGAAACATCAAAATTTCCATGTTATTTCAGTCTGTACAATAGTGTTTAACATGTAATTTTCTTACTTCTTAAGTTAGAAATAACATTCATGTAAAAAAGTAAGCTAGGTACATTTCAGTCCAAACCACGATAACACCATTAGCTGCACAAAGCACAAAATAATTGAGTGACGTAACTTAATGTTTACGCTCTAACGTGAACACACAAAAATTAGCATGTTTGCCAACTGTAATATATAATTACATAAAATGAATGTCATCTAAATATTTGGCCTTTGAGCAAGTAAATTAAAAAAATGAAACCCTCAGAGAATGAAACAAAAGCCGTTTTATGTTGATCTTTTAACATTAAGTCTTAGGATTTGCTTTTGTCCACTTTCAAAAATGTAATGCCTTAAATGTTGAACGCTACCTTCCCAGAACCAGAATTAAAAGAGCAACATAACATCAGCTAAAATGTGATTATGAATGTCAAGATGAAGTACATTTGGTCCACAAAGGTTTCTTAACAGAGTAAACTTTTTTCATTGTATTCATTTTGGAATATTATTGTTGGAGGAAAGTTTTACACAGAAGGAAAACAAACTGAGCAACAGACAAAAGGACAGCATGACTCAACAGTAAAGCTTTAGAAAGCAACACTCCATGCAGCTTACCAAAGAGGGAGATTCTATGTCTGACCAAAGCTGCCAGTTTGCAGAAGATACTGAAGTAGAGAAACAATTAGGAAGAAAAGAAGTGAGAAGATGCAAGAACAGGCAGCAGCTAATATCACTAGAAAGGAACTATCACTGACAGAAGCCCGAACCAGTTTAGACCTCCTGATCTAAAAAGCTGGTTTGAGATCTAAAACTACATAGAAACATGCTGGAATTTCTCAACAGGTCGGGATGCATCTGTGGGAAGAGGGCTAAGATTCTCATAAATACAGCCTGACCAACTAAATATTAAGGCATTAAAAAAAAAGTTTCTATTTAAGATTTCCAGCATCTGCAGTTTTATTTGATTTGGACTGGTTTGAGACCTATTTTCTTTTACTTGGAAGCAGTTAGTTCCTAGTACATGTACAAAGATGCACATTTAATGTTAACATTACATATCAGCATAAGCAGAGATCCACTGGTCCGTAAATACATATTGCAAACAAAAAACTTGATTCAATTCTGCAATTCAATTTTTCCTTCTTCAATATCTTGAAACAAGTTTGTTTTTACTTCTGCCATTTGAATAAAATTCCCCACAATCCCTTGCATTTTTTAATCTTAATGATTCCTTGGCCATGAAAAGTCTGTACTCTATAAAGCTACTCATTCCATAAGTGACATAAAATACAGATAAATGGTATTACATTATCTCTCTTCACAAATGTTATACTTTTCTAATTTTTATTACAGATTTCCTCTTTTAAACATGTATATTAATATCATATCATTCTACTGCTCTCTTTTCTTCTTGAGCCTAGCAATGACTGTAACATAGCAATAATGGCCATATTTTATCATCTTGTCAGCTGCATCTTTGTATTGACTGCTATTTTAGAATAATGTTCGTTGCCACATTGTCTTTCTCAGTACCAAAACAAGGTTACACCTAAATACTTTCATAAATCTTTGCAATGCAGTTGTAATTTACAGCTACTTGAGACAGTGGAAGTTCGTTGTTATATTCAATAAAAAATCAATTTCTTGTTTTACTAATCGGTGGCTTAAATACTTCACACATGCTGACCTATTCTAACGCAAAGTCAAACAGTGTTTCATCACTTAAAGGGCAGCTTTCACTTCATGACAACACAGCCAGGGACCGAAGAGGAGGGTGCATAGGCAAGGGCCATGACTCTATTCATTTTAATAAGCACAACCTTTAGGTGATGTGATGAGAAGGAAACACCACGAGGGACTCAGACAAAGAATAAGTAGGAAATAGCTGTCCTAGGAACAACAAAGGAAGAAATGCCTTGACCTTATGGGATATACTATAAGGAAACAGGCCCCTCAGCCAATTTGCCCGATGCCTCATGATTTACACATGTTTGGCCATTATACTCCACTAAACCTTTCCTATCTACTGTATATACCTGTCCAAATGTATTTTATATGATGTTATTGTACCTCCCTCAACTACTTTCGCTGGCAACTTATTCCATATATACTCACCACTCTATGTGTGGAAAAACCTGCCTCTCAGATTCCCATTCAATATTTCCCCTCTCACATTAAGCCAATATTTTCTAATCCTTGACTCTCCTACGCTGTAAAAAAACTCACCCTGTCTATCCCCCTCGAGATTTTATACATTTTTCTAAGATCAGCCATTAGCCTCCTACGCTCCAAGGAGTAAAGTCAAAACCTGCCAACCTAACCTAGCTCAGATACTTAAGTCCCGGCAACATCCTCGTAAATCTTCTCTGTACTTTTTCCAGCCTAATGGCATCTTTCCTGTAGCAGAGTGACCAAAACTGAACACAATACTGCTAATGCAGCCTCTCCAATGTCTTGTAAAATTGTAACAGAACGTCCCAACCTCTCTACTAAAGTCCCTAACTGATGAAGGCCAACCTACCCTATCTACCTGCATCTCCACTTTCAGGGGACTATGTACTTAGACCCCTCTCCATCACATTCTAAGGCTCTACTGTTCAATGTGTAGGTCCTGCCCCGTTTGACCTTAAAATGCAGCACCAACAGTTATCTGGATTAAACTTTGTTCGCCATTCTTCAGCCTGCTTGCCCAGCTGATCAATATACCATTGCAATTCTTGATAACCATCTTCACTCTCTACAATATCACATATTTTATTGTCATTTTCAAACTTACAAATCACCCAAGCTGTTGATATAGATGACAAATAGCAATGGGCCAGCACTGATCCCTGAGTCACACCATTAGTCACAGGCCACCAGTCTGACAAACAAGCTTCCACTGCCACTTTCTGCTTCCTACCATGAAGCCAATTCTGTATCCAGCTAGTTAGCTCTCCCTGGAGTGCATGCGATTTAAACTTCCACAACAATCTACCTCTCAAGGCTTTGCGGAAGTCCATATGAACTACATTTATGGCCCTGCCCTCGTCAGCATTCATGGATGCTATCTCAGAAAACTCAATCAAATTTATGAGACACGATCACCCACGAACAAGACCATGCTAACTATCTCTAGTCAACTACCATATTTCCAGATACATTTATATTTTATCCCTGAGAATCCTGCTCAGTAACTTTCCTGGGCTTTCTGGTCGAGAGTTCTCAGGTTTTTCTTTCATCCCTACTTAACTAGAGGCAGAACATTAGCCATTTCCCAGTCTTCCGACACCTCACCCATGTCTAACAATGATAAATATATCCTCCTCAATCCCCTATACTCCTCCAAGAATATACTTGATCTCAACTGCCTATACCTGACCCATACCACCTCTTTTTTCTGAGCTGAGCACATAAAATATCATCTATGGTTCTTTACTCTGACCTCACTCTAATAGAAACATGTATGTATTGAGCTTCAACTATCATACTTTTTATAATATCCTAATTTCTGGATGTCCATTTGCCCGCAAACAACCTTTCCAATCGACCATTCCTGCCTAATACCAGCAAAGCTGTCCTCACCCTAATTTAGAACTTTAACATATGGCAGAGCTGGAACAATTGCAGCATTCAAATTACTTCATACGCTTAAGACAACTATCCCATAAGGGTTGCATTCCCTTTAGCTGTTTTGCCTTTTCTTAGCAACTTAGCAACTCATAAGGCACACTTTGCACAACCCAGTCACAATAACTCGATGATGACAATCATGCCATACAACATTTTGATACTAATTTTCTCCCATTTCCTTGAATGTAAGGTGACCTCCAATAGACATCTAATACAACAAATTGGAGCAACCCCTCGAGTCTCAAAAGCTAACTAAGCTGGAGGAGAGGATCATCTCTGTACTCGCACCGAGGTCACACAGGCTGTAATCCTGCCAGAGTCAAAGATGGAATAGGCATAGAAGTTATACAAATATTTATCTTTTATGGCAATGAATATTCCATGTCTATTGACATATCTCCCAAGAGTGCAAGAATCCATCATCGCAAACTGGAACACAGGTCAGTGTTAAGTAATGCTCACACAATGGAACAGCTTTCACTGAGGCAAGGTTGGAGCGCATCCAAAGATAGGTAGCATGGTGGTTTTAATGTATATTGCCTCTGTGAGGACACAGGAAACGTGCTTCATCCATTACGATAACACAGAGAATGCCATTAGCTGTTAAGAACACAGGCTGGTCATTCACAATGAGAAGCTGCATAAGAGATTTTGCTTTGGAAGCAGGCAAGGTAATCACTTGGTAGACAAAAATGCTGGAGTAACTCAGCAGGTGAGGCAGCATCTACGGAGCGAAGGAAATAGGCAACGTTTCAGGCCAAAACCCTTCTTCAGACTGGTCTGTCCTCACCATCTCCATTGCAGGGGATACACTCCTGACCGACACCCACTGCAAACCAACTGACTCCCACGGCTACCTGGATTACTCTTCCTCCCACTCTGCTTCCTGCAAGGACTCCATCCCCTATTCCCAATTCTCCGTCTACGCCGCATCTGCTCCCAGAATGAGGTGTTCCACACCAGGTCATCACAAATGTCCTCAGTCTTCAGAGAACGGGGATTCCCCTCCCCCACTATAGATGAGGCTCGCACCAGGGTCTCCTCCATACCCCGCAACACTGCCCCCTCACCCCATTCCACCACTCGCAACAAGGGCAGAGTCCCCCTGGTCCTCACCTTTCACCCCACCAGCCGGCACATACAACACATAGTCCTCCGCCAGATTCGCCACCTCCAACGTGATCCCACCACTCGCCACATCTTCCCATCTCCCCCCCCCTGTCTGCTTTCTGCAAAGACCGCTCCCTCCGCATCTCCCTTGTCAATTCTTCCCTTCCCTCCCGCTCCACCACTTCCTCGGGCACTTTCCCTTGCAACCGCAAGAGATGCTACACTTGTCCCTTTACCTCCCCCCTCCACTCCTTTCAGGGACCCAAGCAGTCCTTCCAAGTCCAACAGAGGTTCACCTGCACCTCCTCCAACCTCATCTACTGCATCCGCTGCTCTAGATGCCAGCTGATCTATATCGGTGAGACCAAGCGGAGGCTTGGCGATCGTTTCGCCGAACACCTCCGCTCGGTCCTCAATAAGCAACCCGACCTCCCGGTGGCTCAGCACTTCAACTCCCCCTCCCAATCCGTATCCGACCTCTATGTCCTGGGCCTCCTCCACGGCCAGAGTGAGCAACATCGCAAATTGGAGGAACAGCACCTGATATTCCGCTTGGGGAGTCTGCATCCTCTTGTCTTGAACATTGAATTTTCTCAATTCTGTTAACCCTTGCTGTCTCCTCCCCTTCCCACCTCTCCCTCAGCCTTCTCCTCCTCCTTTTTCCTTTCTTCTCCCCGCCTCCCCCACCTCCCATCAGTCTGAAGAAGGGTTTCGGCCCCAAATGCTGCCTATCTCCTTCGCTCCTTAGATGCTGCTGCACCATCTGAGTTTCTCCAGCCTTTTGTGTATCCTCGATTTTCCAGCATCTGCAGTTCCTTCTCTAACAGTAAATAAAGAAATGTTTATGTTAATCAGCCCACATTGAAACCCCCATGATGAGATCAGGGAAGGCATTAAGTGGCCATCTCTTACATGAAGAGGGGTCTCTGAAGAAGGGTTTTGACCCAAAACATCATCCACTCCTTTTCTCCAGAGATGCTGCCAGCATCTGCTCTCCAGCATTTTGTGTCCATCTTATATTAACATATTGTTAAAGCTTTATCCCTGCCATTTCAGGACATGTCTGTTTTGCCATTTAATACATGGGTTGTTTGTATATCCAGAGAGCCATCATTCCGCATTGTAACAAAAGAGGTATGTTTTGGGCTTGGAGTCGTGTTTAGAACACCTGGGACTATTCACTGATACTTGAATATTCAAAATGGATTGAGTTTGAGATCATTTGAGATGAGCTTCTATTGTTAATGTTTAAATCTACAAAGTTAACTGTCTGCACTCAAAACTTTAAAGATAAGACCCTCTAGACAACTGAGCGAGCCCTGACAGCATGCCCAGGTAGGGTCCCCTTTCAGTGCTGCCTGCCAAATCTTCCTCCTCTGCCAGCTGTTGGGCTCATGTTTCTTCTTCTCCCCCAACCTTTTCCACCTCATTTTCCTCCTCCTTGTGTACCTCCAATTGCAGAACCTAGATCAATGACTAATAACAAGCTTATAGAGATGCAGAAGACACCAATGACGTGGTGCAAGATGCTTGCAGAGAGATTCAAATACTGGAATTGCATTGAGGATTCTGCTAACATTTGCCATTATGCTCCTGTGACCTGTAGAAATTATAATCGCCAGCATCAACTGGGCAACAGGTAGGAGCAACACCCAAAGAAGATGGTTGGGAGTGGAGGGACGATGGGTGTTACTGGTTAACCTGGAACTATTGCAGGCAACATGTACTGTCTAAAAATAAATGTGATATGCAAACTTTTCAGATATATATAGTGTTGGCCTTGAAAATTGTATGATTGTAGTTGACCATGAACATTCAGAAATGTTTGGCCCTGATTCATGGTTCCACGTGACCCTTTCATAAGTTTAATACTTGCAGATCTACAGGAGCCCCAACCCAACAGGCTCCATTCAAGGAATCACTCAAAGAATGATATGCAGTGGCTTGCAAAAATGTTCATACCCCTTGAACCCCAAAACTGACAGGCCAGGCAAGGAGAGCATTGATCAGAGAAGCAGCCAAGAGGCCCATGGTAACTCTGGAGGAGCTGCAGAGATCCACTGCTCAGGTGGGAGAATCTGTCCACAGGACAACTATTAGTCGTACACTCCACAAATCGGGCCTTTATGGAAGGGTGGCAAGAAGAAAGCAATTGTTGAAACAAAGCCATAAGAAGTCCCGTTTGCAGTTTGCCACAAGCCATGTGGGGGTCACAGCAAACATGTGGAGGAAGGTGCTCTGGTCTGATGAGACCAAATTTGAAGTTTTTGGCCTAAGTGCAAAACTCTATGTGTGGCAGAAAACTGCACATCACGCTGAACACACCATCCCCACTGTGAAACATGGTGGTGGCAGCATCATGCTGTGGGGATGCTTTTCTTCAGCAGGGACAGGGAAGCTGGTCAGAGTTGATGGGAAGATGGATGGAGCCAAATACAGGTCAATCTTGGAAGAAAACCTGTTAGAGTCTGCAAAAGACTTGAGACTGGGGCGGAGGTTCACCTTCCAGCAGCACAACGACCCTAAACATACAGCCAGGGCTACAATGGAATGGTTTAGATCAAAGCATATTCATGTGTTAGAATGGCCCAGTCAAAGTCCAGACCTAAATCTAATTGAGAATCTCTGGCAAGACTTGAACATTGCTGTTCACAGACGCTCTCCATCCAATCTGACTGAGCTTGAGCTATTTTGCAAAGAAGAATGGGAAAAAATTTCAGTCTCTAGATGTGCAAAGCTGGTAGAGACATACCCTAAAAGACTTGCAGCTGTAATTGCAGCGAAAGGTGGTTCTACAAAGCATTGACTCAGGGGGGCTGAATACTTTTGCCACACTTTTCAGTTTTTTATTTGTAATAACATTTGGAAACCATGTATCACAATTATGCACCACTTTGTGTTGGTCTATCACATAAAATCCCAATAAAAAACATTTATGTTTGTGGTTGTAACTTGACAAAATGTGGAAAAGTTTAAGGGGTATGAAAACTTTTGCAAGCCACTTTTGCATCCATTTTCCATAAGTGGAGAGCAAGTTGATTCACCCCAAATGCAGCAAACTAACAAATATCAGCCACCAGTTTACACAAGAATCTAAAGACTGGGAAGTTAAGGTGTCAGTCATTTTAATTTCTATGCATAGAATTATTTAAGCAAAGTGTGCGGTTGTAGCTCTGCTCCCAGAAAGTCACAGATCTATTACATCAATGACATAGACAAGTCAGAAGAAAGGTCTTAACCCAAAACTTCACCCATTCCTTCTCTCCAGAGCTGCAGCCTGCCCCAGCTATGTTACCCCAGCATTTAGTGTCTATCTTTGGTAAATAGCTGGAGATTGTATGAAGCACCCTGAAGATTCATAGGTCAGGGTCTTCAGATATAAACATATCTCCCAATCTTCCTTCAAGCTCTGAGTGAACAACTTCCTTGACTCCAGTTCAGGTAGATCACCCAGTAGAGCCAAAGAGAGACTGATTAAGGAAATGGCAGCTCGCCTCACCCAAGCACCTATTGAAATGTTCAGGATTCTCCTGAATCACCATGAAACATCAATAATTGCCTTCAGCCGACTGCAGCAGTATTAAGCAGCTACAAAGTTCTTGAATAGATATGTTGCCATGAAAGAAACACCATGGCTAACTGCAAGTAGCCAACGATTATTTCAAATCAGAAACTCATGACCTTGTTTCAGCCGCAATGCTCCAAATAAGTGTTGCTCAACGGATGAAGTCAGCTAATGTATGTTGTATGCATCATGCTGCAAGTGCTGGCTAACTTTCCTAAATTGCTTGATCTGCACAGAAGTACTGGGATGTTTTGTGATTTGCACAAAACCCCATTAAAATTGAATCACATTGTACAATCCAAATTATAGACATCTATATTTCCAGATTGTACTGAAAACAATAATTTATCAGTGATTGCAAATTTAAATGGTAAATTGGAAAATGTTGAATTTGTGAAAAAAATCTAGAAAGAATAGAAATATGAACATCAAAAAATGCTGCAACAACTGTTGAGTTAGGAATCTGCCATAAATTGCAATAGCGATTGTACAGTAAATCAGGATCTCTCAACATGACTAATTAAAATACATGATTAATTAAAATATCACCAAAGGGATAATATACAGTGGCTTGCAAAAGTATTCATACCCCTTGAACTTTTCCACATTTTGTCACGTTATAACCACAAACGTAAATATATTTTATTAGGATTTTATGTGATAGACCAACACAAAGTGGCGCATAATTGTTAAGTGGAAGGAAAATGATAAATGGTTTTCAAATCTTTTTACAAATAAAAAACTGAAAAGTGTGGCGTGCAAAAGTATTCAGCCCCCTTTACTCTGATACCCCTAAATAAAATCCAGTGCAACCAATTGCCTTCAGAAGTCACCTAATTAGTAAATAGAGTCCACTTGTGTGTAATCTAATCTCAGTATAAATACAGCTGTTCTGTGAAGGCCTCAGAGGTTTGTTAGAGAACATTAGTGAACAAACAATGTTCCTTGGGCATCATGAAGCCCAAGGAACACACCAGACAGGTCAGTGATAAAGTTGTGGAGAAGTTTAAAGCAGGGTTAGGTTATAAAAAAATATCCCAAGCTTTAAACATCTCACGGAGCACTGTTCAATCCATCATCCGGAAATGGAAAGAGTATGGCACAACTGCAAACCTACCAAGACATGGCCGTCCACCTAAACTGACAGGCCAGGCAAGGAGAGCGTTGATCAGAGAAGCAGCCAAGAGGCCCATGGTAACTCTGGAGGAGCTGCAGAGATCCACAGCTCAGGTGGGAGATTCTGTCCACAGGACAACTATTAGTCGTGCACTCCACAAATCGGGCCTTTATGGAAGAGTGGCAAGAAGAAAGCCATTGTTGAAACAAAGCCATAAGAAGTCCCGTTTGCAGTTTGCAACAAGCCATGTGGGGGACACAGCAAACATGTGGAGGACGGTGCTCTGGTCTGATGGGACCAAAATTGAAGTTTTTGGCATAAATGCAAAACGCTATGTGTGGTGGAAAACTAACACTGCACATCACCCTGAACACACCATCCCCACTGTGAAACATGGTGGTGGCAGCATCATGCTGTGGGGATGCTTTTCTTCAGCAGGACAGGGAAGCTGGTCAGAGTTGATGGGAAGATGGATGGAGCCAAATGCAGGGCAATCAGGGAAGAAAACCTGTTAGAGTCTGCAAAAGACTTGAGACTGGGGCGGAGGTTCACCTTCCAGCAGGACAACAACCCTAAACATACAATCAGAGCTACAATGGAATGGTTTAGATCAAAGCATATTCATGTGTTAGAATGGCCCAGTCAAAGTCCAGACCTAAATCCAATTGAGAATCTCTGGCAAGACTTGAAAATTGCTGTTCACAGACGCTCTCCATCCAATCCAACTGAGCTTGAGCTATTTTGCAAAGAAGAATGGCCAAAACTTTCACTCTAGATGTGCAAAGCTGGTAGAGACATACCCCACCTGCGAAAGGTGGTTCTACAAAGTATTGACTCAGGGGGGCTGAATACTTTTGCACGCCACACTTTTCAGTTTTTTATTTGTAATAAAATTTGGAAACCATGTATCATTTTCCTTCCACTTCACAATTATGCACCACTTTGTGTTGATCTATCACATAAAATCCCAATAAAAAACATTTACGTTTGTGGTTGTAACGTGACAAAATGTGGAAAAGTTCAAGGGGTATGAATATTTTTGCAAGCTACTGTACATTATAACAGCATCACTGTACTATAAGTAGTATAGAATAAGAATGTTCAAAACCTTAAGGTGATGTGTGGGCTGCATAGTGGCAAAGCTGGTAGATCCACTGCCTCACAGCACCGGAAACCTGGATTCAACCCTGACCTAGGTGCTGCTTATGTGAGGTTTAAACATTCTCCGTAACCGTTTGGGTTTCCTCCAGGTGCACTGCTTTCCTCCCACATCCCAAAGACATACAGTTAATAAGTTAATTAGTCTCCGTAACTTGCCCCTCATGTATACGCGTGTGGTAGAATGATGAGAATGTGGGAAGAATAAACAAAATGCGGGCGGCGGTTACCATAGGATGTGTGAATGGATAATAGATGATTGTTGCGGACTCAGTGGGGCGAAGGGTCGGATCTCATTTTGATAGACCGACCTCTTGATTTACGTTTAGATCTCCTTAAATTAACAATTAATTATATCTGTGGAATTCTATGCCACAGAAGGTAGTTGAGGCCAGTTCGTTGGCCATATTTAAGAGGGAGTTGGACGTGGCACCTTGTGGCTGAAGGGATCAGGGGGTATGGAGAGAAGGCAGGTACAGGATACTGAGTTGGATGATCAGCCATGATCATATTGAATGGCGGTGCAGGCTCAAAGGGCCGTTTGGCCTGCTCCTGCACCTAATTTCTATGTTTCTATGTTTCTATATCAAGCAGATCATTCTCAGCCTTTGATCCCTACATGAAGTCTGCAGCCTTGCTAACACTTCGCAACCTCACAGGTCCGATTGTCCTTGAGGACTTGCTTCAAAGCCCTTCCAGAGAGGAGAACTATATGTGCTGAATAAGCTTTAAACAGTAGATGCTAATGCTCCACTCCCAATGTCTCACTGTACGAGCTATTTCAAGAGCTCTCCCGAGTTTAAAAAAAAAATCAAACTCGTGGTAAGCACGTGGTAAGTGTTTTTGTACATCTTTTTAAACTGAATTATGTTTGTGCTAAGTTTTATCTCTTGTTCCAGACCATTCCAAAAAGAGATACATTTTCTATTTATGATCGCTGGCAATTAATGAAACGTGTACTTATGGAGTCTAGGGAGAAAGATGGCAGTTGCAAATTAGATTTTGTGTTTTAAATTGTCAGACTGCTCACAAGATCCCATGAAGCATGAACACTATCTAGAAAATAACATAATCAAATGAGCAAATCTGTTTATATAAAAGTTTTTAAAGCAAAACTCTTCAGATACTTCCATGGCTTCATCATACTTTTCACAGATTTCTTTTTAACTTTAGCGCAATTCAGATAAGTGCAAGGGGAAGATGTTTACCCAAGAACTAAAATGACAATGCGTGGGTAATCCAAGTAATGAGGTCCAAATCCACTCAGAGCAGGAATTAATACTGTGTTTATAGTGTGGCATACCTGCAGATTTTAAGCATAAGGTCCATTGATATCTTAAATACTGGATATTATGCCGGGTGAATAAGCAAGCCACGCGTGGTGAATCAAAGAGATCTTTATTGTCAATGCAAAGAGAACAACACACGTGCAAAAATGGGAAAGGTTGACCCAGGGTTCATTACATATACTAGGGCACACCCCTATACAGCGTGAGAACTACTTCCTGCCATTACCCGGTCACGTGACCCTACTACCTCGTATAGTAAGTGGCCTAACCACCGAGTGGCGCCGCAGGCCTCCCCAGAACCGGAGGCACGAAACCAAAAGGGAAAACGAACGAGGCATTGCCCCCGAACATCCACCAACAGAGATTGGACCCGGAGTAAATCTGTGCCCCGCAACGGCTGGGAGACGTCAGCAACCATAAATGTCCAGGTAAAATGGCAGGGGCCAAAGATGATCGGGATCGTGCGAAGCCCATACGTCCGTATGGAGCTGCCATTGACTGCAGTCAGAGAAGGCCCCCATTTAGCAGAACGAGTGTCGACACCTGACGGGGGCAAAACGCTAACCTCTGCACCCGTATGAACAAGGAACCGTCGTCCCGAATGTCGATCCCACGCGTTGAGGCGATGTTTCAGGCTGACCACTGCAGCGACTACTGCCGGCTGGCCTCGGCTTTTCCCGGATACGAGGAGGGTGGGTGGCATTGACGGGCTGCGGGACCCCAGCGCTGGTAGCAGTAACATCACTTACCGGGGTTGTTCGTGACAAGTGGCGCAGCCGAACACCCGGTGGATTGAGGGCCTGGTTTCTGGGCCTTCCAAGGTACCGCTGACACCCGGTTGCTTGGACTGCCACAGCGCGTCGGCATGCTCCGCTAGCTGCAGGCGGTCCTCACCGGCAAGAAGCAGGCGGATGTTGTCCGGCATCTGTTGCATGAAGGCGTGTTCGAAGAGCAAGCAGGGTGAGCATCTCACTCATGAGCTCTGACAACTTGCTATCGCCTAGGCCGCCCATGTGTATGAGCCGCGGTGCGCAGTCCCAAAGGTACGCAAGAGCAGGGCTTTGATCCCCTCGTATTTGTCCTGATCTAGCGGCGCGCGTAGGTAAGGGACCAGGCAACCAATTGTCTCCTGATCCAATGAGCCGACCACATAGTAGTATCGGGTGTAAACAGCCGTGATGCGTCGGACGTGAAACAGGGCCTCGGCCTGCTGGAACCACACTTGGGGCTGCGATGTCCAGTGCACGGGCAGCTTCAGGGAGATGGCATTCTGCTGGGCTGGACTGACAGCGACCTCGGGCTGTTGAGGTTGATCGTTGCCTGCGTGTATAGTTTAAATCCAAAATGTCTGTTTTGGATCGTCAGGGTCACCAATATGGCGGGCGAATAAGCGAGCCACGCATGGTGAATCAAAGAGATCTTTATTGTCAAAGCAAAGAGACAAAACACTCGCGAAAAGGGAAAAGGTTGACCTGGGGTTCGTTATATATACACTAGGGCACACCCTTATACCTCGTGACGACTCCTTCCCGCCATTACCCAATCACGTGACCCTACACCCGACTGCCGAGGGTTCGCATAGTAAGTGGCCTAACCACCGGGTGGCGCCACAATATTAATTAATAATCATTTCACTGATTGTGCATTATTGACTATATTATACAGCTGATCACTATGAAACAGAATTGATGCAGTACTTTAGGTATGTTACAAAACTTACCTTCAGCGGTGCTGCAGTTCTGCCGCTGAATTTAAATTTTTTTTTAAATCACCCGACTATTTCTGCGCTGCAGTAAAATAAAAATTAGCTCTTAATGCTGTGAACGCCGACAACGGGGACCGATTTTACGTAGGGGACAGGTAAGTGAAAGCTGTTTATTTTTACATATACACTTGCTTGTTTTGCAATCAATATTTCATGTTGCGAAACGGTGATTTATTCCCCATACGAACTGGCAGAATTTTTCCTGCCGACATGGGGTTTAAATTCACCGCAACTGCAACGTTCCAATACATCGCGTTCCAGAAAATCCCACTCGCAAGCTGTTTAGAATTCCTAAATTCCGAAACACTAAATTCCTTCAATTTGGCCTACAATGAGATTTAAAAATCATGTTATATTGTGAATTCTTGTGTAAATGTTATTTGGACACTTAGGCTTTAAAAAAAATGTTAATATTTTCTTAAGAAATGGATAGATGTTTAGATCTAGTAATTGAATGTTGTAATTATGTACAATTGGGTAACTAACTAATTATATGCTTTAATTTCAGGTTATCCAAGTAGGATTGTCTCATATTAGTTTCAGAATGCTTCAATCGATAATAACTGAACATTTCAGTTCTCTTAATTTTTAAAAAAGTTATGGGCTTTTGACTGTCCTCGATAACAACTTTTGTGTTAAGTCAATGGAAAGGCAATGGGGAACAAGATGCTAATTTCCGAGTATGAAAATGGCCATAACTTTTTTAATGCTGAAGATATGAATGTGAATTAGGTGTCAAATTAAACTGTGTATGCTTTATCTGATGGGATAAATTGCAGACTTGATTTTTAAAATCTCAACATTTTGTAACATTGCTAGTACTTATCTGATCTGATCAGACACAAAGTGAATACCTTGAGAAAGCTGGTAGTACATCACACTAGGCTGTTATGGTTTGTGACTCATATTTTACTTCGGAGTCACGTGAGTCG
Organism: Okamejei kenojei; assembly: GCA_035221665.1. NCBI lineage: Eukaryota > Metazoa > Chordata > Chondrichthyes > Rajiformes > Rajidae > Okamejei > Okamejei kenojei. The sequence continues at coordinate 13,140,211 of CM069171.1, read as the reverse complement.
ACGCTGTCGGTAGGCAAAGAGCTGCAGAGCGCAGCTCCACCAGCGGTAAGGAACAGGCCCACAGGTAAGTGGATTTAATTATTTTACAGGGCGTGTTCAAACTCCGTGGTGCTGGCGTGCAGAGCCAGCAGGAGTTGAAAGGAAAAGTGGAAATACTCCAGGTGGAAAAACGGAAGTTAAAATTTGGTAGAATCTCAGTAAAGATCGGGACGGCAGATTAGTGCGGAGCCGGTTCCGATACCGGTGGCCGTTACAAATTACCGTAGGGAGCCTTTAGTCGCTCCACAAACAAAAGCCACGGGAAGAATCTTCAGTGGGAAGATAAATAAAGATGTCTGAGAGGCCGTGGTTTTTAATGGTTAAATTATTTTAACAAGGAAAGGCCTCCAGACAAGAAAGCCTTATGGCTCAGAATAAATTAAATGGAGAAATACTCCAAATTATTTTCAAGCAAGGGTCTAAAAAACCCAGAATATTCCCAGGCAGGCCCTGAGGGGTTTCCATATACAAGTATATGGTGCTTTTACCACTGTGGGAATATGAACCTTGAATTGGGCTGGAGGTAGTCTCCTTGAGCAAGTCTCAGGAGTACCAGGGCAGTAAAGAAACTGAACCTAAAAGTGGTGTTTTGGTCGTGTACCCACCACAGCACAAGTATAAATCCAGGTGTACTTAATGGGTACAAAGTACGATACCTGAAGGAAGCGGTGAGGCCATGGAAGGTAACCATCGTGGCCAACATCAATTGGTTTCTCACCAGCTTCAGGAGGCTGTTATGGTTGAAACAGCAGATTTATATGAAAACACTTGTGCTTTACTAGGGTGCCAACGGTGAATCCGATTAAGGCACCCATGTCTTCAATAGTGTGGAGGCATAGGGAATACGATTCCAAAGAATTTCAAGTTTGCGGGTGGCATCACTGCTTATGGGAAGCAAGTGAAAGATTGTGCAATTACAAACATTGAAAAAGGATAAGTGGCATTGTTTATAGCTCATATGTTCAGCTCAATGGTATGAGAGAAAAATTGCCATTCGGACAATTTTTGCACTTTAGATTTGCAGGTCAATAAAGTTCAAGCTATGTTGAAAATCAAAGTCATTGATAAATCAAAGTCATTGATAAAGGCAAAGATATCAGCCTCATAAAACTTTTGCAAAATTGGTGGTCCAATGTGAAAGGGATTTGATATATGGATCAAACAGAGGCAGGTGTATGGTGAGGAAGTATTTTTATCCAGTACAGCCTTATGCTAACCCATATTGTTGGGGAAGAAGGCCATCACGTGCATTTGGAGAGGTACAAAAACTATTCTAATCACAGAGGAAACTTTTGTTAAACTTCCGATTGGTGGTAGATTACAGGTGTGTTATGATAAATGTTATTGCGTAACAGCTGAACGGTTTATATCAGATACTGTGTAAGGATCTACAATAAAATTTGTAGAAGGAGTTGATCCACCTGTACAGAGTTAACCTAATCCTAGTGTATGTTTCTGCACCTGAAAAATCTCAAATAAGGAAAAGGTAAGAACATTTTTAGGAAAAGTGTAATGGGGGAAAAAACAAGAGTAAGCATCCACAACAATTTGTATCAAATAATTTCCCCAGGCAGAAGAAAGATGGTGGTTGAAGAGTCATTCTAGACGTCACACACTTCAATACATTTGTCCAGTATAAAACATTTCAAAATGGACACCTTCAACACTGCAAGGCAGTTGTTATCAACAAGTTGTAATTGGTTACTATAGTCTTGAAGGATGCGTATGATTTAGTACCAATTTATCATCATGTTCACGGGTAATTGAAAATTAATTAAATGGGTCAGCTATGGCAATTTAAGGCGTTATCTAATGGATTAAGCTCAGCTTCTAGGCTGTTCACACAATGGTGAAACCAGCACTTGCACTGATAAGGACACATGGTCATGGTTATCTTGATTACATTTTTAATTGGCAATGATGATCAGGAGTCAGCTAAAAATTAGTGCAGCAATTACAAGCCTGTTGAAAGACTAGGGTCCTGATTCATCCAACAAAATCTAAGTTTCAGCCATCCCCAACAATTTACTGTTTGGGGTTTGTGAGTGATTCAGTACCATGTTCGGTAAATTTACCAAGACACAAAGTGTCAATATTACAAATGCGTGTCGTTGCCTTGTTGACAAGCCTTATCCCTCCATCCGAGAAGGAACTTAGGTAAATTAGTACACTATTTCTGCAGTATTTCTGCATTACCAAAAAAGCTTAAAAAAGGGCAAAAACACAAGCACTAGAAGAGTGTGCAGGCCATTTTGACAGGCCTATGCAATTGCCAAAGGAAGCTTTATCAGAATTACAGTGGAGGATAGAGAATGTTCAACAAGCTGCTTAAAAACACATTAGCTCAGCAGCCAGCAGTCATTGCAAACTGAAGCAAGTATTCTCGGATGGTGGATAGCTTCTCGGTTTTTTGGGCTAAGATAAGTGCAATATCTGTTCTTATCAGGTTAATATCTGATTCGTCCCTTATCTAGGGGGCTATGGACAATAACACCAGGTGGTGGCAGATGGATTGTCCAAGAAACTTATTTCTCCAAACATTTGGTAGTAATTATTTGGAGTTGTTAGGAGCTTTTATGGATTAAAAGCTTATTGTTCTACTATGAAAGATTTGCATGTCCAATTACAAGTAGACAATACCACAGCTGTGGCATATATCAATCACATGGGTAGAGTAAGATCATTATCATGTGATTATCTGGCTAACCAGATGTGGCATTGGTGTATATTTAAGAATATTTGGCTTTCAGATATCTATCTCGGGGAGAGACAATATTGTGGCAGACAACAGATCACGAAAATTTAAAGACAATACAGAATGGATATTAAATCCACATTGGAAAACAGTGTCAGTGGTATGGATTACCTGACATTGATCTGTTTGCGTCTAGATTAAATCACTAATTGACCAAATACATCTCATGGGAACCCAACCCAGGAGCAGTAGCGGTGGATGCATTCTCACTACATTGGGGGGGAAATATGTTCTTTTATGTTCCCCATTCTGTCTGATTAGGCAATGTCTGATGAAAATATAGCAAGACACTGCCACGGGCGGTTTGGTGGCCCAAATCGGACACAGTCATGGTTCTCATTGATGTTTAGAAAAATAATTGAACCATTTATGACGATTCCTAGCTGCAGTAATTGGTGGCCCAAATCGGACACAGTCATGATTCTCATTGATGTTTAGAGTAATAATTGAACCATTTATGCAGTAATTTGTTGAAAAATTCATCCATGGCATGATCATATGAATTTGTTAATCTGCAGGTTCTGACCAGACCATTACAAGAGCTTGGACTGTCGGACAGGACCATTAATGTTCTAACTGCAGCTTGGAAAAATAGCATTAAAAACAGTATTTTGTTTAGATAAAGAAATTGGAAGTCTTTGGTAGACAGTCAAAGATATTTTATCATACTGCTAACATATCAGATATATTGGAGTTCCTTGCTGGATTGCATTTTTTGATCAGCACCTTAGTGATAGGGCCATTAATAGGACTCATAGTGCTTTATCGTCCTATTTAGGACAAATTGCTGACCATGAATCTAGTGGGTCCGTTAATATCCCGATTGGGAAAGGAATATATATTAAAATCTGCCCAAAGTAAAAATACAGAAGTTGGGAGGTCAGCATAGTTCTTACTTTGCTTAAGCAATGGGCTCCAATTCTATAATTGTTTCGGAAGTTAACATTTGAAGTAATAATGCTCATGGCTTTAGTATCAGCACAAAGAGTGCAAACGTTGCAAATGTTACGTTAGACTGTATGCATGTGGTTACAGATAACATTGTCTTATATGTTTATGACTTAACCAAACAAAGCAGACCAGGAGGAGCTGGAACCAAGGTAGATTTTAAAGCATATTCTGTCGACCAAAAATTGTGTGTAGTTAAGCATTGATTCAACATGTTGAAGTAGGCATGAGTCTCCATGGTGGTGAGACAGCGCTATTTATTACACACAAAAAACACATAAAAGTATCAGTACAAACTGATGGTTCCAGATAGTTACATTCTAGATGGTTAAAACAGGTTTTGGGACTCAGCAGGAGTAGATATTGAGATGTTAAAAATCACTCCACCGGGGAGGTAGGTAGGTACATCCACGGCAAAGGCACAGGACGGGCCACTCGATCAAAAAATTAGAGGCCGTAGGATGATGTAAAATAAACTTTTCAAAGTTTACAAGAAACCAGTTCTCAAGGTGTCAGGGTTGGACACGCAGTGTTGGGTTCTCTTTGATTGTGCTTTGTTTTATATTATCAATTTATATCTTTGGTTATAAATCTTCCCCTACGATAGAAGGGTTGTTACTTTCATTCTTTTATAATGCAAAGACTTATTACATAAACTAAAGAAATGTTTAAAAGATGTATTATTTACTGACTGTGTTGATTGAGCCAGAGTGTCGAACGGAATGAATCTATGACAAAAAACACAGAGCTACAAAATCTTCACGTAGTCACTCACGTGACTCCGAAGTAAAATAGCAAGATTAAACGAGAACTTACCAAGTTTGAAGTTTGATCGTTATTTTATGAGGAGTTACAATGAGGGATTACGTGCCCTCCACTCCCAACCCTCATAAAATAAATGATTATCTGGTAGTTCTAGTCTATATTGAGCCTTACTATCTTACTCCGGCTATTGGTTCTGTGTTTTTCATGCCGCTGCTTTGAAGTATGCCGATCATGCGCCAGGCGGGACTTCTTCACGTAATCCCTCATCGTAACTCCTCATAAAATAACGATCAAACTTCAAACTTAGTAAGTTCTTGTTTAATCTTACTATTTTATTGGCATCTTGCAGGAATATGGCTCGAAGTGAGATCTCGATCATCAAGCACAGTGGTGAAGTATGGCATGCATGTCACTGTTGTAGGCTGAGAGTCAGGTAATACATGGTAATAACTGTGAGAATTTTTACATTGAGGATGTGACAGCATTTAAACTCCTGTGGAGATTTGGAAACACGAATTTGTGCAATATAAGCCCACTCTATCGCTCCCCAAGGTTGGATTGCAAACTTGTCGTGGTCGGGGAGCTTGTGTGTCTCAGTGACCCCTAGAGCTATGCCAGCGGGAGATTGGTCCCCTGTTAGGGTCTCCCATGCTGGATAGGCCTGAAGAGGCGAGACGAAGAGCGGTCCACTGGTCCACCAGGTTGGATGTTGAGCACAGGGCTAACAACCCTGTCTCGTAAAACACATGTGTTACGGAAACAGCAACTGATGGAATCAACACTACTGGGTGTGATGGACTTCCAGGGCTATCAACAGATGCTAGGATGAATGTACCAGACAGCATGCCAAGAATAGCCCTGCACTGGAAACCGGAAGGGAAAAGGAAAAGAGGGAGAGCCAAAACCACCTGGCGTCGAACTGTAGAGGAGGAAATGAAAACAATGGACCTGACCTGTGGTAGTGTCCAGAAGCGAGCCCAGAACAGACAGGAGTGGAGGACTTGTTGCTGCCCTACATGCCAGGAGGCATAATAGGCAGTAAGTAAAGGGCCTGTCGCACTTGCGTGCGTTTGGCGCGACCAAACGGAAGTGGAGTTCACGCGAAATACGCGCTAAGTTCGTGCGTGACGTCATTTGCATCATGCTTACCAATCAGCTGGGCAGGAGGCGGGCCGACTGAATTTGGGTGTCGCATGGGGTTGGGCGGTGACGTCATCACGCATCGCCACGCGGGGCGGTGACGTCATCGCACAATGCCACGCACTAGGCGTACGCCATCAAGACTCTGCGTACGACCGCAATGCGCCTGTGTGCTGACAGACCGTTGGCGCGTGAAGATTTCGGCCACTGCCAGAATTTCGGAGCCCCGCGCGATGTCGGGACCAGCCCCGCACAACGCTGCGCTTCTAAGTGGGTCCGGCCCTGCGCGGCCATACGGTGCCCGTACGCCTCAAGTGACCACGAGGTCGCATAATTTGCGAGCCAAGGTCGTGTAAGTGGGACAGGCCCTTAAGTATCACTCACTGAACCCTTGAGAAGCATAAAATCCAAGAACATCCATATGCCAGTGAAATTAACTGATTCCTTTTCAAAGAGAATGAGTTGAAGTTTTGTCTCTTTGTGTAAAGAACACCAATGATGATCCTAAGCGTGATGAATATGGACATTTCAAGGCATTGATGGGCTTCATCTCTCGGCAGAGCTTTCCAGATATGGGCATAAGACTTGAACCCGTCTTCAAAATGTTTTAACCTTCAGACATTTAACCACTTAGAGAGCTGGAGGTAACAGCATGGCTTCCTGTACTCTCTGCCAGGCTCAGTAGGCAGGAATCCTTCCTCCCTTAAAAGTATTTTGGCGTCTGGCTTTCTCTCTCTGTATTAGGCTACTCTAAAAAGTCGGTGGGTCCACTATTAGCTAACTAAGTAATTGCTTGGTAAAGCCTGGTGGTTATCACTTTTAATTTTACTTCGGAGTGAAGAAGGCCGTCAGCCCACATGCGCGTCATTATGTCGACGCATTGCACGACGGCTGACTGCCGGGCGCGTTGCTTCTTCCAGCGGTAAGTTTAAACCTGAAGATAAGTTTTCAACTTATTCCCAGGTTTTGTTTTTTCTCTTTCTGCAGGAATCTCTGTTACAGAGATTTTCCTGCTGGACTAATTCGGGACGAAGTCCGGACGGACCGCGAAACCGGGTATGGACCGCGGGGAATTCCGGTCTCGGACCACGGATACCGGCACCAAGGGGAACCGGCTACAGAGACCCGCGGTAGTGCGGGTAGCCAGCGGCCGTCGGGTTTGCCACCCAAGTCACTGACAGCATAGTCAGTGGCTTCCAGACCGGCTGCGGTTCCCAGGAAGGGGGTAAAACCAACAACAAGCCGGTAAGATCTGTGAAGTCAGGCCAGGAGGGACCCCTCCAACATATAGCGGTCAGCCGCTTCCAGACCACTGTTGGTCCCCAGAAAGGGGGCAAAGCCAAATGTAAGTCGGTCAGGCCTGTGGACTAGGGGACTCAGGCCAGGAGGATTCCCCTCCTTCAATGGGTAGTGTCTGCGGACGTCTAAACCCACATGGAGCACCTGATGGCGAGGTTGCTCCACAATGATACTCCAAAGGAGGGAGTTATCAGCGCGGGCCTCCTCGGGGGTCTGCGGTATGGCACCTGTTTCAGGGCTGCACAATGTCTCCCTCTCTGAGGAGGAGAGCATTCGGGGTCAGTTCCTGTCTGACTCAGACCAAAAATCCTGATATACGTCCATAAGAGGGGCCATGTCAGCGCAGGTATCCTCATCAGTCGGGTCTTGCAATAAATCCAGCAAGATACCGCTTCAGGCTTTTCGAACTGCTTGACTGGCATACGCAGCCATGGTTCCCGCTAATGTTGGGAATAATAATAGAACCTTATATGGTTATTCTAAACATAAAACTTTGCTGGTTCAGCCTGTGACTCGGGAAACCAGCCTCTACACGATAAATCAATTCATTGACTTGCAGATTCTGAGACGACTATTCCTGCGGCTCTAGTTGTCAGACCAATCCATGTAAGTGCTCGCTGCAGAGTGCAGGGAAAGCACCAAAAAAGGCAGTACATTTCCTCTTCAGGAGATGGGAAGTGTTTTTTTTAAAATACAAGTTACATATAATACAGCACGGATAAATGGTGTCTTGGAGTTCATTTTCAAATGGGTCTTTGACAGTAATTAAGTTATAGTACCATTAACTATGCCAACATGCCTTCTCATCATATTTGCTGCAGCAAGTGGGACCCACACTGTCGGGTCTCACCCTCTGATATCCAGAATTATAAAGGATATCTTTAACACAAGTTCTCCCAGGCCCAGTTACACGGAAGTATGGGACATTGATGTTATGTTAACACTACTTCACCAGGGGGCTCCAGCTACATCCTTATCTTTAGCCGGCTCTCATAAGGTAGTTATCCTCATGGCACTGGTCTCAGTGCAATGGGTCCAGATACTACATAAATTGCAACTGGACAGGATGGTTACATCTGCTAATAACATAATATTTTATGTTTATGATTTAATTAACCAGAACAAACCAGGGACATTAGGTCTCAAACTAGTTTTCATGACATACCCCATGGATCTTCCGTAATGTGTGGTCACACATTTACAACAATACGTCTAGGTCACCTAGAGCCTTAAAAGCTCCAAACTAGCAATGTTTGTTAGTTACAAAAAACCTCATAAGAAGGTATTAGTTCTACCATCGGCAGGTGGTTAAAACGGGGTTTTGGCTAATGCATGAGTCGATACTAATATTTTCAACTCTAACTCCACCAGGACTGCTACTACATCAGCTTCAAGGGTTATATACGTTCCGCTGGACCACATCGTAGCAGCTGCAGGATGGTCAAACAAACATACTTTCCAAACATTTTATAATAACCCATTGCCAGACCGGGGATTTTTGCGAACTCCATTTTAGATTCTGTTTTATAGTTTCCCCCTGGATGAGAGGGGTCACTATTATTTTCCTTTGATTAAAGCATCAGCATTTTTAATAAACTAAGTCATGTCTGAATGCATTAATCTTTTTCACTCATTGATTAATTGATGCAGCGTGTAACGCATGGACTCGTTTCCGGCATGAAATCACAGAGCTTTGAAATCTTCACGTAGTCACTCACGTGACTGCGAAGTAAAATAGTAAGGTTAAATGAGAACTTACCAGTTTGAAGTTTGATCTTTATTTTATGAGGAGTTACAATGAGTGATTACGTGCCCACCGCTCCCAACCCTCATATCATAAAGGTCATCTGGTATTCTACTCTTCTCTAATCTTACTATGTTCAGTTCAACTATTGTTATCTGTGATTTCACACCGCTGCTTTGAAGATTGACTCGCATGCGGGCTGAATGCCTTCTTCACGTAATCGCTCATCGTAACTCTCGATAAAATAAAGATCAAACTTCAAACTGATAAGTTCTCGTTTAATCTTACTATTAATTTCACTTAGTGTAATGAAGTGGGACTTCTAGTATTGTTTCAAAAAGTAGCAGCCATTTAAAAAAAATACATTACAATTATTTTGCTGATTTATCATTATACTTGAGATGGCTGCCAACAATATTGGTCCAGAGGATTACTATCAGCTATTGTTAAAATTCAAATTATAATGCACATACCTGTACCCCAGTGGTTGTTGTCAGTTTCAGAATGTAGTGACAATTAAAAGTAGACTAAAATTGCCATCCATACTAGCCATTTTAATGGTAGCATCTAGACATTAATCCACATGGGTTGTGGTTGAAACGGGAATGGTTACTTGGTGTGGAAAATGGGAATGATTTTAAAACTGAACTGTTTGTAAATATATAGATACATTTATATCTAGTGAAATAACTAGGAAAATGTCTATATGCCTGTAATTAGAGTTCCATAAATATTCTGAATATTAGTTATTAAATTTGAATTGCGAATTCTAAAATGACAGAACTAAAGGATATAATCAATTAAAAAGCAGAGGAACAAACTGGTACTAGGATGATCACTATGAAACGCTGTACAGTTCTTTCATGTAATGCCATCTATAATTTGGGTTAATTAATCAGAGATGTTATTTGTCAAATTACGATGCACTGCTATAAACATTTTGAATTTAAGTAGCAATTCATTTAAGGTTAGCAATTGCAAATAATGTATAATTGTAGTAGACAGGATTAACTCTAATTCTGAGAATCTTAATGTAAACCACAGCGCACATTAAAGCCTTCCATTAATTGGAGAATAATGGATAGCTGGGAACAATTCCTCATGAGGAATCTAAAAATGTGGATTAGGTTACTTCAAACCACAAGAGCACCCACCAGCAATTAATAAATTATAATAAATTAATACTAATTTTATCCACTTTAATTTGAATTGTTTATTCTTCTCTGGTTGCTGAGGTTGGAGGGGTTTGTGACAGTCTGAACAGAATCATAGAGCTAAAGAAGATGAAAGCAGGCCAAACAGCTCATCCCATCATGTTAAAACTAAGTTCGCGAACTGAGCGAGCCCTACTTGCCTGTACTTGTGCTTGGCCCTTATCCCACCAAACCTTTCCTATCCATGTGCCCGGTCAAGTGTATTTTAGATATCGTAATTGTACCACCTCTGCCAGTTCCTTCCATATACACATCACCCCGTGTGAAAAACTATGTAATTTATATCTTTCCCCTCTCATTTTAAATCTTTGCTCTCTAGCTGTAGACTCCTTTATCCTGTGAGAAAGATTATCACTATTCACGTTTTCTATGTCCCTCATGATTCTCTAAACTTGCTGAAGATCACCCCTCAGTTTTCCATGCTCCAGTGAAAGGTTCTAGAGCAATTGACCATGAAAACAGACCCTTTGGCAATACCCATCCATATTGGCCAAGTTGCCCCATCCAAGATAGTCCCATTTGCCTATGTTTGGCTCATAAGGTATAATTTTCTTATCTATGTACCTGTCTTTTAAATATTGTTATTGTATCTGCCTCAAATAATTCATCTGGCAGATCATTCCATATACCCACCAACTGTGTGAAAAGGTTGTCCCTTGCTGAAGTCCATAATGACTACATCTACTGCCCTGCCCTCATCAACATTATAAATCATAGCCTATTGAGCCTCCACTTAGAACTCAAACCCTTCAGTCCCAGCAACATCTCTATAAATCCTATTTGCACATTTTCCACTTTATTGACAGCAAATAGCAAGGCGACCATAACTGTACAATACTCCAAACTGCACAATGCTCCAAATGTGGCCTCATCAACATCTTGCAGTATTGTGTCCAAACTGTACACAATCCCTCAAATGTGGCCTCACTAAAGTCTTGTACCATTGTAACACAATGTCCCGATTCCTACTCATTACCCTGTCCAATGAAAACAAGTATGCCAAACACCTTCCACATCACCAGGTCTGCTTGCGTGGCTACATGAAAGGAATTACAGCGGCTTGCAAAAGTTTTCATACCCCTTGAACTTTTCCACATTTTGTCATGTTACAACCACAAACGTAAATGTATTTTATTGGAATTTTATGTGATAGACCAACACAAAGTGGAGCATAATTGTGAAGTGGAAGGAAAATGATACATGATTTCCAAATTTTATTACAAATAAAAAACTGAAAAGTGTGGCGTGCAAAAGTAATCAGCCCCCCTGAGTCAATCCTTTGTAGAACTACCTTTCTCTGCAATTACAGCTGCAAGTCTTTTGGGGTATGTCTCTACCAGCTTTGCACATCTAGAGACTGAAATTTTTGCCCATTCTTCTTTGCAAAATTGCTCAAGCTCAGTCAGATTGGATGGAGAGCGTCTGTGAACAGCAATTTTCAAGTCTTGCCAGAGATACTCAATTGGATTTAGGTCTGGACTTTGACTGGGCCATTCTAACACATGAATATGCTTTGATCTAAACCATTCCATTGTAGCTCTGGCTGTATGTTTAGGGTCGTTGTCCTGCTGGAAGGTGAACCTCCGCCCCAGTCTCTAGTCTTTTGCAGGTTCTAACAGGTTTTCTTCCAAGATTGACCTGTATTTGGTTCCATCCATCTTCCCATCTACTCTGACCAGCTTCCCTGTCCCTGCTGCAGAAAAGCATCCCCACAGCATGATGCTGCCACCACCATGTTTCACAGTGGGGATGGTATGTTCAGGGTGATGTGCAGTTTTCTGCCACACATAGAGTTTTGTATTTAGGCCAAAAACTACAAATTTGGTCTCATCAGACCAGAGCACTTTCCTCCACATGTTTGCTGTGTCCCCCACATGGCTTGTGGCAAACTGCAAACAGGACTTCTTATGGCTTTGTTTCAACAATGGCTTTATTCTTGCCACTCTTCCATAAAGGCCCGATTTGCGGAGTGCACGACTAATAGTTGTCCTGTGGACAGATTCTCCCACCTGAGCTGTGGATCTCTGCAGCTCCTCCAGAGTTACCATGGCTGCTTCTTTGATCAATGCTCTCCTTGCCCGGCCTGCCAGTTTAGGTGGACGGCCATGCCTTGGTAGGTGTGTTCCTTGGGCTTCATGATGCTGTTTGTTCACTAATGTTCTCTAACAAACCTCTGAGGACTTCACAGAACAGCTGTATTTATACTGAGATTAGATTACACACAAATGGACTCTATTTACTAATTAGGTGACTTCTGAAGGCAATTGGTTGCACTGGATTTTATTTAGGGGTATCAGAGTAAAGGGGGCTGAATACTTTTGCACGCCACACTTTTCAGTTTTTTATTTGTAAAAAAACTTGAAAACCATGTATCATTTTCCTTCCACTTCACAATTATGCGCCACTTTGTGTTGGTCTATCACATAAAATCCCAATAAAATACATTTACGTTTGTGGTTGTAACATGACAAAATGTGGAAAAGTTCAAGGGGTATGAAAACTTTTGCAAGCCACTGTATGTACCTTCACACACTCCAGAGCCCTATAATTTACTGTGCAAGTCCTGCCCTGGTTTGTTTTAACAAAATGCAACACCTGGCATTTATCTGAATTAAACCCCATCTTCTATTCCTTACCGCTGTGGTAGATTGCAACCTTCACATGGTCCGCCCTGTTTCGATGAGTGCAATCAAACTGACGTGAACAATCAAATAAGATCAAATAGAACAAGTTGTCCTACAACGTTAGGCTGTGCACACCATACACAAGAAGAAGAAGCCTATTGGTCCAATGGATGAAGATCCTGTTATATCAGGTAACTTTCATCAATCTCTAGAAATCTAACGATTTGGGTGACATCTGCCAACTTACTGACCATGCCATCTACTGTGTTGTTCAAATCATTCATGTAAGTAACGGACAACAATGGACCCAGCTCTGATATCTGTGGTAAACCTCATGCTACAGAATTCCAGATTGAAAACCGTCACCCACCACTTACTCCTACATTCAAGCCAATTTTGTATCCAATTGGCCAGTTTATCCTGGATCCATTTGATCTATTCTTCTGGACTAGCCTCCATCTGATGCAATATCTTCTCAGAAGATTATTGAGTAATGGAAAAAAAATGATATAAAACATATCACTAACTTCTTAAAAATATTGCAAGTATTGAGAATAGCAGATTCAAAATATGCCTTTGTGTGGCAATTTATTGTTTGGCTGATTGTTAATCATATTAATTTATTACACTGTAATTCTATTTTAAGCTGCATTGACTTCTAGCAGAGCAGCAGCATAAGTGGGTTTGCAGCAGTATTAAATTTGTAGCTTGAAACTGATATCAAATTTGGCTAAATAATCACATTGTTACATGGGCAGCTTTAAAGTTACATAGAACAGTATAGCACTGGAACATGTTTGTGGTGAACAGGATGCTAAATTAAACTGATCTCATCTACCTGTACATGATCCATAATCCCGCTATTCCCTGCACCTCCATGTGTCGATCTAAAAACCTCTTAAACATCATTACTTGCCTTCACCTGGCAATGCGTTACAGGTCCCCGCTACTCTGTGGAAATAAACCTTGCTCTGCACATCTCCGTTAAACTTCCCTCCTCTCACATTACAGCTATGTTCTTTAGTCCTGGACATTTCTACTCTGGCGAAAAAGGTTCTGACTGTCTAAGGTATCTGTGCATCTCATAATTTTATATACTTCCATCAAGTCTCCCCTCAACCTCCAGGATTCCAAAAAGAACGCCAACCCAAGTCTATTCAACCTCTCCCTCAAGCCAAAAGCCTCTAATCCATAGAGCAATCTGGCAAACTTCCTTCTTTCCTGCAATGGGACGACCAGAAATGCACACAATACTCCAAAGACGGCCTAACCAAAGTCCTATGGAGTTGCTCATGTCTTACTGACTCTTATACTCATTGGCCCTCGCAATGCAGGCATGCATGTTATATGCCTTCAATACTACCCTGTCTACTTGAGTTGCCACCTTCAGTGAGTTATGAACTTGGACTCAAGATCCCTCTGCACATCAATGCAGTTAATGGTCCCCTTACATTCAACCTCACAAAGTGCAACATCTCACACTTGCTTGGGTTAGACCCCATCAGCCATTTCTTGGTCCATTTCTGCAGCTAATCTACATCTTCTGACAGCCTTCCTCAATGTCTGCAACTTCTCCAATTTTGGTGTCGTAAGCAACTTATTCACCAACCTATCTACATTTATATCCAGGTCACTTATATATATCCCTCACAATCAGCAGAGGTCACAAGGCGGGCGTCACACTGGTGGACCTCACCGCTGCCTACGATACAGTGTGGTACCAGGGCCTGATCTTGAAGCTCCTCCTCACCATTTCTGACTGCCATTTAGTCAGGTTCCTTGCCAACAGCCTTGCCAACCGCAGTTTTGTACTCGAGACCAGCAACAGACAATCTGGCCGACTGCTACGCCTAAGAAACGGAGTCCCCCAAGGCTCGGTACTAGCCCCCATGCTCTTCAATCTTTATATCAGTGATCTGCCACGCACGACTTTGCGTCAGTATTGATACGCAGATGACCTGTCCCTTCTGCATTCGGACAGTGGTTGGTCAAACGTGGAGGATGTGCTCTCGGGGGATATGGAACTTGTCGCGGGCTACCTTAAAACCTGGAGACTAAAACTGTGTGTGGTGTACTGTGCCACTACAACGGCCTTTCACCTGAATAACAAGGAAGCTCAATACCAGCTAACCGTCACCCTCAATGGGTCACCCCTACCCTATAAACCAATTCCTACATACCTCGGGTTGAAACTAGATCAGCTGCTGACCTACAAGCAACATCTTGAAGCTCTACGTGCTAAAGTCTTGGCGCGGAACAACCTCCTGCGTTGCTTGGTTGGATCATCAGGGGGCGGCAGGACATCTACTCTCAGAACCAGTGCTCTTGCACTCGTGGACAGCGCCGCTGAGTACACCGCCCCAGCATGGTGCCGCAGCGCTCATACTAGCAAGCTAGACGCCATCCTCAACGACACCATGCAGATCATCACCGGCTGTCTACACCCTACTCCGACAGATCTTCTGCCAATGCTCACAGGTATCTGCCAAGCTTCGCAGAGAGTACTTCACTCACAGACTTTTAAGAAGGAACTGCAAATGCTGGAAAATCGAAGGTAGTACTGGAGAAACTGCAGCAGCATCTATGGAACGAAGGAAATAGGCAACGGTTTCAGCCCGAAACGTTGCCTGTTTCCTACGCTCCATAGATGCTGCTGCACCCGCTGAGTTTCTCCAGTACTTTTGTCTACCTTCACTCACAGCCTTGGTGTGCAAGGCCCATCGGACGGCAAACATCCTTTGCACCACCTCGCCCAGGACTCACAGCAATTTGGACCTCAACGCCTGTCAACTCGTCGCCCCTTCTCCCGTCACGCAGCGACCCTCTGAGGCTCTGGTTTCAACACACTAGGAGCATGGAGAACCAGCTGGGAACAGTCTTCACGACCTCCGCAATTCACTATTGCACTGAACACCACAGCCCCACCCGGCTCGGACCTGTCCCGCAAAGAGTGGGTCACCCTGAACCGGCTCCGTACAAGGGTCGGCCAGTTCACTGCCAACATGCATCTCTGGGGGCTGCGTTCATCAGCAGCCTGGGTGTGTGGAGCAGACCAGCAAACTGTGCAGCACATCATTATCGACTGCGCTGTCCTCCGCCCCCCTGGTGGAGGGGTAGACCTCACGGTCCTCAACAACTGCACATTGAACTGGCTACAGGGTCTGGAGGCCGTTCCATAACCTCTGCTGCCTCAAACGCAAGAAGAAGAAGCAGAGGTCCCAGCACACATCCATTGGTCACCAGCCAGAATATCTACCTTCCACCACAACCACTGTTTTTGATGAATAAGCCAGTACTGAATCCATACAATCAGGTCACCATGAATCCTATACATCTTAATCTTTTGGATCAGTCTACCATAATAACCTTATCAAGAGCCTTATTAAAATCCATCCATCGCCCTACCTTCAATAATCTCTTTTGGTCACCTCAAAACACTCAATTGTGAGTAAGATATGACCTGCCACATACAAAGCAGTGCTAGTTATCCCTAATTAGCCCATTCTCTTCCAAATGGGAGTAAATTCTATCTCGGAAAATTCTCTGCAATAGTTTCACTACCACCGTCGTGAGGTTCACCAGCAGATGTCACCAAAATTGGTAGATTTCGGGAGATTCTCTCTACTTCCCTTCAGAACAACATTGGCCACTCCATGGTCCTCCGAGACCTCGCCTGTGGCTTGAGAAGAAATCCTCGGCAACGATCCCCCAATCTCCTCTCTTGCCTTCCTCATAATTTTGGATAGATCCCATCAAGCCTTGGGTACTTAATTCATATGTAGGTGAGGAAGTAAAAGCACTTGTTTTCTTTCCCATTGATCATATGTCAGTGTTGCTCACTAGAGCCTATATGGCAAATATCTGGAAACATTTATAGTTTTCAGGCATCTGATACCTCAAATGAACAAAACGATGAAAGCAAAGGTTACACAATGCTGACCCCTCTTACAAATGTTACTATCCTAGTTGGAAAGCTATGCAATTTTATCGTGAAGTAGTCAGTGTTAGTTGAGTAAAGATAATAATGAAAAACAGTGTGAAAAGAATAACAAATTCAGAAAGAAAACATGAACATTACTGTCTCCACCATTCAAACTTTTGCAGTCTTTACTTTTATAAATTATAATAATAGGTATAATTTGAATTATCGCCCATGACAAATACCTGGCTATCATTTCCTTTTCTTTGTTTGAGGCATGTCCTCCACTGCCCAGGAGTACAGCTGGAGTTGAAAGGAAGTATAAGCAATGGTTCTTGAAGTATTGATTAATCAGTGGGAGCAAAATCTGAGGAAACAAAAAATGTATTTGAGGTTGAAGTTTCAGTTTGAAAATTCGTCAGACTAAACAATAAATCAAATGTTAATGCATTTTCCAGACAGTGGATGAATGTGCAAAATCTGATTCGAGACCCTCACAGTCTTCAGATACCATACATATACCATACCTCAGACACTTTGTTATTTGACATACAATAGGCTGTGCAAAATAGTTTTGAGCAGGGTAAATGTTTTAAGACTTATTTAAAAGAACAATATTATAGAATTATTACAGTGGAGTTAAGACAACAAGGCCCATTCAACTTTACAAAACAATTTCGTCATTCCCATTCCCAAGTTCTGATAGCCGTGCCTTTTTCTTTCTCCCTCGATTTCCTTTGAGGTACAAATTCATAAATGAATGAATGAATTAATAAGTTTATTGGCCAAGTATTCACATACAAAGGAATTTGCCTTGGTGCTCCGCCCGCAAGAGACAACATGACATACAGTGACAATTAGGAATGACACATAAAACATTAAACATTAATAATAAAACATTATTGATTAAACATGTGAATTAAATAAAATACCAGAGCAAAAGGAGGCTACGATTTTTGGTTATTGAGTAGAGCTACTACTTGTGGAAAAAATTTGCTTTTATGTCTGGTTGTGGCAGCTTTGACAGTCCAGAGTCTCACTTCCTGGCCCTTGCAATGTACAGTTTGTCAATGGCAGGAAGGTTGCAGCCAATTGGGTCAGTTGATTGGAGGATTTGCTGCAGCCTCCGGGTGTCGTGCTTGGTGGCTGAGCCAACCAGACCATGATGGAGAAGGTGAGGACTGACTCTACGATGGTCATATGGAATTGGACCATCATTGCCTGTGGCAGGTTGTGCTTCCTCATCTGCCGCAGGAAGTACATCCTTTGTTGTGCCTTTTTTACTGTGGAGTCGATGGTAGCCCCACATTTAAGGTCCTTGGAGATGATGGTTCCCAGGAACTTAAAGGACTCCACAGCTGTGACTGTGGTGTTGTTGATGGTGAGTGGGGTAAGAGGGGGAGCTCTCCTAAAGTCTACAATCAATTCCACTGTCTTAAGAGCATTGAGCTCCAGGTTGTTGCGATGGCACCAGGACGCCAGCTGTGTCACTTCCTGTCTGTAGGCAGATTCCTCCCTATCCTGGATCAATCCAACCAGGGTCTTGTCATCCGCAAACTTGAGAAGCTTGACAGAGGAGTCAGTGAAGGTGCAGACACTGGTGTAGAGAGAGTAGAGAAAGCAGCATTGCAGTGCTCCTTTACTGAGGGTCTGCGGGTCCGAGATATGCTTTCCCAGCCTCACATGCTGCTTCCTGTCTGTCAGGAAGCTGGTGATCCACCATCAGAGGGGTTCAGGCACAGTCGACTCGAGAATTTTAGAGCGTAGTAACTCTTGGACAATGGTGTTGAATGCAAAGCTAAAATCAACAAACAAAATCCTCGCATAGGTCCCCTGGCGGACTTGGTGCTGGAGGATGAAGTGTAGGCCCAGGTTGACTGCATCATCCACAGATCTATTGGCCCGATATGCAAACTGCAGAGGGTCCAGCAGGGGGTTTGTGATATTTTTCAGCTTGGCCAGCACAAGCCTTTCAAGGGTCTTCATGACTGCAGACATCAGTGCGACAGGCCTGTAGTCATTAAGATAAGTAACCCTTGCCTTTTTGGGTACAGGGACAATAGTGGAGACTTTGAAGCAGGCAGGGACAGTACATGTTTGCAGGGACTGGTTGAAAATGTCTGTATAGACCGGTGCCAGTTGTTCGGCACAGAGCTTGAGAGTAGAGGGGCAAACATTGTCCAGTTCTGGAGATTTCAGGCTTTTCAGTCTTCTGAACAGCCTCTCCACCTCCTCTATTTATATTGTTGATGATGGAGAAGTGATGCTGTGCAGCACAGAAGGGGTGGGTAGTGGACGTGGCTGCAATCTTTTGCAGTCAGGCTGTAATTGGGTGTTTAAGTGGTGATTGGACAGGGGTGTGTGGGAAAGGGTCCAGTCTTTTTAGACTGGAGTCCTGCTTTAAGCAGGTGTGAAGTGGTGATTGAAGTGGAAACAGGACCCTTTTCTGGATAGTGTCGTTTCTCCCCAATTTGAAATCTATTATCTCCAGTTTCAACTCTACTGTTGGGATAATTTTTCTTTTTTCTCTCTATATTGTCTGTGATGTTGAACAGTTATGGTAAATGACCTCTATCCAGGGACCCCAGCAGCCCTTCTAGGTAAGACAGAAATTCAGATGCATCTTCTCTCAGATTCAGGTTCAGAAATTCAGATGCATCTTATCTACTGAATGTTTAGCCTCCCATTTAGCCTGCTTTACATCGGTGAATCCAAGCATAGACTAGATGATCGTTTCGCTGGACACACACTTGTTTCGCATGGTTCTATCTTGACCACACCTCCGCCTTCATCTAAAAAATTGCCATCCCCTATTCTCAATTTCTTCACCTCCAAATCAAGATCAGGCGTTCCACTCTAAGACAGCCAAGATGTCCTGTTCTAGTCCTCACCCCTTTCCACTTTCCATAGAGCCAACTCCTTCTGCAACTCCTTGGTTCACTCATCCCTTCCCACCCGAACCACTCCCTGCCCAGGTACTTTCCTCTGCAACTACAGGAGATGTAACACTAGTCCCTACACCTCCTCCCTCACCTCCATTTAGGGACCGCAGTAGCTCTTCCAGGTACGACAGAAATTCAGATGCACCTTCCATCACTTCATCTACTGATTATTTACATCCCATTGGGCCTCCTTTAAATTGGCGAGGCCAAACTTAGACACGGTGACCGTTTCACCAAATACACGCTAAAACCAACGCTTGAGAACACTGCCCCGTGCTTTCTTACAGCTCAAACAAATCAGTTTACTATAACTGAAGGCATAGTAAATAGCTGTGACTGAATTGAAAGAAAGCGGTGTTCCAAAGCCATTTTCTATAGATAATGCCATCACTCTTATTTCTTTTTGGGCTTGAACTTAACTAAAAATCAAATGTCTTTCAAATTATTTTATTCAGCACAAGAAAATATATGGATAATTTGAAAACTGATGAGAGTTATGTTTTATAAGAAACATAACCAACAGAATTGTAGGTTAATTGGTAGGCCAAACAGTTAATCTCCATTTTCTATCTCAATCAATTCAATCAATTTTGGCTCTGCCAAATAGCTTCAGATTTGGTTTCCTCCCACTCTCCAAAGATGTACAGGTTTGTAGGTTAATTGGCTTGGTATAAGTATAAAAATTGCCCTTAGTGTAGGATAATGTTAATGTGTGGGGATCGCTGGTTGGTGTGGACTCGGTGGGACGAGGGACCTGTTTCAGCGCTATTTTACTAAACTAAACTAAACAAATGTATAGCTATTAAAGTGATTTTGAGTATTAAACAATATGAATGTCTGAATTTCTAAACTGTTCTGCAAATATCAAGTATAAGTGACCTATACTGCTTTTAGAATTAAACGCAATGGCAGTTTAGAACACTGAAAATATGTGAAATTCAACCTAGGCATATAGTTAGGAAAGAGTTATGCTTAAATTTCATTCATTCTACCATTGCAGAATGATAAAATGAAAATCGGACGAGATTTGGCCACAGTCAGGCAGTGTTTGCATGAACAGCAAGAGCTCATCCGTAGTGCGTGCATGGCTGTGTACCACTTCAGGTGTCAAAGTTGAGCTATCTCTGACAGCTCTCAACTCTTTCTCAATCTCCAACACAGAGGAAAGGCTATTGACTAACGTCTACTAGAAATCTACTAATTCCACAGTTATCTAGACTATACTTCCTCCCACCATGTCTCTTGCAAGGACATCATCCTCTACTCTCAATTTCTCCACCTCTGCTGAATCTGCTCCGAAGATGAGGTTTTCCTTAATAGGACTCTTTGTCTTTAATAAAAGTGGTTGTCTGCGTTGTTGTAGATGGAGACGTCACTTGTGTCTCCTCTGTGTCCCGCAGTTCTGCTCTTGCTCCCTCTCTCCCCAGGCAGATTAAGGATAGAGTTCGCCTTCCCCTATCCCCTGACATTTCGGCCACTTTCAACGTGATCCACAAAATACATCTTCCCATCCCCACCCCCTCCATTAAGAGTACTCAGTCTTTGCTTCACTGATCTCTTCCCACCCAAACTGTTCCCTTCCTGGGTATACATCTCCTGCAGTTCCAGGGGATTAACACTTATCTCTACACTTCCTTCCCCACAGCTTTCCAGGGTCCCCAACAGTCCTTCCTGGTGATTCAGAGATAATAATGGTCTGCTTGGGTAGTTTACAATTCTACGGTATGAACATCCAATTTTAGGTAATACCAGCCAGTTTGCTACCACTCCACCCTGGTGCAGACCCATTTTGCCCATTAATCCAATCCCCCATTCCCCTCCACCCTCTCACCAGTATCCACCGATCACTTCCCACCGTTCCCACCTCTTTTCCAGTTTTCTTGCACTCTATTACAATCAAGCTGAGGAAGGGTCCTGATACAAAACATCACCTATCCATGTCCTCCAGAGATTCTGTCTGACCCGCTGAATTACTCCAGCAATTTGCATATTATTCAAGATTCCAGTATCTGCAGTTCCTCACATTTCTAAATAATACTTATTAACACTACTTCTAAGCTCTGAGGAGTCACATAAAACTTTACTGGCAGAGTTCTGCCTTCTTCATTCAATATTAGCATTGCAATTATATTTGCACAATCCAATTAAATTTCCTATCAATATTGCCCTGCTGGGACGAATATGATGACATTTAACTCTAGGTCAGTGGCTCTATTATGAGGAAAAATTCAGTAAGACACAAACTGGCAGCACATACAAATTCTATTAATATATCTATTACTTATCACAACTTGATAATACTGTGACAGCGAAACCTGAGATACCAAATAATCTAGGAAACAGGTTTCATTGCATTTTTTAAATTACTTAATGACAAAATATTCAAGCTTTCATGAATTCATCATCAAAGTAAAACTGCAAACAAGAGTTGTGACTATGAATAAATAATATTCCTATTCTAATTCAATCAATATAATCAATAGTACAATTGTTCATAACTTTCCATCTATGTGCATTGCCACCTCTGTTGCAATTAACTTTGATTAGTGAATCTCAAATACATACCTTTACAAAGAATTTGATCTCCTGTTCATGAGGGGATTTCTCAACTCTTCCACTGCTTACAACAGCCTCTATATTATTAAAGGAGGAAAGATTACGTTGGAGTGACAACTTTTTCTGACAAAACTAAAATGCAAGGCTCAAATAGCTATATTATCCAAATTATATTATAATGCTGATTTACAAAAACCTTTTCTCATTCTCCATTCAACAATAGGGATTAAACCAATTTACATACTAATAATTATCAAACTTTCATGCAGAGGTAATTATGTTGTGTTCATACAAGAAAGTAACTGTATATTTACCTGTACTGTTCTTTCATTCTTCTATCAATCAATTGAATCTATTATTTAATAGCTATCTGCCTTTATCCATAATCCTGAAAATCCAGGTAAAGCTGCATTTCTGATTCATTAATTTAAATTTCTTACATTTCAGCTTGTTCTTGACACTTAACCAAAGAATAACATATTAAACAGTATGTTTAAGAAGTGATCCCACAATCGTATGTTACCATGACTCATTGCCATTTACCCAGGCAAAATAATATTTTATGCAATTCGTTTCTCCTGATAGAATTAATTAGTTAATCTTCATCCAGCTCCAGCTTCTTAAATTTCCAAGAAATTAGATACCACCCAATTTTGATAATAATCAGGGCTTAGTTTAGGTCTGAAACCCATGTCAGGAGCACCAAACAATAACTGCTAACATGTTGAAATATGCTTTTAAGTAAGCATGAGGGTAGTTTGCACTGTTACTCATTCACTAATATACTGCAGATACAATAATCGCAGCATTGCAGTGATGATATAGAAATGTTGCCATATTTATCAGGTGAAGACCGTAGGCCATATAAATTATTGTGCCATTAATGTATAAATAGATGCTGATTTTATGCAAGGTTTCTCCTAGTTGGAATGTGACTTTTAGATTAAATTCTGATGGAACGATGTAAGTAAGCATGGTATATGTTGCTGATGTAACCAAGCAGGTAATGATGACAGAAAAATGACAGGCAAGAGGTTTTTCAACCTGGAAATGCCAGATTCAATTTTACAATGGGTAAGACTACCCCTGTGGCATAAGTGTGTTAAAACACGCACAAAATGCATTTTCTCTCGGTGCACAAGTTTAAGCAAAATTGATTTCAAGGGATTAACTCTTCTCTGGATGATGAAGAATCTCTAAGTTCATGGACTGTTATATGTGGGATGAAAAATGAACATCATACATTTAGAGTTACGTAATCCAAATGAACATTTATTTTCTAGTATATAAATATATGTTTCACTACTTACCTATATGTAAAACAAACTCTTGAGCTATGTCCAACCACTGCAACAATTTCTTCAGGAAACCATAGGCAAATCTCTTCTCGATTGAAGATGTGTCCAATTCCATATCTTTCATACCTCTATAAAAGATGAAAACAATTGCTACTTTATAAACATTATAAATATTAACTGTTAATGTAATAAACGTTTTTCAGTATAATGATTATCTTTCTCTCCAAAATTAGATCATGTTTGTAATTTATTTAACTTCAACTGTGGTCACCCTTTGATAGTGAGCGGAATTCCACTTGATCTAATGACAATGACTGAGTTACACCTGTGGTTGAGACCCACGAATTATGACAGCATAGTTTGTGGCAAGTTCCTCCACACATGTCTAATTATATCAGGTGGTTGGCATTGTGCATCCCTTATACTTTCCCCATGATAGATGCTCTTCCTAATGGCCCCTGCTCTCCGTTTCCCTCCATTTTGGAAATGTAGTCACATTTGCTATAATTACAATCTAACAGAACCTCCCTCGAATCTAGGGAATTGGGGAAATTTAAAACCAACATATCATCTATCTCATTATCCACTTCTTTGTGAAGCCTAGGATAATGTCCTTTTTCCACACAGAGGGTGGTGGGTATATGCAATGTGCTGCCAAAGAAGGTAAGTTGAAGCAAGTGTAATAATATTTAAAAGACACTGGATAGGAAGGGTTTAGAGGGATGTGGACCAAATGGGTAAATGGGATTCACCCAGATGCGGCATCTTCGGTGGCATGGATGATTTGGGCCGAAGGGCCTGTTTCTGTGCAGTATGATTCTATGACAACGTGACTCTGAGATATCAGCACCAAGCTCTATTGGTTATAATTTTTCTAATTTCCTCTTGCTTCCAATCGCTAAATTTATAGCAGTTTCTGGGATGTTACTCATATCGTCTATAATGAAGTAACCTAATAGTTTAAATCATCAGCATTCTCCTTTTTTCCCTCATTATTTATTCCACAAGTCCAACCCTCTGCTAACTTACTGTAAAACTCAAAATAAACTATTTCTATCTCTTTTCCTATTTCTGGCATGCTTTACATCCTATTCCGATTTTTCCTTCATTTATTGCCAAATCAAGCGAATCGGAGCTTTTCAAGGATGACCTCTGTCATCCAGGAAAGTTAAGTCTTAGATTTCTCCATACTCGCTATACATTTGTGACACGCCAAGTGGCTGATGCTGGTGTTTATCTTCCCATCCAATTTTGATCCTACCCAAAGTTCTGTGGCAGTAGCTTACTTAACAAACAGCTAAGTATTGATTTGATGTCAGGTCCAAACCTGAACTAGGGTTCTGGATGGGAGGTGTTTGCCTGTCCTCCCTGTGACTGTGTGGGTTTCTCCCAGGTGCTCCAGCATCCCAAAGACTTGCGGGTTGGTAATTTAATTGGCTGGAATAATGGCAGTTTTAGTAACATTCTCAAGGTCCAACATTGACAGCCATAACTTCTCGTAGGATGTAGTGGAGATATAGTTCACGCACTCACCGAGCTCCAGAGATAGTAAGAATATGTCTTCCAGTCGTTGAAACTTGATTAATTGGTTTTTATTGAAGTAATACAAAACAATGATATAGTCCATCACTTTCCGTTCTTCATAGCTGTTCCAATCATATCATAAACTTGCTCTAAGACCGTAATCTTGCCCATGGCTCATAGCTCTCGGCTCAGCTCATGGCTCAGCCATTGGCGAAAACTCACGAGGTAAACTGAACCTAAATTAACGAGCATGCGCTAGCCTCTTCAGATAAAGACACACACTTCTACGTATTAAATCCCACCTACAAGCTTACATACAGATACAAATTAAAATATTAAAAATGTTAGACATGGCTATAATATATTGACTTAAGCTTATTGGCTCCTACAGCTGGTGTAAATGCTCCTTGTTTGTAGGTGAGTGGTTGAATCTGGGGAGAGTTGATGAGAATGTGAGGTTGATGTCATTGGGAAGAAGATATAGAGGCCTGAAAACTGTAGTGTCCAGGAGCAGGTACTTCCCTACAACTAACAGACTGATATATACTACAACCTCCAAATCAGCTCCAAACTACATAGACTTGTTGTCATTGTTCGTATCTTTGCACTATTATTATTTATTTCATATATATTTTTTGAACTTTTTTTGTTATTTATGTTGTTGTATACATATCTGATGTGCAGCTGCACGTAAAAATTTCATTGTTCCATTTTGGGACATATAACAATAAAACATTCTTGACTTCATCTATGCCTCTCATGATTTTGTATACCTGTACAAGGTTACCCCTCAGCCTCCTATATTCCAAGGGAAAAAATGATAGCCTATCCAGCCTCTTCTAGTAACTCAAGCCCATGCATCCTTGTAACATTCTGGTGAATTTTTTCTTTCAGTCTTTCCAGCTTAATGGCATCATTCCAACTGCAGAACGACTAGAACTGCATGCAATATTCCAAATGTGGTCTCACCAATGTTCAGTACAACTGTAGTATGTCATCACGTCCCGTACTCAATACACTGACCAATGAAGGCAAGCTTGGAAATATCTTCTTCACTAGCCACTTTCATAAACTTCACATGACAGTCTACTCATGTCGCCACTATGAAGGGGTTATGTGCCAATACTCCTAGGCTGCTCTACTACTCTCTCCAGGGCCCTTTACCACGTGAAAACACTGCCCCTTGGGTCCTTTTCAAATCTATCCCCTCTCACAAACCTGCATCCTCTAGTTCTAGACACTATACCCTGGGGGAAAAAAACTTGACTATTTAGCCTCTCCTTATAACACAAACCATCAAGATGAATAACATACTTACAAAACTATATTGCACCTTTTCCAGTTTATTGACTTCCTTCCTATAGGAAGATGACCAAAACTGTACACACTACTCTAAACGTGGCCTTATCAACATCTTATATAGTTGCAACATGACCCGCTCAACTGCTGTACCCACTCCCCTGACCGTTGAAGTTAAGAATGCCAAATGCCTTCTTCAGAACCTTTTGTCGCTACTATCATGGAACAATACACCTGCACCTCTTGGTCTCTTAGTTCTACAATACTCAGGGCTCTATTGTTTACTGTGCAAGTCCAGTCCTGGCTTGTCTTGAAAAGATGCAACACTTAATTAGGCTCCATCTGCCATTTCTTGGTATATTGGCCAAGTTGATCAAGATCAAGATCAAGAAAACAGTTATAATGGGTGACTTCAATCTACATATAGATTGGGTGAATCAAATTGGCAGGGGTGCTGAGTAAGAGGATTTATTGGAATGTATGCGGGATAGTTTTCTAAACCAACATGTAGAGGAACCAACGAGAGAGCAGGCTATTCTACACTGGGTATTGAGTAATGAGGAAGGGTTAGTTAGCAGTCTTGTTGTGCATGGCCCCTTGGGCAAGAATGACCATAATATGGTTGAGTTCTTCATTAGGATGGAGAATGACATTGTTAATTCAGATACACGGGTCCTGAACTAAAAGAAAGGTAACTTTGAGGGTATGAGACGTCAATTGGCCAAGATAGACTGGCAATTGATTCTTAAAGGGTTGACGGTGGATATGCAATGGAAGGCATTAAAAGTCTGCATGGATGAACTATAACAATTGTTCATCCCAGTTTGGCAAAAGAATAAATTAGAGAAGGTAGTGCATCCGTGGCTAACAAGGGAAATGAGGGATGGTATTAAAACAGAAGATGAAGCATACAAATTAGCCAGAAAAAGCAGCCTACCAGATGACTGGGAGAAATTCAGTCCAGCAGAGGAGGACAAAGGGCTTAATTAGGAAAGGGAAAATAGATTATGAAAGAAAACTGGCAGAGAACATAAAAACTGACCGCAAAAGTTTTTATAGATATGTGAAGAGAAAAAGATTAGTTAAAGCAAATGTAGGTCCCTTGCAGTCAGAAACAGGTGAGTTGGTCATGGGGAACAAGGACATGGCAGACCAATTGAATAACTACTTTGGTTCTGTCTTCACTAAGGAAGACATAAATAATCTGCCGGAAATAGCAGGGGACCGTGAGTCAAATGAGATGGAGGAATTGAGTGAAATCCAGGTTAGCTGGGAAGTGGTGTTAGGTAAATTGAATGGATTAAAGGCTGATAAATCCCCAGGGCCAGATAGGCTGCATCCCAGAATACTTAAGGAAGTAGCCTCAGAAATAGTGGATGCCTTAGTGATAATTTTTCAAAACTCTTTAGATTCAGGAATAGTTCCTGAGGATTGGAGGTAACTAATGTAACCCCACTTTTTAAAAAGGGAGGGAGAGAGAAAACGGGAAATTACAGACCTGTTAGTCTAACATCGGTAGTGGGGAAACTGCTAGAGTCAGTTATTAAAGATGGGATAGCAGCACATTTGGAAAGTGGTGAAATCATTGGACAAAGTCAGCATGGATTTATGAAAGGTAAATCATGTCTGACGAATCTTATAGAATTTTTTGAGGATGTAACTAGTAGAGTGGATAAGGCAGAACCTGTGGATGAGTTATATCTAGACTTTCAGAAGGCTTTCAACAAGGTCCCACATAAGAGATTAGTATACAAACTTAAAGCACACGGTATTGTGGGTTCAGTATTGATGTGGATAGAGAACTGGCTGGCAAACAGGAAGCAATGAGTAGGAGTGAACGGGTCCTTTTCAGAATGGCAGGCAGTGACTAGTGGGGTACCGTAAGGCTCAGTGCTGGGACCCCAGCTATTTACAATATATATTAATGATTTGGACGAGGGAATTGAATGCAGCATCTCCAAGTTTGCGGATGACACAAAGCTGGGAGGCAGTGTTAGCTGTGAGGAGGATGCTAGGAGGCTGCAAGGTGACTTGGATATGCTGGGTGAGTGGGCAAATGCATGGCAGATGCAGTATAATGTGGATAAATGTGAGGTTATCCACTTTGGTGGCAAAAACAGGAAAGTAGACTATTATCTGACTGGTGGCCGATTATGAAAACGGGAGATGCAACGGGACCTGGGTGTCATGGTACACCACTCATTGAAAGTAGGCATGCAGGTGCAGCAGGCAGTGAAGAAAGCGAATGGTATGTTAGCATTCATAGCAAAAGGATTTGAGTATAAGAGCAGGGAGTTTCTACTGGAGTTGTGCAGGGTCTTGGTGAGACCACACCTGGTGTATTGCGTACAGTTTTGGTCTCCAAATATGAGGAAAGACATTCTTGCCATAGAGGGAGTACCGAGAAGGTTCACCAGACTGATTCCTGGGATGTCTTCCTTAGTGAAGACGGAACCAAAGTAGTTATTCAATTGGTCCGCCATATCCTTGTTCCCCATGATCAATTCACCTGCTTCTGACTGCAAGGGACCTACATTTGTTTTAACTAATCTCTTCCTCTATAGAAACTTACAAAATTCGTAAGGAGTTGGACAGGCTAGATGCAGGAAGATTGTTCCCAATGTTAGGGAAGTCCAGGACAAGGGGTCACAGTTTAAGGATAAGGGGGAAATCTTTTAGGACCGAGATGAGAAAAACATTTTTCACACAGACAGTGGTGAATCTGTGGAATTCTCTGCCACATAAGGTAGTTGAGGCCAGTTCATTGGCTATATTTAAGAGGGAGTTAGATGTGGCCCTTGTGGCTAAAGGGATCAGGGGGTATGGAGAGAAGGCAGGTATGGGATACTGAGTTGGATGATCAGCCATGATCATATTGAATGGCGATGCAGGCTCAAAGGGCCGAATGGCCTACTCCTGCACCTATTTTCTATGTTTCTATGTTTCTAAGATCCTTTTGGAATCATAAAAAATCTCCTTTGCTGTCCACCAATTTTAGTATAATCCAGTTACGTTCTCATCCGAATCATTAATATAAATAATGAACCACAGTGGAGGCAGCACCGAACCCTGTGGCTCACTCATTGTTACAGGTCTCCAGTTTGAACATCATTTTACCACCACACCTTCAAGTCACCTCATCAACGAAAAATAAGTCACCATCATGTTTTCCCAGGCACGAAGCCATGTTGACTACAGGCCATTCCTGGGTAACAAATGGCTTTTGTTTTTCCAGATGTCCATATTTTGTCCATTCATTGGAAAATACACAAAAATCACTTGATATAGTAACCATACTGCCACAGTATTTTAATGTTACATTAAAATCACATAGGTCTTATAAAAACGGGCAATTGCGCAAGGTGACGAGAGAAAGAAAACCAGTGCTATTAGTAGAGATAAATATGTGTATGAAATTGGACTGAAATTTAAAAATATTATGAGAGCTCAATTGTATGTAGGGGCGTCCATGAGTCAGATGTTTGTAACTTAACTAAGCAGGCATCCCCAACCAGTCCCGTGATAATTAATGTACATTTAATTAAATCTCTTACATAGGAATGTGGCAAGTAATTAATGCTTAAACGGATTACAGATACATTTACCTTGTTACAGCATATCCATGCATCTGCAAGAATCTGAGCAGTTCATGAGCTTTCTCCCTATCCCGAGCTTTTTCTTTCGCTGTCAATGTATCATATGGCACCAAAAGTGGATGACTTCCTCCACCTAATTAAAAACAAATAAAGATATACATTGTAAGCAGAAGAAATGGGATACAAAATAACAACATAAACAGGAGGCTACAAAATATTTGAAAAGCAGGCTACAAAATATTGCAGAATAAAAGAATTATAGGAATGATAAGTATGGGTGTGAGAAAGGAGGAAAAGATAAAGATAATTTTTGATTTCATAAGAATATAGTTCATATAATAGTAACTATTATCAAATTTCCGTTCTATTCATCAACTCTTGTTTAGGCATTTGCTCATTATGGATGAGTTGGGTCGAAGGGCCTGTATCTAAGCTGTAGGACAACATAACTCCAACTGAAGCAATCGAAGATGGAC
The DNA here is from genome assembly GCA_035221665.1 of Okamejei kenojei. Lineage (NCBI taxonomy): Eukaryota > Metazoa > Chordata > Chondrichthyes > Rajiformes > Rajidae > Okamejei > Okamejei kenojei. The sequence goes on along the minus strand of CM069171.1, from coordinate 13,110,073 downwards.
TGCAATCACACAGAATCAAGCCTTGTGGCATCATCCCTTTTGAAATCCTATACTGAGCAAAACTTGAGCTGGAAAATAAAAATCTGGAGTCGGTATTTTTGTTCAGTAAGAAGCACCATGGAGGAGTTAGGGAATAGTGACAAAATGAGGGTTACATCTAAACGACAATTACAATGAAAATGAGTGTAAATGCAGTGGAAAGAGAAACTGAAGAAAAGGTGAATGGTGCCACGAGTAAAGACATAGCATGAAAAACGTGAAAGGAGTCGAAAAAGAGAAAAATAATAGACAAAGGGAATAACAGAAATAAAATGAGAAAGAATAAAGTGAACTCAGCGGGTCAGGCGTCTGGAGCAAAAGGATGGGTGTCAATGGCTTCCATCCTTTTGCTCGAGAGATGCTGCCTGAATTTCTCAGTTACTCCAGCACTTTTGTCTATGTTTGCTAAATATCTGCATCTGCAGTTCCTTTCTAAAGCGATTCAAGGATAATGAGCAGCAAAAAACAGAGAGAAATTGAACGTGTCTACACCTGGCAGGAGGTTGCCAGGGAGAACCCTGTAAAAACATTAATGCCCACACTTTGGGGTTACATCTGCAGTATGCATCTGTGGGTTGATGGAAAATCACCTGGAGTATTGACTTTAAATAACCTAGCACATGTAGCAGCGTGCAGCAAATTGTGAGGTGCGGCAGACATTAGCAGCAGCAGCCTGGAAGAATCTGGACATTACAGAGTCATAAAATAATACTGCATGAAAACAGGCCCTTTGGCCCAACTTGTCCATGCTGACCAAGACAGCATACTGGGCTAGTCCCATTTGCCTTCATTTGGTTACATCCCCTTAAACACTTCCTCCATATATCTGTGCAATGCCTTTTGAAAGTATTAATTGTATCTGTTTCTACAGCTTCCTTGGGCAGCTCATTCCAGATATGGACCACTTTCTTCGTGAAAACATTGCCACTGTGGTCCCTCTTAAATCTCTCAGTTGAAACCAATGCCTTCTACCCGGGGAAAAATCTTATCCATGTCCTTCATGTTTTTGTACACTTCAACAAGGACAGTTTTCGACACTACAAAGAAAAAATCTCCCAGCATATCCAGAATTAATGGATAACTCAAGGTTGCAAGTACGGGTAACATCCTGGTAGATTTGTTCTGCACACTTTCCAACTTAAAGCTATCCTTCCTGTAGCTGAACAACCAGAACTGCATACAGTACTGCCAGTGCGGTCTCACCAACAGCTGTATCATGATGTCTCAACTTTTGGACTCAATGCCATCCCAAAGAGGCAAGCATGCCAAACAAAGGTCTGCCAAAAAGTGCCAAAGACCTTCTTCATCCCACTCCCCACCTGACTGATCACTTTCAGGGAACCATGCATCTGAACGCCTCAATATCTCTGTTCTATCGCACTCTCCGGGTCTCTACAGTTACTGTGTAAATCTTGTCCTCATTTGGAATACCAAAATCACAGTTATCAGTTAAATTCCTTTTTCCCCTTTGCTTGACCCACCTTCCCAATTGATATAGATTGTGTGGTGAACTTAGTTATCCTTCATTAAGGGCCTGACCCACTTGGCCATCATTCGCGCGCCATTTATGCGACCTGCTAGCATGTGGGGTGCATGGAGTGGTGTGGAGGAGTTTGGAGTGGCGTGGAGTATGGACTTCATCCTGCACTAAATCTTCGCGCGCCACCGGCTTGTTGCGTAACTGACGGCCAAAGTGGGACAGGCCCAAGACCCTGGTACGGCGCAACGTCTCACCTCCAACAGCAGCAGAAGCAGGCAAACGATCACCGAGCTCAGCCTGGAGCTCATGGCCGTTGCGGATCCGGATCCGCCCCCACTCCTACTCCCAGAGCGGTCCAAGACGATTGGAGATAGACACAAAATGCTGGAGTAACTCAGCGGGACTGGCAGCATCTCTGGAGAGAAGCAATGGGTGACGTTTCGGGTTGGGGCCCCTTTTTCAGACTGAAGAAGAGTCTAGACCCGAAACATCATCTATTCCTTCTCTCCAGAGATGCTGCCGGTCCCGCTGAGTTACACCTGCATTTTGTGTCTATCTTCAAATGACGTCACACGCTCCAGATGGCTGTGCGGACGCATGATGACCGTCGCGCGTCAGTCACTACCGGTCTGTCGCGTAAATGACGGCCAAGTGGGACAGGCCCTTTACTGTGCACTATGCAATCACTTGTAGTGTCATTTGCAAGGTTGCTAATAATGGTAACCACATTGTCAGCCAAGTCATTAATGTACATAACAACAACAGTGGATCCAGCACTGACCCTGCAGTGCACACACGTTCACTATCCACAAGAGTAATGCATCTCAAATTCCAATCACCCCTGGGTGAAAACAATTCTTCCACAAATCACCTCTAAACCCCATACTCCTTACCTTAAATCTGCAGCCCAGTTTTAGCATATTTGCTCTGGGGAAAAGCATCTTACTATTTATGGTCATCATAATTTTAACAGTCACAGTCATCTAACAACCCTTAAACCTTAAGGAGGTATTACCTACAGGTTGGACCAACTTGAATTATTTACTCTAGAATGCTAGAAGTTGTGGGGATACCTGATAAAAGTAGATAAAATTATGGGAGGCATAATGGGGTAGATAGTCAGAACCCATTTCCCAGGATGGAAAAATCAAATACTGGAGGGTGTAGCTTTTACGTGAGAGGGACAAAGTTATAAGGAGATGTGTCGAGCAAGTTTTATTATTACAGACGGTAGTGGTGGCCTGGAACACATTACTGGTGGTGGTATTTAAGAGACTTTGAAAAAACACATGGATATGGATAATATGAATTGTGTGCATACAGAGAATGGTTGGTATTGGCATCATATCCGGCACAAACATTGTGGGCCGAAGGGCCTGTTCCTGTTCTATGTTCAAGTCAATTTTTAAGTGTATAGCAACATTGGTTTGAAGTTGACCCAAGGAATTTCTAAGGCCTGAAATGTGAATCGTAATCGTTACACCTGTAAAGTCTCCAAATTGATATTGCTAAACAATGTGTAACCAATTAGCTTTACACAAACAATTAAACAAAACTTGTGCTTATTTTACTGTGACTGAAAATGTCATAGGGTCATGTGATAGAAGCAGAATTAAGCCATTCAGCCCATCAAGACTACTCCACCATTTAATCTTGGTTGATCTATATCTCCCTCCTAACACTATTCTCTTGTCTTCTCTCCATAACCCCTGACAGATAAATGTTACATATCTGTACATTATTTTTTAATGTATTTTGATCATATCATCTAACCTTTGGCTTGTAGTTCCAGCTTCTTCTTACGACCCCATGTGTTGTGGTAGTTTTCAGCAACTTGCTCTGCCATTGACTACAAAATACAAGAGTGCATTTTGGGGCAATTAACAAAGACTAACATGTTAAAGAATGGATGTGAGCCATATTGACAACATCTGCAAATATTTAAGCAGTCTCTGAAAAATACTTTGAAAAGGAAAAGAGTAAAGAGTATACACTGAAACCTGAACCACGAGAAGTCAGAGCTCATCATTAAACTTCACCAATAAGACAACTTCAAACATTTCTGATCACTATTTAATACTAATTTGTACATGGATAATTTAGCTCAGCCTCATCAGCCACGGGACAGCAAGTCTCTTGACTCTGCCAGGCATTGTGAAACAAACTTTAAACAACTTAGAGCAAATTCTTAAAAACCTGAGAGGCAAGTGATATGGTAGAGGTAGCCACAGCTCCTGAATTGGGACAAAAATAGATAAAAAATGCTTAAGTAACTCAGCAGGTCAGCAGTATTCCTGGAGAACATGGAGAGGTGATGTTTCAGGTCAGAACCCTTCTCAAGCCTGATTATAGAGGGACAAGACAGAAAGCTGGGCTAGAGAAGCAGCAGGACAGAGCATCACTTGTAATAGGTGAGCATACGGATGAAAAGGGATGTGTGAGCTCGAGAGGATAAAGAGTTTGAATTGTTAACCTCAGGTTGTGAATTGTGTAACCATTGGAATCAGATAAATGGAGGGGGAAGAAGGGGGAAACATGTCAGGTCAGCCAGGTTTCAGTGCATTGGAGAGGGGGGGGGGCAGGGGCCCATGAATTGGCACCATTATTTCCAGAGTGCAGTTAATACAATTAAATGCAAAGTTTGCAATTTTTAACAAGGCGTGTGGAACCAGTAAAAATGACAGCTTCTGAGCAAATAAAAAGTGAACCAGTTACATGCTGCAAAATAGAGAGAAATTAAATAGCAGAAACAAACTAGGGCTCCGTACCTGCAACTCACGAGACAAAGTCATGTTCAACAGTTCCGGTGGCTGCGGATTGTAGCCATGACTAGGATCATAGACAACCTGCAAGAAAAATTAATAAAGGGTAAAAACGTAATCTAAAAAAACTACTGACAGCATTGTGAAACAACAATCCTATGGAAACCTATTAAATTAAAGATTCTCAACAACTCCTTTGACACCTGCCTCTTCCTCCAAGTCCAAGGCGTAGCTATGGGCACCCGCATGGGCCCCAACTGTGCCTGCCTCTTTGTCAGACACATTGAACAATTCCTGTTCTAGGCGTACGCTGGCCCTATCCCCAAACTCTTTCAGGAGCCTGAAATCTGCAACATCCAGGTTCAGGAACAGCCTCTTCCCTACAGCCATCAGACCATTAAACACAACTTCAAACAAACTCTGAACTATAACAGCCCATTGCACTTTATCTGTTTATTTATGTGTGTGTGTGTGTATATATATATATATATATATATATTCTATGGTATATGGACACTGATCTGATCTGTTTTTATGCCTACAATATTCTGTTGTGCTGCAGCATGCAAGAATTTCATTGTCCTATCTGGGACACATGACAATAAACTCTCTTGACTTGACTTGGCAGTTACATTGATGACTACATTGGTGCTCTCTCCTGCACCCATGTGGAACTCATGGACTTCATCAACTTTGCCACCAATTTTCATCCTGCACTCAAATTAACTTGGACCATCTCCGTCACCTCCCTCCCCTTTCTTGATCTCCCATCTCCATCACAACAAATAGACTACTGACTGACATCTATTACAAACCCACTGACTCCCACAACTATCTTGACTACACTTCTTCCCACTCTGCTTCCTGCAACGACCCTATCCCCTACTTTAAATTCCTCAGTCTACGCTGCATCTGCGTCCAAGATGAGGTGCTCCATACTAGAACATCTGAGATGTACTCATTCTTTCCCCTCTCGCATCATAAACAAGGCCCTCACTCATGTCTCCTTGGCACCCTGCAGCTCCGCCCTTGCTCCCCCTCCCCCTAATTGCAACAGAGACAGAGTGCCCCTGTCCATACCTACCACCCCATCAGCCGTCGCATACAACACATACAGTGCCCTCCGTAATGTTTTGGGGCAAAGACTCATCATTTATTTATTTGACTCTGTACTCCACAATTTGAGATTTGTAATAGAAAAAAATCACATGTGGTTAAAGTGCACATTGTCAGATTTTATTAAAGACCATTTTTATAAATTTTGGTTTAACCATTTAGAAATTACAGCAGTGTTTATACATAGACCCCCAATTTCAGGGCACCCTAATGTCTGGGACAGATGGCTTCACAGGCATTTGTACTTGCTCAGGTGCGTTTAAATGCCTCCTTAATGCAGGTATAAGAGAGCTCTCAACACCTCGTCTTTCCTCCAGTCTTTCCATCACCTTTAGAAACCTTTATTGCTGTTTATCAACATGAGGACCAAAGTTGTGCCAATGAAAGTCAACAAAGCCATTATGAATGAGAAACAAGAATAAAACTGTTAGAGACATCAGCCAAACCATAGGCTTACCAAAATCAACTGTTTGGAACATCATTAAGAAGAAAGAGAGCACTGGTGAGCTTACTAATCGCAAAGGGACTGGCAGGCCAAGGAATACCTCCACAGCTGATGACAGAAGAATTCTCTCTATAATAAAGAATAATCCCCAAACACCTGTCCCACAGATCAGAAACACTCTTCAGGAGTCAGGTGTGGATTTGCCAATGACCACTGTCCGCAGAAGACTTCATGAACAGAAATACAGAGGCTACACTGCAAGATGCAAACCACTGGTTAACGACAAAAATAGGATGGTCAGGTTACAGTTTGCCAAGAAGTACTTAAAAGAGCAACCACAGTTCTGGAAAAAGGTATTGTGGACAGATGAGACGAAGATTAACTTATATCAGAGTAATGGCAAGAGGTAGATCTGGAGGAGACAAGGAACTGCCCAAGTTCCAAAGCATACCACCTCGTCCGTGAAACACGGTGGTGGGGGTGCCTGGGCAAGTATGGCTGCTGAAGATGCTGGTTCACTTATCTTCATTCATGATACAACTGCTGATGGTAGTAGCATGATGAATTCTGAAGTGTATAGACACATCCTAGCTTCTCAAGTTCAAACAAAAGTCTCAAAGCTCATTGGTTGGCGGTTCATTCTACAGCAAGACAATAATCCCAAACATACTGCTGAAGCAATAAAGCAGTTTTTCAAAGCTAAAATATGATCATTTCTTGAGTGGCCATCAATCACTCAATCTGAACCCAATTTTACATGCTGAAGAGAAAACTGAAGGGGACTAACCCCAAAACAAGCATAGGCTCATGATGGCTGCACTATGGGCCTGGCAGAGCATCACCAGAGAAGACATCCAGCAACTGGTGATGTCCATGAATCGCAGACTTCAAGCATTCATTGCGTGCAAAGGATATGCAACAATATACTAAACATGACTACTTTTATTTACATGACAGTGATGTGTCCCAAACATTATGGTGCCCTGAAATGGGGGGACTATATATAAACACTGCTGTAATTTCTACATGGTGAAACCAACATGTATAAAAATAGCTTTTTATTAAAATCTGACAATGTGCACTTTAACCACATGTGATTTTTTTTCTATTACAAATCTCAAATTGTGGAGTACAGAGCCAAATAAATAAATAATGGGTCTGTGTCCCAAACATTATGGAGGGCACTTAAATCCTCCGAGATTTCTGTCACCTCCAACGGGATCCCACCACAAGAAACATTTTCCCATCGCCACCCCTTTCCGCCTTCCGCAGAGAGCATTCCCTCCGCAACTCCCTGGTCAGCTCATCGGTTCCCACCCAAACCACCCCCCTCCCCAGGTACCTTCCCCTGCAACCGCAGAAGATGCAACACCTGTCGCTATATCTCCTCCCTCGACTGACTCTGACCAGGTACCCCGACAGTCCTTTCAGGTTAGGCAGAGGTTCACTTGCACCTCCTCCAACCTCATCCACTGTATCTGTTGTTCAAGATGTGGACTCTTACACATCGGCGAGACCAAATGCAGCCTGGGAATTGTTCGCAGAACACATTCACTCAGCCCGTGTGAACCAACGTGATTTCCCGGTTGCTGGACACTTTAATTCTCCTTCCCATTCCTACACAGACCTTTCTGTCCTCGGCCTCCTCCATTGTCAGAGTGAGGCTAAATGCAAATTGGAGGAACAGCATCTTATATTTTGCTTGGGCAGCTTACAGCCCTGTAATATGAATGTTGTTTTCTCTCACTTCAGGTAGCTCCGGCATTCCCTTTCTCTCCGTCCCATCCCACCCAAGTCGCACTAGCTTCTCATTTTCACCCAACAAACAGCTTAAATTGGCCTGTTTCCTTTATCGTTACTTTTTTGGATATCTTTCATTCATTGTTCTTTATCTCTCCACATCATCGTCTATATCTCTCGTTCCCTTATCTCTAACTAATCGGAAGAAGGGTCTTGACGCGAAACGTCACTCATTCCTTCTCTCCAGAGATGCTACCTGGCCTGCTGAGTTATTCCGGCTATTTGTGTCTATCTTTGGTTTAAACCAGCATCTGCAGATCCTTCTTACCCCAATCAAAGATGGCATTTGACGACGAGTGTGAGGATTGTTTATATGTGGTCATTCCACTGCTTACATGTGGTACCCCCATGCTTCCATCAAAGGAACTCAAGATATTCAGAGTTTTCCTGAGAACACCTCTTCCATATTAAATTGATGCAATGTTATATAGCACAAGAGAAAATACCTTTTAGCCTAGTCTACACAAACTATCAAATACTCATCTAAAGTAATCATATTTTCCAACACTTGGTCTTCTATGCTGCGGTAATTCAAATGCTCGTGTAGATACGTCAAATGTAGTGAGTGTCTCTGCCCTCACTACCCATGAGGTAGCATGTTCCAAATTCCAATCATTTCTGGGTGGAAAGATTTCTTCCACAAATTACTTCTTAACTCCCTACCTTAAAGCAATGTCCCTCTGCAGTATTAGCTCCTTTGCTCTGGCAAAAAGTTGGTTTACATAGTTATGTGCATCATAATTTTGTATGGCTCTATAAGGTCGCTTCTCATTCTCCTCTTGATGAAACTACTTTGTACCATCTCAAGTACAAATGCCACCTGCACCAGAACTGCACACTCCTACACCATTGTTTTATATGACTGTACCCAGCTTTCTAGCTCATATATTCTATATCGATATTCACAGCACACCAACTGCAGGAAAAATGGCGTGAACAAAGGCAGCCTTTGTACATGGCCTTCATAGATCTGACAAAGGCTTTTGACTCGGTAGACCGGCAGGCTATCAAGGTACGGATGTCACGTCAAGTACATCGGAATATTGAGGCTTCTACATGATGGCATGTCACAGTGCTCAGCAACTGCGGCTCTGAGTCCAAGCTCTTCACTGTGGAAGTGGGGGTCAAACAGGGATGCATCATTGCACCCACCTTGTTTGTCGTCTTCATTGCTGCCATACTTCACCTCATTGGTGAAGAGCTGCCACAGGGGATCACAATCCTCTACAGAACTGGCGGTGGGCTCTTCAACCTTAATAGGTTGAAGGCAAGGAGCAAAGTCAGTAACACCGCCATCATGGAGCTTCAGTACACGGACGACTGCGTCATTGCAGCACACTCTGCAGAAGACCTCCAGGGCATCCTGAATGCCTTTACCAAGGCATACAGAGCCATGGGCCTAGCCCTAAATATCATGAAGACCCAGATCCGACATCAACCAGCCGTCTACCCAGCCCATTATAAAAGAGGATGACACTACTCGTTGAACATGTCCCCTACCTTGACAACATTCCTCAAAAGCTGACATTGATTGTGAGGTCAACCATCGCCCGAGTTGTGCCAGTGGAGCCTACGCCAGTCTCAGGAAAGAGTCTTTGAAGACCGAGCCCTAAAGGCTCAAACAAAACTGCAGGTCTACAGAACCATTGTCCTCTCCACCCTGTTGTATGGAGCTGAGTCATGGACCACCTACCGCAGGCACCTGAAAGCCCTGGAACAATATTATCAAAGATCCTTACGAAAGATTGAGGATCAGCTGGGAGGACAAATGCAGCAACATCAGCGTTTTGGAGGAAGCCAACATGACCAGCATCACCACCACAATAATGCAGCACCAACTTCGATGGACTGGCCATATCATCCGCATGTCCAACACACGTCTAACTAAACAAATCCTGTACACTCAACTGAAGGAAGATCAGTGAGCCCCCAGCGGGCCAAAGAAACGCTTCAAGGACAACATCAAGAACAGTCTGAAGAAATTCCACATCACATCTAGAAACTGGGAGCACAATCCACCGGACAGGCACTCCTGGAAGAAATCCGTGCATGAAGGAGTTGCATGTCACAAAATGCCTCAGTAGCATAGATAAGATGGATGGACACAGTCTTTTTTCCCCAGAGTGGGGAGGTCCAAAACTAGGGGGCATAGGTGAGAGGAGAAAGATTTAAAGAGGTCCCGAGGAATAACTCTTTCAAACAGAGGATGGTGGGATATGAATCAAGCTGTGAAAAGAAGCACTGGAGTACAATTACAATGTTTAAAAACATTTAGAGAGGTGCATGGTTAGGAAAGGTTCCGAAGGATATAGGCTAAACACAGGCAAATACACAAGCTTAGGTAGGCAACTGAGTTGGCAAGGAGGAATTGAGCCGAAGGATCTGTTTCTGTGCTGAATAATTCTATGAATAACATCCTTGTTGAAAATTTCATCAATTTTATTCAAACGTAGGATAAATGCCCTCTGATGCATAAAAACCAAAATATGAGAAATTAAATAGCTTTATACGTGTTGTAAATTAAAGGTTGTGTGAGCCATGGTTCCAATCGTAATTAAAATATTTGTAACTGTATAAAAATGTCAGCGACAAATGACTATAATCGCCACTTACCTGGGCGGACTGTGAAATCTTGCGAGTTTTCTTCTCTCCTTTGTCACTTTTTTCCACTCCCTCGCCTGCCTTTTCAAGTGTCCACTCCCAAGCAATCATAGCTTTCAGGGATTCTTTGATGGGCCATCTATAGATTTCTCGGTCCTAGAAATAAGGTAATATTTAAAAAGTTGCAACCCATAAAAATTAACATGCTGCGGCAGTTTTTTAGACAGGTGCAGGAGTATGCATGATAAGACACCAGTTGAGCAATTATTATACCTTTTCAGAGAATGTTTTGTATGGCCTTAACCATGGGTGTGTTCGAGCCTCTTCATCAATAATTTCACCAAAACTCCAGTTATTTTGTATCTAAATAAAAAAATATATTGGTTAAAGTGCAGAATGTGATGCACATTGTTCATAAGATTATAATGTAATAAGTGATAGGAGCAGAATTAGGTCATTTGGCTCACAAGTCTACCCCACCATTCAATCACCAATCAAAGGCACAATAGAACTTTTTTTAAAAACATCATTTAAAATCATCTATCAGCTGGGAGAAGTTACGGGAGTGTCCTCCTCACGATTGGCTGGCTGCTGAAATGTATCTTTATTTTATACAGTATGTGACTTTTTTTCCCTCATCATTGTTGCTGCAGCACTGCCCCTTAACTCCAACAACATCCCTGCTGGGTTGGAACTAATTTACAGAATTAATGGCAAATTGTTCAATCTTGTCACCTCCACTCCAGGAACAATATCACCGCAACCTCACACGATGTGGTTCACTGTGCAGGTAAGATAAGGCACACATACCAGGTTGTGCTCATGAACAGAGAAGTGGGGGTGGGGAAGAGATGTTCATATATTTAAGACTTTCCAGCACATGCCAGGTTGTTGATGAGAGAAGGATCACTACACTTCCAGCACTGGTAATGAGTGAGGTAGAACTGGTGGTTCAATGTTACAGGGTACAGGAGAGACAGAGATGGGGGTAAAAGAGGAGTAGGTATTGCGTTGTTGGTTAAGGAGGATGTCATAGCAATGGTCAGGTGACATTACAAACAGTTTGTCTACTGAGGCTACACAAAAAGCTGGAGAAACTCAGCGGGTGCAGCAGCATCTAAGGAGCGAAGGAGATAGGCGACGTTTCGGGTCGAGATCCTTCTTCAGACTACTGAGGTGGAACTGAGGAACAAGAAATAGATGATCACCTTGTTGGGAGTGTACTACATGCCCCCAAATAATCAAAATAGTCAAAATAGAAATTTGAAGAACAAACATGCCAGGAGATTGCTGGCAGCTATAGGTCTAATAATGTTGTTGTAGTAGAGGTTTTAACATTCCCAATATTGATTGGGAACATCATAGTGTGAAAGGTTTGGAGAGGGTGGAATTCATCAAATGTGTTCTAGAAAATTTCCCCCAGCAATATGTACAGGGCCGCATACTGGCAAGGGCAATGCTTGACCTAGTCATGGAAAATTGAGGAGTGGGCAAGTGGATGATGTGCTCATGATGAGCCTTTTTTGGACCAGTGACCACGGTTCTATTAGGTTTTAAATAGTTATGGTCAGAGACAGAGCAGGCGCACAGGTTACATTCTAAATTGGGGAAGGACAACTATGAAGGTAAAAGGACAGGAGCTCACTAAAGTTGATTGGAGCAGGTTGTTTAAAGGAATAGGAATGTCAGGAAAGTGGGGTGTTGCATATTTCTGCAAGTGAAGGGCAAGGCAGGTGAGTGTAACGAAGCTTGGATGACAGACACGAAATGCTGGAGTAACTCAGCGGGACAGGCAGCATCTCTGGATAGAAGGAATGGGTGACGTTTTGGGTCGAGACCTGAAGAAGAATCTCTATCTGAAACGTCACCCATTCCTTCTATCCAGAGATGCTGCCTGTCCCGCTGAGCCATCCCAGCATTTTGTGTCCATCTTCAGTGTAAACCAGCATCTGCAGTATGATGTTTAAGAAGGAACTGCAGATGCTGGAAAATTGAAGGTAGACAAAAATGCTGGAGAAACTCAGCGGGTGAGGCAGCATCTATGGAGCGAAGGAAATAGGCAACGTTTCGGGCCGAAACCCTACTTCACTCTACTGCAGTATGATGTTGGAAATTGAGGTTCTGGTCAAGAGGGAGGAGGCGGCATGGGGCAGGTATTTGCATCTGGGATCAAGTGTATCCCTGGAGGAGTTTCGGGAACAGGAGCATGGTAAAAAATTATATCAGGAGGGCAAAAGGGGACAGGAGATAACTCTGGTAGATAACATAAAGGACAATCCCTTTAAACATACATAGATGTTTAAAGTAGATAACAAGAAAAGAAAAACAGAGGGAGAATAGGACCCCTCAGTAATCAAGGTGGTCAGCTCTGTATGGAGTCACAGGAGATCGGCAAGGTCCACATCCAGTATTTCTCCTCTGTTTTCACCTTGGAGAAAGACATGAGGAATGGGGAACTGGGGAAATGTCATGCGAGCAGTCAGTATTACAGTCAAAGAATTGCTGAAGGTCCTGACGCCAAAGATGGTAGAGAAATCTCCCGGGCCTGATCAAATATATCCGAAGACACTGTGGGTAGCGAGAGAGAAAATTGCAGGTGCCCTGCTGAAATCGTCATTAAATACAGGTAAACAGCAGGAAGACCAGAGGGTGGCAAATGTTCTGCCTCTATTCAAGAAGGGCTTAGGTTACCAGAGAATATTCGGAGGCATAAAGGGCCTGTCCCACTTAGGCGAATTTATTGCGGCGACTACAGGCAACTAGGCTGTCACCACATGGTCGCGGGATGATTATGGTCGTGAGTTGTCTTATCCTCTCTGTCGTAGGTGCTGTTGTAGGTTGTCGCCAGGTGACGTAGGTTGTCGCCGGGTGATGACTTTGGTGAGTTCCATTGGCAACTACCTACGTCAACCGGCGACAGGTTCTGGTGACTGAATTGTCTTCATTGGTCGCCGACAGGGTCGTAGCTCGTCGTAGCTTGTAGCGGGTGGACTTCGGTTGACTTCAGTTGTCGTACGTTATCGCCCGTGTCGCAGGTTGTCGTAGGTGGACGTCCTAATGGGTCGCCGGTTGACGGTAGCTTGACATCAACTAGGTGGTAAGTTGTCGTAGACATTGTCGTAGGCGATGTCCAGTCACCGGTTTTTCGGCAATCTGCTACGACTGTGACTGTCGCCGGCAGTCGCCGAAAAAATCGCGCTAGGCCCATTGCCCATAGTGTCCAGTAATATCTTCAGTGCAATGTTGCACACATGACAAAGTTCCAAAAGCATTGACGGCACAGCATGACAACATCTCGTGTGCTTCTTCATGCGAAAATATCATTTGAGGTCACATGGGAGTCTCACAACGGGTAGCCAGCAGATGTTTTAGTAACATGAAACAACCATTATCAGGCTTCTGTCACAGAAACAAATGCTATGCAATTGAACTCCCATGCATCTGACATTTTTATTGAACACAATTCCTCTTGCCATTTTAAAAGGTATCTGCTTGTCATCTACATCAATGATTTGGATGAGAACATAAGTGGCATAATTAGTTTGGTAGGCAACATTAAAGAGGGTGATATTGTAGATTGTGAATTTGATTGCCAAAAATTGCAGCTGGATCTTGATCGATTGGGCAGGTGGGCAGAGGAATGGTTGATTGAATTTAAAACAGAGAAATATGTGTGTTGCAGTTTGTATAGAAGTTGGGAGGTCATGTTGCGATTATCTAAGACGTTGGCGAGGCCACACTTAGAGTATTGTGTTCAGTTTTGGTCACCATGTTATAAGAAAGATGTTGTCAAGCTGGAAAGGGTGCAGAGAAGATTGACGAGGATGTTGACAGAACTCAAGAGCCTGATGTTGAGGTTGAGCGGACTAGGACTTTATTCCTTGGAGCACAGGAGGTGATCTCGTAGAGGTGTACAAAATCAAGAGGGGAATAAGTGGGTAAATGCACAGAGGCTTTTGCCCAGAGTAGGGGAATCTAGAACCAGAGGATATAGGCTTGAAGTCAGGGGGAAAAGATTTAATGAGAACCTGAAGGGTAATTTTATTCTACACATAGGGTGGTATAGGTTTAGAGGGATAAGCCAAATACAGGCAGGTGGGACTAGTGTAGCTGGGGCATGTTGGTCGGTGTGGGCAGGTTGGGCAGAAGGGTCTGTTTCTCCGCTCTGTGACTGTGACACTGGTGTTGGACTGTGCGGTTGGACGTAGATCAAATGGTGGAGGCCTCGTAAACGTTTCATCATGTGGAATAGTTGGAAGGGACCGGAGATTAGGCGGCCAGCTGGGGAGAGATGGGTGGGAATTCCAAGGTTTAGTGTGATGAATTGGTGTGGATTTTGGCGAGTGGGATGCACGGATTTGGTCGTTTCATCTAATCACTAGCAGCACATTCTAGTTCTGCAGTGTAAAGACTTTGTCATCCTGACAGTGTCCAGTAATATCTTCAGTGCAATGTTGCACACATGACAAAGTTCCAAAAGCATTGACGGCACAGCATGACAACATCTTGTGTGCTTCTTCATGCGAAAATATCATTTGAGGTCACATGGGAGTCTCACAACGGGTATCCAGCAGATGTTTTAGTAACATGAAACAACCATTATCAGGCTTCTGTCACAGAAACAAATGCTATGCAATTGAACTCCCATGCATCTGACATTTTTATTGAACACAATTCCTCTTGCCATTTTAAAAGGTATCTGCAAAATAACAAGAAAAGTCACGAGGGGTACCGGATGTGACCAGGAGCAAATGGAATCCAAGAGCCTAGAGGCCAGTCTTTCATTATGTACCTTCAGATCTATTCCTGCTTCCCTTTCACCCATTGTAGACAGTTTCTTACTTTGATCACCTAGATCTTCAACAGCTCCCAATGAGGGACTGCCTTTGTGCTAAGGTTGTGCTACACCTCAAAACTCTTAAAAGTCTCACGAGCATCTTCTATCTATCTTCTATCTATACATAACTAAAACTCTGATCTTGTTATCTTCTGGTTTGGCGGTCTTTCTATTTGCGCGCAAACGGTTCGTGATAGTGCTACGATTTTTCGCCAGTTCATTCACTGTTCTCCAGTGCAGCGAGTGCACTAAGTTTTGTTCTGATCGGTTGAATGTCGTAAAAGTTAGTGAGGTTTAAAAATCTTAAAAACCGAGCGTGAGCAGGTCGATCTCTTCTCCGGCCAGTCAACGCCGCGCGGCTTAGTCTTTTCCCGTCACTCCCCGGGACGGTCCGTCCCTTTCTGCTCCATTACATCTCTACTGGAGCTGAGGATGGCCAGCTGAGGTTTCCAACCGGACTTTCGGACACCCCCCCCCCCCCCGCGCTCTCTCTCTCTCTCTCTCTCTCTCTCTCTCTCTCTCTCTCTCACACACACAAAAACACACACACACACACACACACACACACACACACACACACACACCCTCCCACACCCCCCCCCCCCCCCTCCATCTACACAAAATGTAGTTGGAGACAGTAAAACTGGTCAGAGAATTAGGAAGGGGAAGGGATGGAAAGAGAAGGAAAGCAAGGGTTACTTGAAGTTAGAGAAGTCAATGTTCGTACTGCTGGGGTGTAAACTGCCCATGCGAAATATGAGGTGCTGTTCCTCTAATTTGCGCTGGGCCTCACTCTCTGACAATGGAGGAGGCCCAGGACAGAAAGGTCAATGTGGGAATGGGAGAGGGAGTTAAAGTGGCCAGCAACCGGGAGATCAAGTAGGTTCAGGCAGACCGCATGGAGATGTTCAGCGAAACAGTTGGCGAGCCTGTGTTTGGTCTCGCCGATATACAGGAGTCCATACCTGGAAGAGATAGGTGGATACAGATGGTGGGGTGAATGGCAGATGGAGTAAGTGACAAAGCCCAGAGGTGAAGAGGAGACAAAAGGGTGTCAGATAAGGAAAAAAAAAGGAGTGAAGTGTAAGGCCAAAGCAAAGGATATGGGTGGAAGGGACACCATATTCAAGATATCCAAGATGTCATCTTTCTTCATTGTAATGGAGCTCTCAACTTTCCCTCCTCTGAGTCCCGCGGTTGTGTTCTTGCATCCCTTCCCCTCAGACAGAACACTCTCTGCCAGGGCCTGCTGGACCTCCCGGTTGCTAACCATTTCAACTCCCTTTTCCATTCTGACCTTGCTGTCCTTGGACTCCTTCATTGCCCAAGTGAGGCCTCATTCTTTAGGGAACAGGGATCTCCTCATCTATTATAGATGAGGCTCTCACCAGGGTCTCCTCTATATCCCGCAGCTCCGCTCTTACTCCCCATCCCCCCACTCGTAACAAGGACAGAGTCCCCCTTGTCCTCACCTTCCACCCCATCAGCCGTCACATACAACAAATAATCCTCCGACATTTTCGCCACGTCCAAAGGGATCCTACCACTGGCCACTTCTTCCCATCTGTTCAACATTGACCTCCAATTTCAGGTGGTCCCTGCTTTCTCCTCCCCTTCCCAGCTCTCACTCAGCCCACTGTCTCCGCCTCTTCCTTTCTTCTACCCCCCCACCCTCACTTCAGTCTACAGAAGGGTCTCGACCCGAAACGTCACCTATTTCATTCGCTCCATAGATGCTGCCTCACCCGCTGAGTTTCTCCAGCATTTTTATCTACCTTCGATTTTCCAACATCTGCAGTTCCTTCTTAAACATATTTCGCTTAGGTAGTTCACACCCCAGAGGTATGAACATTGACTTCTCTAATTTTAGATAGCCCTTGCTTTCTCCCTCCTTCCCCTCCCCGTTCCCAGTTCTCCCATAAAGCCTACTGTCTCCGCCTCTTCCTTTCTTCCCCCCCCACCACCCCGACATCAGTCTGAAGAAGGGTCTCGACCCGAAACATCGTCTATTCTTTCTCTCCATGGATGCTGCCTCACCAGCTCTGTTTCTCCAGCATTTTTCGTCTACCTTCAGCCCACAATGTCTGTGCCGAACATGATTTCAAGTACGACTGTTATCTGCTTGCACATAATCCAAAAGCCTCTTAAATGTCACTACTTATCACCTTGATGGCGGGTGCCTGGAAACATCTGGCAGCACGTTCCAGCCACCCACCACTCTCGGTGTAAAAACACTTGCCCCACACTTCTCTTTTAAACCTTAACCCTCTCACCGTAAAACTGTTTTCTCTAGAATTTGATAGTTCCATCCGACAATCAGTCTGAAGAAGGGTTCCAACCTGAAACATCGCCTGCCCATTTCCCTTCACGGATGCTGGTTGACTTTCTGAGTCCCTCCAGCACTTTGTTTATGATTGAGAAAGTAAGTTTTAGTTCAACTTTTAACTTGATCTTTTTTTTGGTGTGATCCAAGAACAAAGGCTGCCATTGTAAGCTGCCATAGAGTTCACACAAACAGTGATCAACTAAAATATATAAAATCAAATATATTACAAACCTTCTGCATAGATTAGTGTTTTATCATAATGCAAGTATCTGATTGATGGCTATATATTCCTGCAGTAAAACAAACTACATATAATTAAGAAATTAAAAACAGCTGAAATATCCTACCTTCTCGAAAGCCCACTTGTCATGTGTATACTCCGCATACTTGTTGATAATGGGGTCCAATTTTTCAGGAATTATAACACTGTAAAAGTCACATGTTATCAAACAGTTTCAGTCACAAACGATTTTAGAAAATCTGCTGTTCTACTCCATATAAAAAAATCTTCCTTATCTATTATTTATGATCAAACCTTGCTATTTCCCAACACTAAGCTGCTCTCAATATCTCATTCACTGAAAATGCCATATCTTACTAATTCTTTATGCATATTTATCCACTTCTATTTAATCATTTTGCAGTTATTATTTCTGTCCATACTTGCAGAGCACTCTTATGGTGTGGCAAAACTTAGGTTGAAGTGCAATGTTTTAATGATAATCTCATTAGAATGCACAGAACATAAGTTGACATAAAGCATGCAGTAATGGGCCCTTCAGCCACCACGCTAGTTATAAAGCCAATCTAAACCCAAATCATGTCCTTATTATGCTACTCCCTGTCTGTTCATGAGTCTATCTAAATGCGTCTTAAATGCTAATATGTTTCTATCATCATTCCTGACAGCACGTTCCAGGCACCTAACACTCTCTGTGTAAATATTTCTTAATTTCCTTTAAACATTCGCTCCCTCTTTAAACCAATGCCATGTTATTGTTATTGGACTTGACTGAGCCGTAATCTTCTCCTCATTCACTCCACCTGGTGACACACAGCCCCAGTTCCCACCTGTCTGCCATACTACTTTACACCCTCCCAAATAGCACTCGCGAACGTCCCTGCAAGGAAATTGCTACCCCTTCCAGATTAGGTGCAAGCTAATTTTCTTATACACGTCCCAACTGCCCTAATGATCCAGGTATCTGAAGCACTGCCTCTTACACCAGTTCTTTATCCAAGTATTCAACTATACTATCTTCCAATTTCTGTCCTCAGTAGCACATGGCACAGGGAGTATTCTTAAGATTACAACCCTGGGGACCTAAAGGACCCAGCAGTGGGTGGGGGGGGGGGGGGGGTGCCAAAAATGAAAGGGGACCAGGGTATGAGGCAGTAGATGGGACTGTTTGGAGAACGTTTCCATCTTTATTGGAGCCAAAATGTGGCAATGCTTATGTTCTGCCGAGGTCTGCTTTATGATTTGACCAGGTTGTAAAAACGAAGCATTTCACTGTACCTTGGTACATGTGACAATAAAGTATAATTGAATCAGTGAATTGAATCACAAATATCCTCTCTAACTTTGCACAACCTCATATCTCTTCCTGCATATATGATTGGTGCCAAAATGGACCACAATCTCTGCCCACCCCCTTTCCATTTCAGTCGGTATGTAATAGAGTGGTTTTCTTTTTAAATGAGAAAATCCAGGTTAGTTTTTAAGCCGAGGGTTTGAGCAATAGTGAGCTAGGGGAAATCCCTTCCCCAGCATTTTGGAAAACGGTAGTTTTTCTCGTTGCCAGTCCTCTGTTCTGTTAAGTTTCCAAAAGTAATAGTATCACTCTCAAAAATGTATGATTGGTTTATGAAGTAATTTCACTGATGATGACCATGCTTCGATGCCTACTCTCCATGATGAATGCTGCCAATAAACACACTCAGCTGTTATGTTGGAACAGATTCCTTACTAAATGGGAAACACAACATGACATGCAAGTCACACATGTATATACATGTTGTTCTCCTTTAATTACCAAAGTTATCTATTACCGTATTATTCATATCACAAATAATACAGCAAAACGCTGATAATTGACCATCTGAGCATTTGGAAACCCTGATGCTTTGGTCCCTTGAGCCCCCTTTAAATCCTCCCCTCTAACCTTAAACCTTCAGTTTTAGACATTCCAATCCTTGGAAGACGACTGTGACCATTTTTATTTCCCTCATGATATTATGTACCTCCATAAGGTCCCCTCAGCCTCCTATGTCCCAACTATCCAGTCTCCCCTTAAAATCCAAGCCCTCCAGTTCTGGCAACATCCATTTGCAGCTTAATTGCATCCTGCATAGTACTAGGCAACCAAAACCACACATACTTCAAGTGCTGTCTCACCACCTTGTGCAATTGTAACAAGACATCCTAATTGTTATTTTTGGTGCCCTGACTGATGAATTGAAGCATGCCAAATGCCTTCATCATCTTGATTCTGTGCTCTCGGGGTCGTTCCCACTCTCACTTTCACTTACTGAGGGCCTGATTCCTCCACTCTCCTTAAAATGACCAGGGTGACATTTCCTGTGCTCCTTTTACAATTCCCGTTGTGTAGAAACTGTCCTAAAGTGATTTAACTGCTGGATAAGAAAAGAATAACATCCAATAGTCTGGAAAAACTACTAATGCAGCATCAACATCCTGAGTGTGCCAGATTATTGGAATTTTATTCGTTGAACAAAGTCTGAAATGTAACTGAGATTATTATTAAAACAATTCATACTTCATAGTGTCCACAGGTTTAGGGTCAAAGTTGCCTTCTGAATCCACTGAAGCTTTCTTTTCAACCTTGGAGGAATAGCTGGCATCAACGTAATCTGGAGAGAGTGCACCAGCGATCGCGCAAAGGCACTGCATCACCGTTTTGAACAAGTCAGAATCATATTTCTGTAAAATACACAGAATTATTGTACATATTTCAATACTGTATTTCAGTACTGCAATAAATTATTTGTGTGTGTTCAGTATTGTTGAGTCCAAAATGAAACACATTGAATGGGCTGAAGTAGCAAGTTAATTACTGAAATTGTTTTCAAGAGCTTAAGGCCAGTTCCCTGCATCACAAAAGCATAGCTACTTGGGTAAGGAATTAATAAAACAGTGCTGTAAAGGGCCTGTCCCAAATGGCCACTTATGCGACAGGCCGGTAGTGACTGAAGCGCGACGGTTGCTTGCGTCATCATGCGTCCGCACAACCGTCTGGAAGCGCGTGACGTCATTTAACGATAGACACGAAATGCAGGAGTAACTCAGCGGGACCGGCAGCATCTCTGGAGAGAAGGAATGGATGATGTTTCGGGTTGAGACTCTTCTTCAGTGTGAAGAAGGGTTGTGACCCGAAACGTCACCCATTCCTTCTCTCCAGGGAAGCTGCCATTCCCGCTGAGTTACTCCAGCATTTTGTGTCTATCTCCCATCGTCCTGGCCCCACTCTGGGAATAGGAGTGGGGGCGGATCCAGATCCCCAATTGTCATGAGCCCCAGGCCGAGCTCGGCAATTGTTTGCCTGCTTCTGCTGCTGTTCGAGGTGAGACGTTGAGCCACAGCAGAATCTTGGGTCTGTCCCACTTTAGCCGTCAGTTACGCGACAGGCCAGTGGCGCGCAAAGATTTAGTGCAGGACGAAGTCCACACTCCTCCACGCCACTCCACACTCCTCCACACCACCCCATGCGCCCGTCCCGCGCTACGCACGCGCTATCCACACGCTAGCAGGTCGTGTAAA
Source organism: Okamejei kenojei (assembly GCA_035221665.1). Classification (NCBI taxonomy): domain Eukaryota; kingdom Metazoa; phylum Chordata; class Chondrichthyes; order Rajiformes; family Rajidae; genus Okamejei; species Okamejei kenojei. The sequence goes on along the minus strand of CM069171.1, from coordinate 13,088,886 downwards.
TGGCGTGCGAATAACGGCCAAGTGGGACAGGCATTTAAGAATGGGAGCAAATGAACTTGTGCAAGAGAGGGCTTGGTCTTTAAAAAGCAAGAAATAGAAAATACAAGGTTACTGATTTGAAAGTCCTGAGTTAACTACAAAAACTAAATTTCCACATTTGATGTGCTCAGTCAGTTCCAATGACAAAATGAGTTTTGTGGTCACAGAAAATTCAACCAGAGAGTTTAGTTTCTTTCAATCACAAAGAGATTATTGAACATCTAGTTGTTGATTTTCCATGATCCTTTCTCAAAAGACTGAATTGAGCTGTGCTTTCCTCTGCACTTGTAATGCCTGTTGACTTTCTCTAATGCCGCAAACTACTGTTGTGAGGTTGAATATAACACATTATTAGAACATGGAAAACAGATTTTACTCAAATACAATGAGAAAACTCAAAACTGAAAATATAAAATTGGAAGAAGAATTTCATTCTCGTATAAACATGCTTAATCTTGACTTTTTTTTTTTGAAACATGACTGTGTGAAAATTCACAATGATATTTAGCAACTTAGCTGATCCTTTCAATAAGTATACCTTCTGAGACACCGACTCAAAGATTCCCCAGAAGAGTTTCCGAGTCAGATGGAGTTCTTCTTCAGAGGTTACACCATAATTTGCCCATCCAGATGGAAGACAGTAGTATTTCCAACATCTGTCATAGTGATTGGTTAGCAACTAGAATGTGAGAAACAGAAATAAGACTTTTAGCCACTGTTTGCCCATAGGAGTGAGCACTCTCATTCAGGAGAGATGATGTCCAGGGTTGTTCTGTTTTTAATATCAGCAATCGAATATTTTTTAAGACATGAGAGATTACTGTAAATTGTTTTTTTAAGGAGTATCACAGTCAATTAAAACTTTTTTTTGTAGCCATTCCAGTTCTTCTGCTTTCCTCAAGATTCAAGAGGGTAGAAATAGGATCACAAAGTAAAATCCATACATTTGATTTGGCATAAATTGGGTCTAAAATTAGTGGACGCTCCTCATCCTCATTATCACAATGTCCAACCAACAACTATCTTTTGTAACTGTACCTTTCCACGGGATGGAATTTTGGCAGTGGTTAGCACCAGTAGCTCCGGGTGAGTTTCTTAACATGGAAAGTGCTCAGTGTCTTCAAATGCAACTGGAAGGAAAATTCTACCGCTTTTGGATATATTGAGAAACCAGTGGTAGAAGATCAGCCATGATCATATTGAATGGCGGTGCAGGCTCGAAGGGCAGAATGGCCTACTCCTGCACCTATTTTCTATGTTTCTAGAAGAGGCACAAGAACATGTACAACATATCATAGTGCAAGGTGTGGAAAGGAAGAGACAGTTTTTCTAGGCCCTGCCCCACAGAAGCCTGCCATTATTTTTGGCAGGACATTCTTACAAAGGACGACAGTATTATATTAGTGTCTGGATGATTGCACTACAATCTTTGCACTACTCTGGTGGTTTTTTTCAACAGTGTTAATTGCATAGATCATTACCATGTATACCGTTTACTTTATGGTCTTCATGCAAACAAGGAATTGCATGGCACCTGGTGAATTATGACAATAAATTATTCTGAATTTGAAGCGATGGTAAACATGTTTTTTTGGTCAGTGAACACATTAATAAGTAATTTTCCACAAGAAATCCACCATGAAATTCAAACAGTGCTCCATACAACACACTGAGTATTGACTTCCAGGAAAAATAATTTGTATCTATAGGTCATTTTACAAAGTTACCAATACAGTAAAGCCTTGCTTTAACAGACCTCTCGTTTCGATTTCCCTAACCTGGGTAAAAGATTCATTCTGCAATCCACCCATTCACCACCTTGGTGACAGCCACAGTGCAGGACCTCAGAAATTGAAGCAGCAGAGGCAACAAACCAAGTTGAAAAGTTATTACTGAGAATGAACAGTTCAGATTATTAATTAGTAAGTGGCTTTATCGTTAATACTCTGATATTTATGGTCTTGACATTAAAATAGACAAAAAGATTGGCACGTGTCAAATAACCCATTCGACGCTGCATGACTCAATGTCTCTAAAATAATTTCACCGACCTTTAATTAAATGCCCAAGGAAAGCCTACAGTCATGTCCTGGGGGTGGGATGATTGTTTGTTGTGTGAGGTTCATGCTGGCCATTTAAGGGCATTTTCCCTTGACGTCCATTGTCTTCAATTTTATCTCGAGTCTCATGCATCACAAATTCTCATTTATTCAGAGTTGTACCCCAGAAGCAAAGTCTGATGTGAGTTAACTGAGATCAGCAGTTATCAGAGTCTGAAGAAGAGTCTCGACCCGAGACGTCGCCTATTTCCTTTGCTCCATAGATGCTGCCTCACCCGCTGAGTTTCTCCAGCATTTTTGTCTACCTTCAGCAGTTATACTGATTACTTCAAATTCAGATCTGGAAACTTCAATCATAATATAGCTTTTGGAGATCAATGAATGATTTTTCTGGATATATTAAGGAATATATGACAATCTTTTATGATAATGAAGCAATCTCTGAGGCATATTTTAATAATTCAGCAATTTGGAACTACTTTAGGCAAAGAATCCTTTTGAAGATCAGAATGGAGTCATAAATTGTGGCTGTTTATTACTTTTGCGTCAACTCTGGGGATTACCCTGTCCCTCAGTTGTGAAGGCTGTTCAGGGATTAACTGTTAACATGATTTGGCTTGGCAACAAAGTTAGGTGATGTGCATGAAGTTGAAATATGGAGTGAGAGTCAAATAATAAACTTCCTGAATAGACTTTCAAATTGAATTCCAAAGGCAGGTGGTGTGAGAGTGTCCTTCATATCCCTTCTCAGTAGCAACTCGTTCATTTGAAACCTTTGAATTGTGAAGTGAGGCATTAGTAGAATCTCGAAACAATGATTAGTTCTCACAGCATTTAATTTAAAGCTAACACATAAATACCTCCGTAAAAAAGTGATAACTGGAAAGAGGTTACATAATCGTTCAATCATTCGAGTATCCCTTTAAACAGTTCCAAGCTTATAGCAGTGGAAACACATTTCCCAGTGAGTGGCCTGCAGCTAACCTTAAGCATAAAATGTTACTTTATTTGTATGGGCAATGCTCAAAATGAGTAATGCACGATGTATGACAGCATTGTTCGATCAACCTACAACACATCTGCCATGCACATTCAAATTACCTGATCAATTTTTTTAATCTGTGCAAATCAGTCAGATTAGCCAAGTTTTTGTGAGTTACTGACAAAAATGCAATTTAAACACATAATTCTTAATAATACAGAGCTACGTGATCCAGTTTTGTGGATGAATATTTCAATGCTTTTTGAAATTGGAAGGAAGCCATATGGTGAATCTAGGTCCAATGTTTCTTGTCTTGAAGGGTTCTTCAAGGAGAACTGCACAGTGTGCATGGCACAATGTTAAATTTTATTTCGGAGTCACGTGAGTGACTTCATGAAGACCCCGCCAGGCACGCTTGCGCGACATATCGTCGACCGCATGCGAGCGATGGGCAGTGAGGAGCGATGCTCCTTTACTGCAGGGACCTGCAGGTAAGAAAAAACTAACCTGCCGTCCTTCTTTCATTTCAGGGACACTGTTCTCAGAGTACTCCAGGCCGCTTCGGCACTGACTGCGAACCGCGGGATGGGGCAGTCAGCGGCAGCACTAATAGTTTGGAGTCGGGAAGAGCCCGTTGACCCAGGTGGGTCCGGGTTCACACTCGCCAGCGGAGGACGGCAGAGGTAGCCGAACTCTACACCGCAGCCCGCAGCACACCGCGGGCTGGCGGCATGAATAAAGGAGTGGGGCTTGCAGGTTCGCCGTGCGCAGTGAGCGACGGCAGAGCAGCAGCCCCGACTCTATATCACAGCCCGCAGAACACTGCGGGCTGACGGCATTAACAAAGGAGTGGGGGCTAGCCCCAACTCAACTCTACTCCACAGCCTGCAGTATCCCTGTCTGTAGTAACAGGTAATGGGGCTTGCAGTCAACGGCTGTGGGCTGACGGCTTTACTTACGCCGTTGCCCCGACTTTATTTTTACACCGGGCAGGTTGGGCAGCTCATTGACCCGGTAGGGTCCGGGCTCACACTCGCCGTTCGCAGGCAGCGACGGCAGAGCGGCAGCCCGAATCTACACCGCAGCCCGCAGGGGCACCATGGGCTGACGGCAACGCTACCCGGAAGTCGGACAAGCCCGTGGACCAGGAGGGTCCGGGCTCGGAGACTGCTATTCGCGGGCAGTGAAGGCAGAGCAGGAGCTCCGACTCAACTCCACAGGCCGCAGGTATACCGCGGACTACCGGCTATGCTACCCTATAGAGGTAGTAGACAGAGCCGGGGCCCCGACTCACACACAGGCGGGAGCCTTGCCGTTAGCGGCAGTCTATGTCCCGCATGAGACTATGGTCACCATTGGAGCTGGGGGAGGGGGGGAGAGAGTGCGCTCCTCCACCGGAAACTCATAAAGACCCTCAGGTAAGATACTAACCTTGAGTTGTTAGCTTCTGTACTAGACTTTGCTTACAGAAACAATGGATGGGAGACCAGAATGAAGGCATCGAAGTATGCCTCCCAGGGCCATGGGACTTCGGATGGGAGTCAGCGCCCACTATTCCCAGAGCTGCCAGCAACACCGGCAGCGCCCGCTCTGTGGGCCGAGATAAGAAACCGGGGAGCCCTGCAGCAGCCAGGACCCGATTCTCCACCATGGCTGGCCGTGGAGCCGTAGAGTGGTAGGAGCACCGCGCAGGAGCAGGGTAGGCAAGACCCTGACTCCCTACCACTGTCGTCTAAGCATAGGGACAGTGGAGCAAAGGTGCGTAAACGTGTTATTCGCCTGGCTGTAGGAGCCGGGGTCGACTTTCCACCGGAGCAGCCGCCAGTTCACGGACCGGTGAAGGATTGAGGCCAGGGTCTGCAAGCCCGCATGTGCGGCCGGCACAGACTCACCGCCGGGGGAGCCTGCCAGAATGAGGGCCGGTGTAGTCTCATCTCGGTCACCGCACCCCCCTTTAGAGCCAGGGTGTGACCGAACGTCGGGACAGGCAGCAAGCCCACGCGGACGTCGGGGTACCACGCTTCGGCGGCCGGGACTGACTCATCACCGCTCATGTCTTATCCGATTAGCGGGCCGCCTCCGTCCGGAAGACGGCGGACCAGCGGCAGGTCCGCGCGGGAGTCGCTTAGCCACGCAGAAGCGGCAGGCAGCAACATCCTATCTAGGCACCCTTGTTGTCACCTCAATGAGGTGCGTGGCGATGACAGAAGCCTCAGAGATTCTCCAGAACCTGAGGAAGTCGACTTGTCATCCACAGATGCGGCGGCGGTCGCATGGCTCGGATGGAGCGTATCCTAGAGCACAATCTCTGCACCTGGACCAGATGTCCTCCAGTCCAGGACACATGCAGCTGGGCCACCCAGCATGTCCACGTCATCGGTGGGGATGCCACGGATCAGCAGCTGGCTGAAACGTAAGACGGGCTGGAGCAGGAACGTACAGTGCCTGAGAAAACCCAGGAGGAACTGCTGAATGTGGTCTCCAAGGTCGCCCAGCCGAAGCACTCAGCCAAACCAGGGGCCCAGCATAGACTACCTCACCACACACCAGCTGCAGGAACAGGTCTTTACCGAGGCGATCAACATATACCAGGCCCAAACAACTGCATATCGTTGAATGTACCGACAGTCAACACGCCCATCTGGGGCAACATCAGTCCGGGGATAGGGCACAGGAGCTGAAGTTCCTAAAACATCCTGAAATTGCTGACGTCGGGGATTACTGCCTTTGCCAGGTCGGTTGACGGCATGGAAATGACGGCAGAACAGGAGGATGCTCTTGCAACGTTAGTCATGAAGTTAACACTTCCCGGAGTATCGCCATCAAACCGACTCCAAACCCCATATTTGCGGGGATGTACTAGGCATCTGCAACGCCACTACCGAGACAGCTGTTCGGAGGACCTGCCCAAACAGGTCTAGGACGAGGCGATCAACATATACCAGGCCCAAACAACTGCATATCGTTGAATGTACCGACAGTCAACACGCCCATCTGGGGCAACATCAGTCCGGGGATAGGGCACAGGAGCTGAAGTTCCTAAAACATCCTGAAATTGCTGACGTCGGGGATTACTGCCTTTGCCAGGTCGGTTGACGGCATGGAAATGACGGCAGAACAGGAGGATGCTCTTGCAACGTTAGTCATGAAGTTAACACTTCCCGGAGTATCGCCATCAAACCGACTCCAAACCCCATATTTGCGGGGATGTACTAGGCATCTGCAACGCCACTACCGAGACAGCTGTTCGGAGGACCTGCCCAAACAGGTCTAGGACCTGGATTAGGAGGCGAAGGCAGACGGGTTGATGAACCCACCTCCCTCCAGCAGGCCGGCAGTGCGCAGACAAACACCATATGCAAGACCTCGGGGGGGGGGGCACCTGAAAGACCAGTAAGGACCTACACACCGGCAGCACCTCAACACAATTCAACGGAACACCAGGAACCAGAACGTCAGGCCCGCCGGTAACCATGGAGGTAAGGGGGTCTGGTTCTCTTGGAAGTGCTGCATGTTTAACCCCACAAGTAGGAGAGCGGTTATATACATTCTGGGATGCAAGGGAGCTGATTGTCACTATCCCAGGGAACAAAGCTATAGACATAATAGAGGCATGTAACAGCCTTGCTTGCGCCAGGAAACCGACTATTAGACATACTGCTAAAATAATTGCTAAACTTGTAGCTACATTCTAGCTAAATAATTGGGCCGTTACACTATCTAAGCTTGCAAAGAGCAAAATCTCGGCATTAAAAGCGAATACGGGACATTTTTACGGGCCTAGGCAGCCGTCAATCAAGGCATAAATTGAGCTACAATAGTGGATTAGCTATGTTTGTGATTGTTAAATCCCATCATTACATCAAACCCATTAGTCATGTTACAAACCGACGCAAGCACCAAGGGCTGGGGAGCTACCGACACCATTTCCAGTTGGGGTGGTAGATGGGATTTGCACGAGTCTACTTTTCTTCAATCACAAGGTATAAACTGTTTAGAAATGCTGGGAGCATGTCACGGGCTACGGTCTTAATGCACTAATCTGCAGCATACGCATGTCCGTCTTCAATAATACCACTGAGGTGGCGTATTTAAACCTTATGGGTGGTATCAAGTCAATATCTTGTGATGAATTGGAAAAATTAATTTGGCTCTAGTGGATTGAAAGAAATATTTGGATATCAGCTACGTACCTTCCGGTTAAGCTCAATACAGTGGTGGACACCAGGTCACAAGTATTTAATAACGACATCAAGTGGATGTTGAACCTCCAAATATTTGCTAAAACTATAGCCTAATATGGAACACCAGATATTGACTTCCTTGCGTCCAGGTTGAACCATTGGATACCAACATATGTCTCTTGAGAACCAGATCCTGGGGCAGTGGCGATGGACGCTTTCTCGCTACATTGGGGGGAAATGGGTTTTCTATGCTTTGCCCCATTCTGCTTCATCAGATAGGTGTTGCAGAAAACGTAACCAGATCTGCAACAGAAAGGACCATGGACATCATACAGCAGTATGCAGAGAGAGTCCACTAGGAAGCAGTACCTTACCCACATAAGGATATGTGAGGTTATCATAGTCGGACCTAGACCACCTACATATCTACTACGATCTCCAATGTGCTGGAATCTTCACGGGCCTGAGTTATGATGAGTCCCTCAGTTACAGTGCCATATACAGTGCCAGGAGTGCACTGTCATCCTATCTCAACGTTGGAGTGGGATCTCACCAGCTGGTATCCACATTGAAGGGTATGTTCTATCCCTCCCCGACTTCGATATATTACCAGAAATATAGAGGGTGGTTTTGATCCTACTCAGGAGCTGGTCGCCTTTGGCGGATTTACCACTGGACTTATTCACCTTCAAAGTGGTGATGGTAATGGCACTGAAGACAGCACGAGTTCAAACTCTACAGGAATTGCCTGGATAGAATGGTTTTGACCCACAATAAAATGACTGCGTTATAGAAGAGTTGCTTAAACTACACAGGCCTGCGACTACAGGTCTGAAAATGGGAATCAGGAGATGGCTCAAGGAGGTATTCGGTGCAGTAGGTAAGACACTAACATTTTAAAATGTCATTCTACCAGGGCTGCATCCACATCAGCGGCAAGGACCATGGAGGTGTTCATGGATTATGTCCTCGCAATAGCGGGCTGGGCCAGTGAAACTACATTTCAGCGGTTTTATAACAGACCTGTGGCCGCTCCCGCGACATTGGCGGATTCAGTTTTAAGTGCTGTTCCCTAAACGTTTCTCGCCGAGTTCAGGGGTTTTATTGTTGCATTAATAAATGTTATTATTTTTCAGCTTGTTCAAGTCTAAAATACGTTAACATACTTCCTCCATCAGTATTACGGCAGTGTGTGAGCATGGACGTGATCCAGGGCATGTAATCACAGAGCTTTGAAATCTTCACGAAGTCACTCACGTGACTCCAAAATGAAATAGTAAGATTAAACGAGAACTTGCCAGTTTCAAGTTTGATCTTTATTTTATGAGGAGTTGCGATGAGGGATTTTGTGCCCTCCGCTCCCAACCCTCTACTATAAGGTCAGCTGGTAATTAGAGTCTCTTCAATCTTACTATATTAGTTCATTTCTGGGTAGTTCTGTGATTCCACACCGCTGCTTTGAAGAATGTCGCGCATGCGTGCCTGGCGGGGTCTTCACGAAATCCCTCATCGCAACTCCTCATAAAATAAAGATCAAACTTCAAACTGGTAAGTTCTGGTTTAATCTTACTATTAACAATGTTACACTTACTTAGCAATTAAAAAAATGCACCACAGAATAAGCCTGTTTTCAGGAAATTAGATAATTAATTAACTATAGGCTTATAAATAACTGTTTCTGTGCTCCCTTTTGGCCTCCCTGATATGAATGATTTCACTGGAATTATTGGTTAGTAAATCATGAACTTCAATGCCTGAAATTCTGCCAGGTGCTTCCTGCAGATGAGGCACCCCACCAGCAGCGCAAAGTTACAATTCAAACACTGCGGTGAAAAAGCCTGAAGCAAAATTTGAACTTCCTTATAGACCATAGAACAGTACAGCACTGACCACAATGTTAATTTAATTAGGCTGTGGGCCGAGCACCGAAAAAGCATCTAGAATTTAACTTTTGTGACCCATGTGTGGTTTCTACCTGAAATTTGGCACAGATTTAGATAAAATATCATTAAGAAGGAATTCGTAACTCGTCAGTGCCAAACGTTGCACACTAATATAATTAAGATAATTAGAAAATTTATGAGAAAAAGTAACAGCACCATCTTGTGCTCAATAATGGGTAGCTTAATATGAGTCTATGGGGAGCTGGATTCCGTGCTGTGGGCTATTCACGTCCTGGCTGAGGGAGATCACATAACGGGGGGGGGGGGGGAGAGGGGGAGATGGGGGGGGGAGAGAGAGGGGGGGAGAGAGAGGGGGGGAGAGAAAGACAGAGGGGGAGAGAGGGAGGGGAGAGGGGGAGAAGTGGGGAGGGGGGGGGGTGGGGAGGGGGAGGGAGAGGGAGAGAGAGAGAGAGAGAGAGCCCGGAACGGAGCAGCCAGCCTTCCACCCAATAGCTACCCACTAATCACCACCTCCACCGGTTGAGCATGTGCAGAAGGACACCGTGGCTGGCTGGCTGGCAGGCGGGCCGGCAGAAGACGCGGAGCGGGTGGCAGCCCTCCCCAGCCACAATTCGGTGGCTCCGCGCCCAGAGAGTGAGTTGCTGCATTGATCTCAGACGCCCTCCTTCTCAACACTCCTGCCCTCCCCGCAAGTTTACCTCTGGCGGCCCAGCCAAGTTTGCTACTTGTGCAGCCCAGGCCGAGCTGACCCGGGTTTAACCGGCTCATGAACCCGCCTAATTAATGTTTGAGGGCAGATCCTGTGCATTCCCCACTGACTGCCAGTTACTTTCCTCTGGTAGACAGATTTGTAGGAGTAACGCAGCGGGTCAAGCAGCATTTCTGGAGAAACGGCAACGTTTCGGGTCCAAACCCTTCTTCAGTTTGAGAGTGAGGGGAGAGGGAAACTAAAGATATCTGTGTCTCTCAGACTGAAGAAGGGACTTGACTCCAAACGTCACCTATTATTTTTCTCCAGAGATGCTGCCTGTCCCGCTGAGTTACTCCAGCGTGCGTCTATCAGAGGTAAGTAACTTTGTTTTAGGTACTTTGCACGAACCAGTGACCAGGATCGCTGGACTTGATCTGTATGAGTAAGTACTCTGTTCATTAAGTCTTAGCAACCTCAATCACTGCCTGACCTCAGGCTGTCCCCCAACCCATAACGGAGAAAGAAGCACAACCTGTGGGACATTTTGGGGTCACGGTAAGGCATACCCCCTCTCACTGAACAGCGAGCTCATTCCTCACTGCATTTCCGGGAACTTGTTGATTAAAATCGATCCAACCACCGAGCTTGCTGTAACTGAAATGAACAGTCGGACCTTTCTCATCCCTGCGGTAATCAATGAGATGTGTTGTAATCCTCGCTTCCGGGTTTATATCAATTCAAACTTGGACACACTAAACACACTAAAGTAGACTGTATATCATCATTTATATTCCCAATCTTTTTGTTTTAATTTCATAGGTGAGTATGTCATGAATGGCTAGGTTACAAACAGAAACATAGCATTTTTACTTGTTTATACGCGATGTACGAAAGAAAACACTACAATCTCACATAATCATGTCTCCTTTTTAGAGAACATTGTTACTTTAGTACAGTTGGGTATTCAAAGTATTCTTATCCAGAGTCTTCCTCAAAGTTGAACTCTTTCAAACATATTCATTGGAGTTGAGAAGGATGAGGGAGGATCTTATAGAAACATAAAATTATAAAAGGACTGGACAAGCTAGATGCAGGAAACATATTCCTAATGTGGGGCAAGTCCAGAACCAGGGGCCACAGTCTTAGAATAAAGGGGAGGTAATTTAAGACTGAGGTGAGAAAAAAAGTTTTCACCCAGAGAGTTGTGAATTTATGGAATTCCCTGTCACAGAGGGCAGTGGAGGCCAGTGGAGGCCAAGTCACTGGATGGATTTAAGAGAGAGTTAGATAGTGCTCTAGGGGCTATTGGAGTCAAGGGATATGGGGAGAAGGAAGGCACGGGTTATTGATAGGGGACGATCAGCCATGATCACAGTGAATGGCGGTGCTGGCTCAAAGGGCCGAATGGCCTCCTCCTGCACCTATTTTCTATGTTTCTATGTTTATATGCATGCACAGTAATCTTCAGTTTACTCTCTTGCTAAAACTAGATGACAACTTGCTGAAAGTTGACAGTAATCATCAATCATACTGTTATGGTTTATTATGGTGTAGATAATCATGTGAGGTTATTTGTATTATTGTTTTGACAGTTTGAAACCTCTTGCACGAACCTTCCTTTCCGCCATGATCCCAGTGTGCTCTCTGCCTAGCTAGCCTGAAACAAAGCGCGTGATTGGTCAATAGGCATCCGACTCGGTGTCAAACGTGCTTTGACTGGACAATTATAACTCGAAAAATTTTAGGTATTTCTCATATTTTAAAAATATGTTCAGGTTTTGTTCCCGACGAGTTTCAGGTATGTTTTATATAATATTTTTACACAATATGTTAAAAATACAGGTAGATACGTGATTTGGGTCACAAAATGAAACGTAAAAGCACCTCGGTGCACAGCCTAAATCTGCACATCTGCCTGCACCTGCAGCGTATATTCATCAAATCCCTGTCTGTTGATGGCTCTTGTCTAAAAACGTTTTTCTTCAAAGAATATCTAACCAGTCCTCTGCCATCTATGCCTGCCTCTCTGTTTGATATATGTAGAACCAAGTACATGCAGGAATGGACCCTTTGGTTCAATATTTGTGCCAAATATGATCTTCTGCCTGTACATGATCCATATTCCACTATTCCTTGCACTTCCACTATTGTGTCTGCTTCCACCATCATCCCTGGTAATGGTGGAATCCAGGCCCCACCACTCTGTGTGTAAACAACTTGCCCCGCATATCTCCATTAAACTTTCCCCCTCTCACCTTATAGCTATGCCATCTAGTATTGGATATTTCCACCCTTTGAAAAAGGTTCTGACAGTTTATCTATGTCATAATTAGGTATATTTCTATCGTCTCACCTCTGACATTCCAGAGAAAACAATCCAAGTTTATCCAATCTCTCCTTGAAGCTGAAACCCTCTAATCAAGGCAGCGTTCTGGTAAACCTCCTCTGCACCCTCTCTAAAGCCTTCACATCCTTCCTGTAACAGGGCGACCAGAACGACATGCAATACTCCAAATGAGGCCTCTAGAGCTGTTTCATGACTTCCTAACTTTTATACTCAATGCCCCTAGCAATGTAGGCAAGGATACCAGGCCTGCTTTACCACTCTATCTACTTGAGCTGCCATCTTCAATGAGCTATGAACATGAACTTCAAGATCCCTCTACGCATCATTGCTGTCAAGGGTCCTGCCATTAACTGTGTACTTTCCCCTTACCGTCAACCTCCCAAAGTGCAACATTGCACACTTGCTTGGGATGAATTTCAGCTGCCTTTTTTCCACCCATTTCTGCAGCTGATCTATATCTCGCTGTATCTTCTCATAGCCTTCCTTATTGTCTGCAATTCCCCCCAATTTTCGTGTTGTCTGTAAACTTACTCACCAATCCATCGACATTTACGTCATGTATATATATCACAAATAGCAGAAGTCCCAGCACAGCTCCCTGTTGGACTTCACTGATCACAGACCTCCAACCAGAATACCATCCTTCCACCATAATTCTCTGACTTCCATAAATAAGCCTGTTCTGAATCCATATGAGGAACTTTCTGAAGAAGTGTCTCGACCCAAAATGTCATCTGTACCTTCTCTCCAAAGATGCTGTCTGTCCCGCTGAGTTACTCCAGTATCTGCCTCCAACACACTGTAGCATGAGGAAGCAGGTACAATAGCAACATTTAAGAGACATTTATACAGGCACATGAACATATGGAATGGAGCGATATCGGCCATGTGCACGCAGATTTAATTAATTACAATTGACAACATGTTTGGCACAGTCATAATTGACACAAGTCTCTTTTTTGTCGCCTCCATCTGAGGTCTTATCTACTTATATTAAGTTGTTGTGCATCAAACAGTTTCTGAAACCTGGAACCAGCCAGAAAGGGTACACAAAAGATTCACAAGGATGTTGCTGGGACAGGAGAGCTTAATTTACAAAGACAGACTAAATACTGTGATTCTTTCCTAAGAAGACTGAGAGGTGACCTTTATAAAATCGAGGTTTATAAAATAACGAGAGGCATAGCTAAGATCGATCGATAGTCACAATCTTTTTCCCCCATAGTCAGGAAGTCTAAAACTAGACTTCAAGAACCAGAGGACATAGGGTTAAGGTGAGGGGAAAAAGATTTAATAGGAACCTGTGGAGCAACTTTTTTACACAAAGGCTGGTAGGTATGTGGAATAAGCTGCTGGAGGAGGTAGTTGAGGCAGGTACTATCACAAAGTTTATAAAAACATTTGAACAGGTGCATGAATAGAATAGATTTAGAGGGATATGGGCCAAAAGCAGGCAGGTGGGAATAGTGTAGATGGAGCATGTTGATCGACATGGGCAAGCTGGTCCCCATGCTGTATGACTCTATAGGGCAATAGTTTAAGATGGGAGGTGTAAAAGATGGGTTTCCTTCAGATGCTTCAATTTCCTCCTGCATTCCAAACACATATAAGTTTGTGGGCTAATTTGCTTCTATAAATTGCCCACAGTGAGTAGGATGTAAAACTGGGATAACATAGAACTAGTGTAGGGGTGATCATGGGTCGGCTCGGACAGGATGGCCGAAGGACCTGTTTCCACTTTGCATCTGTAAACTAAATTTTGTTTTAAAAACATTACAGAGAGCCTACAACCCATCACAGACATTCCCTCTACCTTTGCCATCATCCCAGTCTGCAACTCAAAATAAGGTTGCTTTGCATATTTCCAGCTCTGATGAAGGTTCCTTATCCCAGGGTGTCGACTCTTTCCTTTCCTCATTGATGCTGCCTGACTGTGAGCACTCTCTCCTTTTGATAATAGTTGAATCAACAACAAAGGTATACCCAGTGAAACTGACCTTCAGTGGCATCTTGGCATATTCATTCAATATTGGTACATCAAACACCAGTCGACGCAGTAGGTGCTGCAACATATTTGGACGGAGGTAGCTACAACAGCAAGAAAAAAAAATCAAATTTAAATATTTCGATAACAGTGTTAAGTCAGCTGCCAGAATTTAAGATGTATTTTGTACATTAAGTATACAATTAATTTGAATATGGAAGGTACTTTCGCAACATTTATGAAATATTTGGACGGGTACATGGATGGGATAGGTTTAGCGTGATATGGGCCAAATGCAGGCAGGTGGGACTAGTGTAGATGGGACATATTGGTCGGTGTGGGAAAGATGGGCCTGTTTCCATGCTATATGACTATGACTATACTATGACTGACCATTTTGATGACCTGAACCCACTTAGGGCTCCACATACCAATTGTGAGTCCTACTAAGCTGGGTCTCCTAATTCTGCTGACATTTCGTATAAAATGCACATTTTATACAAACAGAACTTTTTACATTTTACAATACATTTTACAAGCAGAACTTGTAAATCTTTAATTCCCTGACCGATGAAACCCAGTGTGCCAAATGTTGGAGTATTTTTTCTCAGGGTAATGGGTACATGGAACGAGCTATCAGAAGAAGCAGTTGAGGCACAGGAATATGCAGAGAATGGCTGGATATGGATCATGTGCATGCAGAAGGGGTTTGTTTAATTTGCATCGTTCTGCTGAAGCGCCTGGTGTTTTGCCTATGTCAGTTTTTATATGATTTTAGAGGGCACTGCCAAGGCTGCACTTGGAAATGTGGCACACTGTTTTTGCCTCTAATTTGTGGAAGGTTATATATGCATTGAAAGGAGTACAGTGAAGATTCTCTGGGTTTCCTAGAATGAAAGGTTTAATGTATGAAGCAAAGTTCATCTGCTTGGATCTATAATCATTGGAATATAAGAGATGAGAAGATATATCCTTAGAAGACACAAAATACTGAGGATGGATGTTGAGATGATTTGGAAATCTAGCACTAAGGAAATAAGATGTCATCTATTTAAGATAGAGTCCCTCAAAACTACTGCAAGCTTGAGTGCAATTTGCACCTGGATTATTGACAATACCAAAACAAAAGGCCTACCATCCCTGATTTTGTAATATGTGTTTTTACAATAACAAACTCACCTGCACAGTGCCATCAGACAGTCTTCAATAACATCCCTCTGTGCCTTGGTCAGTGAGCGACCCCTGGACAACCGGTAAATGGTGTGAAGCATGGAATCAATCATTATAGCTCTATGTTCCGTCCCAGCAAACAATGGTGCACACTTGGTTATCAGTGGAAGAACCGCAGTGCAAAGGTAACGGTTCAGAGCCAGGGCCATCTCTGTGGTGCTGAAAGAAACCTGGGGTAGAGCAAGTCATATATATAGCAAATTAATCAAAACTCCAATGTACTTTAGAATCTTAACAAGCATAGCTTTTCAACACAACTTCACACATTCGCATTCAGATCTTCCTCCAAAATCTAAACGGAGCCATATGGAAACGATGAGCTAGAATATAACAAGAAGGTCCATGTGGCAGAGAACCACATGCCAATGCTGTAAATGCATCGCTTAAACCCACCACCACCATGTCATCTGGGAGAGTAAAAAAACCTCAATCCACCTAGGACCAAATATACCAGAAAGGTAAAAAAATCAGTTCAATCATTTCTCAGGCACTGAGACCAGGTCCGGAGAAAACAAGGACCATATGTAGTATAATGGTTAAACTGACAAATTCAGCTAAAATGTGTAATGGACTTATCAGTTAAATTAGCAGCCCTACATTCCACGGTCTACGAAAACAAGGTTCCCAGGCGCATTATCTGTGATCATTGCCTGGTAACGCAGTCTTCAAGTGTAACATTGGCACAACAGCAATAGTTGGGTAGACCACCCGCGCCCCCTGCTGCTAGTAGCGCAGAAACTTTATGATTGGCTCATGCTGTGATAGGAAATGCCAGAATGTTGGGCACCCTTTCGATGAGGTGGAACAGGCATTCCCGCTTGCTTTATGGCGGGAAAATGTCTCATGCAACAGCATGACAGACAGCAGGCGTGCCTCGGCTTCTGGACAAAGACATTGCCTGATCCCGCTGCGCGATATTTACCCTTTGAACGACAGTTATTTGTATGTTACTTGGCACTACTTGCTACGGAACACTTTACAGCGGGTGGGATAGTGGGTATGCACCCTCACTTACCTATTATGACCTGGGTTAAGTCTGCAACATCTCCCATTAGGAGGAACATGCACAGCGCTGCGCTATTGTAAAATGGAACTGGTACATCTCTGATTGGGCTGAGAGGCGCCCCCGACGGTGTTAGACGTCTGCAAGACGAGGTCATGGCCCTCTCTTTGTCCGATGACAATACTCCAGTCCGACTGTACACCGACTGCTGGACAGTTGCCAATGGTATGGCTGCATGGATGACACAGTGGCTGTCCCAGGGGTGGGAGATACATGGTCTGCACCAACTAATGGCCGTATATGGCACCACATGGGAGATTCAGTCTGAAAACGGGTCTCACTTTACCAGTAACAAAGTACAACAGTGGGCAGCTGATAGTGGGGTGCAGTGAACCCCAACATCCCGTATTACCCGCAGACAGCAGGGCTGGTGGAGCGTATGAATGGTCGACTAAAAGAGCAGATACATACACTAACTCCCTCCCACATGCTCAAGGGGTGGGCTCTTATGTTACAGCAAGCATTAAATAACTTGAACCAATGACCTGTGGCAGGGGACACACCCATGAGCCGACATCTGGCTGACGCATACCATACCGACGAAAGAACATCAGGAAGAAGCCCGGAAGGTGTGGGTTTCGGTCCCCTCGCAAGGGGGAAGTTATCGCCGCTGCGCAGGACAATACTTTAACCGCCCCGGCTTATGGTGACCGGGGAGGATAAACCTAAATGTCTTCCTTTACAGCGCTTAACCGGGCGAGAGTGAGTCTGCTCCGCCCTCTCTCCACAGAACAATCGCGAGGCGCATCATGTATACTGGATGATGCCGTGGGCTGATACTTCTGGCAGTGCTGGCTGTTGCACCGCATATCTGCATGGAATCAAACACCTATCTCTCGCTCCTGCATGCGTACCTACGTAAACTAAGTTTGTGCATATGTCCCTTATCACAGACAGTAGTACCACTCTGGGGCTAGTAGAGGCAGGGCAGGCTATTTAGTAACCGGAATTACATTGGGGGCTCGTCCGGGATCTCAACGGATTGCCAAACATAAATTTGCGGTCAGGGAATTGAGTAGTATCCGATTGCGGGAGAAGAAATCGGCGCCACGGTGCGACTTTCACATCGGTTTTTGGATTCCTGACGAGATTGATAGAGATTAGTAGTCTAGCAAGTTCTGAGGGCGAGGGTTTGAGGCCCTAGAGGGTTTGATTCCCTGCCTAGGGGGGTTGAGGCCAAGGAAGGTGGGAGTTAGGCTCAAAGGGCTCTTCACTCGTGGGTTAAAGGCCCAACATCATTGGTAAGGCGACAGCTGTTGCAATCGGGATTCACTGAAACTGGCCCGCGGTTTGAGGGTTGGTAGACCCTGGGGTTTGAGGCCCCACTCAGCCTGGGATATAGATTTCAAGATATCCTCAAGGACAGGACTGAGAAGGGCATTACTAAGAGGGAAAGTACTGCATCGGTGCTGAGAGTTCGATTGGAAAGACGACACTTTAAAGATCAGTATTGATAACCAGCACTAAGCAGGTAGGTGCTGAAGACCAGTATTTAGCGGGTTGAAGGGTTTGAGGCCGAGGGGGTTCAAAGCCGTGCCTGTGCGGGTGTAAAATTGGATGAGAATACTTTAAAATCAATACTGACAGGGGGGAGACGCGTCTATTATCTGGACAGTGATCCAAATTTTCCGATTTAAATTTTACCAAATTCAGGGCGTTCATATTGAAGGCTACTGGTTATTATATAGAGATCCGTTTTGGTCTTGTAAATTGTAAAATAGCGCCGTAATTGTATATAACTCCGTATAACTCCGTAATTGTAATATAGCGACTGTGTGATTAATGCTGCTGTTGTAATCGTAGTTTGAATCGTGACTGTATATTAATAAAGCGTGCTCTAGTGTAATTTAAAATAGTGTGATTTACTTTAGAATTGTACTGCAATCAAATGCTTATATTTTATATTGCAGTGTGTTTATACATGATAATTATTAGCAGTATTATTTCTTGATTAAGTATGATTTTGCTTGTGTATTAAAACCTTATCTGCTTTTGTTTGAATCCAAATGTTTAAGTGCAGGAGATTTGCTGCTGAAGTGTGTTTGATTGTTCTGTTGAGAAGGAGGTCCTCACCTTGAGCTGAGAGTGTTTACCGTATTAAATGCCTGTGATTTCTGTGTGTGAGATTTGCGTGGAAGATTCTTGGGTACCCGGTTTCCTTATCTTGTGAGAGACTTACTAGTGCGAAGAAGAAATTTTGGCCATTGTTTGTGAGCGAACTTGTCAAGTCTTAGGAATTTTGTGAGTGAAAGGTGAATAGCTTGAGCTATTGTTTCCATTTTAAGTGACAATGGGAAACCAGATTGAGATTGATTGATACAGCAACAGATCCCGAAAGCCCATTACAAGTGGTTTGCAGTAAATTGAAGATTTAAGTTTACAGTAAGTTGAAGATTGAGATTGAAGGATTTCTCGGGAACTTTGAATAAAAAAATTAGGAGCTAAGTTGTGGCATGAAGGGCTTGAAACCCTGGAGGGCGTGAGATTTATTGAAAAGATTATTTGGCAATATTGTCAAAGTGAGACCGCAAGATATTGGGCTGTGGAGACAATATTATGAAGGATTAAGAGAACGTAGAGAGGCTGCAATAATGGCGAATTGGCAGGAGGCAGCTTTAAAACTTGGAATAGAATTAAAAGATGATGAAAGGAATAAACCTCTGGACACCTTGAAAAAAGAATGTGGATGTGCTTATACAGAACATAGGGAATGGGAGACTATGAGGACTCCTGAAGGAAAAGTGGCACGTAGAATTAGAGTTGAGGGACACGTTGGTTGGCTTTGGTTTGGAAGTAGGAGATGAGGAATATTTGGAAGATTGGGAGTATTCGTATTAAGAGAAGTTTGCAGCCTCCACCTCCACCACCTTATGTGCGTCACAGACCTCCTGTGCCTGCAGCACCACTGACACCCCCTGCTGATGGTGATCCTTAGTATCACCTGCTCCCCAGACAGCAGCACCAGCACATAGTTCCTTGACCCCAACAGCTCCAGCATTAACAGATATTCCAGTAGTGCTCGGTACAAGGAACAAGACAAAGAAAATAACTCCCGTATTTTGAGAAAAACAGTGATCACCAGAACCAGTTTACAAACCTAAACCTCGGAGAATAGAACAACCACCAAGAGAGAAAAGACATGCCTTAAAAAGGCATTCCTCCTAGTGATGAGGATGATACATTGGAGGGTGAAGTAGTCTCTGGAGACACTGAGAGTGAGTCACACATAGGAAAAATCATGTAGGCAGAGCAATTATATCGCCACCAGTTCCCAATTAGGGAGATGCCTAATGCAGCCTTTGATCCGGCTAATGCACTGGTGCTAACAATCCTCAAACTATTGATGTGCACTCCACATGGAATCCAAATGAAATGATGGCAGTACTGAGTAAAATACCTGACAGAAATAAATCACCTGCTTCCTTTGTGGACTCCTACAGAGCACACCAGGTTCCTAGCCACTTTTGGACACCCAACTCACGAGGCACTGGCTAATATAATCGGCAATGACAATGCAAGAGAAGATGCAGTTTTAACTGCCCTTGCCACTACCCTCCAAAAGCCAACAGATATCGCTAGGATTCTGGATGTTAGACCAAAGAAAGGAGAGAGAGCAGATGAGTTTTTAGGAAGGTTCTCGGAGCTATATATGGATCAGTCGGGAGATTTAAATTTTCGGAATGGGGAAAATTCTCCCCAGTACTGCGCAATTTTGTTAAACTGTCTGCCAACTAATGTAGCAGAAGCCATCAAGACAAACAACATGGATTGGTCAGAGAATAGTGCAAGTCAAATGGCCCGTGCAGTTAGGTATCATTGGAAAGATATTAGAAAACAAGAGAACCGGCCAGTCGTTAAGGCAAAAACTGAATACGTAACAAAAAAGGAGGCGCCAAGATCTAATTTAGACTTATGGAATAGTCCTCAGACAAGAGCAAGGCATGATGCACCAGATTGGACAAGGGCGCCAGAACCTGATTAGTGTACAGTCCCATTCGGTGGCAGCCTTGTTGGGACAACTGCAAACTCAGATCTGACAATGGCTCGTCAAAACAAATAAGAAATTTAATTATTGAATAATACAAAACTCCAATTATGACATTGTACAACTATTAATCCGGCATCTTTCCTCATTTTCCTCAGAACCAGGGGCCACAGTTTAAGAATAAGGGTTAAGCCATTTAGAACGGAGATGAGGAAACACCTTTTCACAAAAAGCTGTGAGTCTGTGGAATTCTCTGCCTCAGAGGGCGGTGGAGGCCGGTTCTCTGGATACTTTCAAGAGAGAGCTAGATAGGGCTCTTAAAGATATCGGAGTCAGGGGATATGGGGAGAAGGCAGGAACGGGGTACTGATTGGGGATGATCAGCCATGATCACATTAAATGGCGGTGCTGGCTCGAAGGGCCAAATGCCCTACTCCTGCACCTATTGTCTGTTGTCTCCTTCACCTCCAGAGGAACAGTCAGAAGCAGGACATGATTGTTTGTTTGTAATACATGAAGAGATATCTGTAGGAAAGATCTAAAGGCCGCTCTTACAGCAGACCCTAATATGACACTATACGTAGAGGGAAGTGCATCAATTGGGCCCTAGGGTCAGAAACTTTCTGGGTAGGCTATTGTAGACCAGGATAGCAACAGTGTAGAGGCAGCTGCCTTTGAGTAACCCTTTTCAGCTCAACAGGCTAAGCTGTTCGCTTTAATCAGAGCATTTATTGTTGGAAGAGATCTGAAAATAAACATATATACAGATTCTAGATATGCAATTGGGGTGGTACATGACTTTGGTCAGCTGTGGAGGAATAGATGATTCCTAACCTCAGCAGGAAATCAAATATCTCATAAGCAATTGGTGACTGATTTATTACAGGCTCTGCTGCTACCCAGGTAAACTTTGGTAATGAAGAGTAGCGCTCACACAAAGGGCCACACCCCAAATCGTTGTGCTGACCAAGCAGCAAAGGAGGTATCCCAGGAATGCAAGGTAGTGGTGCCAAGAATGATTAGGCAGATAAAAAGGTAATGTAACAAGTCACCCTCAGAAATTATTTAGTTGCAGGAAGATGCTCCTGAAGGGGATATAAGATTATGGAAATAGCTTGGATGTACAATAGATTGCATGTCGGGATTGTGGGTTACTTCGGCAGGGCGGACTGTATGACAGATCCTCTTGCAGTTTGGGTTGTGGAGTGTATGCATTTTGCGACTCACTATGGTGCCAGAGCAATTGGTGATGCTCTTTCGGCTACTTGGTAACATCCAAGATTACAAACTTTGGCCCAGAAAGTGAGTAGCTGTTGTATTATCTGTCAGAAATATAATCCTGGGAAAGGAGTGGGTTGTGAGGATGGAAGAACACCTTTGCCCATCGGTCCCTTTGAAACACTTCAAATGTTAGAGAAGAGCTAGAGAAGTGCCAGGGGTTTAGGTATGTACTTGTGATTGTCAATGTATTCAGCAGATGGATTGAGGCCTATCCAACACTTGATAACAAAGCGGCTACTGTTGTCAAGGTGCTTAGCAAAAAATTATCCCTAGATTCGGTATTCCAATTCGGTTTAGTTCTGACAATGGTCCTCATTTCATTGGGCAAATTAACAAAGAATTCTGTGAACAGTTGAGCATCCAGCAACAACTGCACTGTGCTTATCGACCACAGGCTACTGGACTTGTTGAAAGGGCAGATCAGACCCTGAAGACTCATTAGCTAAATTAAAGGCAGAGACAGGAATTAGTTGGATCAAATTACTCCCTATAGCTTTGTTTCGGATGCGTGTCACTGCTGCAGGGAAATCAAGACTAAGCCCACCTGAAATTGTTTATGGATGTCCCTTAAGAACCCTGTGGAACCAAAATGCCACAAAGGTTGTCAATTTCCATCACATGACTACAGAGATGACCACTTACGTTCTGACCTTGACTCAGGCACTAAGGGATTTGCATTCTAGGATGAGAGCAGCATATGTTATAGTGAACTACCTCCTTTGATTTCTTCCATTAAGGTTAAGCCTGGTGATTTTGTGATGGTGAAGAATTGGGTAAATTACATGTTTGGAGGCTCGATAGAAGGGACCTTACCAGGTTCTCCTGACAACCCCAACTGCTGTTAAAGTAGAAGGAAGGAATGCGTGGGTCGTTCTTCACCATTGCAAGAGTATTGGTGGAAGAGCTTGAGCTGCTAACTTGTTTTCTTCAAGGAATTTCTTAGGCATAGGAACATCGTACCCATCAAGAGTCAAGAGTACATTAAGCTGACGTGATGGACAAAGAGGATTCATGTCCATGCAAACTCGGGAGATGGAGACAGGTTAGTCAGAAATCATGAAACTATGCCCAAGAAAACTCGGGAAGTTACTTAGAGTTCTGATAATTACATCGCCATCATTGTTAAATTGTATAACAGGAACCGTTGCCATTTTACTTTGTTGGTTATCATATATGATAAAAGAGGGGAATGATAATATCATGCATTTTGGGTGCTTGATAAAATGGAGGATCATGGATCCAGAGGGTCTGTGGCCTGGGAAAGGGTTGAATAGAGGTTGATGTCTAGATGGCCTTTCATTGTTAATATGTATGAGATTTTGCAGAAGGAGCTAGGTCCTGTTGCAAATACATGCTTGGGATTGGATGGGGAAATGAGGGGTTACAATAATGATGCAGAGTCTTCCCACCACTAATTATGATTGGTTCAGGAGATGGGCATTACCCAAGATGTTTACTTTATTTGGGAGAATGTTTGTTTACCTAAGATAATTTTTTCCCGTAAGTGCTTTATGTTATGTGATATTTTATGATTGGGTTAGGGAACTGTCAGTCAATGTATTTTGTAACCCTTATCGATATTTGACTTGTAGGGATTGCCCCCCCCCCCCCCCATGTATTTTTGCACTAAGGGTCTGTAAAGGTATAAAAGAGGGGAGAGCACATTGGGGTGTGCTGATCTTTTGCACGAGGCTGTGGGCTCGAGTAAGTAGAAACAAGGATCGGACCCGCGGCATTGGATTAGGTATTGTATTGGTATTGGTATTGTGTAATAAAAGAGAGCGCTCGTGTGCTCGTATTCGGTTTTTGACTGAACCAGACTAAGAGGGGCAAGTTTAGGAACCGGAATTACAGAAATGGTAGCAATACGAACTGTCGCCTTGCAGAATTGTATGGCCCTGGACTTCCTACTAGCCGAGAAAGGGGGGACTTATGCCATCATAGGGAGAGAATGCTGCACTTACATACCGGATGACAATAAAAACATTGCAAACCTGATGGTCCAAATACGACAACAGGTTGAGGCCTTGGTAAACAGTTGCACGAGGAGGCTTCAGAGAGTGCATGGTGGAATTGGTTGTCTTGGGGGTTCGGAGTTTGGCGGCATATAATTATATGACTACTAGGTGACTGGGCTTGTGTTAGTTGTAGTTGGCATAATATTCTGCAATTGCTTCCTTACTATCGTGTGAGGAGTGGTATTGAGCCTGTGGGCCGAATGTAATGAGATTTGGGGAGTATGGGGTTAATGTGAGGTGAAATTGTGTTCAAAACACCACTTTGCATGCTTGGGCTGATTAAAAGGGGTCAGTAAATCATGAGAATGCTTGCAAGGCCATTGAGATAAACTTTGCTTTCACAGAGACATCCAAGATTAGGTGTCTGATAGAACACATAACTCACACCATTATGGCATGGATAGTTAGTTTGACACTGCCGTTAGTAGTGCAGAAATGTTGCAGACAAGGGGGGCTAATGATTGGCTGGGAGAGGGGGCAGTGGCGCTGTCTGCTCTGATAAGAAATGCCATAAAGGATGGTGTTGGGCACCCTTTCGGGGACAGAACCTCAGCCTTCGACTGTGTCGCAAACGGTGCCAGGTGATCATCCTGTGGCGTGCTCTGATGAGCTTGCGAGTGCATACGGTTTTACGTGCGTGTATGTATAAACACCCTACAGCATGCTCTGCTGTGTACTTGGGGTTTGCGAGTGTGATCGGGGATATTCGAGAATGCGCGTGTGTATGTGCCTTATTTAGCAGTGTAATAAATGACTGAGTGAATCAAAACTGTTTTCTGAATCCAGTGATTTATCGAACACAACACAATGCATGTACTTATGGCTACACTGCTGAATCTCTGAATCAACCCAGAAACAGACTAGCCCTATTTTGAAAACGTGCACGCACATACCCCTCCCTAGGAAAGACATACAACATGGAAGCAGGCCCTATGTTAGGGCACATTGGGCAAACAGGGCCTATGGATAGTATGCAACTAAAAGCCTTTCATTGCATAAGAATGAACTGCAGATGCAGCTTTAAACCAAAGATAGACATGAAAAGCTGGAGTAGCTCAGTGGGACATGCAGCATCTCTGGAGAGAAGGAATGGGTGACGTTTCGGGTCGAGACCCTTCTTCAGACTTTTCCTTGTATCTTGGTTCACGTGACAATATTAAACTAAACTAATCTAAATAAGAACTAGAAAATAGTTATCAAACTCTTACCTAAACCTCATCAAGTAGAGATTAAATGTATGTGATCCATGGTTTTTCCCCAATCTCCTAACATGAATTTATGCATTGACATGTGTGCAATATAGCCCCATCGTTATTTGCTATATCTCCAGAAGATCACCTGTTGATCTATTCCACGCTAAAATAAGCATAGCCAGGTACTTCAGCCTATCCAAATAATGACCATTGTTACATGAAGTGTTATGTACATCTCTGTGAATTGTCTGAAGTTTTTGCCCAATCTGTTTTATGAAATAATACAAAAATAAAATACTAAACATTGTGAAAATATTGTTATCAATACAAGGTCAAACAGTACTTTAGAAGAGAGAAACAGTGTTAACATTAAAGTTTCATGAAAAACCTTTCAAAAGGTCATCCACATGAACTGATTTGATGGAATTGATGGAAAGCTCAAAGAACGCTTGAATCTTTTGAGAGTTGTGAATCTATAGAACTCTCTGCCACAGAAGGCAGTGGAGGCCAATTCTCTGGATATATTCAAGAGAGAGTTAGATATAGCTCTTAGGGCTAATGGAATCAAGGGATGGGGAGAAAGCAGGAATGGGGTACTGATTTTGGATGATCAGCCATGATCATAGTGAATGGCGGTGCTGGCTCAAAGGGCCAAATGGTCTACTCCTGCTCCTTTTTTCAATGACAGTGTTGAAGGACAGATAAGCATGCACCATAATCGATTTTAGGATCGATTTTAACATTTAACATTTAAAAGTAAAGTGGATAGGTATATGGACGTGAAGGGAATGGAGGGGTATGGTCTGAGTGCAGGTAGATGGGACTAGGGGAAAACAAATGGTCGGCACGGACTGGAAGGGCCGAGAGGGCCTGTCTCCGTGCTGTAATTGTTATATGGTTATATGGTTATAATATCCAAACTATTTTTTATTGGACTTTACCTTCAACTAAACAGTGTATCCTTTATCCTGTATCTGACACGGTGGACTGCTTGATTGTAATCCTGGATAGTTCTTCCGCTGACTGGATAGCATGCAACTAAAAGCTTTTCACTGTGTCTTGGTTCACGTGACAATAATAAAATATACCAAATAAGAACTGGAGTTCAGATGAAGCACTTTTGCTCAGCTCAAGGTGCAACTTTAAGGGCATGTCCTACTTGGGCGTCATTTGCACGTCATTTACGCAACACTCTAAAAATTGGTTGGCTCGTCGTGATGCGCGCATGGCGCGTGGTGAGGTGTGGTGGCGTATGCAGTGATGCGCGGTAATGTGCGGTCCCCCAGTATTTTGGGGCACCGCACGCCACCTGCAGGACATATCCCTTGCGCGCGCTGACATACTGATGGCTTTCGCTGACGTACTGATGGCGTACGTGTAGCGTGTGGTGACGCATAGTTACGCACTATTGCCTATGCTAATTTATTACGAACATTGCCTATGCTAATTTATTATGCATCACCGTGCGTCAATGTCCGTAACCATACGCTCCCCCTTACACCGTCGGCACGCCATTTGCTCATCATTTGAGTGCCGCACCACGTGACCCACCCGGGTATAAAAATTTTCACTGGGACAATCCTTGCCACGGAGATCGGACTAAGTACGAACAACATCGCAAATGGCTCCCAAAAGAAGCAGGGCCCTCAAGAGCACTTGACGTGCGACTGTCGTACTGCTAGGCGATTTTTGCGTGACTGTCGCGCGTCAGTCACTACCGGCCTGTCGCGTAAATGACGCCCATGTGAGATAGGCCCTTTAGTTTACTGGGCACATCTGCCGGTGTAGTAATAGGCCATTAGCACTGCCATCACTTTAGGATGTGATTAAGTTTGGTTTTCATGCAAAATCAGCCAATGAAAAGCAATGTTGTATTAAGAGTCAAGAGAGTTTATTGTCATGTGTCCCAGATAGGACAATGCAATTCTTGCCTGCTGCAGCACAACCGAATATGTAAACATAATACAGAACAGGAGGTAAAAGTTCAGTGTGTCTATACATCATAGACCATATATACACACATATAGACTGTATGTGTGGTGGTAAGCAAACTGCAGAGGGTTGAGGATCTTGTCGAGGTAGGAGTTGATATGTGCCATAATCAACCTCTCAAAGCACTTCATCACCACAGACGTTAGTGCCACTGGTCGATAGTTGTTGAGGCACGTCACCTTGCTCTTCTTGGGCACCCGTATTATTGAAGCCCTTTTAAAGCAGGTGGGAACCTCAGACCTCAGAAGTGAGAGGTCGAAAATGTCCTTAAAAACTCCAGCCAGTTAGTCTGCACAGGTTTTGAGAACACGACTGGGTATACCATCAGGTCCAGCTGCTTTCCGAGGGTTCACCCCTCTGAATGATCTTCTGACGTCAGCTTCTGTGACTGTGACTGAAATACCATCACAGCGAATGGGGGCTCGGGAAGGCACATCAGTGTTCTCCCTATCAAAGCGAGCGTAGAACGCATTGAGCTCGTCAGGGAGTGATGCTTCGCTGACATTTGAGCTGCCTCCTGATTTCACCATGTAGGAGGTGATGGCAGTCTAGCTCCACCACAGATGCTGAACATTCGTCTCTTCCTCCAGCTAGGAGCAAAAAATCCCTTTTGGCCTTTTTGATGGCCTTACCAAGGTCGTATCGACTTCTTGTAGACCTCTGCATCTCGAGACCTGAATGCCCAGAATCTGGTTTTCAGAAGAATGCGGATCTTATGGTTCATCCAAGGCTTCTGGTTAGGAAACACTCGGAAGGTTTTTGTTGGGACGCAGTCCTCCACATATTTCCTAATGAAGTCTGTAACGACTGTGGCATATTCATTCAGATCCGTTTCCGAGTCCTTGAACATTGCCCACTCTAGACTCCAAGCAGTCCTGGAGTTGTTCCTCTGCCTCCCCTGACCAGCTCTGTACTGTCCTCACCTCTGGGGGTGCTCTCTTCAATTGCTGCCTGTAGGCAGGGAGAAGCAGCACCATGGTATGGTCAGATTTATCAAAGTGAGGGCAAGGGATAGAGCGATAGGTATCCTTGATGGTCGTGTAGCAGTGGTCGAGGGTGTTTGGTCCTCTGGTGCTGCAGGAGACATGTTGGTGAAATTTAGGCAGCGATTTCTGCAGGTTGACATTGTTGAAGTCTCCGGCTGTGGTGGTAAATGCCTCGGGGTAGGCCGTCTGGTGCTTGTTGACCATGGCATGCAGCTAGCTCCCCCAGAGCCAGATGGACATCTGCGTGGGGTGGGATGTAGACCTTGGTCAGGATGATGGAGGTGAATTCCCTCGATAGGTAGAAAGGGCGGCACTTCACTGCCAGGTGTTCAAGGTGTGGAGAGCAGGAGTTAGATAGGACTGCCACCATACAGAGTTGACCATGAGGCAGACACCCCCTTCTCTCCCTTTCCCAGATGCCATTGTACGGTTCCTGAGGGGCAAGGTTTTCCGCACAGAGGGTACTGGGTATTTGGAACGAGTTGCCAGAACAAAGGGGTAGAGGCAGACACAATTACAACATTTAAAAGACGTCAAGAGTGTTTTATTGTCATATGTCCCAGATAGAACAATGAAACTCTTACTTGCTGCAGCACAACAGAATATGTAATCATAATAAATAATATAACAAAAGCTCAGAAAAAAAGACCAAAGAATAACAGTAATAATAATAATAGTTGTTGTAGTTCATAGCTTATGAGGTTGTAGTGTTTAATTGCCTGATGGCTGTAGGGAAGAAGCTGTTCCTGAACCTGGACGTTACAATTCTCATGCATTGCAGAGTCTTGGATAGGGAACGTTTAAAAGAATATTGACCAAATGCAGACTAATGGAATTATCTCAGGAAATACCATCGTCAACATGGACAACTTTGGCCAAAGGGCCTGTTTCTGTGCTATGTACCTTTGTGACTTTATTTAACAGCTGTGAAGAAATAATTATTTTATGGAACATGCTCACTGGTGAATCACCAAAACATTGCACCAAGATCACAGGTTCAATAAATAAAGATTGGAATAATAATTTAGGTTTGAGTGTGATTGTGCCTGAGTCAGTGAGTGAATGAAAGTGATATTCCACACTAGACCAGTTCAGAAGAGCTTGCAACACAGATCATAGAACAGTAGAGGCCACTTCCATCCATGATATCTATGCTAAACGCGATGCAATAATGAATCTGTCTTCATACACTCTTGCAGCAAAGTGAAAACAATTTAATGCCAAAACATTTGACAACAACTGATTTTGTATGCATATTTTCTGAAATATTGTACTTAAAATCATTACTCACAGTGTCCAAGGAGGCAGCAGCTCTCATGTCAGGTAAGAAGCCAACCTCCAAAACATGAAGGAGAAAATCTTGACTCTCTATCCCATACACACGGTCCAGGAACAGAACCATGGGAGCCTTGTGGTCAGGGACAAAACTGGCTGACATTTTAGGCTCAACAAGGTTGCCATCTGGAAATCAAAAACAATCAAATTAACCCAAAACCCAGGATATAGACTGCAATAGGTACACAGCTCTAGTCTCGATCATACAAGAAAATAATTTTGCAAATGTGTTTTGTTTGATTCACTTTATTGTCACGTGTACCGAGGTACAGTGCATCTCTAAACTAAGCAAAAAGATTTTAGCTTAGTTTAGAGATACAGTGTGGAAACAGGCCCTTCGGCCCACCGAGTCTGCACCAATCAGCAATTCCCGCACATTAACACTACCCTACATACACTATGGACAATTTTACATTTACACCAAGCCAATTAACCTACAAAACTGTCCGTCTTTGGAGTGTGGGAGGATACCAAAGATCTTGGAGAAAACCCATGGAGGTCATGGGGAGACAACACATGATTACAATTGAGCTATTTACAGTGTATAGATACATGACAAGGAAATAATGTTTATTGCAAGGTAAAGTCAGCAAAGTCCGATCAAGGATAGTCCGAGGTTCACCAATGAGGTAGATTTCAGGACTGCTCTCCGGTTGTGTAGGATGATTCAGTTGCCTAATAACAGCTAGGAAGAAACTGTCACTGAATCTGGAGGTATGCGTTTTTACACTTCTATACCTTTCGCCTGACGGGAACGGGGAGAAGAGGGAGTGGCTAGGGTGCGACTCGGCCTTGATTATTCTGCTGGACTTGCCGAGGCAGTGTGAGGTGTAGATGGAGTCAATGAAGGGGAGGTTGGTTTGTGTTTGGAGCTGAGCCCATGTACTGAAACCAGAAACCAGAAACAGAACTGTTTTCTTTTGCATCTGAAACAAACCCTGTTATTAACTTGAACAACATAATATACATAGTGAATACTGGTTAACTATTGTCCCATTATTGTAATCTGGTTAAGTTTGTTTTAGCCAGTACATCAGCTTTATAAGTCTAACTTTCGGACAGTGAGGCAAATAAATTTTGAGGAAGGGAAGGCATCTGCTGTGCAGCACACCAGGAAGGAAAATAGACTGGAGGAAAAGGGACAAAGGCGGAGGGGAAAGGGGAGGGGGGAATCAAAGGGAAATCAGGTACTTAGGCATGGGACAAGAATGTACAAAGAATGGAAAGAAGCAGGGTGAATGGGGTGGGATAGTGGGAGAAATGGGTGTATGGGAAGGGGCTGGAGTGAGAATAGAAAAGAAAGTGGGGGTTAGGAGGGGTGTTACTTAAATTTGGAGAATTCAATGTTTGTACAGATCAACTCCATCCGGTATTCCCGATGTGGTATCCTGCACATCAGCGATACCTAGCGTAGTCTTGGCGACCAATTCACCAAAGCGTAATGGATCTCCTGGTTGCTAACGATTTTAACTTCCTTTCACATTTCCATAGTGACTTTTCTGACCTCTGGCAGAGTGAGATCACATGCAAAATGGAATAACAACACCTCATATTCCACCTGGGTAGCTTACAACCCAATGATACAAACACTGAATTCTCCAATTTTAGATAACCTCTAACGAACCCCCCCCCTCCCCCGTCACTTTCTCCCCCACACCCCCCCTTCCCCCCTCCCCTGTGCCTGATTATAGACACACCAATTTTTTCCTTTCCCCCCCATCTACATTCCTTCCTCTGGCTTCACAATTTGCAACTCTGCAAACCATTTGTCTCACAGCACTTTTTAATCCCTGTGCTTTGTCCAACCATCTGCCTATCAACCCCCTCCAGCCACATTTTGCCCTGCCCATCCTAGCTTTCTTCCACTCAATACAATCAGTCTAAAGAAGGGACATGACTTGAAACGTCACCAATCCGTGTTCTCCAGAGATACTGCTTGATCCGCTGAGTTATTCCAGCACTTTGAGTCTTTTTCAAGAAAAAGGAAGCATACCAAGTGTAGACGGCGACCCTTTCGCAGAACACCTGTGCTTGGTCCGCAATGGCTTACTGGATTTCCTGGTTGCTAATCTTGTTAATTCCCTTTCCCGTTCCAACACTGACCTTTCTGTCCTGGACCTCCCCCTTTGCAGAGTGAGGCCACAAGCTAACTGGAAAAACAGCACCTCATATTCTGCTTTGGTATCTTACAACCCAATAGAATTAACATTGAATTTTAGGTACAGTGCCCTCCATAATGTTTGGGACAAAGACCCATCATTTATATATTTGCCTCTGTACTCCACAATTTGAGATTTGTAATAGAAAATATCACATGTGGTTAAAGTGCACTTTGTCAGATTTTATTAAAGGGTATTTTTACATATTTGGTTTCCCATGTAGAAATTACAGCTGTGTTTATATATAGTTCCCCCATTTCAGGGCACCATAATGTTTGGGACACATGGCTTCACAGGTGTTTGTAATTGCTCAGGTGTGTTTAAATGCCTCCTTAATGCAGGTATAAGAGAGCTCTCAGCACCTAGTCTTTCCTCCAATCTTTCCATCACCTTTGGAAACCTTTATTGCTGTTTATCACCATGAGGAACAAAGTTGTGCAATGAAAGCCACCAAAGCCATTTTGAGTCTGAGAAACAAGAATGACACTGTTAGACATCAGCCAAACCTTAGGCTTACCAAAATCAACGGTTTGGCACATAATTAAGAACAAAGAGAGCACTGGTGAGCTTACTAATCACAAAGGGACTGGCAGGCCAAGGAAGACCCCCCACAGCTGATGACAGAAGAATTCTCTCTATAATAAAGAAAGATCCCCAAACACCTGTCCGACAGATCAAAAACACACTTTGAGAGTCGGGTGTGGATTTGTCAAGACCAATGTCCACAGAAGACTTCATGAAGAGAAGTACAGAGGCTACACTGCAAGATGCAAACCACTGGTTAGCCGCGAAAATAGCCAGGTTACAGTTTACCAAGAAGTACAAAAAGACAACCACAGTTCTGGAAAAAGGTCTTGTGGACTGATAAGATGAAGATTAACATGTATCAGAGTGATGGCAAGAGCAAAGTATGGAGGAGAGAAGGAACTGCCCAAGATCCAAAGCACACTACCTCATATTGTGAAACACAGTGGTGGGCGTGTTATGGCCTGGGCATGTATGGCTGCTGAAGGTACTGACTCACATATTTCCATATGCTGATGGTAGGAGCATAATGAATTCTGAAGTGTATAGACACATCCTATCTGCTTGAGTTCAAATGAATGTCTCAAAATTCATTGGCCGGCGGTGCATTCTACAGCAAGACAATGATCCCAAACCTACTGCTAAAGTAACAAAGTTTTTCAACGCTAAAAAGTGATCAATTCTTGAGTGGCCATCATTATCTGATCTGAACCCAATTGAGCATGCCTTTAAAATGCTGAAGAGAAAACTGAAGGGAACTAGCCCCCAAAACAAGCATAAGCTAAAGTTGGCTGCAATACATGTCTGGCAGAGCATCACCAGAGAAGACACCCAGCAACTGGTGATGTCCATGAATCGCAGACTTCAAACAGTCATTGCATGCAAAGATATGCAACTAAACATGACTACTTTCATTTACATGACATTGCTGTGACCCAAACATTATGGTGCCCTGAAATGGGGGGACTATGTAGAAACACTGTTGTAATTTCTACATGGTGAAACCAAAATGTATTAAAATGGCCTCTGTGCAGCAAAGCATGGAAACAGGCCTTTTGACCCTTTTGAGGAAGTGCAGCGTAGGTTTCCTCTGGACCTTCACCTACTTTGAGCAAGAGACTCTGTGCATCTACCCGATCTATTCCTCTCATGATTTTATACACCCCTCTTCTTCCAGCGCTCCAAGGAATAGAGTCCCAGCATACTCTCGCTATAGCTCAGACCCTCTAGTCCTGGCAACATTGTTAGATTCACTGGAGATGGTCTTGGAGATGAGGAGGCTCCTCAAACTGCGGAGCTTCTTGGACAATACAGCTCACCCCCTCCATGACGCACAGGTCAACCTGAGGAGCACCTTCAGCAACAGACTGTTTTAGTTTTAGATTTCAGAGATACAGCATGGAACAGGCCCTTCAGCTCATCGGGTCCACGCCGACCAGCGATCCACGCACATTAACACTATCCTACACACACTAGAGACAATTTTTTTTTAACATTTACCAAGCCAATTAACCTAAAAATCTATACGTCTTTGGAGTGTGGGAGGAAACCGAAGATCTCTGAGAAAACCCACGCAGGTCATGGTGAGAACGTACAAACTCCGTACAGACAGCACACGTAGTCAGGATGGAACCTGGGTCTCCGGCGCTGCGTTCGCTGTAAGGCAGCAACTCTACCGCTGCGCCATCGTGCCGTGACTGGTTTGCTGCACAGAGAGCCACAGGAATTTTTTTTTCCTGTGGCCACCAAACTGTACAACTCCTCCCCCTTCTGTCGTAGGGTAGAATGGCTCCCCTTCACCCTCCCCAGTCTTTGCAGATCCCCAATCCTGGACTTCCCACTCGTCACTTTAATTTCATGTTGCATGTATCCAGTTGTGTTTTATGACTGTTGGCAGACCAATTTCTCTCCTGGGATAAATAAAGTTCCATCGTATCATATCACATCCTCGTAAAACTTAGGGGCATGTTTTCCACACAGACAGTGGTTGTTATACATGAACCATAGAACTGTCCAGGACATGAACAGGCCCATGATAGCCATGCCTTACAAAAGGTCAGGTTAAACTAATGCCTCTGCCAGAACATAATCCGTTTAGCTTAATTTCCTGCGTATCCATTTGCTTATCTAAAATGCAACTATCCTACTTGCCTCCACCACCATCCTGGCAGCGTCTAACAGGGACACTGCAATTGGCCCTCTAATGGCAGAGCCTGCGGAAGAGGTGTTGGTGGCAGAAACTATCAAAATGTGTGAAAAGCCAGAACACGTATTGGAAATGAGTGGAAGGATCTGGGCGCAATTCAGGCCAATGGAATTAGCACAGAGAGGCATCGTGGTTGGGATGGATGAATTGGGCCAAGTATTGCGCAGTACAATGACTCTCCCCATGGATGGTGCCTGGCCTGCTGAGTGCAACTGGCATTTTGAACGTACAAAAGTCGAGCACACTAACAAAATCAATTTAACTTTACCTTTTCCAAAGGCAGGTATCTGCACTGGCAGGCTTATAACACCAACCAAGTCTTCAATGGGAACCAAGGATCGCAGGATAGCTCGTATTCTTAATGCTTCACCTTTGCCAGCTTGAATCAACTGTTGAAAAAGAGAAACATTTACAAACTAGCAAAAAGCCAGTTCTAGAACAGCGCTATTTCAAAATGAATCGGAAAATCATATTTCAGTCCAGAGTCGAAGGCAGATAGCGAATCATAGAAAATGAACAGTACAGGAATTATTCCTTCCATTCAGTCTATGCCAGTTGAAACAGTCCCACAAGCACATTTAAATAGTGCTGCTTATGTACTTAAGACAATCCCACTGAACCACACCTTCCAGTAATAATCTGTATGTTGACACGAAACATGTGGCTTGGCAAGTACACACCAATGCACCATATCAATGTGTTGAAGGATTTTGCCTGACCACACCTTCAGCAAGTGAATTACAGACCCGCATATTCACTGTCAATTGTGCCTTCCCTCTGTTGCAAGAACATAAATCCAATCTATTACATTTTCCTCACATCTACAATTCTCCATCCCTGGCACCAGCTACATAATATATCTTTTGGGTCCTCTCCTATGCAAATACATCTTTCCTTTAAGTTGGGCATAGAGTGGTGGATGGTGGGGGAAATGTATGTGTAGAGAGGACTGGTGGGCCGGGAGGGGGGGGGGGGGGGGGGGGGGAGGTGTGATGAGGGGCTGTATTACTTTAAATGGAGAAATAATTTAAGCTACCCGAGTGGAACATGAGGTGCTGTTCTTCCCGTTTGAGTGGGCTCACTCTGGCAATGGAGGAGTGTGAGATAGAATGGTCAGTACGGTAATGGGAAGGGCACACTCCCAAGTTAAAGTGGGTCGTGTCCGGGAGCTCCAGCAGGCCTTGGTGTTTGGCAAAACAGTAACTTTATGCTTAGTTTCGCTGATGTAAAGGAGGGGCGGGTGCTATATCTCCAGTAGTTACAGGGGAAAGTGCCTGGGTGGGGGTGGGTTTAGTGGGTAAGAAATAAGAAAATCTAGGAGTTGTGGAGAGAATGGTCTCTATGGAATGCTGAAAGAGATAGGAATGGGTAGGATGACCGATGGTGGGATCACATTAAAGGAGTCCAAAATGTCAGAGAACGTGTTGGATTAGTTATGGCAGGTGGCTTGTCCACTCCCATTTTCCCAGAAAGACAAAGGTGAAACACAACGTACATTTCAATGTCAAATTCAAGCTGTAAATGTTTGCCTTCAGATTAATCTCTGAAGCTCAATAACAAAGTAGTTTACTTGTTTTGACAGGACAGGTTTCTTTTCGCTTTCATTTTAATAAATATTTTACTTATCTTTCAAAGCTTTTACATAACAGTTTTGGAATGTGAAATAAAGATAACAGGCACCTGTATAGGAGGGTGATTCAACAGGAAGCAGCAATTGGTTTATCACTATTAATTGCTTACGTGCATTTCTGGAGCACAGCGGCCCAATAGATCGATTAGTGCTGAATAGAAAGACATGATGGCATTCCCCAGATGGACACGATTTTCTTCATGGACCTCTTCACTATAGCTGCAAGAGATGAAAAGTATGTTATTGATCATAATATAATATTCAATTGCACTTGGGCTTTGATTTCTGTGGATGTACTGCAATACAAAAATTCCCCCAATGACTGTGTGGAAAAACATGCCTCGTGTGGAAAAATGTGCCTCCCTTTAGATCTTTCACCTCCCATTAAACTAATGCCATCTAGCTTTGAACTCTCCTACTCTGGGGGAAAAAGACTATGGAGATCCAACGTATCTATGCCGCTCATGATTTTATGAAACTTTATAATGTCACCCCTTAGCCTTCTTCTCTCCAGGAAAAATAGTCTCAGCCTTTAATCAAAGCTCCAACTAATGGCCAATATCCATTGTGCCTTCTCACCATGTTTTCGATATTTGATGTCACCTTCAAAGACCTAAGGACATGTACTCTAAGGCACTGCTGATCTGCAATACTCTGTAAGGCCCTTTCATTCATGTTCTATGTCCCAGCACCATTATGGTCCCAAAATGCATCACCCCACTTTTCAGCTGATTTTACCAACAGATCAGTATCTCAGGCCGGCAATCTTTATAAAAGGAAATATATGATATATATTTTTGCTGATTCAAATTAATGTTGTTTTCTTACAATTCCCGTCTACGGTCTTTCTTGACCGTTGGTCCATCACGGGCAGGATCCTCAGAAATCTTGATAGCATCCTCGATGGCCCCAAGTAAACCACTACCACCTTCACCTCGTAGGGCTGGCCCAAAACATTCAGGGCGACGTATTAGCAAGCGCACGACGACATTGGCATTTTCTTCAACACTCTCACCTAAAGTTACAAACCAAACACCCTGTTGGCAAATCAGTGCGAAACAGCAAGAGTTCCACATGCTTCTTACGATTACGAATGCACAGCCTTTCATTACATTCTATGTTCATGTTCACTGTTTTCGAGGCATTAAACATTATATATGTATTCCCCAGTGCAACAAGATTACAAACAAGCATAGTTTTTATTCCCCAGTGCAACAAGATTTCCTTTTCAGTCATGAAATAATTTCATTATACATCAGTTATATCCAACAGGCAATGTTGCTTCTGTATTGAGTTATGTAACACAATTTTAAACTCTGATGCAGTACTAATGGAGATCTGCACTCAGAGGAGCCTTTCAAATGAGATATATCAAATTGGGACCCTAGTTTGCTTTGTCATGTAGGTGTAATTTATTCCAATTGACAAAAGGAGATCAAGGGGTTAAATAATGTAAAAATAAGTAAAGGGGTTTATAGAAAAGCGGGAATCCGGTATTGAGTTAGCTACGATTGTATAGAAAGGTTGATCGGGCCTGATCCGTTTCTACATTTCTGTGTTTATTGAAGTTGCTCACAAAGGAATACTGTCCTTTTATGTGTGAGTATTGTACGTTTTTCTTTCTGCTATTCCAGATCATATTGGGTATGGAAAAAAACATTAGTATTCAAGCTTGGTTTTGAGTCTTGTATCTTAAGCAATCTTTAATGGGTAAGAATATGCGACAATAGGGCAAACCCAACTGCCAACTAAATTTCAGGACATGTTGCATGATGATATTTTTCAGCTGTTATATCTATGTAATTTATTTAGCTAATTTTGTGATATTCATGTACAAATTTTGGTGCCCAAAGGACTTTTGATTCCACGAAAAAGGTATTAAAATATAATTATTCAACTTTCTTTGAGATTTGCTCATTTGAACTACGCACCATTAACAAATACAGCAAAACGTAGAAAATCTAGATAGCGTTCGCCTCCAACAGGATTCCACCCAATATCTGGATATCCTTTTGCCAGAAGCATTGGGCAGCTTTGCAATCCACATCCTGCCAGGTATGTCACCACCTATTAATAGAAATAAATGGCAAAATCCAAAAGGGAATAATTTACAGACTACAATTCATAGCATTCATCAATGAAAAAGACTAAATATCCAATGTAAGTGATGTACATCAAAGTATTCTGCCAGGCCAAAATTGTACTTCCTGCTCATAGTTTTTTTCATGCTACTTTTGCTCAAATATGTAATTGCTAACTGCACAATGAGAAACTGATCAATTAACAAAAAACTAAAAAAATCCAGATACTAGAAATCTAAATATAGAACAGAAATTGTTAGGGATACTCAGTAGGCAAGGAAGTGATGTGGAGAGAAAAACGTTACCTTCTTACAGTTGATGGTCATTCATCAGGACTAGAATAAAACATGCGTGCTTTAATTTGGAAAATTGGCACACCCATGACTGTGTGACCATGTACAACGCCAACTTGTTCTTGATGATACTGTAAGTCTAGTGCTTGCCAGATTTATGATGAGATGAAGTACAGGAAATAAATCGAGAATCTTGTATCATGGTGACAAGCCAACAGCCTAGCCCTTAATAAAGATCAAGGAGGAATCTCCCCGCCTGAGGTAATCTGTTGCTGGCCCTGATTTGTCCTGTTTTTTTCTTGCTTCCAGTGTCCACCCCCCCCCCCCCAACCCCCCAATCAGTCTGAAGAAAAGATTACCGACCCAAAATGTCACCTATCCATTTTCTCCAGAGTTGCTCCCTGACCCATTGAGTTACTTCAGCATTGTGTCTAACTTGGCCCTTTATATCAGCAAGAATTGGTTGTTGACATAAAGAAGGGATTAAAAGTAACATTAGCAAATTTGCAGATGACACAAAGCTGGGTGACAGTGTGAACTGTGAGGATGGTGCTATGAGGATGCAGGGTTACTTGGACAGGTTGGGGGAGTGGGTAGATGCATGGCAGATGCAGTTTAATGTAGATAAATGTAAGGTTATGCACTTTGGTGGAAACAACAGGAAGGCAGATTATTATCTGAATGGTGTCAAGTTGGAAAAAAGGGGAAGTACAACAAGATCTGGGGGTCCTTGTGCATCAGTTACTG
This sequence comes from Okamejei kenojei, assembly GCA_035221665.1. Classification (NCBI taxonomy): domain Eukaryota; kingdom Metazoa; phylum Chordata; class Chondrichthyes; order Rajiformes; family Rajidae; genus Okamejei; species Okamejei kenojei. The sequence continues at coordinate 13,049,971 of CM069171.1, read as the reverse complement.
AAAGTAAGCATGCCGGTACAGCAGGCAGTGAAGAAAGTGAATGGCATGTTGGCCTTCATAACAAGAGGAGTTGAGTATAGGAGCAAAGAGGTCCTTCTGCAGTCGTACAGGACCCTAGTGCGACCACACCTGAAGTATTGTGTGCAGTTTTCGTTTCCAAATTTGAGGAAGGACATTCTTGCTATTGAGGGAGTGCAGCATAGGTTCACAAGGTTAATCCCCCAGGATGGCGGGACTGTCATATGTTGATAGAATGGAGCGGCTGGGCTTGTATACTCTGGAATTTCGAATGATGAGAGGGGATCTTACTAAAACATATAAGATTATTAAGGGTTTGGACACTCTAGAGGCAGGAAACATGTTCCCGATGTTGGGGGAGTCCAGAACCAGTGGCCACAGTTGAAGAATGCAATGAAATTTCTTCTCACAGAGGGCAGTGTATCTGTCCTATCTTAGAGGCTAGATCATGAGGAATATTTAAAATGGTGGCAGAATATTTTTTGTAAGATTAAGGAAGTCAGGCTGTAGAGACTTTGCACACAAGATGAATTGAGGTCTTGGGTAGATCAGCCATTATCATATTGAATGTCAGAACAGGTTGGGACCAGGTGATCAACTCCTGCTCTGTTCTTCCTATGTACATGCATAAAAGAAAGATCGGCATTACCCCAAACATGATCACACTAGAATTTTTGAGAAAACAAAAGCTACAAATGCAGGGTTACACAAAAAGCTGGAGAAACTCAACAGGTGTAGCAGCATCTAAGGAGCGAAGGAGATAGGCGACGTTTCGGGTCGAGACCCTTCTTCAGACTGGTCAGGGATCAGGGAAACGAGAGATATAGACGGTGATGTGGAGAGATAAAGAACAATGAATGAAAGATATGCAAAAAAGTATCGATGATAAAGGGAACAAGCCATTGTAAGCTGTTTGTGGTGTGAAAATGAGAAGCTAGTGCGACTAGGGTGGGGGAGGGAGATAGAGATAGAGGGAATGCCAGGGCCCGAGGGCTGAGGGAGAGGTGGGAAGGGGAGGAGACAGCAAGGGTTAACAGAATTGAGAAAATTCAATGTTCAAGCCCAAAGGATGCAGACTCCCCAAGCGGAATATGAGGTGCTGTTCCTCCAACTTGCGGTGTTGCTCACTCTGGCCGTGGAGGAGGCCCAGGACCGAGAGGTCGGATACGGAATGGGAGGGGGAGTTGAAGTACTGAGCCACCGGGAGGTCGGGTTGGTTTTTGCGGACCGAGCGGAGGTGTTCGGCGAAACGATCGCCAAGCCTCCGCTTGGTCTCACCGATATAGATCATCTGGCATCTGGAGCAGCGGATGCAGTAGATAAGGTTGGAGGAGGTGCAGGTGAACCTCTGTCGGACCTGGAAGGACTGCTTGGGTCCCTGAAAGAAGTGGAGGGGGGAGGTGAAGGGACAAGTGTTGCATTTCTTGCGGTTGCAAGGGAAAGTGCCCGGGGAAGGTGTAGAGCGGGAGGGGAGGGGAGAATTGACAAGGGAGTTGCGGAGGGAGCGGTCTTTGTGGAAGGCAGACAGGGGGGGAGATGGGAAGATGTGGCGGGTGGAGGGGTCACGTTGGAGGTGGCGAAACTGGCGGAGGACCATGTGTTGTATTTGCCGGCTGGTGGGGTGAAAGGTGAGGACCAGGGGGACTCTGCCCTGTTTGCGAGTGAGGGAATGGGGAGAGAGGGCAGTGTTGCGGGGTATGGAGGAGACCCTGGTGCGAGCCTCATCAATAGTGGGGGAAGGGAATCCCCGTTCTCTGAAGAATGAGGCCATTTGTGATGACCTGGTGTGGAACACCTCATCCTGGGAGCAGATGCGGCGTAGACGGAGGAATTGGGAATAGGGGATGGAGTCCTTACAGGAAGCAGGGTGGGAGGAAGAGTAGTCCAGGTAGCTGTGGGAGTCAGTTGGTTTGTAGTGGATGTCGGTCAGGAGTGTATCACCTGCAATAGAGATGGTGAGGTCAAGGAATGGTAGGGAAATGTCAGAAATGGTCCAAGTGTATTTGAGTGCCGGATGGAAGTTGGTGGTGAAATGAATGAAGTCAGTCAGTTGTGTGTGGGTGCAGGAGGTGACACCAAAGCAGTCGTCGATGTAACGGAGGTAGAGGTCGGGGATGGGGCACTGGTACGCCGAGAACAAGGATTGTTCGACGTACCCAACAAAGAGGCAAGCGTAGCTGGGGCCCATGCGTGTGCCCATAGCTACGCCTTGTGTTTGGAGGAAATGGGAGGAATCAAAAGAGAAGTTATTGAGGGTAAGGACCAACTCCACTATGCGGAGGAGGGTGTCAGTGGACGGGTATGGGTTGCTCCTCTGGTCGAGGAAGAACCGGAGGGCTTTGAGACCGTCCTGGTGGGGGATGGAGGTGTAGAGTGACTGGACGTCCATGGTAAAGATGAGAGGATGGGGGCCTGGAGAATGGAATGCACGGAGCCGACGGAGAGTGTCTGAGGTGTCTTGAACATAGGTGGGGAGGGATTTAACAAAGGGGGATAGGATGGCGTCAAGGTATGTGGAAATGTGTTCGGTGGGGCACGAACAGGCAGAGACAATGGGTCTGCCATTGTGTGATAAGTTAACTTTGTTTTCTGTGCAAAACTATGAACTTCACTGAATGTTTAAAGACAAATATTACAGAAAAAATACAGGAGCTTCTTGATAAACAGCATCAAATTAATAGAATGGAAGGCAAATGACATGCATAGTGCCATGTTCTAATCTTTTGATCTAAAATTTACTCTTCATTCCACAAACTATTATGGGGAAAAAGTAATTTCTCTCAGTGAAAAGTGATATCACCTGGCTCATATATTGCATATATTTTTTTAATGCAATTTACAGCTGGGTCTGCGTAAAACACTGTACCAATGTTGCACAAACTAAAAGGTTTTTCTTGCAAATTGTAATACATAGTACTTTAATCCTATGTGGAACAATGTGGAACAAAGCATTATTTTTGGGGACACAGGAACTACAGATGTTGGAATCTTGAGCAAAACACGAGTGCTGGAGGACCTCAGCAGGTCGGGCAATATCTTTGGGGAAATGGACAGGCAATGTTTCAGGTCTAGATACTTCGACTGAGCATTATTTTTTCTTTCCTCTTACAACTTCACTGCTGCTTAGGTTTAGCGACTGATATTGATTGAATATGTATGGGTTCCATTACATATTTATTACCTTTTCCATATCCGGTTCCCGCAGAGCGAGTGCAAGTTCATTATTGTCAATGCATGAAGCAGCTGCAACATCCAGTGGAGTAGAACCTCGCATTCCTGAGCAGAATCAATTAAATAAATCAGTAAGTATCCTCTTTCCTCTGAGGTCAATAAGAAAAGTCAACTTATAAAATCATTGTAGTTTGAATCAAAATGTAAACTAAGTAATGCAACAATTACCTAAAACATTTACAGATTACAGCAACATGCAATGTGATATGTACACCATACTTTTAATGTTCAGATCACAACAAATATCATAAAAACACAGGTATAACATGTATTTATCAATGTTCTGCCATCTTCCAATTCTTCAGTGTGCTGCTAGACTCTTAATTAAAACCAATGGTTGATCCGTGTGGGCATTCTGTTTCTGTTTCCCATTTGGTGGACCAAATTCTTCTGCTGGGATCAGGTGCAACTAATAATCTGTTAAAGAAGGAACTGCAGATGCTGGAAAATCGAGGGTACACAAAATGCTGGAGAAACTCAGCGGGTGCAGCAGCATCTATGGAGCGAAGGAGATAGGCAACGTTTCGGGCCGAAATCCTTCTTCAGACTCAAGTCAGACTCAAGTCTGAAGAAGGGTTTTGGCCCGAAATGTTGCCCATCTCCTTCGCTCCATAGATGCTGCTGCACCTGCTGAGTTTCTCCAGCATTTTGTGTACCCTGCAACTAACAATCTGCTGGATTGAAAGAACATTGTTCTTTCTCTGTGAAAGCCGATTATGATGGGTTTACCTTTAAGTTGTCTATTACACCTTGTTCACATGCAACATCATGTTGATACAATGATGCAGATTTTGATGTCTTTGATGAGTGCTATCATTATATTTAAAAATTGACAACAGAAGGTATTCAAAAGCTGCCATTACTGGATGTATCAATAAAATACTTTGGAAATTAATAGAATCAGTTGCTAAGCGGTTCAATTTTATCCTTTTTGATGCAACTGGATGGCTTGCTTGGCCATTGCGGATAACAGAAGGGTCAACCAATTACTGTGGATGTTGGTCGCGTGTAGGCTAGGCTCAATAAGGATAAAAGTTTCCTTCCATGAATTACGTCAATGAACCAGATGGATTTTTACATCTGTTGGTTCCATATATTATATATATATATTAAATTCTAGTTTAATCCAGAGATTACTCCCCTTGAGGTACTGCTTTTTAACCTCTTTGCCTAACTCTGTTTTCACTCTGCAGAACCTCATTCTTTTTCCTACCTATGTAACTTGTGGCAACGTACACAACGACTTCTAGCCGCTCATCCCCACTCTTTAAGAATGTTTTGCAGCCACACTGTGTTATGCTGGACTCTGACACCAGGGAGGCAACACGCCATCCTAGAATCCTGTTTGCTTATAGTCTCCTGTCTGTCTCTCTTGTTAATGGGTATCCTATCATTACATCCCCGTCTGAGTTAACTCTACCCCACTGTGCCACAGATCTGACAGTGTGATGGATATTCACAACCCCGGCTGAAAAGGCCTTTTGCTAATCTGAGTTTTGTAACACAAAAGCTTTTAACACAGCAGCTGATGCTGATTTGGGGTCAAAAGGCTTTTAGCCAGCAGCTGAAGCTGACCTAGGTTCAGAGACTTAATGTGGATTAACATAAGTGCATGTTTTTTCCCCTCAGTATCAAGAGAGATATTACTGACCCATTATGTCATTAAGAATGGAATCATCCTATACCAAAGACTGATGGGAGAAAAGAAACCATAAAGTACACAGTAACCTTATAAGGAGTGTGGTATTCATAAAAGGATAAGGCTTACATCTACTTAATCTACACCAACCAAATTATGCCAACCACTGTTGAATGATCAGACCCACACATAGAGGTTAGAACTCATAGTCTTTACTGCAGTACAAGCGGAGGGAGCACAACATGCTTTCATCCCCGTGGTTTGCATCAAATCTAAAGAGAGCGAGTGACGCACCAGCTATAAGACCGATGTGCCCAGGGTCGGGATGAACATCTGGACCGGACTGCATAAGGAATGTGTAACATGCATCATCTGTGTGGTGATATATATATAGTAAAGACATACTAATCTACATCATTCCTCTTAAAGAATTAATTCCTAATAAAATAGATATGATAATTTCATGCAAAATGTAGGTACTCATGATTACATAAAGTATATATGGTATGTGTAAGTAAGCTGGAAGGAAGTTCAAATGTAACCTGGGTACTTTAGGGTGGGCTTGCAGATGTGACCTGCATGCGTGCGGTACAGTCCTGCATTTTCTCCCGTCACCGGAGATGCGATCGGTGGTAGAATAGGTGCAGGAGATTGAAACAGCATCCCTGGCGATGAAACTGGAGACCTTTGCTGGGGTCGAGGCGGCGTGGCCATGGGCGAAACAACCGGGTCAGGAGCTGATGGTAGTGGTGGTATGGTCGGGCCGATGCTGCTTGATGCGGATGGAAGTACACCTGTGCGGTCGGAATAATACGGAGGTGGTGCTGGTTCATTCACAGGCAGGATGTGCTGTCTGTTACGTCTGTAGGTGCTGCCATCGGCATTGACCAAATATGAACGTGGTTTGGAAGCAGTTCCAGAAATTAACCAAGGCGGTCGTGACCCTTTTCGGTTTGTAGACGGACCACCTGTCCCTTGGTTAGTGGCGGAAGTGGTCTGCTCGTCTTGTCATACCATCCTTTTTGAACGTTACGCTTTTGTCATAGCCTGAACTGGATTTCGGATGGTGGGATCACATGCTGTACTAGTGCCTGTTTCGCCACAGGCAGTGTGGCTCGGGTTTGCCTTGACATCAGTCGCTGGGCAGGTGAACCCAATATCGGGTTGCGGGAGATGTTGCGCAGGTTGAGCAGGTCTAGGTACACGTCTGCTTCTGCTCTGTGGGATCGTTCCATCACTTGTATGGCACTCCTGACGGCACGTTCAGCCAGCCCGTTTGACTGTGGGTATTCGGGGCTGCTGGTGATATGACAAAATCCCCAGCGTGTAGCAACGTTTTTGAAGTACTGGCTGGTAAATTGACTGCCATTGTCAGACAGTAGCTGATGCGGAGACATATGAACAGAGAAATGGCGTGCCAGCTTCTGGACTTCCCCTACAGAGGTGGGGCTACTGAGTAGATCAATTTTAAACCATCCGGAATACGAGTCGACTAGAATCAGGTATTGTTTGCCATACCACTCAAAAATGTCAGTTGCCAACGTGGACCATGGGAGGTCAGGAACCGGGTGTGAGAGAAGTGGCTGCTTTTGTCGGTGTGGTGTCAAACTGTTGCACACTGCACAGGACTGTACTTTCTCCCGAATATAATCAGCCATGCCAGGCCAGAAAAACATGCTTTTCGCTCGCAGGACAGCTGCCTCAGCGCCTGGGTGCCCCGCATGGACGTCATCAAAGTACGTGCTGTGTAAGGAGGCAGGAATTACAGCCTTGTGCCCCTTTATGAAAATGTCCTCTTGTAGTACTAGTTCATCACGAACGGCACAGAAGGGCCTGATTGGGAGTGGTAATCTGTATTGCTTGTCTGGCCACCCATGCTTAATGACCGAGGAGAGCAATCGTAAGGTATCGTCGGCAGCAGTTTGGGCTACCAGGTCCTCCAAATAGGAAGAAAGAACATAGGAGACCGTCATGACAAGGAAGCTGTCTTCAGCCTGAGTACGTCTGTGGCGCAGTGCGGGGATAATGGCGGACAAGACCGGGCAGCGGTGGCAGGAGGAGCCGGTGGTGGAAGGAGAGGGGGAGAGTGAGAGAGAGTCAGGGGGTATGACAAGATGAGCATCCCACTTCTAACACCATGTTGAATGATCCGACCCACATATAGAGGTTACAACTCATAGTCTTTATTGCAGTACAAGTGGAGGGAACATGACATGCTTTCATCCCTACACTGGTCTGCATCGAATCTAAAGAGAGAGAGTAATGCACCGGCTATAGGATCGGTGTGCCCAGGGTAGGGATGAAGAACTGGACCAGACTACATAAGGAATGTGTAGCATGCATAATCTGTGTGGTGATATATATATATATATATATATATATATATATATATATATATATATAGTATGTCTTTGCTATATATATATATATATATATATATATATATATATATATATATATAGCAAAGACATACTAATTTACAACCACTTAGTCTGGTTAATTTAAATCTCACATATATCTAGTATTGTTAAAAATGTACATATTTTTAAAATGTTTTATAAACTATAAACTTTTTAGGAATTATTTCCTCTAATTAAACATGCTTCAATTTTTATAATATAACTGTGTTTCAGAGTTTTGTTAGCTGGAAGGATCTCTTCCATGGTCAGGAAGTGGAAAACCACCGCCTGAAATCAGGATCATGGACAGCTAAACATTTAGAAAAAGAGACGAAGGCAGTAAATCAGTCTTTGAATTAGAGGTTGATACAGTACCCCTCTCTCTCTCTCTCTATTCAGTGTTTCTTGTGAATGTTTTATAAAAATACAGCTTAAAATCTTAATTTATGCTTAGGACTCTAGAAAGGGTACACTCAAAGAGATGTTTAAAAATATGTTATGCAAGTACGATGATTACCTACAATAGCATCCAAGCCACTGTGGGACGGTTGATACTAAAGCAACTAAATCAGGATGCAATCCATTCCCTCATCAGAATCATTGGTATATTCCTGTACATTGGTGAAAACAATCTGTACAAGAAACTGTGGACTCCATATATCAACACTGATTTTAGTCAAAGAAACTTCTCAATTTAATTTGCCCATGTTTGGTGAAGAAAAGTTGACGAACAATGGTGGTTAGTTATCAACTACGCCAATCTAAAAAAATACACATAATTAAAGCCAACAACAAATCATTATAACAAATGTTGCAAATGTTAACCTTTAAAATGTTAAATCTAGTTAATGCCGTCTGGTCACATCTGATTCCCAAGGCTGATAGACAATGGAAAATCACCCACTTTTTTTAAATTGATAAGGGAGATGCATCTTGGAATAATCTTATTGGTCAATCTGTATTGAGTGTCTCAAAGCAAACATGCAAGTCCACCTTGAAAGAAAAAATTCTGGGTGATGGAATAAAAAATATACGAGAAGCAGTTGATATTCATCAACAATGGTTGGACGAAATTCAATCAAATCAGAATATCAAATGATATTTCCCAATATACTACCTGGGTAACTGAGCTTACACAGCAAGCTCACATAACACCTTGTCCTTGGTGATCAAATCCGGTCTTATCATAGTTTGATGGTGGTCAACAACAACTTCAATGAAGACTCCTAGCCTAACATTAGGACTGGTGCCCTGGGATTTCCTCTGATGTGTTTTAATAGAAAGATTAAACAAGAAATTACCGTTCGAAGTTTGATCTTTATTTTATGAGAAGTTGGAGTGAGAGACTACGTGAAGATCCCGCCAGCCCGCATGCGCGTCAATCTTCAAAGCAACTGTATGAAACCACAGACCGCTTGCATCAAATTAAACTATAGAAAGATTAATAATGCTTGATTTACTGAATGATCTTTATGAGATTCAGGGTAGGGAGTGGAGGGCACGTAGTCTCTCACTCCAACCTCATAAAATAAAGATCAAACTTCAAATGGTAAGTTCTCGTTTAATCTTTCTATTTTATTTCGAAGTCTCGTGACGAGACTACATGAAGCCTTCGATGCTCTGTGGTTTGATGCAGTAAACCAATCTGTATGTGAACACACTACACAGATAAACCATAAATGGTAGAAAAGACATGGGCCATTAACAACATGATGCTAACTTTACATACATGTACATCACCCTTAATTGGACCACAGTCCCAATTGCCTTTGAGTTTGACAATAGCTCATGTAGCACTGTCCAGAATTCTATCTGCAAACATTCAGACATGTTCAACGATATTTTATAACTTCAGAAAGTGTGTTCATCTGAGCCTCCTGCTGTTGCAAGAAAGTGATCAAAGGGGAATATCCATTCTATTGGCTGCTGACGAGCCAGCCGCCCTGGTAGAGTGACACTTGAAATTATTTGTATTCACTCCCACTTTCAGCTGCTTACACTCTATCCATCTTGAAATAGTCTGCACCAACAATCTCTTGTGAAACTATTATATAATTATGAAGACACTTTTCCTTCATCTCATGGGTTCATATTAACCTCAGTGTAACCTTTCACATAATAAACACCCACAATCTCCAATCTGGTGGGTATGCTGTCAACTCCAACTTGTACCCAACCATGCCTGTTCTGCTTTATGAGTTCATTCACATAAAATGCTACCTTCTTGTCAGATATGACCGAGAGATACAGACGGATATTGTGTAAAGACTGTGCTCTTCGTACTGAAATCAGTGTCATAAGCATGACTAAATTTAAGAGTAACTGCTCCAATGTTAGGGATACAGCTGATGATAATCTGCGGACTTATTTACAATGGAAGCCATGGTTGAGTAGGCCAATTTGGCACTACTGTAATTCATGTTGCCTCATCTTGAATTATCTTAAGGCATCTTAAGAATTATCTTGAGGCATCTTCCGATAAATACCCTGTCTTATCTGTGGGTAGGGTCAGAGACATATCTGCAGAGTTTATGACAAAACCTAAATATGTAATAGATAATGCCGGCTCCAGTATGGACTTTCCTGGATGAATAAATGAATAACAAACCCTAGTTATTCCAGGAGTCCCTTGGTTGCTGAAACAGCTAACTCTGTGACACCTGATCTCTTCTCTACAATAAGCATGTCCTCTATAAACTCCATGACAAAATGCCCTTAAGATCTGAGTGGGCAATAATGACTTTAGAATCTTTGTAAATGGACTACAGCTGAACACAACCCCTTAGGTAGAGCCTAAAATTGCCACAACTGGCCTTGCCAGATAAACTTCAGATAAATCCTGTAACTCTCATGTATTGATATGGAATAGTATGCATCTTCGAGATCGATCGAGGCCCCAAAGCAATCAAACCTCTGTAATCAGCTATTTTGCTGAATGAAAAATATCCATCTTAAAATAGTTATATTCCAAGCACATGTTCAGACTAGCCAAATCCTAGAATGATTTGGCATCCTCCACTTTTCTTCAACCTTGAGAAGATATTGGAAATATACCTCCCTTATTCATGGGCAGACTGCTCTTCCTTTTGTGACGTTTCTCTGTTTCAACTTGGATAGCCATACTTTCCTCTTTAGACCGTATGTACGGAAATCTAGGCATCTCTTGCCGCGGAGGAAATTGATCAGCCAGAAACTGAATCTATAACCGTTTATGATTTGTAAAATGGAAGGATCGGAGGTTATCTGTCCCCACCTGTTTTTGAACTGTCTCAACCTATCTCTGACTTGAATATCGTCAGCAAATCTCATGCGACTGATGGAATAATATTCGCATACCTCAACGGCCTCCACCTCTTTCTCGCCTTGCTGCCCATGACGAGACAGATGGTGGCTGTACATGTGATCAAGGCAGTTTCTAAGAAAGCACTTGCTATAAAAACCACCAAGGCTGCCAATAGAATAATAGATAAAAGGTGATTATCTCCCCCAGCCACCAAGACCCAGCAACCCCTGAGATTGACACCACCAAAAATGGCTTCAGGCAGTTGATCAATAGAGTCAACTGACCCTAGACTTGTCTCTGGCATCGTGGCCTGCTGAGGAACGATACTGAGTATGTGGAGTGCGCTGCCTCCATGGTGAGCGCTGAAAACATGCAAATAAAAATCCTTCTGGCTTGGTTTTAATTGTGTAGGCCTGGTGCTCCAACCAGCAACTAGCCTCTGCCGCTAGCTTGGTAGGGATATGTATTCAGGTAAACAGGAGTCTTACCCACAAAGGGTGTCTTTACCACACCCACTGCAGCCTTGACTTCCTCTTGCAAGTCTATTACTTGCTTGCCAAAGTCTTCTCCAAAGAGATAATTGCAGACTGCACAAAATGCAGACATGCTAGCCTTGCACAAAATTAGCATATTTTGGTTGATCTCAGGCCTATGCCATCCTAACACAATTGAGCTCAAACTGTGCATTACACAGTGCTAAGGCATCTACTGCAATTCAGACAGCGGAGTTATCTCCACCGACCTTGTAAAGGCCGTAATCCTTCTTTGAGAAATCTCTAAACTCGCTGGAGTTTAAAGTCTTTTAACTTTGTTTTACCCTTCAGATAGCCCCAAATGGTGGCATTGACCTACGGACGGACCTCCAGTGTCTGGCAGAAATCACGACTAGCATACTTTCCAGCAGTATCCTGCATGATCTTCTCAATCAACTGAAGAGAAGTTAAGTAACCAATGCTACTTGCCAGTTCTTCCTCTAACGGTTCTTCTATCCCCAAAAGGATGGCAAATTCAGTCACAAGTGCCAGCAGATCCTTAGAAGACTTCAGGTGAAGCATATCACTCACTTGTTGTGGGAATTTGAGTTCACTGTCAACTACGCCACAGTCAGAGTCTCCACGAATAATCCTCAAAACACCCGTCCTCAGAGTGGGAGAAATCATAATGCAACCCTGAACCAGGTATTGCTGCCGCAGACCTCTGACTGGAACTACCTGTCTCGGTCGCCAGTGTATGCAACACATTCCCTTCAACCAGCCTCTTAATCAGGATTTCCAGTATTAAGAGCCTACAGATGATATACTCAATGGATGTTGAGGTAGTATCTTCCTGCCCAATATTGTCCTTTTGGACATTTTGCCGTTTTGGCTTGGCCATCCGTGAACTTGGGTCCCTGAACTTGGGTCCCCAAACTGCTCCCTTACGGAGCTTTTGCTTTTTATTATTTATTTCTTTACTTTTTACATCACAAACCTGCAAGTCAGGTAATAATGCTACATGCCAGTTCGGCCTTTACTGGTTTACCTATCATAGAGAGGATGGCAAATGATGTTAGAAACATAGAAACATAGAAATTAGGTGCAGGAGTAGGCCATTCAGCCCTTCGAGCCTGCACCGCCATTCATATGATCATGGTGATCATCCAACTCAGTATCCCGTACCTGCCTTCTCTCCATACCCTCTGATCCCTTAGCCACAAGGGCCACATCCAACTCACTCTTAAATATAGCCAATGAACTGGCCTCAACTACCCTCTGTGGCAGAGAGTTCCAGAGACTCACCACTCTCTGTGTGAAGAAAGTCTTTCTCATCTCGGTCTTAAAGGATTTCCCCCTTATCCTTAAGCTGTGACCCCTTGTCCTGGACTTCCCCAACATCGGGAACAATCTTCCTGCATCTAGCCTGTCCAACCCCTTAAGAATTTTGTAAGTTTCTATAAGATCCCCTCTTAATCTCCTAAATTCCAGAGAGTATAAACCAAGTCTATCCAGTCTTTCTTCATAAGACAGTCCTGACATCCCAGCGTGCCATGCCGTGAGCTGAAAGAATTTTGCATGTGTTGAGGGAATCCTCAAATTCCCTGCCTCTGAGCAGGAGATATCCTCAAATATCTGAATTTAACTGCCTCTTTCAATGAAATGCACCTTCCTCACCTTGTGGGCAGTCTGATAACCTCAATCCTAGATGTTGAGGCAGTGCTTCCCTGGCCAATATGATCCATTTGGACAGCCAGTTTCGAGTTGGTCTACCCTGAATTAGGGTAGACAAGCTGCTCCTTCTGGAAGCTTCCACAGAGGTAGCTGTGCAGGCCACCCTGCCAGCGTCTCTGAGCCCGGGTCCTACAAGCTGTTCCATTTCGTGGCTTTCAGAGGTTGCTGTGCAGGCCACCCAGCCAGAGTCTCTGACCCTAGGTCGCCAACCTTCTCTTTTTCAGAGCCAGTGGAGGATACTAGACAGACTATACTGCCAGTGTCTCTGAGCCCGAGTCGCCAAACTGCTCCATTTCGGAGCTTTCACGGAGGTTAGTAAGCAGACTTTACCTGCCAGCATCTCCGAGCCCGGGTCAACCTCCTTATCGGAGCTTCAGCGCAGTTCCATTTGAAGGCCGTGCCTGTTCACATCTTTGGCCCCACGCTTGCCAAACTGCTCCCTTTCGGAACTTTAAACGGAGGTTGCTGTGCAGGTCTCGCCTGCCAGCGTCTCTGAGCCCGGTGCGACAGGTTGCGCCTTCGTAACCTTGGTGGAGCTTACTGTGCAGGTCGTGCATCAGCATCTCCAAGCCTGGTGCAACAGGCTGCTCCATATCGGAGCCTTGGTGGAGATTACTGTGCAGGTTACGCCTGCCAGTTACTCTGAGACCGGCCGGCTGCCTGCTCCCTTCCGGAGCCTCAAAGGTGGTAGCTGTACAGGTGGCGCATGTCAGCCTGTTCGATCCCGCTGCATCTTTTTCAGTTCGTAAAAAAACACCACCTTGTTTCGATTGCATCCGAATCCCGCGCCATTAGACGACGTATAAACGTGCATGCAGTCTGGCGGGTTCTTCACGTAGTCTCAAGAGACTTCGAAATACAAAGACAGCAGCTGGCCACCACTTCAGAGGAAATAAGCAGCGCGGGTGACTGAGCGGCCGCCAGGACCCGACAACACACACACACACACACACACACACACACACACACACACCTCAGCGGACCAGGCAGCATCTCTGGAGAGAAGGAATAGAGTCGAGACCCTTCTTCAGACTTACCCGAAATGCCACCCATTCCTTCGCTCCAGAGATGCAGCCTGTCCCGCCGAGTTACTCCAGCATTGTGTGTGTCTATCTCCGGTGTGAACCAGCATCTGCAGTTCCTTCCCAATCCCACACTCTCGGCCCCGGGGGGGTGGATGGAGCATCACACGTGGACACATCCCACCCACCACCCCAGACTTGCCCCTACGGCAGGTCTTTAAGCCGTTCATTGAGACAGAGTGAAGCCACGGGGACAAGTGGCAGAAAGGCCGAAGATAGACACGAAATGCTGGAGTAACTCTGCGGGACAGGCTGCATCTCTGGAGCGAAGGAAAGTCTGAAGAAGGGTCTCGACTCTATTCCTTCTCTCCAGAGATGCTGCCTGGTCCGCTGAGTTATAAACTCCAGCATTTTGTGTCTATCTTTGGTTCAGTCTTACGAGCAAAAGAACAGATTATTAAAAGTTCCCACGGTACACTCACGAGACACTAAGATAAACGCACGGGGCCACTACGTTATTGCAACGAGTTAAAATGTTTCCATTTTACACTTGAACAGTTAATTTGACTCGTGGAAAAAATCAAACATGTTTGATTTTTTTTCACGAGTTAACAAGTTTCCCGAGTACCTGCCGTTAGCGCCACGAGTCGATAAGTTGCTCGTGCGAGTTCCGACGTTCCCGCTACGTGATCACCACGAGTGAAAACTCGGGGTCACTCGTGGGCCCAACTCGCACAGTGAGACAGGGGTTTCAGGCTCCAACAAAAGAGTTATACGTCTTAAAAGAGATAGCTCCAATTGTTTTCTACTGAAAGTCTATGAATTAAAACCCAGCTCTGTGCTAGAAGTGATCGATATACACTGGTTATTCATCAATATATTACCATACTTTGTTTCTCATATCTATTACTTCCTTTCAAACTAACTGTATTTGAGAACACACCGTCCACTAAATTCAGGGATCTACTATTTCACCCCATTTGATTATCAGTGGAACCGCAATATCAATGTGTGGAGGTCTGAGTATCTCTAACCTTACTGAACCCTCTTACATCAGCATTAAATCATGCCTGATAAGATCATGTCAAATATGTTATGATAGGGAAAAATGTCCTTGATGTGGGGAACAATTTCTGGTAGTCCTGTCACAGCTACTCTAGTTCTTGGTGATTAGAAGCATATTAATACATTTGATGATGGGTTCTATGGAATCATTACCACTGCCCCGTGCACTGCGGTCTCACACTTGAGTTGGCAGTTACACCGAGCAGAGATACCATTTGTTGCGGCTTCCACATAAAAAAGCCATTCAGCTCACAACCTCACAAATCAAGTTTAATGTTCCTCTTGATCAGAATCCAGAGATCTCGGTTTTAACCAGCATTTAAACCAGATGCATGCTGCAAAATTAATTGTCATGTTTACCAACTATAATGCTCCTGAAATGATTAGACAAGCAAGACACCTTTCAAAGGACACAATGTATTGGAGTAACTCAGTAGGTTAGAAAGCCGCATCTCTGGAGAACATGGACAGGCACATTTTGTGACCTATTTTGAATTTGACTTCATTTGCACTAAATGTTGTACCCTTTATCTATACCCGGCATACGGCTTGATTGTAATCACGTATAGTCTTTTCTTTGACTAGATAACACACAACAAAAGCTTTTAATTGTAGAAAATAATAAATGAAACTACCCATACATTATGAAATCATATTCTGGTCGCCAAAACGTGGCCTATCCATGTTCAGCAGAGATGCTGCCTAACCCATTACTCCATCAGTTTGTATCATTTTTTGTAAACCAGCATTTGCAGTTCCTTGTGTCTACTGCCTTTCACAAATTTACTTGCAGACCCATATCAAGCCAGACTGGCTTAATGCTCTAGGTGTGACGACTGCAAATACATTTCCAGCTGCATCTTGCTTGACCTCTGCAGTGACAAACACAGTCTCTAGGTGGTTTAGCACTACCTTAATTTGGATCTGCGACTTATGTGGAGTCTTCCAATGGATAATCTCTGCAGCCATAGAAAATATTGTTTTAATATGCTTCTTATCATTTGTTTACCCATTTTGTTCAAACTTTTCCAGAAACTGCATATAATACTAAGACCTGTTGACGCATTAAAGCTTTGAAGGACTGAAATTGAATTACTTATGATATAAGCGTGGTCACTCCTCCAACTCCGATAAACCTATATTGCTCCTGGGATAACATGGATACCCTCCCATACATCTGCTCTGGCATACACAGTTTCATCCTCAGCTTCAGCCTGTTCCTCGGGTTCGTCCTTAACCCTGGAAGAGTGAAGAACAGGAACCATCCATGCCTCTATCCTATTCCTACACGTGATCATCATTGTCGGTTACAGATATACATGTTTCTCGCCTCATCTTGATGGGATCTTTTATTGTGTCTATTGCGAATATTCGGTCTAATGACACAATTTTGCAGAATGGTGAGCCAATAAACTTTTTTTACTCTCCCATTTGGGTACTACATAGATATATTGACATGGATAACCATTTATATAAGATGCTTTGTAAGACTTTATATACTGCACTTTATGCTATATGTTATTTACTGCAAATGATAGAATTATATAACCTTGGTTTAGTCCGTTGACATATATATTTAAAATATGGCTTATGTGTATGATCCTTTGTTACTGTAAAAGACTTGACAGGTGAAGAAATATGGCAATCCACGGGGGAATGCTCCTTATCATTCTTTTACCCATTTTATTACAATTTTTTCAGAAACACCAAGACCTCTGAGGTCGACAAAACATTATAGTGTCACAAAGTAGAACTATTTGGATGTATTTTGTTACGATTATTATCTAGGTATAGCCATAAATTGCATTATGTGATGCTCCTAGAAAGCAATAATTAGGACCAAATGGCCCACCGATACTGCCATTTGTTTTATTTTTAACATTACAATTTAGTATTCTATATGCACAATTGTCTGACAGGATTGGGTAGCTCTTGCTCAGTTAAAGTTTTCTAGGAAAACAGAAACAAATATAAGATGGATTGCTTCTTCGAAATCAGGCCAATTCCTAAGGAGGTTAAAGGGTAAACGTGGACATATATATCCAAGATCACCTAAACTAGCTTTACATTATGAAACCTTGTTCTGGTTACCTGGAATGAAAAATCCAACCAGAATCCTCAACAGGAACACTATACCCATCTTTACCTCAGTACATAGAAGAGGCAGGCTGACTCCATAACTCTTTGAAATCAAACTTAATGCTGAATCATGTAATGAATTTGACTCTTTTCACCTAAAGCACAAGGTTACTAATCAAATGTCAAAAAAAAATTGTGATGCATATTTGAATGAAAGGAGAATCAGTGGATTACTTACAGGACATATTTTCAAAAAAATCAAATAATGAAACCTGAACAATGTCCCAAAGAAAATATGAACACTCCTCTGAGAAGGAATGCCCTCTAGATCAAAGGCTTCTCCATTCATAGCATGGAAAGAATGGAGGCATTTGGGAAAGAGCGAGGTGCTGGCGTTAACTCATGATGAACTCTTAGGTTTATTGCATAGGTGTAGCAATTCTATCGAACTCCTCCTCTCCACACCTGGAATATCCCGTGGTGAATGCTGCTCCTTCTACCTCCCGAGGGAATTCACCTCCATCTTATTGACCGTTGTCCACATCCCACCCCAGGCAGATGTTCATCTAGCTCTGGAGGAGCTGCATGCCGTGGTCAACAAGCACCAGACGGCATACCCCAATGTCTTTAGTCGCCGGGGACTTCAATAAAGCCAGCCTTAAGAAATTACTCGCAAACTACCACCGGCATGCGCCCTGCAGCACCAGAGGATCAAACAGCCTCGATCTATTCCACCATCCGAGATGCCTATCGCTCCATCCCCGCCCTCACTTTGGGAAATTGGACCACTTGATGGAGTCAGTAGAATGGGCGAAATTCAAGAACTCGGTAATGGACCTGAACAAATACGCCACAGTTGCTACCAATTTCATGAGGAAAAATGTGGCGAAGTGTGTTCCATGAAAACCATCCGAGTGTTTCCAAACTAGAAGCCTTGGATGAACTAGGAGGTCCGCAATCTTCTGAAGACCAGATCTTGAACATTGAAGTCTGGCAGCACACATTTGTACAAGTCCAGATATAACCCCAATAAGGTATCAAAAAGGCCAAAAGGGACATTAGCTTTAAATATCTATCTGGACCTAGCATATTAATGCAATCATGAAGAATGTCCATCAACATCTCTACTTCCCTAAAAGATTGAGTAGATTCGGTATGTTGACGAATATTTGAACTGCTGCAGATGAACGGCATATTGACCGGTTGAATGCCCAGGAACAAAGAAGATTGCAAAAAGTGGTGAACACTGCCCAGTTCATCACGGGACTGATCTTCCCTTCATGGAAGGGATGTACAGGAGAAGACTGCCGCAACAAGGCAGCCAGCATCATCCAAGTCCCACACTACTCTCTCATTTCATTCCTGCCATCTGGAAGAATATATAGGAGCATGAAAACTGTAACATCTGAGTTTCTTCCCAACAACAATCAGAACATTATGAACTCCAAACTAAAACTGCCTTGATTGCACGAAGAACTTGGGGACATTCTTTTTGTCTTTGCACTATATTGTTTCTTTTTATATATTGAACTACTCTTTGTTGTTTTTATGTTGACTACTGTGTACAATGGTTACATATCTGTTGCACTGCTGCAAGTAATCGGATGTGTTGGTATTACAGATGAGCAAAAGGGACTACCGAGTCATAAGGGAGGATTTAGCGAAAATTGACTGGAAAGGGGCTTTAGTAGGAATGATGGTAGAGCAGCAATGGCAGGAATTTCTGCGGATAATTCGGAAGGTGCAGGATCATTTCATTCCAAAGAAGAACAAAGATTCCAGGGGGAGAATAAGATGACCAAGGCTAACAAAGGAGCTCAAGGACAACATAAAAGCAAAAGAGAAGGCATATAACATTGCAGATTAGTGGGAAGCAAAGGATTGAGATGTTTTTAAAGAACAACAAAAGGTAACTAAAAGGACAATACAGGGAGAAAAGATTAAATAAGAATGTAAGCTAGCCAATAATATAAAAGAGGATAGCAAGAGTGTCTACGGATATATAAGAGTAAAAAAGAGGCAAGAGCGGACATTGGACCGGATGGTCTGCACCCGAGGGTTCTGAAGGAGGCAGCCTCAGAGATTGTGGAGGCATTAGTTGTGATGTTTCAAGAATCACTAGAGTTATAACCATATAACCATATAACAATAACAGCACGGAAACAGGCCCTCTCGGCCCTTCCAGTCCGTGCCGACCATTTGTTTTCCCCTAGTCCCTGCATTCAGACCATACCCCTAAATTCCCTTCACGTCCATATACCTATCCACTTTACTTTTAAATGTTAAAATCAATCCTGCCTCCACCACTTCTGCTGGAAGCTCATTCCACACAGCCACCACCCTCTGAGTAAAGAAATTCCCCCTCACGTTACCCCTAAACTTCTGTCCCTTAATTCTCATGTCATGCCCTCTTGTTTGAATATTCCCTACCCTCAATGGGAAAAACTTATCCACGTCAACTCTGTCTATCCCTTTCAACATTTTAAAGACCTCATCAAGTCCCCCCTTAACCTTCTGCGCTCCAAAGAATAAAGACCTAACTTGTTCAACCTTTCTCTGTAACATAGTTGCTGGAACCCTGGCAACATTCTAGTAAATCTCCTCTGTACTCTCTCTATTTTGTTGACATCCTTCCTATAATTAGGCGACCAAAATTGTACACCATACTCCAGAATTGGTCTTACCAATGCCTTGTACAATTTTAACATTACTTCCCTACTCCTATATTCAATGCTCTGATTTATAAAGGCCAGCACACCAAAGGCTTTCTTTACCACCCTATCTACATGCGATTCCACCTTCAGGAGTGTTAGGAGTGTTTCCTGAAAAGCGGAAATTTACGAATATCACCCCACTGTACAAGAAGGGAGCAAAGCAGAAGAGTGGAAACTATAGGCCGGTTAGCCAGACTTTAGTGGTTGGTAAGATTTTAGAATCAATTATAAAGAATGAAGATACGCAGTATTTGGAAGTTCATAATAAAATAGGCCGAAGTCAGCATGGTTTTGTGAAGGGAAGATCTTGCCCGGAGATCTTGAGGAAGAGGTGGAAGGTTGCTTCTCGGACTGGAGGCCTGTGACTAGTGGTATGCATCAGGGTTAGGTGCTGGGCCCGTTACTGTTTGTCATCTACATCTATGATTTGGATGAGAACATACAGGGAAAGATTAGCAAGCTGGCTGATGATACAAAAGTGGGTGGTTTTGCAGATAGTGAAGATGGTTGTGAAAGATTGCAGCAGGATCTGGATCGATTGGCCAGGTGGGCGGAGGAATGGTTGATGGAATTTAATACAGAGAAATGTGAGGTGTTGCATTTTGGGACGTCTAACAAAGCAGGACTTACACAGTGAATGGTTGGCCTCTGGGGAGTGTTGTAGAGGGATCTAGGAGTACAGGTGCATGATTCCTAGAAGGTTGAGTCACAGGTAGATAAGGTGGTCAAAAAGGCTTTTGGCACATTGGCCTTCATCAGTCAGAGTATTGAATATAAAAGTTGGGAGGTCATGTTGCAGTTATATAAGACGTTGGTGAGACCGCATTTAGAGTATTGTGTTCAGTTCTAGGCACCATGTTATAGGAAAGATATTGTCAAGCTTGAAAGAGTTCAAGAATATTTATGAGGATGTTGCCAGGACTAGATGGTGTGAGCTATAGGGAGAGGTTGAGTAGGCTGGGTCTCTATTCCTTGGAGTGCAGGAGGATGAGGGGTGATCTTATAGAGGTGTATAAAATCACGAGAAATAAATCGAGTAGATGCACAGAATCTCTTGCCCAGATTAGGGGAATTGAGGACCAGAGGACATAGGTTCAAGGTGAAGGGGAAAAGATTTAATAGGAATCTGAGAGGTAACCTTTTCACACAAAGGATGGTGGGTGTATAGAACAAGCTGCCAGAGGAGGTAGTTGAGGCTTGGACTGTCCCAACATTTAAGAAACAGTTAGACAGTTACATGAATAGGACAAGTTTGGAACGATATGGACAAAACACAGGCAGGTGGGATTAGTTCGGAAGGCCTTCGATAAGGTTCTGCACATCAGGTTGCTAGGGATGATGAGAGCCCATGGTATTGAAGTAGCATGGATAATGGGTTGGCACGATGACAGAAGACGCAGAGTTGTAATAAAAATCTCTGTTTCAGGTTGTCTGCCAATGACTAGTGGAATTCTGCAAGGATCAGTGCTGGGGCCGCTTCTCTTCACATTGTATATTAATGATTTGAATAAGACGATCGAAGGCTTTGTGGCCAAGTTTGCAGATAATGCTAAGATAGGTGAAGGGGCAGGCAGTGTAGAGGAAGCAAGGACTCTGCAGAAGGATTGGACTGAATAGGAGAGTGGGCAGATAAGTGGGAGATGAAATTCAGTATAGCAAAGTGCAGAGTCAGCATTTTGGTATTGAGAATAAAGGTGTAGATTATTCTCTAAATGGAGAGAGAATCCAGAAATCGGAGGTGCAAAGGGACTTGTGAATGTTGGTGCAGGACTCTCAAAAAGTTAATTTGCAAGTCGTAAGGAAGGCAAATTCAATGTTAGTGTGTTTTAAAAGTTGCGTTAATGTTCTCTGGTTTGTTTTATCTGGGGGGTGACTTTTTTTCAATCTCTTACCTTGCCGGAGATGCGATTGTTCTCGGGGTCATATCTCCGGTTGCTCTGCGGCCTAATATCGTGGAGCTGGAGGCCTTGCTCGGGACTGACTTTGAGCCCCACTGCGGGGCGTAGACTTACATTGGAGCCGATTCCTTGCCTGCGGGCTTTAACATCAAGGGTTCGCAGTCTCGGTAGAGACCGAGTCGGGAGCTCCAAAACCGCACGATGTTCAACTTGCCCCAACCCGGTGTCCGATCGCCGGCGCGGGGGAGTTGAGATCTCACCGATGCAGGAGCTTGATCGCCCAGATAAGGAGGGCCCGCCGCCGGGAGAACAATGGGAGTAAGATCGTCTCGTCAACGGAGGGCTCGAGGCCCCCGATCGCGGGAGAACAATAAAGGGAAGAGATTGAACTTTATTTTCGTCTTCCATCACAGTGAGGAATGTGGAGGAGTCACTGTTGTGGATGTTCATGTTAAAATGTATTTTGTGTGTTCTGTTGCTTTTTATTAGTATGATGTCTGTATGGCAAAACAAATTCCTAGTGTGTTGCAAAACGTACTTGTCTAATAAAGTATGATTCTAATTATGATGGTAGACAAAAGTGCTGGAGAAACTCAGCGGGTGCGGAATCACCTGTGGAGCGAAGGAAATACTCAATGTTTCAGGCCGAAACCCTTCTTCAGACTGATGTAGGGTGGGGGGGGGGGGGGGGGGGGGGGGTGGGGGAGAAGAAAGGAGAAAGGAAGAGGAGGAGCCAGAGGGCTGAGGGAGAGCTGAGAAGGGGAGGAGACAGCAAGGGCTACCTGAAATTGGAGAAGTCAATGTTCATGCCGCTAGAGTGCAAACTGCCCAAGCGGAATATGAGGTGCTGCTCCTCCAATTTTCGGTTGTGCTCACTCTGGCCATGGAGGAGGCTCAGGACGGAAAGGTCGGATTCGGAATGGGAGGGGGAGGTGAAGTACTGAGCCACAGGGCGATCAGTTTGGTTAATTTGCACACCGAGCGGAGGTGTTAGGCGAAACGATAGCCAAGCCTACGCTTGGTCTCACCGATGTAGATCAGCTGATATCTAGAGCAGCGGATGCAATAGATGAGGTTGGAGGCAGTGAAGATGAACCTCTGTCCCACCTGGAACGACTGCTTGGGTCCTTGAATGGAGTCAAGGGGGGAGGTAAAGCGACAAGTGTAGCATCTCTTGCGGTTGCAAGGGAAAGTGCCCGGGAAGAATGGTGGTGCTGGAGGGAAGGGAAGAATTGACCAGGGAGATATGGAGGGAGCGGTCTTTGCGGAAAGCAGACGGAGGGGGATATGGGAAGATGTGGCGAGTGGTGGGGTCACGTTGGAGGTGGCGAAAATGACGGAGGACTATTTGTTGTATGTGACGGCTAGTGGGGTGGAATGTGAGGACCAGGGTGACTCTGCCCTTGTTACGAGCGGGGGGATGGGGAGAGAGAGCAGGGTTACGGGGTATTGAAGAGACCCTGGTGAGAGTCTCATCTATAGTAGGGGAGGGGAACCCCCGTTCCCTGAAGAATGAGGACATTTCCGATGCCCTGGTGCGGAGCACCTCATCCTGGGAGCAGATGCGGCGTAGACGGAGGAATTGCGAGTAGGGGATGGAGTCCTTACAGGAAGCAGGGTGGGAAGAAGTGTAGTCCAGATAGCCATGGGAGTCAGTAGGTTTATAGTGGATGTCGGTCAGAAGTCTATCACCTGCAATGGAGATAGTGAGGTAGGGAAGTGTCGGAATGTGTCGGAAATGGTCCAGGTGTATTTGAATGCCGGATGGACGTTAGTGGTGAAGCAGATGAAGTCATTGAGCTGTGTGTGGGTGCAGGAGGTAGCACCAATGCAATCATTGATCTAGCGGAGGTAGAGGTCGGGGATGGGACCCTGGTACGTCTCGAACAAGGATTGGTTAATACGAGCGGAGGTATTCGGTTGTCTCTGCCTGTTCGTGCCCAACTGAACTTATTTCCACATATCTCTACTCCATCCTATTCCCCCTGGTTAAATTCCTCCCTACCTATGTTCAAGGCACCTCAGATACTCTCCGTCGTCTCCAGGCATTCCGTTCTCTAGGGCGCAAATCCCTCATCTTCACCATAGATGTCCGGTCACACTACTGGTCAGACTGAGCACCCCCGAAAATTGGAGGAGCAGCAACTCATACTCCGCTTGGGCACTCTAGCGGCATGAACATTGACCTCCAATTTCCAGTAGCCCTTGCTGTCTCCTCCACTTCTCAGCTCTCCCTCAGCCCTCTGGCTCCTCCTCTTCATTTCTCCTTTCTTCTCCCCACCCTACATCAGTCTGAAGAAGGGTTTCGGCCCGAAACATTGCCTATTTCCTTTGCTCCATAGATGATGCTGCACCCGCTGAGTTTCTACAGCACTTTTGTCTAACTTCGATATTCCAGTTTCTGCAGTTCCTTCTTAAATTCTAATTATGATTATGATTATATCATGAGGACTGGAATACAAAGCCAGAGATGTAATGCTGAGGCTCTATAAGGCATTTGTCAGGCCATAATAGTGAGCAAATTTGGGCACCATATCTGGGGAAGGATGTGCTGGCTCTGGAGAGGGTCCAGAGGATGTTTTCAAGGATGATTCCAGGTTAGCATATGATGAGCGTTTGACAGTACTGGGCCTCTGCTCGCTCGAGTTTAGAAGATTGAGGGGGGACCTCATTGAAACGTATAGAATAATGAAAGGCACAGATAGAGTGGATGTGGAAAGGATGTTTCTACCGGTGGGAGAGTCTAGGACCAGAGGTCATAGCGTCAGAATGAAAGGGCGCTTTTTTGGAAAGGAGGCGAGGAGGAACTTCTTTAGTCAGAGGGTAGTTAATCTGAGCCACTGATCCTAGCTCCTCCCCAGTCACCAGTAGGCTGGGGCCATCACTCACCTGGATTTCAGGCCCTGATCCAGACTGACAGTCTGAAGTATGGTCTTGTCAAGACATCACCTATCCATGATTTCCGGTGATGCTGCCTGATCTACTGCATATTTTATGTGTTAACCAGCATCTGCAGATCTTTGTTTCCACTACTTATAGAATGACACTTGTTCGTTTATAGCAGACAATTGTCAATAATGGACACCATCCCCCCCCCACCCCCACCCCATATTCCATTATAACAAGTGTTTCCTGTGCTTCAGTCATGAGAAAATGAATACTCCCCTGTGCCCTGATTTGATAATTATCTCTCAAACAACATCATTGCCTGATCATTGTCACTGTTATTTGTGGAAGCTTAATGTATTCAAAGTAGCTGCTATCTTTCTAGGTTTTATCACCTAGAGTATTTGGTATGTCCTCAGATGGTGAGCGACATTATATTAGTGCCAGACTTAAACTGTGCAAATCCAAAACACATATAATTTTCTTTCACAGCAATTCACAAACACAACTACATGTCTGAGTGCCTAAAATGTAGTGCAATTGAATCTCGCGTCATACATGGGGCATTTTAAGTATGATAGTGTACCTCCAGATTCTACCATCTCAAGTATTTTCTGAAATTTAATTATGATATTTTTCCATTGATAAGACTGAAATCAAAGACAATGTAACTAGTCACATGGAATAAACGCATTTCAGGATTTCATCTCTTAATTACATCGATTACACTCTGACAGATGGCCAATTCAGTGGTTTCAGTTGAAAGCTTTTACAATTTAAGAGCAACCTTCATTTCACAAAGGGAACCAATTAAAAACTTTTAAGCAATGTAGCATCACCATTGATACAATGTTACCCTGGCAACAGCCACTTTTCTGCAAGAGCTAACAGGCACCAGCTGAAAAAGCTTTAAGTATTTAAATACAGCACAGAATGCCAAAATCCTGTACCCTTGTCAGACGTTACATTCTAGAAGCTTTCATCCAAAAGCTTTCACTTGAAAGAACTTGTGTTAGTCATCCATCATCAACCCTTTTATCTAAAACCTTTTGAATGTTTCCTAAAAGGGTTTTAGAGATGCTTGCCAGAATTTAAAAGCTTTTCAATTAGTCATCAGTCATGAACTCTGAGATAAGATGTTTAAAGCTTCTTCTCACAATATACTGATGTATTTCCAAAATGGCAGCTTGTAACAGTGGCAGCAGTAGTTCAGCTGCTCAGATCGACAAACCAAAACGATCAAGTAACTGGACTGAGGTTGAAACAAGTGTTCTAATACGTATCTGGAATGAGTATTTATCAGACCTTCGAACAGCCAAGAGAAATGCTAAAGTATATGAAAAGATAGCTGAAGAATTTTTTGAAGCTACTGGGGTGAATCGTGATAAGGATCAAATAAGAACCAAAGTTACTAATTTGACCTTTCAATACAGGTAAGCATTATATTTGTTTGTAAAATGTATTAAAATTGAAATAATACTTTCTCTGAGAATTCCTTTCTGTATTAAATTGAAACTGCTCATCCACTCTACCAGTCATCAATATCTCAAGATAATGCCAAAAACACTTTATTGTCAGAGCAGCTACAACATTTGGAAATGTTTTAAGGTAAGTCTACAAAAAAATGTAAAGATTTTGCAGGGTAATGAGGGTGACATTTTCAGCAAAATGATGCCAACATCTGGAATTCTGAGCATCTGTGTTTAAAATCAAATTAAAAGATGTTTAGCGCATGAGTCATCAATCTGTGTTCCAACATTGGAGTCATCATGGTGTTCAATGGGGAACACGACACCAATTGTCCATCACTTCCAATAAGAATTTGTCAGGACATCCTTTTTTCCCCCTTGATTTCAATCAAAATAATTGGGTTATTACTTGAAAATGTTCTTTCAAATCTTGACAAGTTATTTTTATATATAAATCTCCACTGACTTGCTAATGTAAAAATGTAATATGGACAGGTGTTGGAAACTACAAGTGCTGGAAATGTGCTTTTGTTCCTCCAATTATTTGAGAGATTTTTGTCTTTTATTTTATTTAAACATGTTTAAAATGTTAAATTGTTTTGCATGTTTCACAAACATTCAGAAATGCAGATGATCACAAAATCCTCCCATATGGTTTAGTTTGGTATTAGAAAACTAAACATAATGGATATCAAAATGATACTGCATAACATTATGCTTTACACAATAAAATGTTATCAAAAACTGTATGCGATTGGTGCCAGTATGACAGATTGTTGTTTCTCTGCTATAAAAGCTCACGTTACATATGTAAAACTGTTCACCGCACACAAGGCTCACACAGCCAAGCAGGCATTAATCAGGCTTGCTTCAGTGTTTGTTAAAAGCTATCAGATTTTACATGTCTGTTACTGAGGTAAATGAGTCGGTTTCCAGATGTCTCCTTTTGTGGTGTCGTTTGTATTTGTGCCGATTCTGCTATTGATAACCTTGGCTCCATAAATCTCTAATTATGCATGGCCCTCTGGTAGCCTCTCCAAGCATCCCTCTTCTACCCCTGAATTTGACCCAATTATAGCCTAAAGATTCAGATGTATTTAATTATTTGCCACAGATATATATATATATATATATATATTTTGTATATATATATATATATATATACAGATATATATATATATATATATATGTATTTTTTTTGTATGAAAAAAACAAAATGGCCTCTGGAGTACTAAATTATATTGCTAAATTAAAAATATATTGAAAATCTGGATGCTTATGTACAAAGAAAATAATTGGGTTTTCCAGTTACACAGCAGTATGCAGTTTTGCCTATCCAATTAGCTACAGGACTGCAGAGTCATAGCATTGTGCATGTGGTGCATGTGACAATAAATGTGAACTTGAACGTACAGCACAGAAAAGGGCCCTTCCACCCAGCATATCTATGCCAACATTTTGCCCATCCATACAAGATTTTATATCCTTCTATGGCTTGTCTGTGCAAATACATGTTCAAATATCTCATAAATTAATTGATTGTAACCTATTCCACCATCTCCTCATGCAAGAGTTTCCGGTTTCAATCCCACAGGTTCTGCTGAACTGGAGGGTAGCCATTGATGTCCTGTTATTTGAGAAGATTAGCAAGGACAGACTAGGGAACTATAGGCTGTATGACTGAAGTCACTAGTGGGTAAATTATTGGAGGGGATTCCCAGGGATCTACCAGCATTGAGATTGATTAAAGACTGTAAGCATGACCTTGTGGGAAATCATATCTCACAAATCTGGGAGTTTTTTGAAGAGGTCACCAAGTAGAATAATGAGGGCAAGTCAGTGGAAATTGTTTATATAGACTTTACCAAGACCTTCATCAATTTCCAGCCTGGCATGGTAATCCACTGTGATCTAGCCAACTGGATTCAAATTTGGCCTGGAGGAAGGATTCAAGGGTAATTGTGGACGGTTATTTTTCTGATTGAAGGCTTGTGACTAGTGGAGTGCTGCAGGGTTGCAGTTTTGGATGTCAATGTAGTCAACATTATTTGCAATTTTACAGATGACACCAAAATTGGTGATATAGTGGACCGTGAAGAAGGATAGTGACAAGGGCGTTTGGCACATTTGCCTTCATTTCAAAGGGTATTGAGTACAAAAGTTCGAACATCATAGTGCACCTGTACAAGTTGTTGGTGAGACAACGCTTGGAGCACTTGTGCAGTTCTAGTCATCCAGGTATAGGAAAGATGGCATTGTGGCGTCAGCCTACACACGTGCCACTTATGCTTGAACTCTCGTCAGCAGATAGGAGGGCGGGCATGTGACGTAATGAGCTAGAGGGAGTGTCCTGGTACTTAAGGTCTCTTACCTCGAGACCTAGAGGAGTCAACTGAGCCCGAGAGTACAACCTCGCTCAGCTACAGCAACATTGTAATATGGTTAGCGCACCCACCTAACGTGTCACTACTGAATAAACAACCGCTTGAACCGACCTGACTTCTCACCTTTATTCACCACGTATGGTGCCGCTACATTGGTGACCCCCGACTGTCCGAATTGAAATTTGGACTCACCTGAAGCACGCAGCTTTGGGAGACCTGATGTCTGCAGCCGGCTGCCCAGCCCTGCAGATCTACGCTGCCGCCAACCAGGCCCTGCAGTGAGGTATGCCGCCTCTTCCTCACCAGCTGCTGCTCACCAGAGCTGAGAAGCTGCGGCTGCCGCCGCTCTCCCGCTCCCGACCACGAGTCAGGTCCCGCTTCCAAACCCCACACCACTCCAGGCCTTGTGTGACGGCCGCCGAGCTCCCCTACATGACCTGCCAGGAGCCGACCACCGGAGCGGAGAGGTTTTAGCAGCCGCTGCTGCAGGAGCTGCGAGAGTAGCAGCCTCCTGCCCACAGCAACGCCGACGCACGCCCAACGGCCCTGGGAGCAGAGAGAGAATACCTGCCGCTCTCCTGCTCCCGACAACAGACCCGGTCTCGCACCGCGAACACAGTTCCAGGCCCTGCACTGCACCGGGCCCCACCGCTCCAGGCCCGGCACTGGCCTCACCGCTCCAGGCCCGGCACCACTCCAGACTCGCCACGGCTCCATGCCCTGCCCTGCACTGCGCCTGACCCCTCCGCTCGATAGGGCGGGCTTACCTGGGGCGCCTGCCGAAGACGCCCCTCTACTCCTCACCGGTCTTGGATCACTGGTGAACACCGCCTACAAAAAGCGGCCGATCCGACTACAAAAATGGCCGCCGGAAGAAAAGCTCGAACTTACCTTCCGGCCGGATGCTGTCCCTACACCCCGATCACCGGCAACAGCGCCACCATCAGAGCGACTGCCGTCACTGCAGCCTCACCGCCGTCCACAGTGCCACCTCCTGACAGGATGCCGTCACTACAGCCTCACCGCCATCCATAGCGCCACCTTCCAGCTGGATGCAGTTCCTGCAGCCTGACTACCGGCAACAGCGCCTCATTCAGGCCGGAGGCTGTCACTGCAACACAGCTTTCCTATCCTGCACTATGAACACTGGACAGTTTGAACTTTGGACACTGATTGCACTGTAATTTGTCTTTTTACTGTTCATTTTTGTGTTCACTGCAATTCCACGCTCGGTTCAGAAATTTGTTTATTTTATTTAGTTTTTCCCCTCATCGTTGCTGGGTGCTGTATTTCACAGGACACTCTCCCTTAGCTGGTCAAGGAGATACGACCGTGTCTCTTCCGTCCGGCGGCTTCTGCATTGGTCTCCTTGCACCCCTCGGTACCTCGGGATCTCCTGCGCAGAGCGTCACTGCGCCCGTGGAGTGCTCCATCCCGACCCACGCCAGGGCTGTCCCAGACCCCTTACGTCCGGCGGCTTCTGCATCGGTCTCCTCGCACCCCTCGGTACCTAGGGATCGCCCACACAGAGCGTCACTGCGCCCGTGGAGCCCTCCGTCCCGACCCACGCCCGGGTGGCCCAGACCCACATGCAGGAGCCGCCCTCGACCATGCTATTCCTTCCTCTGGTTCTGGGGGGGGGGGGGGGGTCCTGTGGCATCAGCGTAAACACGGGCCACTTATGCTCGAACCCTCGTCAGGAGATAGGAGGGTGGGCACGTGACGTCATGGGCTAGAGGAGATGTCCTGGTACTCAGGTCTCTTACCTCGAGACCTAGAAGAGTCAACAGGTAGCTGAGCCCGAGAGTACAACCTCACTCAGCTACAGCAACATTGTAATACCCACCTAACGTGTCACTACTGAATAAACAACCGCTTGAACCGACCTGACGTCTCACCTTTATTCACCACGTATGGTGCCGCTACATTGGTGACCACCGACTGTCCGAATCGAAATTTGGACTCGCCTGAAGCACGCAGCTTTGGGAGACCTGATGTCTGCAGCCGGCTGCCCAGCCCTGCAGAACTATGCTTCCGCCAACCAGGCCCTGCAGTGAGGTATGCCGCCTCTTCCTCACCAGCTGCTGCTCACCGGAGCTGAGAAGCCGCCGCGGCTGCCGCCGCTCTCCCGCTCCCGACCACGAGTCAGGCCCCGCTTCCAAACCCCACACCACTCCAGGCCTTGTGTGGCGGCCGCCGAGCTCCCCTACATGACCTGCCAGGAGCCGACTACCGGAGCAGAGAGGTTTTAGCAGCCGCTGCTGCAGGAGCTGCGAAATTATGGTACTGCTACAGCATTTAGCTATAAAGGGTGCATTAGAGATTCACTAGGATGTTACCAAGGCTTGTAGGCTTGAGGTATAGTGAGAGCTTGGATAGGCAGACATGCTAGATGGTCAGAATCTTTTTTTGCATGATAGGGTATCGAAAACAAGAGGCCATGGGTTTACGGTGAGAAGGGATTAAAAGGGATTTGAGGAATTATTTTTTTTTGCCTACAGCAATAAAGGCAGTGACTTGTTTGTTTGGAGCGTAGGAAACTAAGGGGTGACTTTGCAGTAGGAAACTAAGGGGTGACTTTTTCCCAGGAGATAGTCTTATCGACTTCCAAAATGTAAGGTTATAGTCTTAAGGTGAGAGGGGAGAGAAATAAGATCAACTTTTTCCACACAGAGGGTGGTCCATGTCTGGAATGAACTGTCAGTCGAAGCGATTGATGTGTATTTAATTGTGACTTTTAAAAGATAAGTATTGGGCCAGCTATATGGGCATAATGCTGCAAATGGGCCAAGCCCAGAATGCCAACTTGTTTGTCATGGACAGTTTGGGCTGAAGGGCCTGTTTCTGTGCTGTATGCAAATAAAAAACTTTTCCTTCAAATCCCCTTTAAACTCCTTCCTCTCACCTTAAACCCATGTTTTTGTTTTTGATACGCCCATCATTCTGACCATCTAACTTCTCTGCCCTTATGATTTTGTATACCTCTATCATGTCACCCTTCAGCATGCTCCATCCCAGGAAAAACAAACAAACTCGCCGTTCTTATCCAACCTCACCCTTTTTCTCAAGTAGGTGAATCTATAACCTAGAGGTTTAAGGTGAAAGAGGGGAGATTTCAACGGGTCCTGAGGGGCAGGTTTTGACACATGAGGAAAGTGGGTGTATGGAATGAGCTGCCAGAAGAAATGGTGGAGGTATTTACAATTAAAAGGTTCAAAGACATTTGGTCAAGTTTGAGGGATATGGGGTAAATGCAGCCAAAGGATGCCCTAGAAAGGCATCTAGGCTGGCATCGATAAGTTGAGCCCAAGGGCACATTTTTGTGCTCTATAACTCTTTGACTAATATATTCCACATAACACAACAGATACCATATTCCCAATAATAATGCTACGGACTATGCAAATTTATATGAACAATTTGTTTCCCTTTTTTAGCTAGCTGCACATTACTGCAAATTATAATCAATGATTGCTGGCTATGTGATTCTCAGATGATCATTAAAATAAAGTTTTATGATTCCATAAAATCATTTGCAGTTATTTTTATATTTTTTAATATACTTGTCAACTGTAAAATAAGTAATCTTTTTGCAGTCTACAACACCACAATTCATTTATTCAGCATTTTTAAGACTTTCAGGAAATGAGGGCTATTTTTTACCATGTATTTCATTCTGCTTCTTATTCTTTCAGAATGGCACAGGTTGATTTTGCATTTGCTTTAAATATATAAATCAATAAAAATGTATTCCATTATATAGTGTTCATTCAAAATTCTACATTCAATCATAGAGTCATAGAGTGGGCTGAAGCGTGGAAACAGGCCCTTCAACCCAACTTGCCCACACCGGCCAACGTGTCCCAGCTACACTAGTCCCACCAGCCTGCGCTTGGTCCTCATCCCTCCAAACCAGTCCTATATATGTACCTGTCTAACTGTTTCTTAAACAATGGGCTAGTCTCAGCCTCAATTACCTCCTATGGCAGCTTGTTCCATACACCCACCATCCTTTGTGGGAAAATCGAATAACAGAATCGTCTTAGTGAAACTACAATATCAACCATGTTTATTTTCTTTGAATATATGGCAAATGATTTCTAACTAATATTTCCTATTGCAATTAGAAAACTCAAAGCTACTTGTGGAAATGTAGCTTCTTCTTCGTACTGGCCCTATTATGAAGCTATCCACAAAATGCTTGCTCAGTTCCCTGGGCAGGATGAACCCAGTATATCTGAGGATATAACACAATTACCTTCAGCTTCCAAATCAACAACTCCATCACCCTCACAGAAACAAACATTTCCAAATGATGATGCCTTGATATCTGAGGGAAGTTCTTATCAATCCGATCTTGTGGAAAATTCACCTAGTTTTCATTCTCTACAACTAAGGTAAGGTGATATTTTTTTACATTTCTCTTATGGATCAATTTCAAACGGGATGACTTAAAGCCCTGTCCCACGGTACAGGTTCATTCCAAGAGCTCTCCCGAGTTTACCCTGATTCGAACTAGGAGATTTACGGTAACGGCCACTCGTCGGTACTCGGGGCTCTTGTGAACATTTTTCATCATGTTGGAAAATCTTCACGAGTCTTCCCGTGCTTACCTGCCATTAGCGAGTCTTCCCGAGTACCTGCCGTTAGCGGAACGATCCGCTAAGAGACGTCCCCGAGCTCCGACGTACCCGCTACTTTCATTCTCTGTGCTTACCACGAGTTTGATTTTTTTTAAACTCAGGAATGCTCTTGGACTGTACCGTGGGACAGGGCTATTAGGTTCATGGAACTGTACACTTTTTTATTTCCAAAAATGCAAAAATTAAAGTTTTACAAAAAAATAATTTCAATTGGTTTATTTGTCAATAGAATGTTGACTGATATCTAAAAACA
The DNA here is from genome assembly GCA_035221665.1 of Okamejei kenojei. Lineage (NCBI taxonomy): Eukaryota > Metazoa > Chordata > Chondrichthyes > Rajiformes > Rajidae > Okamejei > Okamejei kenojei. The sequence continues at coordinate 13,016,781 of CM069171.1, read as the reverse complement.
GTGCAAAATCTCATATCTAATATTGTTACACCATTTATTCCATCATTTTTTAAAGGCTAGTCCACAAATTCTTCACAGGAAATTTGCAAATGTTCTTTTTCTATTCCCAGATTTGTGTTTGGGAGTAGAATGGTAGTGGTAGCCTGGTCCAGGGTAATGAACTCTGGATTATTTCTAGCGCCACGTGCTAGTGAGGGTGGGAACAGGAAGATGAGGCAGATGAATGGGTGGCTGAGGTTTTGAAGCTGGGGGCAGGGATTCAGATTTTTGGACCATTGGGATCTCTTCAGGGCAGAGGTAACCTGTACGAGGATGGGTTGCACCAGAAATGGAGGGGAAGCATTATCCTGGCAGGCAGGTTTGCTAGTGCTGCACGGGCGGGTTTAAACTAGATTGGCAGCGGGGTGGGATCCGATGCTGGACCAAGGCGGTGAGGCTGGAAGGCGATATGAATGGCGATGAAAGAAAGCTCAGTGGACAGAATAGGCAGAAGCATGGACGTGGGATGGAAGGACTGTTGATTTCAATTTCACTTATTTTAGTGTGAGAGGCCTGACAGGTAAGGCAACAAACTCAGGGTGTGGATAGGTACGTGTGACTGGGAACTGTGGGTCAGGCAGCATCTTTAGAGACAGACAGATGGTTGATATTGAAGATCGAGAAGTTGCATCAAATTCACCTGTGTTTCTGTTACTTCTCCTGATTTGTGCTTTCCTAGGGAATTCTTCAAATCTTTCAAGAATAATCAATCAAATTGGTGACTTCCAACAGGAAATGTTTTAAAGGAAACAAGTATTTAAATTGGCTTTTAGATTTTTAAAATTAGATTATCTTTCTCTGACAGTTTTACATTAAATGACTTCTTTGTAGAGATTCTTTTAATTCCCATTTCAATTTGACATGTCTTCTCTCACTATTTATAACTTTATATTAATGAGGACAATTAACCAAAAACATTTAGAAACTGTACTTTAATTCACTCACAGTATTTAATCTCTGTGGAAATAGAGAAATATTCGCTCTAGATGCACTTAAAGTAATCTATAATAAAATTGTCTGAACCATCCAAAGAAGGGTCACAACAGAAAATACCGTCTGTCGATTTCCCTCCACAGAAGCGGCCAAGCCTGCTGCGTTCCTCCAGCACATTGAATTTTGCTCTTGATTACAGCATCTACCGTTTCTTGTCTACAATAAAATTCTGTCCATTTTACTTTAATCAGTCAAGCTTCAGTTTAGTTCTCAGAATCTCCATGTTATTCTTTTTTAATTCACATTTAAATTCATTGATGAGGGTAAAGCAGTGGATGTTGTCTATATGGATTTCAGTAAGGCCTTTGACAAGGTTCCCCATGGAAGGTTGGTTAAGAAGGTTCATTCTTTGGGTGTTAATGGCGGAGTAGCAAGATGGATTCAACAGTGGCTGAATGGGAGATGTCAGAGAGTAATGGTGGATGGCTGTTTGTCAGGTTGGAAGCCGGTGACCAGTGGGGTGCCTCAGGGATCTGTGTTGGGTCCACTGTTGTTTGTCATGTACATCAATGATCTGGATGATGGGGTGGAAAATTGGATAAGTAAGTATGCAGATGATACTAAGATAGGTGGTGTTGTGGATAATGAAGTAGATTTTCAAAGTCTACAGAGAGATTTGGGCCATTTGGAAAAGTGGGCTGAAAGATGGCAGATGGAGTTTAATGTTGTTAAGTGTGAAGTGCTACATCTTGGCAGGACAAATCAAAATAGGAAGTACATGGTAAATTGTTGTGAATTGAGGAATGCTGTGGAACAGAGGGATCTAGGAATAACTGTGCATAGTTCCCTGAAGGTGGAATCGCATGTAGATAGGGTGGTAAAGAAAGCCTTTGGTGTGCTGGCCTTTATAAATCAGAGCATTGAATATAGGAGTAGGGAAGTAATGTTAAAATTGTACAAGGCATTGGTAAGACCAATTCTGGAGTATGGTGTACAATTTTGGTGGCTGTGTGGAATGAGCTTCCAGCAGAAGTGGTGGAGGCAGGATCGATTTTAACATTTAAGAGTAAAGTGGATAGGTATATGGACGTGAAGGGAATGGAGGGGTATGGTCTGAGTGCAGGTAGATGGGACTAGGGGAAAACAAATGGTCGGCACGGACTGGAAGGGCCGAGAGGGTCTGTTTCCGTGCTGTAATTTGTTATATGGTTATTGTGTCAGGCATCATATCTAAAATAAACATTTCCCATTCAACAGTTAAAAAACAAATACTGGTTGAACATCTGCATTTGATGGAAATGTTAAGAAAATGTTTACAGTTAACAGACTGATCAGTCTGAAGAAAGGTTCTAACCCAAAACATTCTCTGTCCATTTCCCTCCACAGATGCTGAGTTCCTCAAGCACTTTTGATTTTTGCTCATGGTTCTCGCATTTTCAGTCTCTTGTTTATCCATTCTCAGCAAGAAAATACATTTTAGTAGGAGCAGATTCTGCCTGTCTATTTGCACCATCAGAACTCCTAATCATGAAGATTGTTTCAGTTACTATTTACACATGGATGGAGTTCTCAGTAATTATTGTTCAAGTGACATTCCTGTGATGCCAAACCACAAAAGTCAGCAAAGCAGTCAAACAGAGACCAAGACTTTCCATGCTGCAGAGACTTGAACCCTGGTGGGGCTGAGCAGGAATCAATGACCATATAAATAAATATGCACATTACTCGAAGGAGCGGACATGACTGCAATGCTCTCTTCCTTCAGGTGCAGTGGCGTTATCTAAAGGAAACTCAGTTTAATGCTGTTGTATCTCGAGGCAAACACCACCATCATTAATTAGCCCTATGGAGCAGTAGTTAATTGAAATGCATAAATAGCTTAAGATCTGAGAGGCTGATGCAGTCAGAAAATGATGTAACAATTGACATTAAGTAGATAAATATAGGTCAGTTCGGTGGGGAGATGATCAGTCTTATCACCCAAATTGTACACAGTTCTGTGCTTAGATTCTGCCTGACTTCTGATAAGATTCCGTGGAACATACATGACTATTGTCACATAATTATACAAAAGAAGAAAGTTAGTTGAGTCTGATTTGCTTTTACGTATAGAACTTCTGCAGCTAGCAGGGATTTTGATTTGTGGATTTGAAGCTAGAACCAGACAAAAGGCACTGCACCATCTTGTGTTTCAATTGACTACTTTAACCCATGAAAATGAAGTTTCAGTGGCTCCCGCCCCCACCTTTTCTCAGCTCCACCCCAATCCTTTCCTGCCTCTTTAAAGCTGGTGGGGTATCTGTCTAATTTCTCCTCCAATGAACTGCATTTTTTTGCTGAAGAGATTTTAATTATGCAGAGTTTCATTTTTACAATGTAGAATCAAAAGTTTATGTTAGTTTTGAGATACAGCGCGGAAACAGGCCCTACAGCCCACCAAGTCTGCACTGACCAGCGATCCCCACACATTAACACTACCCTACACACACTAGGGACCATTTACATTTATACCAAGCCAATTAATCTGCAAGCTGTACGTCTTTGGAGTGTGGGAGGAAATCTCTGAGAAAACCCACGCGGTCATGGGGAGAACGTACAAACTCCGTACACACAGTGCCTGTAGTTGGGATCGAACCCGGGTCTCTAGCGCTGCAAGACAGCAACTCTACCACTGTGCCGCCGTGATAAATACATCATGAATTTTGAATGTTATTTGTGAACCTGTAATGTATTACCCATGTTCTAATTAAGTGTTCTGCACATTCTTTAATCATTGCAGAAATGAATCGGGTTCCATCAAAAAAAGGAGAGCATCAAATGCTGACTTACACAAGAAAAGCCTAAAACTAATGGAATCAATGCTGGAAGAACAGAAGAAAATAAGCACTGCTGTGGAAGAAACTAATAGAGAGGTTCGGAGAATTCTTGACCAACAAACTCTCTTGTTAAATAAAAGCTTGCAACTTCAGCAGCACATGTTACATTTGTTAGAGAAAGTCGTTTGCCAGCATTGTGCAAAAAAAACAAATCATTTGTAAACATAAATGCAGCCTGAACTTACAAACATCTATTTTTTTAAATAAAGAAAACTGGTATGAATAACAGATGAGTGGTCAATTCTACATAATGTATATAGGGTGTATGTGAGCACTTCATCAGTGATGCCATATCATCAAGATTTTTTTTTCCCCAGGTGTAAGCACATCTCCCAATGCTTCGCCTACAAAAGGAGCCAAGCAGACATACACTAGATCACTGAATCCTCATCAGTCGAGATTAAAAACACCTAGGTGACATGATGCCTCGTTTCTTTTTTTTGTACAATTCAATTTTGATCCATAATTAAATACGATTGAAAAGGCAGAGCACAGCAAGTTGAACAAAGTAGACGAGCAAGATCATAAATAGGAACTTTAGTTTAGTGTAACGAGGTACAGTGAAAACCTTTTGTTGCGTGTTAACCAGTCAGCAGAAAGACAATATATGATTACAATTGATCAATTTTCAGTGTATCGATACATAAGGGAATAACGTTTAGAGCAAGATAAAGCCAGCAAAGTCCAATCACCTAAGTCTAAGGGTCCCAAAGAGGTAGACTGTCCCTGAATCTGATGGTATGCATTTTCACACTTCTATACCTTTTGCCTGATGGGACTGGGGAGAAGCGACAGTGGCCAGGGTGTGACTCGTCCTTGATTATGCTGCTGGCCTTGCCGAGGTAGAAAGAGGTATAAATGGAGTTAATAGAAGGGAGGTTGCGTTGTGTGATGGTCTGGGCTGCGTCCAGCTATATATCATTTCTGTAACTTGCAATCACGCCCAGATGGCGAGTCTGCGGCCACTGGTGTAAAAATACACCTTGATTACACTTGAGGCCTGCACCTGCCCGAGCAGCTCGTGGTGGGTGCTGGCTGCTGGCACAGCACAAGTAGTTAAGGCCTTGGAGTGTGTAAAGCTGTTTGTCGCACAGTCTTAAACCACCTGGACTCATGAATTTCTTACGGGAGGTTTTTTTAGGTCCAATTTCCAAGGAAAATAATTGCCCTATTTTAACCTCTTCTTTCACTCATGAACTAATGATGATTTTACTTCGGAGTCACGTGAGTGACTACGTGAAGAACCCGCCTCACGCTGGTAACGGCATGACGTCGACGCTGACGGCGAAAGGAGGAGCTGCGGTAAGGAGCAGCTCCTCGCAGCGGTCGGAACGGCCCGCAGGTAAGTGAAGTTACATCGGCGCGGTTTTGAGGTTACGCTGGATGGTTCCAACAGCGAAACTAAAAGTAAAATTTAGACGTTAACGTGCTGATTGAGCACAAGATAAATTTTAACAAAAATGGAGAAATCGGGAAGGAAGGTTTCGCGGGTGAAGAGAGCCTCCCGGGGTGAAAGTAAATATACGGGACGCGAAGCTAGAGTGGACCCGGTTCCGATACCGTTGGCCACTGATTTACCCGATATAGAATTTCCAGATTCTCCGGAAATTATAACCACGGAGGAAAATGCTCCTAAGAAATGCAAAAAGAAAACTGTGAGGCCCGTGGTTTCTGATGATTCTGATTTTGAAAGACCTCCAGATAATAAAACTATGTGGCTAAAAATGGAGCATATGGAGAAAGTTCTCCAAACTATTATGAGACAAGGGTCACAGTACCCTCATGAATCCCAGAAAATCCCTGAGGGGTTTGAATATGATGAATATGGCTGTGGGCCAAGTTGGGAATATGATACTCCAGACCCACGATTTGGGCTGGAAGAAGTCTCATGGGATAATATCCCGATGGAATTAGGGCTGCAGAAGGCAGACCCTGCTGAATTTGAAATGGCTTTTGAAAGCACGCCACAAAGTAAAAAGAAAAGGCTTGATCTGCCTGGGATAGCACAAGGTTTTGCTATACCCGAAGGAAGTGGTGAGGCTATGGAAGAAAGCCTAGCTGCCAATATAAATTATATGGTATCTCACCAGCTTCATAATACTGTGATGAATGAATTATCAGAATTATATAAAGCACCAGGCAATTGTGCCTCATTGGAAGTGCCTACGGTGAATCCGATGGTATGGGCATCTATGACTCCAAGTATGAGAGCCCAAGAAGTGAAATTTCAAAAGGTGCTAAAATTATTTTCGGCTGCCATCACGGCATTTGGCAGGCAAATGGAGAATCTGGAAATGGACAAGATTCAAAAAGATACTTTGGGCTTAATGTGCAATTCGTTTTATGAGATCAATTGCATGAGGAAAATGGCGATTCGGCCCATATTTCACCCTAGATATGCAAGCCTGTGTCAAGAAAGTGGAGTTCAAGCTCCTGGATATTTGTTTGGAGAAAATCTGCCGAAACAACTGAAGCAGTTGGATGAAGAAGCTAAATATTTTAGCACTATTAAGCCTTTTGTCTCTGGACAAAGAAAAGGGTTTTCGGCCCGAAGGGGTTTTGATTTTCGTTATAGAGGCAGAAATTTGTCACGAAAGTATTATCGTGCTGCACAGGCCACTGCTTCCCTGCATTCGGGAAAGAGGAGACCATCACGCTCCTATGGAGAGGTATTAAAGACTTCTATCCTTAAAGAAACTGTGAATGAATCTCCAGTTGGAGGGAGATTGCAAAAATTTTATAATGCCTGGCTTAATATTACTTCTGATCGATTTATATTACAAGCAGTTTCAGGAGCTATTATTATTTTTAAAGAAGGGGTCAATCCTCCTGTACAGAATAAACCTGCTTATGCTTATGTGTTTTCTCCAGAAGAAAGAATGGAGATTAATGTGGAAATTGACAAATTATCCGAAAAAGGGGTAATTGAAAAAACTTATGAACATAAGCATCAATTTGTCTCTAATATATTTCGCAGAGATAAGAAAGATGGTGGTTGTAGAATTATTCTAGACCTTACAGATCTAAATAAGTTTGTAGAATACAAACATTTTAAGATGGAGACATTCAAAACTGCAAAATATTTGATTTCAGCAGGTTCTTATATGGCTAAGATTGATTTGAAAGACGCCTATTATTCTGTACCAATTCATCATCTTTTTCGGAGATACTTAAAGTTTTATTGGCAGGGGCAATTATGGCAGTTCAAAGCTTTACCAAATGGATTAAGTTCGGCTCCTAGACTCTTTACAAAACTGTTGAAACCAGTTTTAGCTCAATTAAGAGCACAGAAACACATTGTAATGGCTTATCTGGATGATATTCTGATTATTAATGATAGTCAAGAGTCAGCTGAGCACTCAATTTCAGTTACTAAAGCTTTGTTTAAAGAGCTTGGATTCTTAATTCATCCAATTAAATCCCAGCTGCAGCCAGTTCAATCAATTGATTTTCTGGGGTTTGTAATTAACTCAGTGACTATGTTAGTTACGTTGCCAGCAAAGAAGACAAATGATATTTTGCAAATGTGTAATTACCTCATTCACAAACCTTATCCCTCCATCCGAGAAGTGGCAAAAGTCATTGGTACACTGGTGGCAGCATTTCCGGCAGTGGAATTTGGGCCATTACATTATCAAAATCTTCAAAGGGACAAAGTAAGGGCTCTTAAAGATAAGGCAGGTCACTTTGACAGACCTATGCAATTAACAAGGAAAGCAGTATTGGAATTGCAATGGTGGGTTGAAAATGTCCCACAAGCTGCTAAGAAGATCATGATTAAACAGCCTGAAATGGTTTTGCAAACAGATGCTAGTGCTCTCGGATGGGGGGCCACAGATTTATCTTCCAGTTGTGGAGGTAGATGGAAAACTGAAGAGCAAGTGTTTCTCCAAAAGTATGGTATTAACTATTTGGAGTTATTGGGGGCCTTTTATGGGCTTAAAGCATATTGTTCTGCTAAACAATGTCTGCATGTGTTAATACAATTAGACAATAAAACGGCTGTGGTTTACATTAATCACATGGGGGGAGTTAGATCAGTATCATGTGATTGTCTGGTCAATGAGATATGGCAATGGTGTATTGGTCGGCAGATATGGATTTCAGCAAGCTATATTCCAGGTAAAGACAATGTGGTAGCAGATGAAAGGTCCAGGATTTTTAAAGATAATACGGAATGGATGCTTAAGCCAGCAATATTTAAGAATATTGTTAGACGATTTGGGTTGCCAGAAATTGATTTGTTTGCATCCAGGCTTAATCATCAATTGCCTCATTATGTGTCTTGGGAACACGATCCGGACGCAGTTGCAGTAGATGCATTTTCATTACACTGGGGAAAAATGTTCTTTTATGCTTTTCCACCATTTGCTCTGATCCAGAGATGCTTGAAGAAAATAGAGCAAGATTCAGCTTCCGGATTGTTGGTAGTGCCAAATTGGCCAACTCAACCTTGGTTCCCAGTTATGCTGAATATGATTAAAGAACCGTATATGCAGATTCCTAACTGTAGTGATATCTTGACTAATCCAGTAACAAATGAAGGTTACCCATTATATGCATATATGAATTTGTTAATCTGCAGGTTTTGACCAGACCACTACAGGAACTGGGATTGTCGGACCAAACTTTGACAGTTATTGGCGCATCATGGCGAGATAGCACACAGAAACAATATATGACACATATTAAGAAATGGGAAGAATTTTGCACACAGTCAAATATTTCTGATGATTCTGTGAATGTTACTCATGTTTTGGAATTCCTTGCCAATTTGCACTTTGGGCAACATTTAAGTTACAGTGCCATTAACACTGCACGCAGTGCCTTGTCGTCCTATTTAGGACTTATGACTGGTGAGAAATCAATTGGGTCGCATCCATTAATATCACGATTCATGAAAGGAATTTTTCACATGAATCCGCCAAAACCTAGATATACAGAGATTTGGGATGTGAGCATAGTACTTGCTCTACTTAGAGAATGGACGCCAATTGAAGGGTTGCCATTGGATAGGTTAACATTGAAATTGGTCATGTTAATGTCACTGGTCTCAGCCCAAAGAGTGCAAACTTTACAAATGTTGCGTTTAGACTGTATGCATGTGACTACAGATAACGTTGTATTCTATGTTTACGATCTGATCAAACAAAGTAGACCAGGGAGATCTGGAACAAAGGTAACCTTTCAAGCTTTTCATATTGAGCCTGCTTTGTGTGTGGTTAGACATTTGAACCAATATATTAAAGTTACGGACACTTTTCGAGGAAACGAAAAGACATTGCTGCTTACGCACAAAAAGCCACACACAAAAGCTTCAGTTCAAACTATCTCAAAATGGTTGAAACAGGTGTTGGTTTTAGCGGGAGTAGACACTGATGTCTTCAAATCTCACTCCACCAGGGCGGCAGCTACGTCCGCGGCGAAGGGGCGGGACGTACCTCTCGAGCATATTTTAAAAATCGCAGGGTGGAGTAAAGAAGAAACTTTTTCAAAGTTCTACAACAAACCTGTTCACACTATGACAAGCTTTGGACACGCGGTGTTGGGAGCACTATAATCACCTGCTTTGTTTGCTATTAATTGCTATAATCAGTTGTGTAGTCACTGATATCTTTTGTCACTTGTAATCATTTTTCCCTCAAATATAAGGAGGGTATTATATGGAATTTCAACCATTAAAAAATTTAATTGTGAAAAGATCTAACATTTGTCTGCTTTCTCATGTATGTGTTTACTTAGCCGGACTGTCGTACGGATTAATTCTACGACATAAAAAACACAGAAAGCTTTAAAACTCTTCACGTAGTCACTCACGTGACTCCGAAGTAAAATAGTAAGATTAAACGAGAACTCACCTGTTCGAAGTTTGATCGTTATTTTACGAGGAGTTACGATGAGGGATTACGTGCCCTCCACTCCCACCCTCGTAAAATAAATGATCAAATGGTGGTTCTAAGTCTTTTTATGAGCCTTACTATGTTACTCCGGCTTTGGTGTTCTGTGTTTTTCATGCCGTTGCTTTGAAGTATGCCGTTACCAGCGTGAGGCGGGTTCTTCACGTAATCCCTCATCGTAACTCCTCGTAAAATAACGATCAAACTTCGAACAGGTGAGTTCTCGTTTAACTCTTGAACTAATGATGATTATCATTAGTTTCGTGAGTGAAAGAAGAGGTTAAAATAGGGCAATTCAGATTTAGTTCAGATTTACCTCCATTTTTGAAGTTTACGATCAAAAATGTGAGAAATAAATTCAGTGTGATTGATATCATTCTGACAAATCTTCAAATAACAGTTTGCTGATGATTTAAGCAGCGAATGTGGAGATCCGTGCATTCAATTTGGGGTATATATAATTAAAATATGTTCTCAACTCACTGTTTTTGAAAAGATTCCACTAACCTGTGTCAAAACTGAAATTCAGTGACTCATACCCAAAGCTGCCTGCATAAAATTAGTCCCTAATGGTATTTAATTCTCTTTTTTTATCTTAATAGATTTATCAATTAAATCAAAAATGGCAGAGAGGTTGAAATTGTTTTTATCAAAATGTTCATCAGGTATGCAGCATGATCTGTTTGATACTTTGGTTGGGTTACTTAGCAGAAATGTGCTATTGCCTCGGAGTAAATCTGTGCTGCTCCCAATATCCTGCTAGGCTTGAACAACTGTAACATAATGCCCCACTTTTGTACTCAGTTCCCCGACTGATAAAGGCCAGCATGCCAAAAGCACTTTAACTACCTGCGATCCCACTTTTAGGCATTCCAAAATTGAAATTAACAATAAAGTCATTTTAAATTATTGTCAAAATATAAACATCAAACACCACTTCCATTAAGTTTGGCTAGCATTCAAACTTTAAGGAACATTTTAAAATATCAACTTTTTGAAGCATAATGGTACAGCTGATAAAGCCACATCCTTGTAGACTGAGACCTCGGGTACGTAATTTGTCCCTGGTAAACTGCTCCCAGAATCGGACAAAGTTGATGAAATGATGAGAATCAATAATGGTTTTAAAGTAGGTTTAGTGTAAATGGTCGGTGATTGATGGTCAGCGTGGACTCTGAGGGCAACCATCCCATATCAATGTCGTATCCCATTAAGACTATGATTACATCATTTTAAAAAAGGCAATACATTTCATTTCTGTCTCAATGGTTCTATATATTGTATATATAGCAACATGTAAATAAATCTGACCATCTTTTAGGCTAAATTTACCATCTTGGATCTGTTGTTTTTTGTTCTTTTGAAAGGGAAGTTAATTTTTTTATTTAACAACATTGAAATACTTGTTTTGTATAAACGCATGTACAGTTCCTTGTTTCTACATAGAAGTATTTCATGAGGCTTCTTGTGTCTACAATACAGTCAATAAAATGACTGCTGACCTTTTCTCTCAGTGCAACTGTCGTGCATGAACCCCATATCTCCAATGTATTTAATAGAAAGAATAATATTGCACACTGACGGGCCCTTCAGCCCACAATGCCTGTGCCAAACATGATGCCAAGACCAGATCTTGTCTGCCTGCACACAATCTGACCACACCTGGAGTATTGTGTGCAGTTTTGGTCCCCTAATTTGAAGAAGGACATTCTTGCTATTGAGGGAGTGCAGTGTAGGTTTACAAGATTAATTCCCGGGATGGCAGGACTGTCATATGCTGAGAGAATGGAGCGGCTAGGCTTGTACACTCTGGAGTTTAGAAGGATGAGAGGGGATCTCATTGAAACATATAATATTGTTAAGTGTTTGGACATGCTAGAGGCAGGAAACATGTTCCCGATGTTGGGGGAGTCCAGAACTATGGGCCACAGTTTAAGAATAAGGAGTAAGCCAGTTAGAACGGAGACGAGGAAACACTCTGGATGCTTTCAAGAGAGAGCTAGATAGCGGAGTCAGGGGATATGGGGAGAAGGCAGGAATGGGGTACTGATTGGGGATGATCAGCAATGATCACATTGAATGGCAGTGCTGGCTCGAAGGGCCGAATGGCCTATCCTGCACCTATTGTCTATTGTACAATCCACATCCCTCCATTCCCTGCATATCCATATGCCTATTCAAAAGTCCCTTAAATGCCACTATCTTATGTGCTTCAACCAGAGCTCTCAGCAGCACATTCCAGGCACTCACCACCATTCCGTGCATAAATCCTAGCCTGCACATCTCCTTTAAACTTTGCCCCACTCACCTTAAAGCTAACCCAACCTGGGAAAAGGGTTCTGACTGTCTATCCTATCTTTGCCTTTTATAATTTTAGATACTTCTATCAGGTCCCCCAGCAACATCCAGCATCCCAGAGAAAACAATCCAAGTTTGCCAACCACTCCCTGTAATTAATGTTGCTTAATCCAGGCATCATTCTGGTACACCTCCTCTGCACTCATTCCAAAGCCTCCTTATCCTTCCTGTATTAGGGTGACCAAAACTGCATGAAATACTCCAAAGAATATCCAAAAGATAATGCATCTTGTCTCAGTTGTTGAGTACCACTGTACTCTTGGGCAAACAATGTCTAAGATTTACTACCCTTTGCATGAAATATGTTTTTATCATCCAATGTTTCAGTGTCCTGGAGTAATGTGACATGGAGCATGCTTGGCCTTGGGTGTGTGAGCATCACTCGGGTGTGCCTTAAGGATGGGGAAGAAGCATGTGGATTGCTTGAGGGAAGGGGGGAGATGGAACAGGAACAAAAACTACAGATATTATTTACATCCTGCACCTTTTTCAAGAATAGTACAGCATGAAAACAGGCCATTTGGCTCATTTTGTTCACATCAATCAGTAGACATCCTTCTGTATTAATCACACCCCCCAGCACTTGGTCCAATATCCTCTGTACTAAGCAATTCATATGATCACCTAGACACTTCGCAGTGCTTACACTGACCCATCTTCAACCACTCTCTCCAGCAGTGCATTCCTGGGACTCACCACTCTCTGGGTGAAAATTCCCTGCGATCCCTTCTAAATCTCTTCCCTAGTATTTCCCCTCTCTTCCCTGTTATGTCCTCATAACAGAACTGCTCCATCCCAGGCAAACTTCCTTGAGAACTTCATCTGTGCCTGATCTAGTGCTTTTTATAGCATAGTGATGATAACAGCATGAAGTACTCCAGGTCTGACCAATGTTCTATGAACATTGCTATGGTCAGCCGCATGGGCCCCAGCTATACCTGCCTCTTTATAGGGTACATTGAACAATCCCTGTTCCAAGCGTACACTGGCTCTATCCCCAAAAACAAATAGCTAACAATGGCCTGTTTCCTTTATCATCGTTACTTTTTTGCATATCTTTTATTCATTGTTCTTTACCTCTCCTCATCATTATCTACATATCTATATTCCCTTATCCATAACCAGTCTGAAGAAGGGTCTCGATCTGAAACGTCACCCATTCCTTCTCTCCAGAGATGCTGCCTGTCCCACTGAGTTACTCCAGCTTTTTGTGTCTATCAATGTTTTATGAAGGTGGAGCATAACATCCCTAAACTGTGTGGAACGCCATGACTACTCCAATGCATTCTTAATCACATTGTCTATCAGTGTTGCCACCAATAATGTATGCACCTGCACACAGAGGTTCCTCTGTTTGGCAATACTTCAGAAGGCCTAACTATTTATGGTGTATATCCTAACCAAAATGCATCACTCAAAGTTGTCTGGATTTTACTTCGGAGTCACGTGAGTGACTACGTGAAGACCCCGTCCAGCACGCATGCGCGACATTAGCGTTCATGCAGTGCACCCGCGACGAACGGGAGTTCAAGGCGCTCCCGCTACAGTTTTACCGTGGCCGTGTGTCTTTTTCTCTGTGGTCTGCTTGTTTTCCAGAAAGAATGAGCAAGACCAGAGGGAAGAAATCTGCAGCTCGCCCCGTTCGTCCTCCGTTGAGGAATGTTCTTTGGAGGGGGGGCAAGAGGCGGCGGGAATAACTACCGCGCTGAGCCCAGCACCGCTCGTGCTGCCTGAGCAGCGGTCTGGAGATACCTGCAGCCAGAACCGGGCGGTAGTATCCGACGATTCGGATGAAGATGCCACACCGCTCGAGAGCGGCACAGGCAGCCACCTAAGCCGAATGGAACGGCTTATGGAGCAATTGCTCCAGCGAGATCTGCTGAGAGAGCAGCAGCAGACTCGCCAAGGGAGCTCAGGCACTCCCGCAGTGCCCTTTACGGCACTGGCCATTGCTTCACCTTCTTTTGAAGGCAGCATTGGCGACCAGGTCTGGGCTGGTCAAGAAGAGGGGTCGCTGGCTGAAGATGTCCGGAGTACGCAGGGTGTACAGGATCAGGAAGAGCTGCTGGGTGTGGTCAACCGCTACGTGGCCATTCCACAAGCGGGTCTGCCTTTAGAGCCGAAACTTGCAGCCAGCATTGACCACCTGTCCTCAAAACCCCTACAAGAACAGGTGGTCAATGAGGCTCTTGAACAATATACAGCCCCAGAAAATTGTACATCATTGAATGTACCAGCTGTAAACAGCCAAATTTGGGGACATTTGGGGCAGAACATCAGGAACCTGGAGTTGAAGCTCCAGAAAATCCTTAAACTCCTGACTGCAGGAATAACATCATATGCTCGGTCCATTGATGGTGTGGACATCTCCACAAATCAGCAAGACACATTAGCTCTGCTGTGCACCACTCAATATGAAATAAACAATTTACGGAAGGAAATCATCAAGCTTGCCCTCAACCCTAAATTTGCGGGACTTTGCAAAACACCGGGTTCAGAACCTCCAATTCTGCTCTTTGGGAAGGACCTTCCGAAAAAGGTGAAAGACCTAGAGGAAGAATCCAAGACCTTTGGTCTCGTGAGGGCAGGTTTGGGACCGAGCAGACCTAACAAACCCAGGCGGCAGTACCCCACGGCGTCCACCAGTCGTCGACCACCATATGGGACTGGTGAAAGCTCGGGGTCCGCAACCATTCCCCGTAAGCCTTTTTTAGGCCAGGGCCCAGAGCGGACCCCATGGAAAATGCGCCACCCCCAACAACATCAACATCAACAGCAGCCCTCTACAGCCCAGCAGACGCCTCATCGTCCAGCGAAGAGGCAGAAGAAGCACCAGTAACCATGGAGGTAGGTGGGTCTGGTTCCTCTCAGCATATGAGCAGTAGGGGCTCTATACTAACAGGAGGGAAATTGCACTTGTTTTTGGATGCATGGGAATTCATCACTAATGACAAGTATATACTCAGCAGCATTCATGGCTATAAAAATTGACTTTGTTCATGAAAACATTCCGCCAGTTCAGCATATACCCCAAAGGGTATTCACCCTCTCAGTCAAAGAGAAACAAGAGGGTCAAGCTGAACTGATGAGGCTACTAGCAAAAGGTGTCATTGAAAGAACAAAACATGAACCTTTGGAATTTGTGTCTAATATTTTCACTAAAATCAAAAAAGATGGTGGATGTCGCATCATCATTGACTTAACTACTTTAAACAAGTCTGTTAGGTATATACATTTCAAGATGGAAACTTTTGAAACAGCCAGACTATTGGTTTCTAGAGGGTACTTTCTAGCAAGCATTGATTTAAAAGATGCCTACTACTCAGTACCCATACACAAGGAGCATCGTAAATACTTAAAGTTTACCTGGATGAAACAGCTATGGCAATTTAAAGCCTTACCAAATGGGCTAACCTCCGCTCCAAGGTTGTTCACTAAAATCTTAAAACCCGCCTTGGCATTATTGAGGAAACAAAAGCATATAGTCATGGCGTACTTAGACGACATTTTAATAGTAGGGAAAACCTTGGAGACAGCCATTTCGGCAGTAGCAGCCACCAAACGTTTGTTTGAAACTTTGGGGTTTGTCATACATCCAGATAAATCCAATTTTACACAGTCCACTACCATGGACTATCTTGGATTTACGATTGATACTGTTCGCATGATTGTAACTCTGCCGAAGGGGAAAGCATCAGAGTTGGCACTATCATGCAACAAACTCATGGATAAACATCAGCCAACCATACGGCAGGTAGCTAGAGTTATTGGTAAAATGGTAGCAGCTTTTCCAGCTGTACAATTTGGGCCTTTGCACTATCAAAATTTGCAAAGAGCAAAAGTGCATGCACTAAAGCAAAACTCAGGTCACTTTGACCGAGCTATGAATTTAACTGCTGAATCCATTCCAGGGTTACAATGGTGGACAAGGAACGTTAGGCTCAGTTCCAGTCCCATAATAATCACCAACCCATTATTAACCATTCAAACGGATGCCAGTGCTTTGGGCTGGGGAGCAACTAACATGCAATCCAGCACAGGGGGCAGATGGACTAATTTTGAATCATCTTGCCTACAGACACGGGGTATCAACTACTTAGAAATGTTGGGTGCGTTTTATGGTTTAAAAGCATATTCATCTAATACGCATCATGCACATGTCCGGTTGCAATTAGATAATACCACGGTGGTGGCTTATATCAACCACATGGGTGGTGTAAAGTCGATATCGTGTGACAATTTGGTCAACCTAATCTGGCAATGGTGTGTCGAAAGACATATTTGGTTATCAGCAACTTACCTACCAGGTAAGCAATATACAGTGGCAGACATCAGGTCACGCAAATTCAATGATAACATCGAATGGATGTTAAATCCCAAAATATTTGCTGAAATTACAAAGCAATATGGCACACCTGATATCGATCTATTTGCATCCAGGCTGAATCACCAGGTACCAACGTATGTCGCTTGGGAACCAGACCCTGAGGCAGCAGCAGTTGATGCATTCTCGCTGCATTGGGGGAAAATGTTCTTTTATGCTTTTCCTCCCTTCTGCCTCATCAGTCGGGTATTACGCAAGATTCAATTGGATTCCGCTTCTGGAATCTTGATAATACCCGACTGGCCTACACAGCTATGGTTCCCAGTGGCCCTCGACATGGCTGTTGAAACACCGTTGGAATTCCCCAGCAGTCGAGAATTATTAATCCACCTAGTGTCAGGCATTAGTCACCCGTGCCATGACAGAGTCAATCGCCTGGCTTGCAGATTCTAAAAAGACCTCTACTGGGCCTGGGACTGTCTGAGGACGCCATCAACATGATGACCGCATCCCACCGGGAGTCCACCAGGAGACAATACCTGACCAACATAAGAAAATGGGAACGGTATTGCTCCAAAACAGGAACTACCTACACTACAGCTACAGCCACCAGTGTTGTGGAGTTTCTGGTTGGATTACATCGGGAAGGACTCAGCTACAGCGCCATTAATACAGCCAGGTGTGCGTTGTCAGCTTATTTGGTTCCAGCAGCAGGACAACTGGCTTTGGGGTCCCATCCACTAGTGGTCAAAATCATGAGGGGCATTTTTAACACCAATTCCCCCAGACCAAGGTACACTCAAATCTGGGATGTCAGCATTGTACTGACGTACCTTAGGGGATGGCCACCACCCAGGTCACTCACGCTGGAACAACTTACTCTGAAATCAGTCATGCTCATGGCACTAGTGTCAGCTCAAAGGGTACAGTCCCTCCACCTTCTGAGGCTGGACAGCATGACAGAGTCATTGGACTGTTTCACATTTCATATTCAGGGACTGGTCAAACAAACTAGACCAGGTACCACGCCTCCAGTCATGGAGTTCCGGGCATGTTCATCTGACCCACGGCTGTGTGCCAAGACCCATCTCGCCAATTACATAGACACAACATACAACTTAAGAGGGAGAGAAAAAGCTTTATGGATAAGCCACAAGAAGCCTCATGGTCAGGTGACGAGCCAAACCATTTCAAGGTGGCTCAAGCAGGTGCTTAAGTCCGCGGGAGTCAATACTAATGTTTACAAATCTCACTCCACCAGGGCTGCATCTACGTTGGCGGCTAGGCGAATGGACATGCCTATGGACCATATTCTGGCCAGAGCAGGATGGTCCTCGGAAAGAACTTTCCAAAGGTTTTATAATAAGCCGCTGGCGGAACCTGCTACATTTGCAGACAGAATTTTAGAGTCTGCAGCTAATATTTAATTTAAGCCGGGGGAGCTCTCTGTTTTTTGTTGTCATTAATAAACCTTTATTGTTCACAAACAGGTTATTGTTGATTGTAATAACATACTTCCTCCCTCTAAGGTCTTCAGACAGTGAGTGAAGCATGAGCTGGTACACGGTTCGGATTCACAGAGCTTTGAAGTCTTCACGTGACTCCGAAGTAAAATAGTAAGATTAAATGAGAACTTACCAGTTCGAAGTTTGATCTGTATTTTATGAGGAGTTACGATGAGGGATTACGTGCCCTCCGCTCCCACCCTCTATTATACAGATCAACTGGTAATTAAGTTCTTATTTTTTCTTTACTATATATATTTCAATTGTTGTATTTTTTCTGTGAATCTACACCGCTGCTTTGAAGAAATGTCGCGCATGCGTGCTGGACGGGGTCTTCACGTAATCCCTCATCGTAACTCCTCATAAAATACAGATCAAACTTCGAACTGGTAAGTTCTCATTTAATCTTACTATTAAACTCCATCTGCTATCTTTCAGCTCATTTCACCATCACACTCTGCAATCTAACACTATCTTCCACACTATCAATATAGCAGTCAATCATCCTGTCATCGACAAAGTTACTGATCATGCTTCCCACATCCACATTCAAGTCATTGAGTATTGCAATCAAGTATTTCAGCACCTATCTTGAAGGTGACCTAGTCACAAGCATCCAAGCACAAAAAACAATCCTCTGCCAATTGTGGATCCAGTTTGCCAACTTATCCTGGATCATGTGCCCCAACAGTAACTGCACCTGTACCTACCGTTACTGTTACAGATGTCAGATTATCCTTCTGAGAGTGAACCCCCTGCAAGCAAATGGCCTGGATGGACAGAGTTCCCGGCATGGAGCAGCTAGCAGGAGTATTGACAGACATATTTTACGTCTCCCTATTCTATTCTGTACAACCTGCTTTGAAAAGACCCATTATCATCCCGGTGCCAACGAAAAGCAAGATAACTTTAATGGCTATCGTCTAGAGGCTCTGACAGCCATCATCAGTAACTACTAGTTCAAGAGACTGGTCATGGCATCCATTAACTCCAGCCTCCCTATAGCCTTGATCCACTGCAGTTTGTGTACCATCACAACAGATCTACTGGAGATGTCATCTCCCTGGTCCTGCACTCATCACTGGGACATTGGGATAATGAGGACACTAGATTCAGGCAAAGCTTCCCTGCTGCTATCAGACTCCTAAATGGTCCTCTTATAAAGGTATAGCTTCAATCTCACAGTGGTGGGCAAGTTACTGGGAAGTATTATTAGGGCAGGATCTACCAGCATTTGAATAGGACTGATTAGGCCTTGGCGGACCGAGGGTAAGTATTCAGCGAAATGGTTGCCATGTTTATGCTTGGCTCACTGATGTACAGGAGCCTACATTGGGAACACCGGATGCAGTAGATTAGGTTAGGGGAGATGCATGCAAACGTCTGTCACATATGAAAGGACTGTCGGGGTCCCTGGATGGAATCGAGGGAGGAGGTATAAGGGCAGATGTTGCATCTCCTGCGTTGCAGGGAAATGTACCTGGGGAGGTGGTGGTTAGGGTTTGAATGGATGAGTGAACCAAGGATTTGTGGAAGGAGTGGTCTCTGCAGAAGCAGGTGGAGATAGGAAGATGTGATTAGTGGTGGGAACATGTTGGAGGTGACGGAAATGTTGGAGGGTATGTTGGATGTGGAGGCTGGTGGGGTGAAAGTGAGGACCAGGGGAATTGTCTGTGTTGCGTCTGGAGGGGTGGGGAGTGAGAGCAGAACTGGCGAACATAGAAGAGACACGTGTGAGGGAGGGGGAACCCACGTTCACTAAAGAATGAGCACACCCAGAACCACCCTGCCTGATATCATATGTTGCAGGCCTTGATTTGTCCTGGTTTTCTTGCTTCCAGTTCCTCCCCCTATAAGCAGTGTGAAGAAGGGCCCCGATCTGAAACGTCACCCATCCATTTTCTCCAGAGATGCTGACTAACCCGCTGCATTACTCCAGCTCTTTGTGTCTATTTTTGGTATACACCAACCTCTGCAGTTCATTGTGTAGGAAGGAACTGTAGATGCTAGTTTACACCAAAGGTAGACAAAAAATCCTGGAGTAACTCAATGGGTCAGGCAAGCATCTCTGGAGAGAAGGGAATAGGTGACATTTTGTGTCTGAAGAGTTTGAAGAAGGGTCTCAACCTAAAACGTCACCTATTCCTTTTCTCTTGAGCTGCTGCCTGACCCACTGACTTATTCCAGCAACTTTATGTCTATGTGAAAGCAGGTCATTTTTATTGCAACAAATACAGGAGTTGGGACTGCAATTGGAATATTGTGTATAGATTTGGTTATTAAGTGTCCAAAGAAGATTTACAAGAATGTTGTTGAGGGCCTGAGATATAGGGAGAGGTTGGGCAGGCTAGGACTTTATTCCTTGGAGCACCGGAGACTGAGAGGGTGATCTTATAGAGGTATACAAAATTCAGGATAGGCATAAATAATGTGAATGCAGTCTTTTTCCCCACAGAAGGGGAATCAAACACAAATGGAGTAGGTGAAAGGGGAAATATTCAAAAGGGACATGATGGGCAAATTCTTCAGTCAAGAGGGCGGTGTGTTTATGAAACAAGCGGCCAGATGAAGAGATTGTGGCAGTTACAATAACAACATTGAAGACATTTGGTGATATACATGGATCGAAAAAAGTTAGGAAAGAGAATAGGAAAAGGGGATATTGGTCAAACGTGGTCAAATGGGCTTAGCGTAGATGGGGCTTCTTGGACGGCAGGTCATCAAACATCCTGTTTTTAATGCTGTATTACCTTGTACTCTATGGCTGACTTCTTGAGAGCTCATTTGAGCCCCGCAGTTCCCGACAATAATGTAATCTATTACCGAGTCCAATGTCAGAAGATCCTTCATAAGGTAATCCTTTGGAAAGTGTCTAGTTACGATAGCCACGTTCTTAAAACGTCTATGGACAAATTGGCTAGAGTTTTTAAGGACATTTTCGGCCTCTCACTACTAAAGTCTGAGATACCCAACTGCTTGATTCATAATATTCTAGAATTGCTCCTCTTTCAAGGAGAACAAGGTGACATGCCTCAAATACTACTGACCGACTCAAAACTTATCATCAAACTCAGAAACTGGATTTCTGTTTGTCCTTTTGCAATTAGATCCTCGACTTCCTCATCGACAGAACACAATGAGTTCAATGAGAATTGACAACGCTTCCTTTTGGAAACCATCAACACAGGAGCCCCTCGGGCTGTGTGTTAGGTCCTTGCTCTACTCACTCTATACCATACCTGCCAACTTGTGAGATTGAAAAATCGGAATCCTATTAGTCTGACGTCAGTGAGGGCGGGGCACGTGACGTCAGTAAGGGGCGGGGTACATGACGTCAGTGAGGGCGGGAAAGTGACCTCAGGGGGGTTACACAAAATGCTGGAGAAACTCAGCGGGTGCAGCAGCATCTAAGGAGCGAAGGAGATAGGCGACGTTTCGGGTCGAGACCCTTCTTCAGACTTTCTGCTGCACCCGCTGAGTTTCTCCAGCATTTTGTGTACCCTCGATTCTCCAGCATCTGCAGTTTCTTCGTTAACAAAGTGACGTCAGTGCGGGGGGGGGGGCAAGTGACGCCGAACGCCACCGTGGCGGGGCGGGGTCATGCGGCTGCGTGCTGACGTACACCCGTGCGTGCCCCCATAAGCGGCGCAGGCGCGGTGCGCTCTCTCGCTGTCTCCTCGCCGCCGCTGCCATGGGTCGCATGCACGCTTCCATCCCAATTCCGAATTCCAATTTTTTTCGGAATATTGAGGAAAAAAATCGGAATTCGGAATTGGGATGGAAAAATCGGAAGAATTCCGCCCAAATCGGAATGGTTGGCAGGTATGCTATACTCATGATCGTAGTCAGTCACAATCCTAACGCCATCTTTAAACTTGCCAATACCACTGTTGTTGGATGAAGAATGGGTAAAGATGAGTCAGAGTATAGGAGAGAACTGATAATCCTATCCCTCTCCCTAATGTGCAATTCATAATTAGAAGTGCCAGCATGATACCAAAACATTACCTACCATTAGTGTTGGACAATGATCAAGTAACACTCAAAATTTATTTGAACACAATTAATTTCAACGGCTGGTAATTTAATGTTTACCAAAAAGATGAAAAAAGCAATACAAAATTGCTAAATTACCAAGTTCTTTCAATTTACTTGCTAAATCAATTTTATATTTGTTTAAATGTCACATTTTGCTCATGAAATTAGCGGTAGCTTTCAGGCTAAAAAAAACTGCTTACCCAGTCCAATGCCACTATTATCCAATAGGTAGCTTAAATGATCAAACATGGCTCTCTGATTCTGACGACTGATGCGACAGAAATAGCAAAGGAATCGGCAGCAGTTTGTCACCATTCTGGGGAACCGTATCTCCTATAAAAATAGAGCAAAGTCGAATTAACATTTGTTAACTTTTCAATTAAATACCCATTTATGCTCTCATGATGAACAAAGATTAAAAATTAACTGGCCTGCGGAATAGTTAATGGATTTTAATGCAGAAGATTACGAGGTGACGCATTTTGGGAAGTTAAACCAGGCAGGACCTTCACTGTAAATGGTAGGGCACGGGGAGTTGCAGTGCAGAGGGATGTAGGAGTGCAGGTACATAGTTACCTGAAAGTGGCATCACAGGTAGATAGGGTAGTCAAGTAGGCTTTTGGCATATCGGCCTAAGGGTACTGAATACATTAGTTGCCATATTTTGTTACAATTGTACAAGATGTTGGTGAGGCTCCATATGGAGTATTGTGTTCAATTTTGCTCATCCTGCTGTAGGAAGGATGTTGTTGGATTGAAAAGTGTTCAGTATGACTCAGAACTGGAGAACTAGCTAAAAATGTAAGAGTATCCATGGACAGAGGTTTGAAGTACTACGCACAGTCTTAAGATCCTTATTTTAGAACGGTTAACTGTTTTTGAATCAACTGAAAAGGTCGACCACCCTTTCAGTGGTGAAGTTGCTTGGTCTGGGTGGCTAAAGAGGTAGCAAAAATATTTGATAGCATCTTGCAATTTTTTCTGGATACACAGAAGCAGATTGCAATATGCAAATAGTAATTTCTTGTTCAGTAGCTCCCTGACAACCATTTCAGTTCTGCCCCTGATGTTCCTTTTACCAGAGCAGACCCATTAATGACCTTAAGGTATAGGAGCAGAATTAGGCCATTCAGCCCATCGAGTCTACTTCCCCCTCTCAACCCCATTTTCCTGCCTTCTCCCCATAACTTTTGACACCCTTCCTAATCAAGAACCTATCAATCTCCACCTAGAAAATACTCAATTGCTTGGCCTCCACAGCCATCTCTGGCACTAGATTCCACAGATTCACCACCTTCCTCATCTCCATTTTGAAGGTACATCCTTTTATTCGGAAGCTGTGCTCTCTGGTTCTAGATGCTCCCATTACTGGAAACATCCACACTATCTAGGCCTTTCATTAACCGGTAGGGTTCAATGAGATCACCCCTCATCCATCTAAACTCCAGTGAGTAAAGGCCCAGAGACTTCAAATGCTCCTCATATGTTAATCCAATTATCCCCAGGATCAATATCGTAAATCTCCTCTGGATCCTCTCCAAAGCCAGCACATCCTTTGTCAGATATAGGGTCTTACACAGCTAACAATATTACAAATGTGGCCTAACCGGTGCCTGATAAAGCCTCAGTGTTATACCATGGCTTTTATATTCAAGTCCCCTTGAAATGAATGCGAACATTGCATTTGCCTTCCTTACCGCTGACTCAATCTGCAAATTAACATTTGGGAATCCTGCACCAGCACTCCCAAGTCCCTTTGCATCTCATATTTCTGAATCCTCTCCCCATTTATAAATTGTCAACACCTTTATTCCTTCGACCAAAGTGCATGACCATACAGTTTATTATGCTGGATTCCATGTGCCTCTCCTTTGCCCCTCTTCCTACTTCCTCAACACTACCTGCCCCTCCATCTATCTTCATATTATCCGCAAACATCAATTCCCTCATCCAGATCATTAACATATAACATGAATAGTAGTGGATCTAACACCGACCCCTGCAGAACACCACTAGTCACCAGCAGCCAAATAGAAGAGACCTCCTTTATTCCCTGACTTTGCCTTCTGCCAGTCAGCCATTTTCTATCCAAACTGCTACCTTGTCTATAATACCATGGGCTCCTATCTTGCATAGCAGCCTCACATGTAGCACCTAATCAAAGGCCTTCTGAAAATCCAAGTGAAAAACATCAACCGTCTCTCCTTTGTCTATCCTGTTTATTATCTCCTCATACATTTGTCAGGTAAGATCGTGCTGATTTCAGTCTATTTTATCATGAGCTTCCAAGTTCCCTGAAACCTCATCCTTAATAAAGGACTCTAAAATGTTAGCAACCACAGAAGTCAGACTAACTGGTCAATGGTTTCCTTTATTTTGCCTCGCTCCCTTTTGGATACACATTGTACTGAGCCCTTTTTGACTATTCGGGAATATCCAGAACAGGCCCTGCAGTGGTTAAGAGTTTACTATCAGGTTTTTGGAACAATGATCAGAGAGAAAAATTATCAAGCTTGAGAACAACATAATTAAGAAGAATCAGCACATAATTTTGAAAGGCAGTTTGTGTTTGACAAACTTCATTGAATATTTTGACACAATGATAGAGAAGACTAATGAATAGAATCCAAGGATGTCATCCATGAGAATTCTAAGAGTGTGACAGAGGACTGGTTACAAAATTGAGCCCCATGGAGGATGAACATCAGTACACCAGCAAGCTGTGTTAAATAGTTGCTCTTCAGACCAGGGGGATGGATAACAATGGAGTTCCCAGGCGTCATTGCATCTTTTGATATGCCAGTAACTTGGATATTGGAGCATAGAGTAAAATTTCTAAATGTATCCATGATACACAATGTAGGTATACCAAATAGTGAAGGTGATACCAAAAGGTAGCAAGAGGATTTGAATAGGCTTCCAGAATGACAGACTGATATGGAGAAGTGTAAGATGATTCACTTCAGGAAAAGGATGGTAAGAACCTATAGAACTGTTCCAAATAGTATATTGGAACAGAGACCACCCTAGTAAATCACGTACATATATTTTTGAAGGTTGCAGAACATACTAAAAAATAATAAGCAAAACAATGAGTTCTTGGGCTTCATTAAGAATGAAACTAGGCACATTATTCTGAAATGTTGTAGCACTCTGGTTAGGTCACAGAGGCTACTGTGTCACCACATTTTAGGAAAAAATGTATGGCTCCTTATAGAGTGCAAATGAAATTTACCAGATTGGTTTCACGGAAGAGTATGTTTTGATTAGGTTAAGTAAGTTTGAGAAACTGCAGTTGTTCTCTTTTGAGGAAAGGACAATTAGAAAAAAAAAAGATCTACAAGATTAGGAGGCTGAGGAGAGTGACTTTATTGAGATGCACATGATCCCAAAGGAGATGGACAAAGTGAACGTTCACTTTTTTTTTCCCAGGGTAGAACATTAAAATAATAAGAGAGAATGAAGGTGAAAGGGGAGAGATTTAAGGACAAAATCAAGGACGTTTTTCACTCAGTGGGTAGTTCATATCTGGAATTCCAGAGGAAGCTATAGAAGCAGATACAATTATGACTTCTAAAAGAGATAGGACAGATATATGGATAGGAAGGGTTAAAGGTCTTTGCGCCAAATGCAGACAAATAGGACTAGCCCAATAAGCCAACTTGATCGGCATGGACAAACTAGATCGAAGGAACTATTACAGAAGGTTTACAAAAGATTGGAAAGTTGTTTCAATTGTCCGATGGTACAAGGATCAGAGATTTTTAAGTTGTAAGATGTGGTGAATGAATGCATAAAAGCAATTTTTAACTTGTAACTTTCAGCCAACAAGGTTACGAGAGAAAGTTAGTCAGTTCAGAGGAAATTGGATGACACGAGGGCAATAAACTCAGAAGGGTACTGAGAAATGGTACCAAATGCATTGCTCAGTATTGATACAACATTGGCTTAACTGGTCAAAAGGCCTTTTTGAGGCAAAAAACTCAATGATTACATTTGTGCGTTCCAAGTTATTACAAGTATTTTTGATTTATCATTAGTACACAGCACAGAATGCTATCAAATATGATACTTTATGTATGGAAAAACAGGAATGAGATGTAAAGTTATAACATAATGTTGAACTAAAGCAGCTGCTGAAATAATGCAGGTCCTCCGTGAAGAAAGTAATTGAAAATATTCTATTCAAATAAGAGGCCATTAGTTAGTATATATAAAAAAGATCACATCAATTTGGAATTCAGTTTTATAACACAAAAATACCTTGGAATCACCACCACCCAACACATTCACCATTACTTCCATAACAGTTTCATGCATTCCCAAAGCACGCATCAAATTTGGATGCTGATAGAAGACTTTATTGTTCATGATGTTTCTGGAAAACAATAAAAAATGTGATTTTTTTTTCTTTCTTGTTTCTCAAAAATATGCTAATAGTATAATCTAATCATTCTAATATTGCAATAGTACTGGAATATATTGTAAAATATTTTGTCATTAATTGTACAGTATCAATTTTTCGCAAATTCATGTTTTGCTTTGGTTGTGATATAACCAGCTTCAACAATGATTTTCCGGTACCCTCAGTTCCAGAGCCTTTATGATTATCAATTTTTCTGGAGTGACAGAGGTTACCTGATAACAAAATTACGATACACCCCTGGCCCGCTTATGACATCCCACCCATGTCCCTAAAGCACCATGAGGGGGTAGGGGGGCAGAAACTTAAATAAAACAAATACAAAATGAAAACTGAATGTGAATGGAATGACCTGCCGACCCATCCCGTCTCCTATCATCTCTCTGGCCATGTAATGGCCCAGCTTCTGACCCCACCCTCTCAAGGTGCACCAGAAAGCCCTTCTTCACCCCCCGCATATTCCCGTGACACCGCTGTTGGTGTGGCTCACATTGTAGCCCCTGCTGACAGTGCATGGCCCACAATGTCCATGTCGAACATGATGCCAGGTTAAACAAATCTCCACTGTCAGTACATGATTCATATCCCGCTATTCTCAGTTGTACCCACCAGGAAAGAATGAGATTTATGCAGGGAATGGAGGGATAAAGACCATGTGCAGGCAGATGGGATTACTTTAACTTGGCATCATGATAGGCACAGGGCTGCCAACTCTCACACTTTGAGCATGAGAATCACGCATTTGAAGAAACTCTCACGCCCTCACGCTGTGCAGAAATTTCTCGCGCTCTGTGGCGAGAAATTCTGTGATCAACGAAAATGTCAAAACTCAGATAAACTGCATCGTCCGCGGGTATTGGAGAGCTGGTGCTGAGGGAGGGATAGAAGCAGAACCAGCGGCGGGAACAGATGCGGGAAGCTGGGGCTGGCGAGTGTTTGCGGGGGACAGATGTCGGGAACGGGGCTGGCGAGTGTTTGCTGGGGACAGATGCCGGGAACAGGGCTGGCTAGTGTTTGCGGGGCCTGCGAGTCGCTCGCTGCAGCTCCGGCCACGGCGCAGTGCAAGTTCCGGGCCGTCGGAGGAGTCGGAAGCATTGCGCCGCTGCCATGAGAGTCTCAGTGCCGAAGGGACAGAGACTCTCAAACGGAGGTGGAGAGAGAGAGGGGAAGGAGACAGGGGTGAGAGGGGGGGTGACAGGAGAGGGTGGGGAGAGACAGAGAGGGTGAATGGGGAGAGAGAAGAGGGAGAGGGAGGGGAGAGAGAGTGGAGAGAGTGGTATGGGAGAGAGATAGGGAGAGAGGGGGAGAGTGAGGTGGGAGAGGGGGGAAGAGAGGGGTGAGAGGGAAGAAAGAGGGAAGAAAGAGAGTGGGTGGAGGGGGAGGAGATGGTAGGAGAGAATGGGAGAGAGGGGAAGAGAGAGGGATGGTAAAAGAGGGAGGGAGAAAGGGGGAGAGAGAGTTAGGGGAAAGAGAGTGGAGAGAGAGTTAGGGGAAAGAGAGGGGAGAGAGCGAGGGAGAGAGAGGAGAGAGGGGGAGAGGGGGGGAGAGAAAGAGGAGGGGACGAGAGAGGGGGAGAGTGAGGTGGGAGGGAGAGAGGGGGAAGAGAGAGAGGGAGAGAGAGTGGGGAGGGAGAGAGGGGGGAGAGAGTGGAGAGAGAGAGGGGAGAGATAGAGGGGGAGAGATCGAGAGGTGGAGAGAGAGGGGATGGAGAGAGGGGGAGAGAGAGAGAGAGGAGAGAGAGGGGGAGAGAGAGAGGGGGGAGAGAGATGGAGAGAGAGAGAGAGAGAGAGAGAGAGAGAGAGAGAGGGGGGGGGCAGGGCTGCCAACTCCCATGCATTGAGCGTGAGAATCACACATTTTGCCAAATTCTCACGCTGATCACAAATATTGTGGGTGTTGGAAGCAGAAGCATCGACAGGGACAGATGCGGACGGGGAGCGGGGCTGGTGAGTGTTTGCCTGGCTGCCGAGTCGCTCACTACAGCTCCGACCATGGAGCAGCCTCAGTGCAAGGCTTCGGAAGTGTAGTGCCGCTGCCGTGAGAGTCTGTGCCAAATTCCTCCTCATCTCCTTCCTAAATTAACATACTTTAATTCTGAGGCTGTGATTCTCTAGTCCGAGATTCACCCACGAGTGGAAACATCCTTCCCACATCTAGGGCAGCTGGGACATGTTGGCCGGTGTGAGCATGTTGGGGCGAAGAGCCTGTTTCCACACTGTATCCAGGCCTTTCACTATTTTGTAAGTTTCAATGAGGTCCCCCCCTGACCGGCATGGATCAGGCTGCGGCTTGGTGCATCCTGGAGGACAACCAGTGGCTGCTGGAAGTAAGTACCAAGCACTGGGTAGAAACGGTGGAAGATAGTGGACTTCAAATGCGAGTGGTTGGAGAAAGCATCCTGCTTGCCTGCTAGATTTTCACTTACTGTAACTGCAGGGAAAATGTTCCAGATGTTGGGGGAATTCAGAACTGGGGTCACAGTTTAAGAATAAAGGAGGGGGCAGTTAGGACTGAGATGAGGACCAACATTCTTCACGCAGAGAGTTGTGAATCTGTGGAATTCTCTGCCACAGAAGGCAGTGCAGACCAATTCGCTGGATGTTTTCAGGAGAGACATTTAGTTCTTGGGGCTAGCTAAATCAAGGGATATGGGGAAAAAACAGGAAAGGTACTGATTTTAGATGAATAGCCATGATCATATTGAATGGCATTGCTGGCTCGAAGGGCTGATGGCCTAGTCCTGCACCTATTTTCTATGTTTCTATGCTTCAGTATATGGCAATAAATCTCGATCACTTGATTTTGAAGCATTCATGCATGGTGGGGGTATAATGTAGTCATAGAGTGATAGAGTGTGAAAACAGCCCCTTCGGCGCAACTTGCCCACACCCGCCAACATGTTCCATCTATGCTACTTGCTTTTGGTCCATACCTCCAAACCTGTCCTATCCATGTATCAGTCTGTTTCTTAAGTGTTGGAATGGTCCCTGCCTCAACTACCTCCTATGGCAGCTTGTTCTATACACCCACCACCCTTTGTGTGGATAATGTTCCCTCTTAAAAATACTTCATACAAAAAACATTGAAATCATACTTCTACAATGCACTAAAACATGATTTTAATACATCAAATTTCAAAAAGTTCCTACCCTAGGAGGGGGACACCCTTCTTCCACACCCTCTACCCATCGGTTGCTCCATCCGCTCACTGGGTACCCCAATGCCAGTGATCGCTCAGCCTCCCCACTTTTGAAAACGCTCCGCAGCCCCTGATTCAGACGGAGAACACTGCCAGATGTGAGCGGGGAACTGAGGCCAGTTGTCCGTGATGTCTGGATCCCAATGCTCAGCGCTTCATGTTTCGGAGTTGGCTAATGTTATTGATTTGTAATTAGTTGACAAAACCTTAATTTATTAATCCGGAATATCCAAGGGGATGAGATAAGTGTAATATTAAATGACATGCAAGGTGTCAGGCTGTCTGTCACAACATACACCCTTGATAACCCATTATTTCCTTCAGTTAAATATTGGGAAGGTAGCACTATTGTCATTTGCCACTCAATTATTATGTTTGTTTACCTCACTGATTATTTTTAAACCCCCCCCCCCCCCCCCGAATTCCTTTAACAGGTTGAATAGAAATGTCCCCAATCTCGTTGTTTTATTAATTGAACACATAGATGAACTTCCTCAGTAATCAGATGGAAACTGATTCAGATGCGATATTTAAGAGCTTGTTCAAAGAAAGGGCATATTTTAACAGTGACAGATACTTGCAGAGAATGTGTGAGGAAATTATTATTTGTCTTTAGTTTTAGCTTGAACCAGGACATCTGAAGATTCAAAGTTTAATATAGTAATTGTGCTGATACTGACCCCAACCAACGACGTAATGAATATCATCCATTCTGGAGGTTTTACTTTTATGATGCCATTTAAACTTCACTTGGATTTCAATCACTTCAATGTAAAAGTAATTGGGAATGGGGAGCATTGGAACAAACATTTGCCCACTGTACATATTAACTGTAATATAATAATGTATGCATTTGGTAGGTGCAATCAAATCAAAGATCTTTTTATCATTGTTGTGTTATGAATACCACAGAAAATATTATGTACTCTCAAGATCACAGTTAATAGAATAATATTGCTTAAATATATAGTTATTGGACTGCATTTCGGAAAAGTCCCAGCTGAGAAGAAGACAGCAAAATACTGAAAATATTGGGGGTGAAAATGACTTCAGGACAGTTTGTTATGAAAATGAAAGAAATTGTATCAGCAGTTCAACCAATTGATGACTTCTTTGAAGACAGCCATTCAAAATAGCCAATTAATGTAGAAAGTGCCCCATAGGGTTACTGCATTAGATGCACCTGGTGTCCAGGGGGTCAGATATGGGACTTTATGTGTGGGCCAGATATATTGTCAGTGCAAAGGGGCTAGGAGCAAGGCCAAGTTTGCATCCAGAGTCAAGGTCTGGAATAGTACTAGGTGTGCAGTCAAAGCTGGGACCAGGGGTGTGTTTAGCACTGGGAACCTAAGCAGGTAAGCAGCTATGATCAGCGTAGAATAGGGGGCCAGGTGTAAGGCTTGACTCAGGGACAGGAATGAGAGAAGGTATGAAACTGGAGTCAGGGCCAGGAGTGGTACCAGGTGTGCAGTGAGACCCAGGTTGGTCAACATGGGCCAAGTGCTTGATTATAATCTGATTTCCATACATGAATACACTGAGGTCATTCATGTGCTGCACCTGTTGATCAGAGCCTGGGCTCTACTGTGGAATGTAATTAGGAATGTAATTTACTCCAACCTTATTCATAGCTAATCCAATTTAAAGCATATATATTGCATTCAATTGTAAGTTAAGACTTGCTACAGTATGCACCATATTGCACAATTTCAAGCTGAAAAATGCAAAAGTTCTGTACCAATGGGAGGGGGGACAACGTCCTCCCACAACCAACCCCCCCCCCCCCCCCCCCCCCCCCCCCCCCCCACACCCAGGTTACTACGCTCCCTCGGGCTTGGTCTCTCGCAATTTCTCACTCCCAACTCTCACCCAATGTTGGTAGCCCTGATAGGCAGTCATTGTAAGCCAGTAGGCCTTTTCTTATGCTTTACTATACTGTATTGTAACTGACTGGGGCTCTTTTAAGAAATATTGGAACGTACAGCAAAAGGCAAAATGGGGTGCCATAAATACAAGACAGTCACCAATGAGTAGAGAATTTGGAGGAAATTATTTTGGAGGAAACAACTTTCCCAAAAGCTGCAGATGCTTGATTTGCTGACTC
Source organism: Okamejei kenojei (assembly GCA_035221665.1). NCBI lineage: Eukaryota > Metazoa > Chordata > Chondrichthyes > Rajiformes > Rajidae > Okamejei > Okamejei kenojei. The sequence continues at coordinate 12,985,085 of CM069171.1, read as the reverse complement.
ATTATGACGCAGCAGAAGAGCATTTGGCCTATTGATGTCATGCTAGTTTGCTGCAAAGCAAACCAACTCCGCCCCCCCAGCTCCTTAATTCCTAGCAGCCTATTCTCCTTCATGTATCCATCAACTTCTCCTTATTTTCTTTAATTACATCTGCAATGAGGGAGTAATCAATCAAGATTGCATGAGGGGAGCATAACATTTTTCAGATTGGGAAGAATCTATAGCACCTGTTGAAAGCCCATGTGACCGCAGGGAGAACAAACTTTCACAGTGAACAGTGGAGGACAGGGTCAAACCCGAGAACTGTGAACAGCGAGGTTATCAGCGCTACACAAAGGCACACCATAGAGGAAACTAGAAGAAGGAGAAGAGATTACAGAGGTTGGAAGTCAAAAAGCATTGATGGTAAGTTGCTTCAGTGGATCATAGATGCTGGTAAGAACACTGGATGGTCCCAAAGGCCTATTGCAGAATCTAGTTAACTCTTGTTAATAATTTAATTTGTTAATACATACCCGATGCTCTGGATCATAAGCCTCTCTTCTTCTGGACCCATTTGGACAATGAGCAATGAGCGAATCTGACCCAGACATTCCAACAAGTTCATGGTGTCCTCCACGGATGTAGCGTTAATAATATAGGCCTTTGGCATAGCCCGGATGAGTTCACCGACGCCATCGTATTGTCTATGCAGCAAGCTGAACATCAACCTCACAAGTTCAGGGTTCTGGATGAAGGCTTCCTGGGCCCAATGAACCACAGTGTGAGAAATCAGCTCCTGCAATGTACCTTTAAAAGAAAGTAATGCAAACTATTTGTAATGCAGGATCACATAAAACCATACAAATGTCTGGAGCATAACACATTAAAAACAGCATTTTAATGTCAGATGCTAATCTGATGCTAATCGTACAACCTTCAAAGTAGCAAAGTTGCCAATTTTAGTCCTATATCAGTTTGGTTTCATCATATTGGTAATATGACAGAGCAACAGTGCATGTGTCAAAGATCCAGATTTGATTCTGATCTTAGGTACTCCCTTTGTGAAATTTGCGCATTTTCCTAGTGTGGGGTTCCTCTGGGTCCTCTACTTTCCTCCCACATCCCCAAAAAAGTATTGTAAAATCAATTATCTACTTAAATGATCTCCTCATATAGGTGGGTGTTGAGTCTGATCCCCATCATGATGATGATCATCATGATGGGGATGAGTCGGAGTACAGAAGAGAGATCGAGCGACTGTCCATATGGTGCTAGCACAATAACCTGGTATTCAACACCAGCAAAACCAGGGAACTGATTGTGGACTTTGGAAGGAGTAGGATGGGCCCCACAGTCCGGTTTATATCAACTGGTTGAAAAGGTCAAGAGCTTCAAATTCCTGGGCGTGCATCTCCGAAGATCATTCCTGGTCCGAGAACACTGAAAGCACATCAGCGTATTTACTTCCTGAGAAGATTAAAGAGAGTCAGTTTGTCAAGGAGGTCTCTCTCTAACTTCTACAGATGCACAGTACAGAGCATGCTGACCGGTTGCATCGTGGCTTGCTTCAGCAACTTGAGTGCCCTGGAGAGGAAAAGACTACAAAAAGTAATAAACACTGCCTAGTCCATCATCAGCTCTGACCTCCCTTCCATCGAGGGGATCTATCGCAGTAGCTGCCTCAAAAAGGCTGGCAGTATCATCAAGGACCCAAACCATCCTGGCCACACACTCATCTGCCCGCTACTTTCAGGTAGAAGGTACAGAAGCCTGAAGCCTGCAACGACCAGGTTCAGGAATAGCTACTTCCCCACAGCCATTAGGCTATTAAACTTGGCTCGGACAAAACTCTAAACATTAATAGCCCATTATCTGTTATTTGCACTTGATCAGTTTATTTATTCATGTGTGTATATATGTATATAATGGTATATGGACCTGATCTGTTCTGTAGTCATGCCTACTATGTTCTGTTGTGCTGAAGTAAAGCAAGAATGTAATTGTCCTATCAGGGACACATGACAGTAAACTCTCTTGATCTTCATCTGTTGATCTTGATCTTGAGCTTGGCTGGCTGTTCAATGAACTGTGGGAGATCATGAGCATGTGGGAGAGAATTGGTATGGTTGCTATACTAAGATGGTATGTAGCCTCTTGGGTGCCATGTTTAAGGACGTCTCTTAACAGTTGCAGAAAATTATCAAGGGGCAGGGTGCAGCAAGAGTTCCTTATACATATTGATATCAGCAACATAGATAAAGGGGATGAGGTTATGCATAGGGAGTTAGGCAGGAGATTAAAGAGCACGAAAAAAGGGGAGTAATCCCTAAATTACTTTCAGTGCCATGTGCTAAAAAGAGTATGAACGTGACAAATTAATGTGTGGCTGAGGAGCTGGTGCAGGGGGCAAAGATTCAAGTTTTTGGACCATTGGGATCTCCTGTGAGGCTGAGATGACCTGTAAAACAGGGATGGGTTGCACCTGAACTGAAGGCGGATGCCCAGGTAAGATAGAACAGTACAGCACAGGAATGTCTGTGCCGAACATTCAGAATATACCGAACAAGTTCCGTTTTTAAAAAGTGCACGGGCCACACTGAGGAAGATAGGAATTCATCTATAGCATGAAAAGTCCATTCAAGGGTCTGATAACAGCAGAGAAGAAGCTGTTATTAAATCTGCAGGTGCACGCTTTCAAGCTTTGGTACCTTCTGTTCGACAGGAAATGAGAGATGAAAAGAACAGGTTTGTGAGTGGTCCTTGAATATGTTAGTTGTTTTCTCAAAGGAACGTGAAATGTCGATGGCATCGTTTCATGGTGGGGGAGGGGTGGGAAAAGGGGTTGCTTTGTGTGATGGACTCGCCTGGATTGACAACTACAATTTCTTATGGTCTATAATTTTAGTTTTTAAGAGAAACAGGCCTTTTGGCTCATCGAATCCACATCAACCAAAGATCCTCCATTCATACAGGTTCAATACTATCCAACTTTCTCATTAACTCACTACACACTAGTGGCAATTTGATAGTGGCCAATTAACCTACAATCTGCATGCCTTTCGATGTGGCAGGAAATCAGAGCACCCAGAGGAATTCCAGGCGGTCACAGGGAAAACGTGCAAACTCCACACAGCAGCACCCACAGTCAGGATCAAACCTGAATCTCTGGCACTGTGAAGCAGCAGCTCTACCAGCTGCGCTACTGTGCCACCCAAATTAACCTGATATAATTAACTGGAGTAAAGGAAGATGAAAAGGATTTCTAAACTGTGTTCAGGAAACTTGGTGAGCTCTTTGTTTCCATTCCAATGAGGAAGGAGGCACTTCCCAGATAAAACAAATAATGTTGTTGGACTTGGGAAAGAAGTTAGGATGGTAGAAAAGCACCATGAGATATCATTGTCAAACAAGACCCTTCTGCCTCATGATGCTAATGTAAACAAATTTTATCTGCCTGTACATTATATATATCCCTCCGTACACAGCCTGTTCATTTGTGTGCCTGTTTAATATTCCTTAAATGTTGCTATTATATCTGTTTCAATTGCTTTCCATGACAGTACGTTCCAGCCTACCTACCTCTCATGAGTATAGGACAGTGTTAATGTGCGGGGATCGCTAGTTGGCACAGACCCAGTGGACCGAAAGAGCTTGTTTCTGTGCTGTATCTCTAAACTAAACTAAACTAAACCTGTGTGGATTTTCTCCAAGATCTTTGGTTTCCTCCCATAACTCCAAAGACGTACAGGTATGTAGGTAAACTGGCTTGGTAAATGTAAAAATAAATGTCCCTAGTGTGTGTAGGATAGTGTTAATATGCAGGGATTGCTGGACGGCGTCAATCCGGTGGGCCGAAGGACCTGCTTCGGTGCTGTATCTCTAAAGTAAACTAAACTATTTGTGTTGTTAGTGCTATTTATGATATATGGTAATGGTTGGATGTGAATGTACAAGGTGTGATTAACATGTTTGTGATATTTACGCCTAGGAAACTGAAGCATTCGACCATCACCATTGGTGTTTGGGGCATGTACTCCACCTCAATTCCTTTTGTCCCATCAGTCAAGAAGGTGGGATAAGGAATGGCAAATGAAATTTAACTCTGACAAGTGTGAGGTGTGCACTTTGATGTGTCAAACTAGAGCAGGGGTTCACAGTAAATGGTAGAGCTGTGGAGAGTGTTGAAGAATCTGAGATAGATCTGTGATACCGGTGTACGGTTCCCTGAAAATGGCAAGTCAGGAGGAGAGGTTGGTGAAGGAGGCATTCGCCACAAGTGCCTTCATTAGGAAGGGTATTGAGTACAAAAGTTGACAAATCATAAAGCAACTGTATGTCATTGGTAAATCCACACAGAGTGCTGAGTGTGTTCAGGTCTCCCATTCATGGGAAATATGTCATTAGTTGGAAAGAGTGAAGCAGAGATTCACCACTATATTACCTGGACTTCCCGCCTTGAGTTATAGTGAGCTAGGACTTTTTTTCTTTAGAGCAAAGGAAGCTGAAGGATGACTTTATTGAGGTGTACAAGATCATGAGGGGCATGGATACAATGAACGCCTAATATCTTTTTCTCAGAGTAGAGAATTCTATAACACAACTTCGGTTTAAACCAGCATCTCCAGTTCCTTCCTACAGCATAGGCTTAAGTTGAGAGGGGAGAGATTTAAGAGGCATGTCAGGGCAACCTTTTCACTCGGAAGGTAGACCATATTTGGAGTGAGCTGCCAGAGGGAAGTTATACAAGTGGATACAATTACAACTTTCAAAAAACATTTGGACAGATATATCAGGGCCCAGAAGGCCAACTTGGCTGGTAAGGACAAGTCGTCACTTTTATTTCTATAGCACATTTAAAAACAACTCTCGTTGACCAAAGTGCTTTACATTGGTGGAGGTATTAACGTTATACAACATTGGTTCATAGATTAAGTACATACATAAATACATACATATAGCCCTCCCTCAGAGGACGTCAAGAAAGGTTTGAGAGTAAAGATGATTTTTAAGTCTCGACTTAAAAGAGTCGATAGAGGGGGGAGTTCCGATGGGAAGAGGGATACTGTTCCACAGTATAGGAGCTGCAACCGCAAAAGCGCGGTCGCCCCTGAGCTTATGCCTGGACCGTGGGATGTTCAGTAACCCCAAGTCGGCCAATCTGAGGGGCCTGGAGGTGGTGTGGTGGGTAAGCAGACTTTTGATGTAGGTGGGGCAAGCCCATTCAGGGCTTTGTAAACAGAACTAAGGATCTTGAAATGTATTCGAAACTGCACAGGGAGCCAGTGGAGAGAGGCCAGAATCGGGGTGACGTGGTCCCTTTTTCGGGTGCGCTCCGGTTTTCAAAACGCCGTCTCGCTGCGGCGTTTTGGACCAGTTGCAGGTGGGACACGGAAGATTGGCTGATGCCAGTGTAAAGGGAGTTGCAGTAATCGAGGTGGGAGGAGATAAATGTGTGGATGATCTTTTCGAGGTCATCAAACTGGAGCAATTGTTTTATTTTAGCTATCGTCCGAAGCTGGAAGAAGCTAGATTTTATAACGGCATTGACTTGTTTGTCAAATTTCAATGCTGAATCAAATATCATTTCGAAGTTTTTGACGTGAGTTTTGAGTAGTGGGGTAAGGCTTCCAAGGCTACCTGCTATCATTTTGATTGAGTCCGAAGGGCCGAGAAGGATGACCTCAGACTTACTCTCGTTTAGTTGGAGGAAGTTCTGGGACATCCAACAGTAAGCCAAATGGCCTGTTTCCATGCTGCATAGCTTTGTGGCACTAAACCGCACCCTAACCCTCTGTCCTCAGGTTTTAGACACCTTTGTAATAAAGAAAATTTACCAGCTACCCCTTCAGCCTCCTCTGCTCCAAGGAAAACAAATTGAGCTTGTCCAGCAGTGCCGGATTTAGATGAAGGGAGGCCTTCGGTTGTTCCATTTGTGAGGCCCCTCCCATTATCCCACCCCCAAGACTAGAGGAAGAATGGAAGATTCCACCAAATTGACACTGATTTGCAGCCAAGCGTGGCCAATGTGATAAGGGGCTGGGAAACTGTGTGTTATTATTTATTTATTTATTGCCAGTGCTAGTGTCGAGTTATCGGCTTAAAACGCTATTATTCTGAAATGGAGGGCAAGGAAAATTACTGAAGGGTTGTTTAGAGACTACAGTGCGTTGTGACAGCATATGTAAGAAACGCCTATGACAATGTCAAAAATATTATACACCTTGCAGGGCTCTCACTTTTTTTCTCTCTTGTCAGCCGGGCAACCTTGGCAGCTTTTTAGATTGCCAAATGACAGTTTAGGTGGTGATTTAAGACGGCTTGCATGACGTGTGCAATAATGTGCTCGGACAAAGTGCGTAGTTACCAGTTGGAATTATGCTTAATGAAGCATTCACATATTATTTCGGCTTCAAATAAAGTCACAAACTAAACATATTCACCAATCAAGACATGATATATACCACAATTACATGCAGCAAAATTATAATACAGTATCTCAACTCTTTTTACACGTTGCAATGAATGCAATTTCTATTATTTCTTTCCACTTCCAAACAAAAATGTGCATGGATTATTCAGCGTATGATCAACCTCGGTGAGACCAAGCACAGGCTTGGCGATTGCTTCGCCCAACGCCTCCGCTCGTTCGCAATAACCAACCTGATCTCACGGTGGCGCAGCACTTCAACTCCCCCACCCATTCCGAATCCGACCTTTCTGTCCTGGGCCTCCTCCATGGCCGGAGTGAGGCCCACGATAAATTGGTGGAGCAGCACCTCATATTTCACTTGGGCAGTTTACAGCCCAGCGGTATGAACATTGACTTCTCCAATTTCAGGTAGTCCCTTCTTTCTCCTCCCTTTTCAGCTCTCCCTCAGCCCACTGTCTGCACCTCTTCCTTTCTTCTTCCCGTCCCCCCCACCCTCACATCAGTCTGAAGAAGGGTCGCGACCCGAAACATCGCCTATTTCCTTTGCTCCATAGATGCTGCCTCACCCGCTGAGTTTCTCCAGCATTTTTGTCTACCCAGTCACACAAGTTCTGTTATCCCACTTTCCTCACCCACTCCCTACACATTAGGGGCAATTTTACAGAGACAAGTTAACCTACAAAGCCAATGCGTCTTTGGGATGTGGGAGCAAACCCACACGCTTGCAGGGAGAATGTGCAAATTCAACACAGACAGTGCCGGAGGACAGGATCGAACACAGACATCTGGCATGTGAGGCAGCAAGTCGACCAGCTATGGCACTATATTTTGTTTTCCAACACACAAAAAATTAGTACAATCGTATCCTTTCTAAGGGTGGTGAGTAGAACTGCACTTAAAATTCTGTGGTTTAACCACTATTTTATAAGTGAATCCAAGTCCTTCCTGTTCTTTTATTCCAGGTAGTGGTTAATGAAGACATCCCAAATGTCTTATTCACCATCTGCCATTTTCTCAGTTCTTTGTATTTGCATACCTTGCTCTTGTCTACTCTACAGCCCTATCAATCATATGTTCATAGAAACATAGAAACATAGAAATTAGGTGCAGGAGCAGGCCATTCGGCCCTTCGAGCCTGCACTGCCATTCAATATGATCATGGCTGATACTCCAGGTGTGGCCTCACCAAGACCCTGTACAACTGCAGTAGAACCTCCCTGCTCTTGTACTCAAATCCTTTTGCTATGAATGCCAACATACCATTCGCTTTCTTCACAGCCTGCTGCACTTGCATGCCTACTCGTTGCATCTCCCCTTTTCCCAATCGGTCACCATTCAAATAATAGTCTATTTTCCTGTTTTTGCCAGCAAAGTGGATAACCTCACATTTATCCACATTATACTGCATCTGCCATGCATTTGCCCACTCACCCAGTCTATCTAAGTCATCCTGCAGCCTCCTAGCATCCTCCTCACAGCTAACACTGCCCCCCAGCTTCGTGTCATCCGCAAACTTCGAGATGTTGCATTTAATTCCCTCGTCCAAATCATTAATGTGTATTGTAAATAGCTGGGGTCCCAGCACTGAGCCTTGCGGCACCCCACTAGTCACTGCCTGCCATCCTGAAAAGAACCCGTTCACTCCTACTCTTTGCTTCCTGTCTGCCAGCAAGTTCTCTATCCACATCAATACTGAACCACCAATACCATGTGCTTTAAGTTTGTATACCAATCTCTTGTGTGGGACCTTGTCGAAAGCCTTCTGAAAGTCCAGATATAACACATCCACTGCTTCTCCTTTATCCACTCTACTAGTTACATCCTCACAAAATTCAATAAGATTCGTCAGACATGATTTACCTTTTCGTAAATCCATGCTGACTTTGTCCAATGATTGCACCACTTTCCAAATGCGCTGCTATCCCATCTTTAATAACTGACTCTAGCAGTTTCCCCACTACCGATGTTAGACTAACTGGTCTGTAATTCCCCGTTTTCCCTCTCCCTCCCTTTTTAAAAAGTGGGGTTACATTAGCTACCCTCCAATCCTCAGGAACTATTCCAGAATCTAAAGAGTTTTGAAAAATTATCACTAAGGCATCTGCTATTTCTGGGGCTACTTCCTTAAGTACCCTGGGATGTAGCCTATCTGGCCCTGTGGATTTATCGGCCTTTAATCCATTCAATTTACCTAACACCACTTTCCGGCTAACCTGGATTTCACTCAGTTCCTCCATCTCATTTGACCTTCAATCCCCTGCTATTTCCGGCAAATTATTTATGTCTTCCTTAGTGAAGACAGAACCAAAGTAGTTATTCAATTGGTCTGCCATGCCCTTGTTCCCCATGATCAATTCACCCGTTTCTGACTGCAAGGGATCTACATTTGTTTTAACTAATCTTTTGCGCTTCACATATCGATAAAAACTTTTGCAGTCAGTTTTTATGTTTCCTGCCAGTTTTCTTTCATACTCCATTTTCCCTTTCCTAATTAAGCCCTTTGTCCTCCTCTGTTGGTCTCTGAATATCACCCAGTCCCCTGGTAGGCTGCTTTTTCTGGCTAATTTGTACGCTTCATCTTTTGCTTTGATACTATCCCTGATTTCTCTTGTTATCCACGGATGCGCTACCTTCCCTGATTTATTCTTTTGCCATACTGGGATGAACAATTGTTGTAGTTCATCCATGCAGTCTTTAAATGCCTTCCATTGCATATCCACCGTCAACCCTTCAAGAATCAATTGCCAGTCCATCTTGGCCAATTCACGTCTCATACCCTCAAAGTTACCTTTCTTTAAGTTCAGGACCCGTGTTTCTGGCTTAACAATGTCACTCTCCATCCTAATGAAGAACTCAACCATATTATGGTCACTCTTGCCCAAGGGACTACGTACAACAAGGCTGCTAACTAACCCTTCCTCATTACTCAATATCCAGTCTAGAATAGCCTGCTCTCTCGTTGGTTCCTCTACATGTTGGTTTAGAAAACTATCCCGCATACATTCCAAGAAATCCTCTTCCTCAGCACCCCTGCCAATTTGATTCACCCAATCTATATGTAGATTGAAGTCACCCATTATAACAGTTATACCTTCGTTGCACGCATTTCTAATTTCCTATTTGATGCCATCCCCAACTCCACTACTACTGTTAGGTGGCCTGTACACAACACCCACTATCGTTTTCTGTCCCCTAGTGTTTCGCAGCTCCATCCATATCGATTCCACATCCTCCAAGCTAATGTCATTCCTTTCTATTGCGTTAATCTTCTCTCTAACCAGCAACGCTATCCCACCTCCTTTTCCTCTCTGCCTATCCCTCCTGAATATTGAATATCCCTGGATGTTCAGCTCCCAGCCTTGGTCACCCTGGAGCCATGTCTCCGTGATCCCAACTATATCATAATTATTAATAGCTATCTGCACATTCAACTCATCCACCTTATTACGAATGCTCCTCGCATTAACCATATAACCATATAACCATATAACAATTACAGCACGGAAACAGACCCTCTCGGCCCTTCCAGTCCGTGCCGACCATTTGTTTTCCCCTAGTCCCATCTACCTGCACTCAGACCATACCCCTCCATTCGCTTCACGTCCATATACCTATCCACTTTACTCTTAAATGTTAAAATCGATCCTGCCTCCACCACTTCTGCTGGAAGCTCATTCCACAAAGCCACCACCCTCTGAGTAAAGAAGTTCCCCCTCACGTTACCCCGAAACGTCTGTCCCTTAATTCTCTTGTCATGCCCTCTTGTTTGAATCGTCCCTACCCTCAATGGGAAAAACGTATCCACGTCAACTCTGTCTATCCCTTTCATCATTTTAAAGACCTCAATCAAGTCCCCCCTTAACCTTCTGCGCTCCAAAGAATAAAGACCTAACTTGTTCAACCTTTCTCTGTAACATAGTTGCTGGAACCCTGGCAACATTCTAGTAAATCTCCTCTGTACTCTCTCTATTTTGTTGACATCCTTCCTATAACTAGGCGACCAAAATTGTACACCATACTCCAGAATTGGTCTTACCAATGCCTTGTACAATTTTAACATTACTTACCTACTCCTATATTCAATGCTCTGATTTATAAAGGCCAGCACACCAAAGGCTTTCTTTACCACCCTATCTACATGCGATTCCACCTTCAGGGAACTATGCACAGTTATTCCTAGATCCCTCTGTTCCACAGCATTCCTCAATTCCCTACCATTTACCATGTACTTCCTATTTTGATTTGTCCTGCCAAGATGTAGCACTTCACACTTAACAGCATTAAACTCCATCTGCCATCTTTCAGCCCACTTTTCCAAATGGCCCAAATCTCTCAGTAGACTTTGAAAATCCACTTCATTATCCACAACACCACCTATCTTAGTATCATCTGCATACTTAATTATCCAATTTTCCACCCCATCATCCAGATCATTGATGTACATGACAAACAACAGTGGACCCAACACAGATCCCTGAGGCACCCCACTGGTCACCGGCTTCCAACCTGACAAACAGCCATCCACCATTACTCTCTGACATCTCCCATTCAGCCACTGTTGAATCCATCTTGCTACTCCGCCATTAACACCCAAAGATTGAACCTTCTTAACCAACCTTCCATGGGGAACCTTGTCAAAGGCCTTACTGAAATCCATATAGACAACATCCACTGCTTTACCCTCATCAATTTCCCTAGTTACCGCTTCAAAAAATTCAAGAAGGTTTGTCAAACATGACCTTCCAGGCACAAATCCATGTTGACTGTTCCTGATCAGACCCTGTTTATCCAGATGCTTATATATATTATCTCTAAGTATCCTTTCCATTAATTTGCCCACCACTGATGTCAAACTAATAGGTCTATAATTGCTAGGTTTATTCTTTGAACCCTTTTTAAACAATGGAACAACATGCGCAGTATGCCAATCCTCCGGCACTATTCCCGTTTCTGATGACATTTGAAATATTTCTGTCATAGCTCCTGCTATTTCTACACTAACTTCCCTCAATGTCCTAGGGAATATCCTGTCAGGACCTGGAGACTTATCCACTTTTATATTTTTCAAAAGTGTCAGTACTTCCTCCTCTTTGAATCTCATAGTTTCCATAGCTACTCTACTTTTTCCCCTTAACTCACAGAGTTCAATATCCTTCTCCTTGGTGAATACCGAAGAAAAGAAATTGTTCAATAGGTGAATACCGAAGAAAAGAAATTGTTCAATAATTGAGACACAAAGCCTTCAGGCTTGTTTTTACAACGCTCTTGGCCCTTTTATAATTATGTTGAAAAGTGGCCCTGTTAGATTTTTGCCCTGGATTTGTCTGCCTGCCACTTTTCACCTTGCTACCTATTGCTTCTATCCTCATTTTACACCCCTCTGTCTCTCTGGTCACACATTTAAGAAACCCTCCACTTCTTATTCTCCGTTTGTTATTTGTTTCTTCTTTCCTCCCTACGTGTTGCGTCTGACTGCTTTTCTTCTCTGCCTCCTGCCTCACAAACGGACTACTTGCCTTCTCTATTTGAGTACCTCCCCCCAGCTGATCTAGTTTAAAGTCTCCCCAGTTCATAAGTTATAGGAGCAGAATTAGGCCATTCCACCCATCAAGTTTACTCCACCATTCAATCATAGCTGACCTATCTTTCTCTCTCAACCCCATTCTGCTGCCTTCTCCCCATAACTGCTGACACCCTTGCTATTCAACAATCTGTCGATCTGTGCCTTAAAAATACTCATTGACTTGGCCTCCACAGCCGTCTGTGGCAATGGATTCCACCCTCTGACTAAAGAAATTCCTCCTCATCACTTTTCTAAAGGCATATCCTTTTATTCTGAGGCAATGACCTCTGTTCCTTGACACTTCCACTAGTGGAAACATCCTCTCCACATCCACTCTATTCAGGCCTTTCACTATTCAGTACATTTCAATAGAGTTTCCTCTCTTCCAAACTCCAGTGAGCACAGACCCAGTGCTATCAAATGCTCATCATGTGTTAACCCAATCATTCCTGGGATCATTCTCGTAAACCTCCTCTGGATCCTGTCCCAACGCCAGCACATACTTTCTTAGATATGGGGGCCAGAACTGCTCACAATACTCCAAATGCAGTCTGACCAGTGCCTCAGCATTACATCCACGTATTTATATTCTAGTTCACTTTGTAAATGCTAACATTGCATTTGCTTTCCTTATTACTGATTCGACTTGCAAATTAACATTTTATGAATCCTGCACCAGCACTCCCTAGCCCCTTTGCACCTCTGATTTCTAAATTCTCTTCCCATTTAGAAAACAGTCCACGCCTTTATTCCTACTCTCAAAATGCACAACTCCACACTTTGCTATGTTGTATTCCATCTGCAACTTCTTTGCCCACTCTCCCAACCTGTCAAAATCCTTCTGCAGAATCTCTGCTTCCTCTGCACTACCTGCCCCACCATCTATCTTCATATCATACACAATCTTCGCCACAAAGTCTTCAATCCCCTCATTGATCATTGATATACAACGTGAAGAGTAGTGACTTGGCATTCATAGCAAAAGGATTTGAGTACAAGAGCAGGGAGGTTCTACTGCAGTTGTACAGGGTTTTGGTGAGGCCACACCTGGAGTATTGCGTACAGTTTTGGTCTCCTAATCTGAGGAAAGACATTCTTGCCATAGAGGGAGTACAGAGAAGGTTCACCAGACTGATTCCTGGGATGGCAGGACTTCCGGTCAGGACTTGAGTACCTCCCCCCAGCTGATCTAGTTTAAAGTCTCCCCAGTTCATAAAGGGGTTGGACAGGCTAGATGCAGGAATATTGTTCCCGATGTTGGGGAACTCCAGAACAAGGGGTCACAGTTTAAAGATAAGGGGGAAGTCTTTAAGGACCGAGATGAGAAAATCTTTTTTCACACAGAGAGCGGTGAGTCTGTGGAATTCTCTGCCACAGAAGGTAATTGAGGCCAGTTCATTGGCTATATTTAAGAGGGAGGTAGATGTGGCCCTTGTGGCTAAAGGGATCAGGCGGTATGGAGAGAAGGCAGGTACAGGATACTGAGTTGGATGATCAGCCATGATCATATTGAATGGCGGTGCAGGCTCGAAGGGCCGAATGGCCTACTCCTGCACCTATTTTCTATGATTCTATGACTCCAGCACCGACCCATGTAGAACACCGTTAATCACTGGCAGCCAACCAGAAAAAGCCTCCTTTATTGCCACTCTTTGCCTTCCTCCTATGCAGCCAACCTATCTATGCTAGTATCTTCCCTCTGATACCATGGACTTGCATCTTTAGCAGCTTCATGTGTGGCTGAAAGGCCTGAAAATCCGGGTAAAAAACAACCACTGACACTGTCTACCAACTATTTAATTCCTCAAATAATTCCAAAATATTCAGCAGGCAAGATCTCCCTTTCCCAAAATCATGCCGACTTTGGCCTATTTTATCATGTGCTTCCAAGTACTCAGAAACCTCATCCTTCATAATGAACTCTAATATCTTAACTCTAATAACTGCAGTCACGCTAATCGGCCTATTGAATTTGCTCCCTCTTGTACAGCAGAGTAATATTTGCAATCCTCCAATAGTCTGGAACCACTCCTGATTCCAGTGATTAGAGTCATAGAGTGCTACAGTGTGGAAACAGGCCCTTCGCCCTAACTTGCCAACACCCGCCAACAATGTCCCAGCTACACTAGTCCCACCTGCCTGCGTTTGGTCCATATCCCTCCAAACCTGTCCTATCCATGTACCTGTCTAACGGTTTCTTAAACGATGAGATAGTCCCAGCCTCAATTACCTCCTCTGGCAGCTGGTTCCATACACCTTTGTGTGAATAGGTTACCCCTCAGATTCCTATTAAATCTTTTCCCCTTCACCTTGAACCTATGTCCTCGATTCCCCTACTCTGGGCAAGAGATTCTTGAAGGATCACTACCAAAGTCTCCACAATCTCTCAAATCATCTCCTTCAGACCGATGCGGTGCAGTCCATCCGGTCCAGGTGACTTATCTGCCTTCAGTCTACTCAACCTCCCAAGCACCTTGTCATTAGTAATAGCCACTCCATTAACCTCTACCCTCTGACTTTCCTGAATTAAGGCTTGCTGCTGGTGTCTTCCATTGTGAAGATTGGTGCAAAAAACATATTCAATTAATCTGCCATTTCTTTAATCCTCATGATTACTTCTCCAGCATAATTTTCTAGTGGTCCAAAGTCTACTCTTGCCTCTTTCTCATTATATATCTGAAGACACTTTTGCTATCCTCATTTTATTATTGGCCAGCTTACTTTCATATTTCATCTTTTCTCCCCTTATTGCCTTTTTAATTACCTTCTGTTGTTTTTAAAAGCTTCCCAATCCTCTAGCTTCCCACTAATTTTGGCAATGTTATATGCCTTCTCTTTTAATTTTATGCTGTCTTTGACTTCTCTTGTCAGCCACGGTCGTCTCATTCTCCAGTTTAGAATGAAAAGATCCGGCGTGTGCCTGTAATATTCCCAGAAATTCTTGCCATTGCTGTTCCACCACCATTCCTGCTAGGGTCCTTTTCCAATCAACAATCATAGTGTCCTACCCTACTTAGTCACCGCAAATACATCATCCCAGACTTATTATGATTAAATTCAATTTCATATTGCACTGATTGGTTTATCAGCTGAACCATATAATTTCCAACAAGATCGACACAAAATACTGGAGTAACTCAGGATCTCTGGAAAGGAGGAATGGAATTGTTGGAATATTTCCAGCATATTTTCTCTGTCAATATCAATACCACCAATGTAATGTTATCTGCAAATATAATCATATTTATCCATTCACATCTAAATTGATAGTGGCCATGCCGGATAATCCCTGCCTTTCTTGTACCTCAAATTTGCGTCCAATAATTTCCTGACTGCTGATATTACATTAACTAGCCTATGATTATCTGTTTATCCTGTTAGTTTTTCTTGCATTTACGTATCTGACACTTCACCTGCGGCCAGCAAAGTTTTCAGCAGCTCTGTCAGATTCTCAGCAATCCCGTCCCTTGCTTTCCAGAGTGGGCTGGGATACTCATCCAGGCCCATGGAATTTATGTACCTTTGTGCCTGCTAAGTATCTAATACCTCCTCATTTTTTATCTTAATATTCTTCAGAAATTCACAACGACAAATGATTTTTTTACTGAGTGAACATTTTTCATTTAAATTGTGCCCGTGTCTCCTGGCCCTAGGCACAAATAGTCTATTTTGTCCCAAAAAGACTCCACTCTACTTATCCTCTTTCTTTCAATATACTTAAAATGCATTGGGATTTTCCTCAATCTTATTTGTTAATGATATTTTATGGGCCCTTCTTACCTTCCAAACTTCTTTTTTAAGACCCCGCCAAACTCTCTATGCTTCTGAAGCGCCACCCCCAGGTTCTATACCTATGATATCCTTCCTTTATTGGTTCCCTTGATATGTTGATAATCTTTAAATAAGGGACATAATGAGAAAGTTAAAGAAACAACAGGTAGAGATTTTACAGGAGGTAGACAACAGGACAAAACCAAAGGGATGTGCAGCACACGTCTGCCAGATAATTCAGGCTAGAATCAAACTTAAGCAATGCAGGAAGGTGAAAAGGAAAATAGGACAGGCAAAGAGAGAATACAAGAATAGCATGGCAGTTAGCATAATGGGAACCCAAGAGCCTTCTCTACGTATATAAATATTAAATAGGTCATGAGAGGAAAGGTCAAGCTGATGACTGACCAAGAAGGTAAAATATGCATATTGGGCAGTTGGTATCTCCAGTCTTACCAAGGAAGATGCCAAAATAACCGTAGAAATGTAGCAGAATAAGTGGATAGAACAATAACTGAAAAAGAGGGGGCCTTAAGCCTTGTACAAAGTAAGCTCAATAGTAAATCCAGATGGAAGCAGCCCAGATTGCAGAAGGAAGATTTGGTGAGGTCTGAAAGTAGGCTGGTAATTCTGCAGAGATATGGTATATGTATACATAAAATTGAATATTTTTACATGGGCATTGAGATTAAACCAATCAAGAATTTTGTGTGTACGTATGCTCAATTATACTCTGTGTCTGTAGGAGTGGAGGAAAAAGACTCAATGGGGACTTAGGGAATTGGTTAAGCACGTTAGGCAAAATTGTATAAGGCAGAAAAGAATTGTGGGAATGGAAAAATTTCCTATACAACCAACAAGAAGTTGATGGCTCAAAAGGCAGCTTTATATTTTTCTTTGTTTATTTTAAGCACATTTAAAAACAATCCACATTGACCAAAGTGCTGTACAGACCAGATATATTGTCACGTTTCCCTAATTCTACAGAGCTGTTGATAATGGGTACTCGGGATTATGAATCTTTGGAGATATGCCAAGTCCTGTCAGTATGCTATGAAATACTTTGTCTTTCAAATAAAAAGGATGCCATGGAATATCTTTCAGAATATTTCGCTAGTGTCTTATGCAGCTAAAGAGGTGGCAGTTTGCAGATATTGAGAGATTTGACCATCAGACCCTTAGTGGTGTTAAAGACTCAAGGGGCTGAGCGCAGGATGAGGGGGTGAGATACAGGGAGAGGTTGGGCAGGCTAGGATGGTAATGCAGGAGGATGACGGGTGATCGTATAGAGGTGTATAAGTTCATGAAGGGAATAGATATGATAAATGTCTTTCACCCAGAGTAGGCGAATCAAGAGCAAGATGACATAGGTTTAAGGTGAGAAGGGAAAGATTTAATCGAAGTAGGAGGGGCAACATTTTCATACAGAGGGGGTGGGAATATGGAGGAAATAGAGTAGAGTAGATCCCCGATTGGGTCAGCACATAAGAGACTCCAATCTCCAGTGCTATCTTGATATCTGTTTCTTTCGGTTTAGAACAATGGCATGAAAAGCTCTTCACAGAGATTGATAGGCAGGGCTCTAAATTAGCGGTTGCCCGGGTGCCAATGGCAATCTACACTCCCGCCGGGCAACCTAAAAGCCATGCCATTTTGCCCGGCTTGGTAAGCACCCGGGGCACCTGTCATTTAATTCTGAGCGGGCCCCCTCTCTATCTCTATCTCTCTCTCTCTCTCTCTGTCACTCTCCGTCTCCTCCCGCCATCCGTGTCTGACTCTCGGGTCTCCGCTTGGCACGGTAGGCCGCCTTACACATGCGCACTGCCACGGCCTGCACATCATCGGCCGTGGCTGTGCGCATGTGCCGCCCTGCATATGTGCACTGCTACAGCAACTGGTTGGCGTCGGCCACTTGTGGGAGATCTGGCCGCCATTGCTCTCCGGTTGCTGCCTCACCGCGACCGTTGAAAACCAACGCAGAATCACTGCCTGAAGCTGGAGTTTCCTGGCCCTCCAAAATATTCTAAATTGAATTTAAACGGTGGAGGGTCCATCATCAAACTCCGAACTCTGAAAAATAACAGCCTATTGCATTTTATCTGTTTATTTATTGTGTATATATATATGGTTTATAGTATATAGACACACTAAACTTTTATCTCCTGTTCTGTATTATGTTTACATATTCTATTGTGCTCAGCAAGCAAGAATTTCATTGTCCTATCTGGGACACATGACAATAAAACTTTCTTGACTCTTGACTTGGACTTAAGCAAAAAAGGGTTCTTGGGGAAAAAAGAGCCACCTTAAATTTAGTTGCGTCTGGTAGGGTACCTATGGTAGGGTGAAGACTATTCCATGCTTTAATTGTGCGGGGGAACTCCATGGAGCAGCCAGCAACTCTGGATAGAAGAAATTGGGTGACGTTTCGGGTAGGGACCTTTCTTTAGATTTCCTCTGGTTTTAGTGTTTTTAGTTTAATTTAAAGATACAGTGTGGAAACAGGCCCTTCGGCCCACCGAGTCCACGCCGACCACTGATCACCCATACACTAGTTCTATCCAACACATTAGCGACTTAAGTCAAGAGTCAAGAGTGTGTTATTCTCTCACGTCCCAGTTAGAACAATGAAATCCTTACTTGCAGCAGCACAACAGAATATGTAAACATAGTACTCTGTAAACAATGTTATAAATGAGAAAACAAAACTCCATGCAGACAGCACCCATATTCAGGATCAATTCCGGGTCTCTGGCAATTTTAGGCCGCAACTTTATGGCCAATTTACTGCCCCAATAGCCTTGAACTGAATTAAAACATACAGTAGCTGTAAAGGGGGACATAGCGTCACTTAGAGATTTAAGACTGAAAATGGATAGTTTCTTTTTTTTTAGCAACCAAAGTTATCAATGTATAATTTTGTGTGTGTTGGAAAATAAAATATAGTGGCACAGCTGGTGGACTTGCTGCCTCACACGCCAGAGATCTGAGTTTGATCCTGTTCTCGGGCACTGTGTTGAATTTGCACATTCTCCTCGCAAGCATGTGGGTTTCCTCCCACATCGCAAAGACGCATTGGCTTTGTAGGTTAACTTGTCTCTGTAAAATTGCCCCTAATGTGCAGGGAGTGGTGAGGAAAGTGGGAAAACAGAACTTGTGTGAATGGGTAGACGAAAATGTTGGAGAAACTCAGCAGGTGAGGCAGCGTCAATGGTACGAAGGAAATTGGCAAAGTTTCTGGTCGAGACCCTTCTTCAGACTGATGTGAGAAGCGGAGGAGAAAGCAGGGACTACCTGAAATTGGAGGTCAATGTTCATACAGCTGGAGTGTAAACTACCCAAGCGAAATATGAGGTGCTGCTCCTCCAATTTATGCTAGGCCTCACGCTGGCCATGGAGGAGGCCCAGGACTGAAAGGTTGGATTCGGAATGGGAGGGGGAGTTGAAGTACTGAGCCACCGGGAGATCAGGTTGGTTATTGCGAACCGAGCGGAGGTGTTAGACGAAGCGATCACCAAGCCTACGCTTGGTCTCACCGATGTAGGGCAGCTGACACCTAGAGCAGCGGATGCAATAGATGAGGTTGGAGGAGGTGCAGGTGAACCTCTGCCGCACCTGGGTCCTTGAATGGAGTCAAGGGGGGAGGTAAAACGACAAGTGTAGCCTTTCCTGCAGTTGCAAGGGAAAGTGCCAGGAGAAGGGGTGGTTTGGGTGGGAAGGGACGAATTGACCAGGGAGTTACGGAGGGAGCGGTCTCTGCAGAAAGCCGACGGGGAGGAGATGGGTAGATGTGGCCAGTGGTGGGATCCCGTTGGTAGACAAAGCTGGAGAAAATCAGCGGGTGAGGCAGCATCTATGGAGCGAAGGAATAGGCGACGTTTCGGGTCAAGACCCTTCTTCAGACTGATGTCGGGAGGGGTGAGGGGCGGGAAAAAGAAAGGAAGAGGCGGAGACAGTAGGCTGTGGGAGAGCTGGGAATAGGAGGGGAAGGAGGGAGAAAGCAAGGACTACCTGAAATTGGAGAAGTCAATGTTCATACCGCTGAGGTGTAAACTACCCAAGCAAAATATGAGGTGCTGTTCCTCCAATTTGCGGTGGGCCTCACTCTGGTCATGGAGGAGGCCCAGGACAGAAAGGTCGGATTCGGAATGGGAGGGGTAGTTGAAGTGCTGAGCCACCGGGAGATCAGGTTGATTATTGCGAATTGAGTGGTGGTGTTGTGCGAAGCGATCGCCAAGCCTGCACTTGATCTCACCGAGGTTGATCATACGCTGAATAATCCAACCAGATTTTTGCTTGGAAGTGGAAAGAGATCATAGAAATTGCAACGTATAAAAAGAGTTGAGATACTGTATTATAATTTTGCTGCCTATCATTGTGTTATATATCATGTCTTGATTGGTGAATATTAGTTTGCGACTTTATTTGAAGCAGAAATAATATGTGAATGCTTCATTGACCATAGTTCCAACTGGTAACTACGCACTTCGTCCGAGCACATTATCGCACGCGTCATGCAAGCAGTCTTAAATGATCACCTAAACTGTCATTTGGCAACCTAAAAAGCTGCCGAGGTTGCCCGGCTGGAAAATAGGGAAAAAAAGTTAAGTGAGAGCCCTGATAGGATATATACAGTGGTAATCTTTTTCCTTGCCCTTGATCAACTGGGCTGACGAATGGTAAATTAAATTTAATGCAGATAAATATTAGGTGTTACATTTTGAGAATTCAAACCAGGACAGGACCTTCATAGTAAATGCTGGGGTCAGGGGATTGTCATGTAGGCAGTGGGATCTAGGAATGTAGGTACATAGTTCCCTGAAAGTGACATCACATATAGAGAGGGTGGTACATTGGTTTTCATCAATCAGGGTGTTCAGTAAAGAAGTAAGAACAATATGTTATAGTTGTACATAGCTGGTGAATCCACATTTGGTTTTGGTCACCCTGTTGTAGGAAGGATGTAATTAATCTGGAAAGTGTGCAAAGAAGATTTGCAAGAATCTTGGCAGGACTTGAGGGGTTGAGACATAGGGAGAGGCTAGGGAGGCTGGGACTTTATTCCTTGGAGCACAGGAGACAGAGGGATGATCTTATGGAGGTATATAAAATCATGAGGAGAATAGACAGGGTGAATGCATAGTCTTTTACCTAGGGTAGGAGAATCAAATCACAAAGGACGTAGGTTTTAGGTGAGAAGAGTAAAGTTTAATATGACCCTAGGGCCATCTTTTTCACTCAGAGGGTGGTGGTAAATAACAGTATTTACAAGACACTTGTAAAAGGTACATGGATAAGAAAGATTTTGAGGGATATGGGCCAAACACAGGCAAATGGGACTAGCTTATATGGGGCATCTAGGTTGACATGAACGAGTAGGGCCAAAGGACTGTGTATGACCCTAGCTGAGGTGTCCAGAATCAGAGAGCACAATCCCAAAATAGAGGATTCACTATTCAAGACAGAAATGCAAGAAAATATTTCAAGTATTATCTGATCAAAGAAACTGGGGAGCCTAGGTCATTGGGTGTATTTGAGATACGTTAATATTTTTTGCATATCAATAAAAAATAAATTGGGATATATGGTTAGTAGAACTAAGTGGTGCTGCGGAAAAGATTAGCTACAATCTTATTGAATGACACAAGGGGTCCTGCGGCATAATGGTATACTCTCACTTGTATTTATTATGCTCTTACAAACTCATGTAATGCTGTCTAATCTATGAAATGATTCAGTACTCATAGAGCTATACAGTATGGAAACTAGCCGTTTGGCCCACCTTGTCCTTGCTGACCAAGTTGGCATTCTGGACCAGTTCTATTTGCCTGGATATGGCCTATATTCACTCTGTCTCGGATCCATATATCTGTCCAAACATCCTTTCAAAAAATTGTATCCTTTTCTATAGTTTCCTCTGGCAGCGCATTCCAGCGATTGATCATCCTCTGAATGTGAAAGTCATCCCAAGGTCTCACTAAAATCTTTCCTGTGTCACCTTAAGTCTAGATCACTACTTTTACAATTTTCTACCCTGAGAAAAATACAGGGAGCATTCACTTTTCCAATGCCAAAAATGATCTTGTACACCTCAATATGGTCACTCCTCAGCTTCCTACACTCGAAAGAAGTACTTTTAAAATTCAACTTTATTAGATCTGAAACAGAATCAGCTTGCTCTCTTTGTCTTTCACCCTTACAGGAACATGTTGGCCCTGAACCCTTAATGGTCCTGTCCCACTTACCCGATTTTATTCGGCGACTGCCGGCATCCGTCATAGTCCCAGCAGGTCGCTGAAAATGTTCAACATGTTGAAAATCCAGCGGCGACCAGAAAAAGGTACGACTCTTTGGGCGACTACTCACGACCATACAGCTGTCACCCTTTACATACATACCGTGACAGGCCCTTTACTAACTTGCTTTAAAAAAAAATCCCACTCGTTGTATCTTGCTTTATCCACAAGTAGCCGCACCCAATCGACTTTTACTAGTTACACAGGATTTGGCAGTGACAGGCTCATAACGGAAACAGTCATTGGGTCACCATGCAGTAGCACTTAAGCTTTTTGTGATGCAAATCAGTTTCTAAATGTTTCACTATCCCTCATTGAGATTGGAAGGGCACAGGCAACTTTGTTTCCTAAGAGAACTTTATTAAAAGCCAACATAATATAGCATCAAATATTGTCAAGTATGTTAACGTTATGAAGAATGCAAACCACTAAATCTGCTCCCCTATCATACCATTAAAAATTTCCATTTGATCCGAGATCAAAGCAAGGTAGCGCAGAATCTGCATGACCTACTAATTACATAACAGTTCCAAACGTCATAGACCAGCAGCTGGAAATTCTATACACAATACTGATATTTTTTTTAATTTTGTGCATCTTAAAGATGATTTTATCCAGAGAAACATGTTAACAAATATTTTTCTTTCTCATCATTCTTGAAATTTCCTGCCGCGGGTCATCATCGGGTTGAAGGTTGAACAAGTTAGGTCTTTATTCTTTTGAGCGCAAAAGGTTAAGGGGGGACTTGATTGAGGTCTTTAAAATGATGAAAGGGATAGACAGAGTTGATGTGGATACGTTTTTCCCATTGAGGGTAGGGAAGATTCAAACAAGAGGGCATGACATGAGAATTAAGGGACAGAAGTTTAGGGGTAACGTGAGGGGGAACTTCTTTACTCAGAGGGTGGTGGCTGTGTGGAATGAGCTTCCAGCAGAAGTGGTGGAGGCAGGATCGATTTTAACATTTAAAAGTAAAGTGGATAGGTATATGGACGTGAAGGGAATGGAGGGGTATGGTCTGAATGCAGGGACTAGGGGAAAACAAATGGTCGGCACGGACTGGAAGGGCCGAGAGGGCCTGTTTCCGTGCTGTAATTGTTATATGGTTATATGGTTATCTGAATGACATAAAACAATTTCTATACCAGAGCACATTAAGTTAGATTAGTTCTCTGTGCATTTGGGCAGGCGCTGAACCATGTTGTCTTGCAGGTGCCGGTCATTGGGCAATTCTATAGTAACACGTTCTCAGTCCCAAAGGCCTGCAGCTGTTAATTACTTACGCCATTTGAAACAAAGTATTGCCTTGCATCATTAGAAGCTCGTTTCTACCTTCCTTCATTAAAACTACTAATCTCCTTCACAAAAGTTTGTCTTCTCCCTGTCCCAATTTCAATCCCATGCCACACTCTATCCCATCCCCAATCCACTTACCACAAGCTTTTGCTCTGCCTATCTCCTCTGCCATGCTACTCTGCCTAGCGGAGCTGGTACTCACCCTTAACAACTCTCCTTCGACTCCTCCCAATTCCCCCAAAATCAAAGGCGTAACTATGGGCATTTGCGTGGCCCCAGCTATGCCTGCTTCTTTGTAGGGTACATTAGCCAATCCCTGTTCCAAGCATACTATCCCCAAACTCTATCTCCGTTACATAGACAATTTCATTGGTGCAACCTCCTGCACCCATGCAGAACTCATGGACTTCATTAACTTCACCACCAATCTCCATCTGGTACTCAAATTCACTCGGGCCATCTCCGACACCTCCCTCCCCTTTTTGATCTCAATCTCCACCACATGAGATAGTCTATTACAAACCCACTGACTCCCACAACTATCTCGATTAAACTTCTTCCCACCATGTTTCCTGCAACCACTCTATCCCCTACTCCCAATTCCTTCATCTAGGCCGCATTTGCGCCCAAGATGAGGTGTTTCATACCAGGATATCTGAGATGTCCTCATTCTTTCAGCACTGGTTCCCCACTTCCATCATAGATGAGGCCCTCACTCGTGTCTCCTCGGTACCCTGCAGCAGCACCCTTGCTCCCCCTCCCCCTAGTCGCAACAGGATCAGAGTCCCCCTAGTCCTTTACTCTCACCCCATCAGCTGTCTCATACAACACATAATCCTCCGACATTTTCGCCCCTCCAACGGGATCCCACCTCTAGTCACATCTTCCTATCTTCACCCCTTTCCACCTTCTGCAGAGAACATTCCCGACTCAACTCCTTGGTTAACTCATCCCTTACCACCCAAACCACCTCCTCCCCAGGTATCTTCCCCTGCAACTGCAGGAGATGCAATACCTGTCCCCATGCCTCCTCCCTCGACTGTCCAAGGACTTTGACAGTCCTTTCAGCTTAGGCAGAGGTTTGTTTCCACCTCTTCCAAACTCATCTACTGTATCCGTTGTTCAAGATGTGGATTCTTATACATCGGTGAGACCAAACGTAGACTGGGCGATCGTTTCACTGAACACCATCGCTCAGTCCACCTGCATCTGCCTGATCTCCCAGTTGCTAAACACTTTAATTCCCCTTCCCATTCCCCCAGTGTCCTAGGCCTCCTCCATTGTCAGAGTGAGGTTATCATCTCATATTTTGCTTGGGGAACTTACAGCCCAGTGGTATGAATATTGATTTCTTTTTTGCATATCTTTCATTCATTGTTCTATATCTCTCTACACCATCGTCAATATCTCTCGTTTTCATTTCCCGTGACTTTCGGGTCTTGACCTGAAATATCACCTATTCCTTCTCTCCAGAGATGCTGCCTGCCACAGTGAGTTGCTCAAGCTTTTTGTGCCTACGCTTTGGCCAATCTTGTGCATTTTCATTAATGCTTACGATTCTAAGCCTAAGTGTCAGGTAATCATCTATTATATTAAAATTCCATTATGAAGCAGAATGAAATGCAAAACATGACTGCAATTCCTATTGTTCCATAAATGTGATTTTTTTTCTCATGACAGAAAACAATGTTGCTCTCAGTAGAAGCACTATCTATGTGAACTAGAGCCTATTCAAATACACTCCAAATCAGTTTACCATAGATAGGCATTAGGCAACGGAGGCGATTTTTACTGCTATTTTTTACCACTGGAATGTCCTCAGCAGCTGCAATTTGAGCTCTGTGGGGATTGCTTTTGATGCAGTATCTTGGTTGACCACGTAATATATTGCGCAACACAGCTATGTTAGTCCAGCTGACAGTATTAATCATGCACACAACAGCTGCAAGGACGGTAAACATACAGGGCATGCGATTTACAATTTGATGCATCCTAAATAATCAGCTGGCAATGAAACAACCTTACGAATTTTACCAAGTTAACAAACAGTTTTCAAGAATTGCAATGAATTAGATTGTTACTAATCAACAAGGGCTGATATTGATTTTCAATATACTAGAGAGGATAAATCCAGCTGATGGGTTTTGCTGTGGTCAAATACTCATCAATGTAAAGTACGTAAATATTAAAAAAGAACAGAATGGACCACAAAATTCACAAAATGGACCACAGATCGAAAGTCATAGAAGTATATGCCATGGAAACAGTGTGTTCCCCCTCCAGCTCAACTCTCCAGGTCAAACTCAGCCATGGCAACCAAGATGTCTAACTGAGCTAGTTCTATTTGCCTACAAAAAAACAAACTGCTGGAGGAACTCAGCAGGACAGGCAGCACCTGAGGGGACAAATGATAGATGATGTTTTGGGTCGGAGCACTTATTCAGATACCAATATCTGCAGTCTTATGTCCCATTTGACTTCCCTTGATGCATATCTATATAAACTTTAACTATGCACCTGCCAAAATGTATTTTAAGCATTGTAATTATACATACCTATAAAGTTTCCCCTGTGAAGTTGATTCTCTTTTTAAAATGGAATGCAAAATTAATCTTGTGAAATATAAAATTGGCATCTACACATTTGAATTTGAAGATGGTGAACCCATTGGAAAACCCTTGGCATCGACGTTTGTAGGCGTTGTGATGGACCAGAGAGGTGCAGAATATGGGAAAATCCCAAGATGGAAGAGACAGGGAGCAGGGGTTATGGTAGTTCAAGTGTTGTAGGTATATGCCTAACAGTCAGTTACGTTTACAGTGTGGCAGGCATATAAATAATGACAAGTAGGCTGTAGCTTTCCTTTGAGCCTCAGCAGAAAGTAATGGATTTAAGACTCCTGCTCCTGTGAGCACAGAAGAAAATGTAATAATTTTGTCTGATGTGGGAAGCCAAAAAAAACCCCAACTTGTTTGTCCAAATTCTCATGATATCATCCAAACTAATATGCATATTTCAAACAGGTTCCCATGTTCTTGTCTGTAGCTCTTTGCAATTGAAACTTGATTTTTTTTAAAAATATATAAAGAAACATGATTACAAGCATTTACTGGGGACACAAAAGGCTGGAGAAACTCAGCGGGTGCAGCAGCATCTAAGGAGCGAAGGAGATAGGCGACGTTTCGGGTCGAGACCCTTCTTCAGACTGGTCAGGGATCAGGGAAACGAGAGATATAGACGGTGATGTGGAGAGATAAAGAACAATGAATGAAAGATATGCAAAAAAGTATCGATGATAATCGGCAGGATCGATTTTAACATTTTAAAGTAAAGTGGATAGGTAAATGGACGTGAAGGGAATGGAGGGGTATGGTCTGAGTGCAGGTAGATGGGACTAGGGGAAAACAAATGGTCGGCACGGACTGGAAGGGCCGAGAGGGCCTGTTTCCGTGCTGTAATTGTTATATGGTTATATGGTTATATGGTTATATGATAAAGGGAGCAAGCCATTGTAAGTTGTTTGTAGTATGAAAATGAGAAGCTAGTGCAACTAGTGTGGGGGAGAGAGATAGAGAGAGAGGGAATGCCAGGGCCCGAGGGCTAAGGGAGAGGTGGGAAGGGGAGGAGACAGCAAGGGTTAACAGAATTGAGAAAATTCAATGTTCAAGCCAAGAGGATGCAGACTCGCCAAGCGGAATATGAGGTGCTGTTCCTCCAACTTGCGGTGTTGCTCACTCTGGCCATGGAGGAGGCCCAGGACCGAGAGGTCGGATGCGGAATGGGAGGGGGAGTTGAAGTGCTGAGCCACTGGGAGGTCGGGTTGATTAATGCAGACTGAGCGGAGGTGTTCGGCGAAACGATCGCCAAGCCTCCGCTTGGTCTCACCGATATAGATCATCTGGCATCTGGAGCAGCGGATGCAGTAGATGAGGTTGGAGGAGGTGCAGGTGAACCTCTGTCAGACCTGGAAGGACTGCTTGGGTCCCTGAAAGGAGTGGAGGGGGGAGGTGAAGGGACAAGTGTAGCATTTCTTGTGGTTGCAAGGGAAAGTGCCCGGGGAAGGGGTAGAGCGGGAGGGAAGCGAAGAATTGACAAGGGAGTTGCGGAGGGAGCGGTCTTTGCGGATAGTAATGGTTTGTAGTGGATGTCAGTCAGGAGTGTATCACCTGCAATAGAGATGGTGAGGTCAAGGAATGGTAGAGAAATGTCGGAAATGGTCCAAGTGTATTAGAGTGCCGGATGGAAGTTGGTGGTGAAATGGATGAAGTCAGTCAGTTGTGTGTGGGTGCAGGAGGTGACACCAAAGCAATAGTTGATGTAACGGAGGTAGAGGTCGGGAATGGGGCCCTGGTACGCCGAGAACAAGGATTGTTCGACGTACCCGACAAAGAGGCAAGCGTAGCTGGGGCCCATGCGTGTGCCCATAGCTACGCCTTGTGTTTGGAGGAAATGGGAGGAGTCAAAAGAGAAGTTATTGAGGGTAAGGACCAACTCCGCTAGGTGGAGGAGGGTGTCAGTGGATGGGTATGGGTTGCTCCTCTGGTCGAGGAAGAACCGGAGGGCTTTGAGACCGTCCTGGTGGGGGATGGAGCTGTAGAGTGACTGGACGTCCATGGTAAAGATGAGAGGATGGGGGCCTGGAGAATGGAATGCGTGGAGCCGACCGAGAGTGTCTGCGGTGTCTTGAACATAGGTGGGGAGGGATTTAACAAAAGGGGATAGGATGGCGTCAAGATATGTGGAAATGTGTTCGGTGGGGCACGAACAGGCAGAGACAATGGGTCTGCCAGAGCAGTCGGGTTTGTGGATTTTGGGGAGAAGGTAAAATTGGGCCGTGCGGGGCTGGGAAACGATGAGGTTGGAGGCTCGGGGGGGTAGGGAGCCAGAGCTGATGAAGTCGGTTATGGTGCTCGAGATGGTGGCCTGGTGTTCGTCAGTGGGTTCATAGTCCAGGGATAAGTAGGAGGAGGTGTCCGAGAGTTGGAGTGCAGCCTCCGCTTTATAGAGAAGCGCTTACTGGTCATTTTGTTTAGTTTTGATATTTAACCAGGTCCTTTTGACAAAATTTCGATGTCCTTTCCCAGAGACTAGTATATACAATACATTTGACTATACTACTAACAACAGCAAAAATCAATCACTTGCTCTTTTGAGTTGCAACTAGAGTAAAACTCTAAAATTCCACCATCTTACAGATCAGACATCTCGATAGTTTCACATCTGGCTCATTCAGTCCAACACCTCCTTCAAACGCACCAGGGCCCTGCTCAAACAATTTTAACTTCATCCAGGCCTCATTTCCAAGCTGTCATTAAACTCACAATGGGTTCCCATTACCACGATTTTGTTAAACTCACGTCAGCCCCATTACCATGATTCCTTTAAACTAAGAAGGGCTTGTTAAAACATCCTTTCAAACTCACCAGAGTCCTTTTCACATGCTGGGAAATAAAATTGTCTCATCGATCTTAAATGGGTAACTATTAAAAAGGGTATCTTTAAAAGACAGTGATCCTTAATTCGAGGTTCTCCACAAGGGGAAGCATCTTATCCACATTCACCCAAATGAAGCCACTTCAATCAAGTAACTTCTCTTTTAAACTCCAGTGGATACATTCAATCTATCATTCATTTGATTATAGTAGAACATGCCCATTCCAGAAGGAAGATCTGAAGTTAACCTTCTCTGAACTGTTTCCATAACATTTATTTCCTTCCGTAAATAAGAAGCTGTTGCTGTATATAGTTCAAAGGATGATATCTAACTGATGAAGAACTGAAACAATCTGCTCACTTTTGTATTCAATTTTGTTAGCAATGAAGAATGGCATGTGGGCAGCTTTCTTAATTATTTGCTATGCCTGATAATAACCTATTCCAAATCATGCACAAGAACACTGATACCTGTTGGACATATTTCAAACCCCTGAAGCAGTAAGAATTATTTGAATAATAGTCATGGGTTTTATATTATGAGAATAATAGTCAAATATAGTCATAGAACAGCACGGAACAGACCCTTAAGGCCAACTCGTCTACGCCAACCAAGATTTCTATCTAAGCAGATCCCCAATTTCCTGCGTTTGACCCATATCCCTCCAGACCTTTCCTATCCTTATAGAAATGTCTTTTTAATATTATTATAGTACCTGCCTCAGTCACTTCTGGAAACTGGTTCCATATACGTGCAGCATCTTTGTAAAAAGGAATAGGTGATGTTTCGGCTCGAGACTCTTCTTCAGACTAAGACTCAGGGGATAGGAAAACGAGAGATAATAGACAGTGATATGGAGAGAAAAAGAACAAATGAATGCACAGAGGGGGAGCAGTGGGAGAGGATGTTGCAGAACTCTTGTTGGCGAGAGGAGGAGAATTTCTTCAAAAAAGGCATACCTTGCGATTTCATAGTGGATCTCTATATCACCATCCATATCTCTCTCGTTTCCCTTTCCCCTGACTGTCAGTTTGAAGAAGGGTCTTGACCCGAAATGTCGCCTATTCCTTTTCTCCAGAGATGCTGTCTGACCCATTGAGTTCCTCCAGCTTTTTGTGTCTATCTTCCATATATGTATGACCTTCTGTGTGAAAATACTGCTTCATGCTCTTCTGGGTTTATTTATTCATTTGTTTGCAATCACAAAACAGGAACTTGATTATTACTATTACAATTGTTTTAAGTATCATAATATTGCAAAGTTATTCATGGGTGTTAGAAGTATCATTACATAAGTGGAAAAGGTGAACTGATTTTTTTAATACAAGAGCCTCTTGCAATATCATAAAAAATAATACTTACTAGGTGTTTTGACATCTTCTTCAGATGGAGCCTGTTCTATTTCATCCTTTTTCCTCAAGCTTCTTACTTTTTCAACAAGATTTAGTAAACGCCCTTTGAGTGAAGTATCTTTTTCTTCCTCTTCCTCATCTTCTTCTATTTGAATACCTGCCAGGTAAAGGATTTTTTTTCTCAGCAAAATTTGGAAATTCATTTGTAGCTTCAAATTGTTACATTTTGGGACTTTTATTATAATTTCCAACTAACAAGATCCAAACTGTCTTCCATTTATCTTAAATCAAGGTTGTTAATGACATCTTCCCAATTTTCAGAACTTCTGCTCTTAACTTTTGTTCACCCAACCATTCATATTGTACTCTCCAGCCCATCCCACCTTCCTCTGGCCCTCTGCAAATAAAATGCTTTTTAAATTCACTTTTCCAGCTTTGATTCAAGATCACTAATGCCTCGAAAGATGCTGACTGACCAACTATACTCGGGTGTCTGATTTTACTACAAAATCCTCAAAAAATTGACGATTCCAGTTTAAAAAATAAAAATAATTGATCATATACAAATTGTTTTAAAATAAATATACAATTTGTATATTATTATTTTTATTGCTTCATTTACAAGCTTCTAAGAAAACTTAGATCTACCCTACAAATATGGTATGACACAGATCATGTCTATTGTATTTTTAATTATAGTGAATAAACTGTGACAAATCTTTGTAATTTAGTTGAAAACACACAGGAGATTGCAAGATGTTCAAATAATACCAGAAGGCATATGTGGAGAAGTTTGTTTTAGACACCATACAATGTAAAATGCATACCACAATGTGTAAGAAGTTTCGCATGGAAGTCAAGCAAGACATCTCTCACTTTATCTGGAAGAGGGCACACCTCTTCATCTGGCCCCATTTTGAAATTCATGAGCATGTTAATCTGCAATAAAGAGCATAATCCAAAATGAGATATGAATCTAAAAAAAATCCAGGCAACATACGATGTCAAACTTTACAACCAGGACATTACAACTTTACAACTAACGAAAGGGATTGCTTACGAATTCTGGAGCAGTACACAAGCGGATATCCAAAGCAGCTTGTTGGAGGATGTCGGAATTTGCCTGTGGTAAGGGCTATCGTACGGCAAGAGAATTGCTTAGAGAACATTTTGGTAATGAACACCAGATTGCTAATGCATGCACGAAGAAGGCCTATGCTTGGGCAGCTATCAAGCCAGAAGACACAAAAGCATTGCGTGATTGCGATATTTCTTAGAAGTTGTTGTAGCTCAGTGAGACATCTCAACCACATGGAAGAAATGAATGTTATTAGTAATATGAAGATTATTATTCACAAACTGCCCTTTAGGCTTCGAGAGGTGGAGGGACAAGGCAGGCCAGGTAAAGGAAGATGAGAAGCGAAAACCCATATTTCCTGATCTGGTGAATTTCATAGAAAGGGAAGTACGATTTATGTCAAGTCTACGTCAGGGGGATATTCAAGATCCTAAATCCGCAACCATCAAAGGTTCTACCTTTACTAAAACAAGAGGAAGACCAGGACCTAAGGGAAGTAGTTTTGCTACTGCTGTAATACCTGTAGAAACAAAAGGCAAAAAGAAAGCCGAGAGTTCTATTTGCTTTGTTAAACACTTGATTAATATGTGTCGCCCAACTTAAATCTTTGGTAAAATCGACTCCTAGATATGATCGTATGACTTGCAATAAGTATAAACAGGATCATCATACTGAACAGAGGAAGCTGGAGCAAATAGAACAGAAGGAGAAGCCAGCTACTAGTGATGCTGTTACCTCACCTCAGATAAATGCGCATATTGGGGCCTGGGTAGAAACCTGTATTTTCTCCATCTTACCAGTGCAGGCAAGGAAGAACAAGATTAATACAGTGTTGCAAACATATGCATTTTTGGATCATGGGAGCTCAACTACCTTTTGTACAGAAAGCTTGATGTGAAGGCTGGATATCACAGGAGTAAAGGTTAAGATTCTACTGCATACCATGAATGAAGAGAAGGAGTGCATTAGTTATCACATTGCAAGTATGGAAATATCTAGCCTGGATGAAGACAATTTTATACAAATATCTGATGTGTTTACACGTGAGACCATGCTTGTTTGTCATCAAAATATACTCAGACATGAGGACTTGAAACAATGGCCTTACTTGAAGGATGTCAAGATACCTAAAATAAATTCTGGTATCAACCTACTTATCGGAACGAATGCTTTGAAGGTATTGGAACCTATACAGACTGTGAGGAACCAAGGGGACGGACCTACTCGAATGGCTTATTTACGGCTCCTTGAGAAGGAACAACAAAAGCAGGAACTAGAACCACCATGCTGCTGCTGTTAATCAAATAGCTATTGTTAAATTAGAAGAGCTGTTAATCAAGCAATACAATCATGATTTCAGTGAAAGTACCGGTAAGGAATCGGAAGAAATGTCCAGAGAAGAATCCAAGTTTTTGGATATTGTAAACCACAGTAAGGATGATAGAAGGACACTATTGTCTAGACTTACCTTTCAAGCAAGAAAGCGTTAATCTGCCAAATAATCGTTGTATGGCAGAGCAATTCACCCTGAATCTGAAACGCAAGTTTGGCAAGAATACAACATTTCTTGAAGAATATACGTCTTTCCTAAAGGACATGATCGACAATGATTATGCCAAAATGGTAGTAACTAACCAGCTAAATCAAAGTGACGGAGAGCTTTGGTCTATTCTGCACCATGGGGCGTATCACTCAAAGAAAGGGACCCTGAGGGTGGTCTTTGACTGTGCTGCAGTCTTCAAAGGGACATCATTCAACTGTCAACTACTCCTGGGTCCGGACCTCACCAACTCACTCATTGGAATTCTCATTAAATTCAGACAAGAACCAATTGCTTTGATGGCTGATATTAAAGCAATGTTTCATTAAGTCAAAGTGTCAGAAAACCACATTGACTGCTTGCGATTCCTATGATGGCCTGAAGGGGATGCACAACAAGAACTCGTTGAATACTGGATGAAGGTACATTCCTTTGGAGCAGTGTCATCAAAGTTGTGCAAACTTTGCACTAAAAAAGACCGCAGAGGACAATAAAGCTCACTTTCCAGAAGTGACAAACACGGTGAAGAATAATTTCTACGTGGTTGATTACTTAAAATCCATGTCTACAGAGTATAAAGCAATTCAAATGGTAAAACATCTGACTTCCCTCTGCAATAAGGAGGATTCACCCTTTCCAAGTGGATCAGCAACAGCCATGTTGTATTGGAAAGCATTCCACTAGATGGCAGAGCCGAGGAGACCAGGGAGTTGGATTGGGACAAAGACTATCTGCCAAGTGAAAGAGCACTGGGATTGCACTGGTGTATCAAATCAGATGTGATCAAGTTCAGAATCTTGATTCAGGAGCAACCATGTACAAGAAGGAGTACCTTTCTGTGATTGGTTCTGTTTATGACCCTTTGGGATTTCTTGCACCATTTACACTGCCACACAGGTTAATTTTGCAGGATCTCTGCAAGAAAAAAATCTTCCAACGATGGACATGATGGTTAATGGATCTTGACAAGAAACCGGAGTTTAAAATGAAGCCTACAAATTTTGGTAAGATCAGATATGCACAGTTGCATCATTTCGCAGATGCCAGTGAATGATGCCAGATGCCAGCTATGGTACTGGTTCATATTTAAGACTGGAAAATTATTATGGCCCTGTCTCACAGTGCGAGTCCACCCACGAGTGACCCCGGGTGAAAAGAAAAAGAACAGACGCGTGGTTGTGTACGATATTCCAAGTTTATGTTCAAGCGTTTAACCGAGTTCCCACGGGTATGTCATTTCTGCCATGTTGCAAGTACCTCTCCCGAGTTACCAAGTTCCTCTCCCGAGTTACTCTTGAGCCAGCCGTGAATGAAGGTCTGTTTTAATAAGCAACAGTGTTAAAGAAGACATCTCCATCCTGCGGCTTTGAGTTAAATATAGAATTCGGCGAGGCCGCATCTATTGATATGCCCTACAAAGGGAAAATGCGCACCGTCCTGTGCCAGAGCAGTTATACTTATGATTTGTTTGAAACACACATCACGTAGTTAGAAGACCAGTGGGCGGAGGTTTGCTATATTTTAATTGAATTTACTGCCAGGTCTACACACTGCGGGGAGACGGGAGATTAAATCTTTGAATGTGGACGGATGTCTCCGCGCCTGCTCGTTCCAAGCGGAATATATTTTTAGTTGCCTTTCAAGCAGGGCTTTGGTTTTATTCCTTGTTTTTGTTTATTCGCACACACTTTTCGTGTGTGAGGGTGTGAGAAGTTCATGCCGGGTGCCGGCCGCAGCCGCCGTTCTTTCACATCAGTTGCACATCAGATTGTTTAGAGACGGAGCTCAGGGTTCACCTCCTGAGCTGCTTTGGTGCCCAGCCGCGAGTTGAGGTGGAGGGAGGTTGGGGGGGGAGGTTGCGCGGGCGTCATTAATCTGTCTGGGGTGACAAGGCTCTTGTGTTAGGCTCTGCGGGATGATCTTAGTGCGGGAGAAAAGTGTAGGAGAGGTGTACTGACTGTATGGCAGACACTTTGGTAGTGATAGCCCACCAGTCTCAAAAGCCGCTGTGTCTCCCTGTCCCTGGGATAGCAGGGGGCGATCAAACAGCATAATACCCCCCTCCCCGCCAACACGAAGGGCAACGATCCCAAGGCTTTAGCGTCAGAACCAGAGGTCAGGCGACAATCACCCGCCATAACGCGAGAATGATAATGCGCTATTGTAGGTCTCCTTTGCACGTTGGTGTTTCTGTCTTTCTCCATCTCATTGTTGGCCACTGTCTGTCGCCACCCCCACCTCCACCCCTCTGCTTCCCGGCCATGTGTGTCACCCCTTCCCTCCCCTCTCCAGCTCCCCGCCCATTGCACCGGGCACAGGGGCTTCGCACCGTCTTCACGTCGGTGACGCCAGCAGGTCAGTGCCAGTCGCCCCGGAGCAGGTTCTCTGGGGGATGGGAGTCAGCCGGCTCTGTCACACATGAGCCAAGCCACCCGTCCACGTCCACACGCTCGATAGAACAGGAGCTGAGACTGGGAACTGTACCGCCCTTGCCCCCTCCCTCTCCAACTGCAAACAACCCCACTTTCCTGCTCATCTAACGCGCCCATCCCTTCTATCTGGGTATTGAAGGCGCTTCTGGTCTGCAGTATGCAATAGTCACCAAAATACACTGCATCATTAGAAAGGAAAAATGCAAAATATGTCAATCCCACTGGATAGGCCTTAGTCATGGTGCTGTACAACACGGAAACAGGTCCTTCGGCCCAGCTTGGTCGTGCCGTCCAAGTTGGTGTCTTGGGGTAGTCCTATTTGCCTGCATGTGGTCCATAGCCCTCTAAACCCTTCCCATCCATTTATAACCATATAACCATATAACAATTACAGCACGGAAACAGGCCCTCTCAGCCCTTCCAGTCCGTGCCGACCATGTGTTTTCCCCTAGTCCCATCTACCTGCACTCAGACCATACCCCTCCATTCCCTTCACGTCCATATACCTATCCACTTTACTTTTAAATGTTAAAATCGATCCTGCCTCCACCACTTCTGCTGGAAGCTCATTCCACACAGCCACCACCCTCTGAGTAAAGAAGTTCCCCCTCACCTTCTGTCCCTTAATTCTCATGTCATGCCCTCTTGTTTGAATCTTCCCTACCCTCAATGGGAAAAACATTCTAGTAAATCTCCTCTGTACTCTCTCTATTTTGTTGACATCCTTCCTATAATTAGGCGACCAAAATTGTACACCATACTCCAGAATTGGTCTTACCAATGCCTTGTACACTTTTAACATTACTTCCCTACTCCTATATTCAATGCTCTGATTTATAAAGGCCTGCACACCAAAGGCTTTCTTTACCACCCTATCTGCATGCGATTCCACCTTCAGGGAACTATGCACAGTTATTCCTAGATCCCTCTCTTCCACAGCATTCCTCAATTCCCTACCATTTACCGTGTACGTCCTATTTTGATTTGTCCTGCCAAGATGTAGCACTTCACACTTAACAGCATTAAACTCCATCTGCCATCTTTCAGCCCACTTTTCCAAATGGCCCAAATCTCTCTGTAGACTTTGAAAATCTACTTCATTATCCACAACACCACCTATCTTAGTATCATCTGCATTCTTACTTATCCAATTTTCCACCCCATCATCCAGATCATTGATGTACATGACAAACAACAGTGGACCCAACACAGATCCCTGAACACCCCACTGGTCACCGGCTTCCAACCTGACAAACAGCCATCCACCATTACTCTCTGACATCTCCCATGCAGCCACTGTTTAATCCATCTTGCTACTCCGCCATTAACACCCAAAGATTGAACCTTCTTAACCAACCTTCCATGGGGAACCTTGTCAAAGGCCTTACTGAAATCCATATAGACAACATCCACTGCTTTACCCTCATCAATTTCCCTAGTTACCGCTTCAAAAAAATACAAGAAGGTTTGTCAAACATGACCTTCCAGGCACAAATCCATGTTGACTGTTCCTGATCAGACCCTGTTTATCCAGATGCTTATATATATTATCTCTAAGTATCCTTTCCATTAATTTGCCCACCACTGACATCAAACTAATAGGTCTATAATTGCTAGGTTTATTCTTTGAACCCTTTTTAAACAATGGAACAACATGCGCAGTACGCCAATCCTCCCGCACTATTCCCGTTTCTAATGACATTTGAAATATTTCTGTCATAGCTCCTGCTATTTCTACACTAACTTCCCTCAATGTCCTAGGGAATATACTGTCAGGACCTGGAGACATCCACTTTTATATTTTTCAAAGGTGTCAGTACTTCTTCCTCTTTGAATCTCATAGTTTCCATAGCTACCCTACTTTTTCCCCTTAACTCACAGAGTTCAATATCCTTCTCCTTGGTGAATACCGAAGAAATGAAATTATTCAATATCTCCCCCATCTCTTTTGGCTCTGCAGATAGCTGTCCATTCTGGTTCTCTAATGGTCCAATTTTATCCCTCGATATCCTTTTGCTATTAATATAGCTGTAGAAACCCTTTGGGTTTACTTTCACCTTTCTTGCCAAAGTAACCTCATATCTTCTTTTAGCCTTCCTAATTTCTTTCTTAAGATTCTTTTTACATTCTTTATACTCCTCTAGCACCTCATTTACTCCATGCCTCCTATAATTATTGTAGATATCTCTCTTTTTTCGAAACAGGTGTCCAATTTCCCTTGAAAACCATGGCTCTTTCCAATGTTTACTATTTCCTTTCAACCTAACAGGGACATAAAGATTCTGTACTCTTACAATTTCCCCTTTAAATGTCCTCCATTTCTCTTCTACATCCTTCCCATGAAACAAAGTGTCCCAATTCACTCCTTTAAAATCCTTACACATTCCCTCAAAGTTAGCCTTTCTCCAATCAAAAATCTCCACCCTAGGTCCAGTTCTGACTCTCTCCATAATTATATTGAAACTAATGGTATTGTGATCACTGGTCCCGAAGTGCTCACCAACACATACCTCCGTCACCTGACCTGCCTCATTTCCTAACAGGAGGTCCCGCACTGCCCCTTCTCTGGTCGATACCTCTATGTACTGCTGCAAAAAACTATCCTGCACACATTTTACAAACTCCAAACCATCCAGCCCATTTACAGAATGTGTTTCCCAGTCTATTTTTGGAAAATTGAAATCTCCCACAATCACTACCTTGTGCTTACTACTAATATCTGCTATCTCCTTACATATTTGCTCTTCCAATTCTCGCTCCCCATTTGGCGGTCTATAATACACCCCTAAAAGTGTTGCTACACTGTTCCCACTTCTCAGTTCCACCCAAATAGCCTCCCTAGACGAGCCCTCTAATATATCCTGCCAAAGCACTGCTGTAATATCTCCTCTGACAAGCAATGCGACACCTCCCCTCTGGTCCCTCCAATTCTATCACACCTGAAGCAACAAAATCCTGGAATATTTAGTTTCCAATCACAGCCCTCCTGCAACCATGTTTCACTGATTGCCACAACATCATATTACCAGGTGTCAATCCAGGCTCTAAGTTCATCCACCTTACTTACAATGCTCCTAGCATTAAAATATACACATTTTAGAAACCCACCGTCCCTTATTCTCTGTCTATTATCTTTTTCATCTTTCTCGCCTACATTTTGGGTCCGAGTGCTTCCCTTCTCTGCCTCTTGCCCCACACCCTGACCCCTAGCCCCCTCTACCCGAGTCCATCCCCCCAGCCTTTCTAGTTTAAAGTCTCCCCAGTAGCCTTTGCAAATCTCCCTGCCAGGATATTGGTCCCCCTCGGGTTCAAGTGCAACCCGTCCTTTGTGTACAGATCACGCCTTCCCCAAAAGAGGTCCCAGTGATCAAGAAACTTGAATCCCTGCCCACTGCATCAGTCCCTCAGCCACGCATTTATCCTCCACCTCATTTCATTCCTACTCTCACTGTCACGCGGCACAGGCAGTAATCCTGAAATCGTTACCCTTTTGGTCCTTCTCCTTAACTTTCCCCCCAACTCCCTAAATTCACCCTTCAGGACCTCGTCACCTTTTCTGCCTATGTGTACCACAACATCAGGCTCCTCTCCCTCCCTTATCAGAATCTTTTGGACACGTTCTGACACATGCGAGACCCTGGCACCAGGGAGGCAAACTACCATCCGGGTCTCCCGACTGCGTCCATAGAATCGCCTATCCGACCCCCTAACTATAGAGTCCCCTATTACAATTGCCCTCCTCTTTTTGCTACCCTTCTGAGCATCAGGGCTGTTGCGGCTAGGCTGTCCCCTCCAATCGTACTCAAACCCGAGTACCGATTTTCCAGGTGTATGGTCACAGGGGTACTCTCTAGCCCCTGCCTCTGCCCCTTGCCCTTCCTAACTGTGACCCACTTGTCTGCCTCCTGTGGTCTGGGAGTGACTACCTCCCTGTAGCTCCTCTCTATGACCTCCTCACTCTCCCTGACCAGACAGAGGTCATCGAGCTGCTGCTCCAGGTTCCTAACACAGTCCTTTAGGAGCCCCATCTCAACACACCTGGCGCAGATGTGGATGTCTGGAGGTCTATCAGATTCCCTGACCTCCCACATCTGACATCTAGAACAGCTTGATTTTAAACCTTACCGGTCGGGTGTCGCTCCTCCCCCTCCTCCTCTTCCAACGGCTCCTGTGGGCCGACCATTTATCTGTCGTTAATAACCTTAAGAAAATTCCTGCTTCAGTTTCCTGGGTCCAACTCAGAGAGAAGTCTCCCCCCTTTCCAGGGTTAATCGCTCCACTGTTTATAATGCTCTCTGAATTATGAAGTCCTCGACAGTGGGCAATCACTACCAAAGTGTCTGCTCACACAGTCAGTCACCCCACGCACCCCCCCCCCCCTCCACCTCCCCACCTTTCCCTCCCAACTCCAGTCCCGTCCCGACCCCCTGGGAAACTGAAGGGAGCGACAATCAACTGCAACGGATACAAATAATGTCATACACAAGAAAGGGCAAATCCTGGTTGACAAAAAGTGAACACACGGTGCTGGAGTTGCACAAAGACGCAGCAGAAATTTGGAAACGTCATCTCGTCACCCATTCCTTCTCTCCAGAGATGCTGCCTGCCCGCTGAGTTCAAGAGTGCCCACGGTAGACTCTCGAGTCACTAAGGTAAACTCAACGGCCACTTCGTTCTTACAACAAGTTTAAATGTTTCAATTTTTAACTTTAACAGTCAGTTTGACTCGTGGAAAACTTTAAACATGTTTGATTTTTTTCAAGATTTAACAACTTTCACGGGTACCTGCCATTAGCGCCACGAGTCGCTAAGTTGTGTCTGCGAGTTCCGACATTCCCACTACGTTAATTGTACGTGATTACCACGAGTGAAAACTCGGGCTCACTCATGTGTCGACTCGCACCGTGAGACAGGGGTTTTACAATAAAGTACATGTGGCATTCTTAATGGGAAAGCCCAGAGTGGCACTATTGAAGTAAATGACAATTTTCAGAATGGAACTCACTACCATCGTCAAAGCTGTTAAAATTGACATAATGCTGCAAAAAGAACTGCAGCTTCAACTGGAAGAATCTATCTTCTGGACTGATAGTTATATGGTGCTTAAATACTTCAACAATGAGAACAAACGTTTTTTGACATTTGTAGCAAACAGATAGAATGGGTACTACTAATGTATCACAATGGAAATATATTAACACAAAGGAAAATCCTGCAGATGAAGCTTCTAGAGGACTAACAGCAGACCGCTTCTTAAGCAATAAGAGATGGATCAATGGACCAGAGTTTCTCTGTAGGCCAGACAGAGAATGGCCAAAGCTTGAGCTGGGATTTGAAATCTCTGCTAATGATCCAGAAATAAAACAAGACATCACAGAAAACGTTATTGCTAAAGATTCATCAAACAAAACAACATCATGGAAGAAGCTGGTGAATGTGGTGGCTTGGGTTCTTAAAGCAAAAACAAGGTTATTGCTGTTTGCTCAAAAAAGAAAGAGGTTGCTGAAGGTATCTTTGAAGAAGATCCTGAAATAACGAAGGAAAAGGTTGAAAAGAAGATGCAAGTTTAAGGCATCGTACGACGTACAGGTTTTACATCTTGATTATCTCCTCAAAGCGGAAAACACGATTATTTCTTTCTGTCAAAGACAGAAATACAAAGAGGAAATTTTGATGTTAGAAGCTGGAGTACTTGGTGTCAAAACAGACAGTCAATTGTACAAGCTTGATCCGGTATTGGAAGAAGGACTTCTGAGAGTGGGTGGTCATCTGAATAAACTGGCAATGCATGAAGAGGCTAAGCGTCCTATTATTCTCTCAAAGGAATTTCATATTTCAACATTACTGTTAAGACATATCCATGAATTGATCGGACATGGAGGAAGAAATTATACGCTGTCCCAGCTTCGCAAAAAATATTGGATTATCAAGGCTAACTCCGCTGCAAGAAAGATAATAAAAAACTAGATTATTTCATTCCTTTAGAGGTTAAGAGAGGACGAAGTATGATAAAGTGGTATGGTGTAATCTTCACTTGCATGGCAAGCAGTTGAAGTTACATCTACACTCAATACGGATTCTTGTATTCATGCATTACGGAGACTTATTTGTCGAAGAGGACCAGTTCTATCATTAAGATCGGACAATGGTACGGATTTTGTTGGAGCGGAAAGAGAATTAAAAGGAGCACTTAATTAAAAGGATTAAATCTGGATAAGATCCAGAATGCTATGCTTCAATAAGGGATAAGATGGAACTTTAATCCTTCAGCTGGTTCTCATCACGGCAGTGTCTGGGAAAGGTTGATCCGCATGGTTCGAAATGTGCTACGCTTTGTTCTTAAACAACAAGTTCTAGACGATGAAGGGTTGCTAACTTTATTCTGTGACGTTGAAGCAATTTTAAATGTTCGACCTATTATTAAGAGTTCTGATGATCCAAATGACCTGGAAGCAATTACACCAAATTATATTCTTCTGTTGAAGACTAATCCAATGCTACCACCTGGACACTTTGTGAAAGATTTGTATATGAGTCGCAGATGGAGACAAGTACAATATATGGCAGATCTTTTTTGGAAGAGATGGACACAAGAATATTTGCCTCTGATCCAAGAGCGACAACGATGGTCAAGGGTTAGAAGACATAGAAACATAGAAACATAGAAATTAGGTGCAGGAGTAGGCCATTCAGCCCTTCGAGCCTGCACCGCCATTCAATATGATCATGGCTGATCATCCAACTCAGTATCCCGTACCTGCCTTCTCTCCATACCCTCTGATCCCCTTAGCCACAAGGGCCACATCCAACTCACTCTTAAATATAGCCAATGAACTGGCCTCAACTACCCTCTGTGGCAGAGAGTTCCAGAGACTCACCACTCTCTGTGTGAAGAAAGTCTTTCTCATCTCGGTCTTAAAGGATTTCTGACCCATCTCGGGAACAATCTTCCTGCATCTAGCCTGTCCAACCCCTTAAGAATTTTGTAAGACATTTTGTTCCAGGTGATATTGTTTTGGTGGTTGATTCTACTGCATCACGAGGTTCTTGGTTGATGGGAAAGATACTGGAGATTCTGCCTAACGTTAAGGGTTTGGCACGCACAGCACAACTTCAAAGAATAATGTTTTAATAAGACCAATAACCAAGTTATGCTTGCTTCTAGAAGGCGAAGGTGAAGATGGAAGAATCGCTAAAGAAATCTGAATGCTGATATATATATATAGACACACACATTGTAGTGAGACCAAAATGTTCTTTATTACTGAAAGCTATCCTTGCACTACAAAGAAACATAGAAAATAGGTGCAGGAGGAGTCCATTCGGCCCTTCGAGCCAGCACCACCATTCATTGTGATTGTGGCTGATCGTCCCCAATCAATAACCCGTGCCTGCCTTCTCCCCATATTCCTTGATTCCACTAGCCCCTAGAGCTCTATCTCTCTCTCTTAAATCCATCCAGTGATTTGGCCTCCACTGCTCTCTGTGGCAGGGGATTCCACAAATTCACAACTCTCTGGGTGAAAAAGTTTTTTCTCACCTCAGTCTTAAATGGCCTCCCCTTTATTCTAAGACTGTGGCCCCTGGTTTTGGACTCGCCCAACATTGGGAATTTTTTTCCTGCATCTAGCTTGCCCAGTCCTTTTATAATTTTATATGTTTCTATAAGATATCCCCTCATCCTTCTAAACTCCAGTGAATACAATCCAAGTCTTTTCAATCTTTCCTCATATGACAGTCCCACCATCCCAGGGATCAATCTCGTGAACCTACGCTGCACTGGCTCAATCACAAGGATGTCCTTCCTCAAATTAGGAGACCAAAACTGTCCACAATACTCAGGATGTGGTCTTAC
Source organism: Okamejei kenojei (assembly GCA_035221665.1). Taxonomy (NCBI): domain Eukaryota; kingdom Metazoa; phylum Chordata; class Chondrichthyes; order Rajiformes; family Rajidae; genus Okamejei; species Okamejei kenojei. The sequence goes on along the minus strand of CM069171.1, from coordinate 12,942,056 downwards.
CAGAGCCCTGTACAACTGCAGAAGAACCTCTCTACTCCTATATTGAAATCTTCTTGTTATGAAGGCCAACATTCCATTTGCTTTCTTCACTGCCTGCTGTACCTGCACCCCAACTTTCAGTGACCGGTATACAAGGACACCCAGGTCTCACTGTACCTCCCCCTTACCTAACCCCATTGAGATAATAATCTGCCCCCTTGTTTTTGCCACTAAAGTGGATAACCTCACATTTATCTATATTATATTGCATCTGCCACGCATCTGCTCATTCACTCAACCTGTCCAGGTCACCCTGCAACCTCCTAACATCCTCTTCACAGTTCACACTGCCACCCAGCTTTGTGTCATCTGCTAATGTTGCTCCTAATTCCCTCTTCCAAATCATTAATATATATGGTAAACAGTTGCGGCCCCAACACCGAGCCTTGCGGCACTCCACTCGCCACTGCCTGCCATTCTGAAAAGGACCCGTTCACTCCTTCTCTTTGCTTCCTGTCTGCCAACCAAATTTCTATCTATGTCAACACCCAACCCCAATACCATGTGTTCTAATTTTGGTCACCAGTCTCCCGTGCGGTACCTTATCAAAGGCTTTCTGAAAGTCTAGATATACTACATCCACTCGCACCCCTTCATCTATTATACTTGTCACATCCTCAAAAAATTCCAGAAGATTACACTACAATGTTCTTTATTATTGAAAGCTGTACTTGCACTACACGTGTACATGGTCAGGAACTCACATTACAAGCTCTTGTCGTCGTGAACAGCACTAGCTACTGAACACACTGAACAGCCCGAGAACGAACCCCGTCACGTGACAGTCCCGACCAATGACGAGGGTTCTGATAGCACAGCATAACCACCAGGTGCCACTACATGATACCCCCCTCCCCCCGAAACCAGAAGAAAGAAAACGAGCGGGAGTCCAAATAAGGTGAACAGACCGTGTGGATACAGGGATAACAGGCACAGCAGGTGCAATAGGCAAAGGTGGGGGCCGGAGGTGAGGTGGACAACCTCTATGACAGGGCTGGGCCACCAACATCGGGCAGTCCATATCGAGGTGAGCTGGCTTAATGCGGGCCACCAAAATGATCTCCTGCCGGCCCCCGACATTCAGAACGAAAGTCGCGATGCACGGTTGCAACCCCCGTAAGGGCGCTGTCCTGTGAACAAAAACAAATTGACAATTTCTTAAGGCAGGCGAGACATAGGAAGGGGCAACTCCATGGCGAGAGGTCAGGACAGGGGCCAGCTTGCCCACCTGCTCGCGAAGGTGCGCCAGCACAGACAAAGGGGGTTCCTGCTGCCCACGTGCCGCTGGAATGAAATGGCTGGGTACTTTGATCGGGGAGCCATAGAGCAACTCGGCGGATGACATGGCCAAATCATCCTTAGGGGACGTGCGGCAGCAAAAACCACGGCAATTCGTCCAACCAATTGGGGTGCGTGAGCCGTGCCTACAAGGAGAATTTCAGGCGCCGGTGGAAATGCTCTACAAGGCTGTTAGCCTGAGGATGGTATGCCGTAGTGTGGTGCAACTGCATGCCGAGCAGCTGGACCACAGTGCGGAGATAAACTGGGCACCCCGGTCTGATGAGATGTTGGCTGGAACACTAAAACGAGCCGCCCAGTGGGCAGTGAGAACACGTGCACAAGTCGCGGCGGAGGTGTCCACAATGGTGTGTAGGTGGGTAACACCTCGTGACGGCAATAGGGGGCCCACAAGGGTCGACGTGGATATGGTCAAAGCGCTGTTGAGGGACTACAAAAGCCTGGCCAAAATAGTAAATTCCCGGAGCTAAAGTCAGAATGGCATTAATGCCAGGGCAAGATAAGGCGTTAGCTTTATGGTTATGCTTACCCGGCAAAGCCAAATGCCATTGTTAATGTGCTGACCAGGAATTGGACACTTTTGCAAAAGTGAAGATAAGGGGCTTGTGGTCTGTAAACGCCGTGAAGGGTCGGCCCTCCAGGAAATGCCGGACAGCCAAGTAGAGGGCCAGGAGCTTGTGATCGAACGCTTGGTAATTCCGCTCTGGGGAGCGCAGGTGTCGGCTGAAAAAGGCAAGTGGCTGCCAGCGACCATCAATTAATTGTTCGAGGACCCCCCCGACAACAGTGTCAGAAGCGTCCACGGTGAGAGCTGTAGGTGCAGTGGCCCGCGGGTGAACGAGCATAGTGGCGTTTGCCAGCGCTTCCTTGGCTCCGTCAAACGCAGCCGTTCTTTCAGCATCCCACACCAGGTCCCGCTGTTTTCCTGGCAGAAACAAAGGTCGCTTATCCCGGGCCGCTACTGGCACAAAACGATGATAAAAATTAATCATGCCAACAAACTGTTGGAGCCCTTTCACTGTGGCTGGCAGGGGAAACTGCCGAATAGCCTCCACCTTGGCGGGGAGCGGGGTTGCAGCCTGTTGGGTAACGTGATGGCCGAGAAAGGAAATTGAGTCAAGGTAGATGAACACAAAATCTAACTCCCGGCCAACCATGTCCATAAGCCGCTGAAAGGCTTGGGCGGCATTTTTTAGGACAAACGGCATCCTCAACCATTTGAAAAGTCCAAAAGGAGTAATAATGGCGGTCTTGGGCACAGCATCAGGGTGGATAGGGATCTGGTGGTACCCTCACACCAGATCGATTTTAGAAAAGTACTTAGCCCCGTCCAAATGGCCGTGAAATCCTGGATGTGAGGGACTAGGTAGCGGTCAGCAGTCTTGGCGTTGTTGAGGCGGCAGTTGTCCCCGCATGGTCTCCACCCGCCAGGCGCTTTGGAGACCATATGGAATGGGGAGGCCGCACAATACCCATCTCTTTCATTCGCTGGAATTCCTCCTAGGCAAGCTGCAGCATGTCAGGCCGGAGCCTATTTGCCCATCCATGGTGTGGTGGGCCGGTAATGGGCATGTGGTGTGCGACGCCATGTCAGGGGTTGGACGATTTAAACTGGGGAGTCAGGATCTCAGGGAAATTGGCTAGAATTTGAGTGTACACGTCGTCCGCGGCTGACACTGAATCGAGGTGTGGGTTGGTGGGGAGCGTAGGCCACGACGATGTGGGCTGGAGGGTCTCGGAATGTACGAGATGTTGGCCCTTCACATCGACCAGTAGGACCACAGGAAATCAGCGCCTAGCAATCGATGGGAGATGGTGAACGGCCACGTGAAATGGCGGAAGCCGAAAACAAGGGGAACTGTACAAATCCCATGTCCGGATAGGGCTGCCGTTGATGGCGGTCAGGGTGGGGCTACGCTTACCCGGACTGGGTCGATCTCTGCTCCCGTGTCGACAAGGAATCGGAGCCCAGAACGACGATCCCAGATGTAGAGGTGATATTTCTGGTCGACCGCGATAGCCTCTACTGGCGATCGGCCAAAGCTTTTTCTGGATGCGAGCAGGGAGAACGGCATCGGCGGGCCTCCGCACACCAGCGTTGGTGGTGGTAACACCACAGGCGCTTACTGGAATCCGCAGCTGCTGGTTGTGTCGCTGTGGTGTCGGTGGACTGGACCGTCGAGGCCGTTGCAGAGCCGTAGACACCTGGTTGATGGAAGCGCCTTCCTGTTGCTTGGCGAGCCACAGCTCGTACGCTCACTCAGTGAGTTGCAGGGGGTCAGTCAAGTCGCTATCGGCGAGGATCAAGCGGTGGTCGTCTGGCATTTGCTCGAGGAACGCCTGCTCGAAGAGAAGACAAGGTCGGTGACTGTCCATCAGCGAGAGCATTTCGCTCATCAGTACAGACGGCTTGCAGTCAACAAGACCGTCCATGTGCAGGATGCTGGAGGCCCCATCGCGACGGCTGAGCTGCAGTGCCTTGAGGCCCTCATACTTGTCGTCAGCAGGCGGTTGTTGAAGGCAAGGAATTAATCAGGCGGCGGTTTCTTGGTCCAGCGCGCCGACCACTTAGGAATATTTAGTCGCATCAGCGATAATGTGCTGAATCTGAAATTGGGCCTCAATGTGCTGAAACCACACGTGAGGTTGTGCTGCCCAGAAAACGGGCAGTTTTAGCGAAACTGCATTTTGCTGGCGTCGCGGTTCTCGGCTGTGTTCATAATAACGGATCCGAAAAACATTCGGATCGACTGGGTCACCAATTCTAGTGAGACCAAGCAGGTACAGCAAAATGTTCTTTATTATCGAAAGCTATACTTGCACTACACATGTACTTGGTCAGGAACTAACGTTACAAGCTCTTGTCGCCGTGAAGAGCACTAGCTACTGAACATACTGAAAAGCCCACGAACGAACCCCGTCACGTGTCAGTCCCGACCAATGACGAGGGTTCTGAATGCACAGCCTAACCACTAGGTGCCGCTACCACATGTTAATTTTGTTTTTGATATACGTTAAGCTTTTATAGCTCCTTTTTAAATGTTTATTAGTAATTGCCTTGTTATATATTCAGAACAATTAGGGGCCAGTATGTGGTAGCCATTTAGCTTAATTCAGTACGTTATAATCATAAGCAGTTACCTTTAAATTTTATCTGCCTGTAATTATGTGGGTGGGATTTATACGTAATCTGAGGCGTGTTTGCGGCTGGGATTCTGGCCCAAGGAGTTTAGTTTAATTTAGTTTGATGAAGATCGGGGAAGAGACATAGTTTTCGATCATGCACGAGCATGACCACGAGTATGATTGAAATGTACTTATACAAGAAGAAGCTTTTATGATTTATCTTACTGTTTGTACTACTACAATAAAGAAACTATTAATCAAGAGACTGTTTTTGGAAGAATCACCTTTCGACAGCATTGAATGTCTTGTGGAGGGCTCATAGGTGCGTTTAGATTACCTTCTCACCCACGGTCATCAATTAAAGTAACTATTGAGGACTAAATCCTTGAGACGTTGTAAAAAACTGTCATTACACTAACAATATGGACTGGTCTGAAAATAGTCTGAGCCAAATGGCCCGTGCAGTTAAATACTACTGGAAGGATAGTAACACACAGGAGAATCAGCCCCAGGTTAAGGTAAAACCAGAGTATGTAATGGAGAAGGTAAAAGCAAAAGCCATTCCAAATGCCAGCGTATACTGGACAGAACCCCAGTATTGTATGCCAGGATGGGTAGAGAGACAGGAACACGGGTATACAGTTACCCCAACGGACTAAATGCTCCCACCGACAGCCCACCCCTATGGTCCCCAAGGCAGCAGTTTAGAGGAAGCAGACCAGGAGGATCAGACATTTGCTTTAATTGTGGCAAGCAAGGCCATTGGAGCAAGGAGTGCCTGATACGAAGGCAAGGAGGAGGGGGTTATCAGCAAGAACAAAGGGGAGGTTGGTAAGGAAATCGAGGACAAAGAAGATACACAACTGCTTCCAAACTACGTTTTCCCAGTACTGACTAGCGAACTTAATGGTGAAAGGGTGCAACACTGACAAGGAACAGGTTCTAGTTCTACAAGTTACGGGAAAATGGTGCACCTTCTTAGTGGACAAAGGGGCATCCATGTCATCCATTCAGTCCACTCACAACCCCCCCAAATCCGACAAAACCCAGAGACTGTCCGGATTCCAAGGACAGGTATGCCAATACCCCATCTCTATGCCAGTTGAAGTAATGTAACGGACCTAGACAGTACAGCATCAATTTGTAACCACCACGGGTCTACTGTAATCTGCTAGTTCGGGACTTGCTATGTACTTGAAAATTGAATGTTGAGACAACGGGATAAATGTAACCACATGGCACCTAAAAGACAGTGTTACTTGTCGGTGACACCCCACTGGTTATCACTGGACCTGTAACATGAGCCTCCACTCCATGTACAGCCAAAGTGGCAGAAACACTCAGTTGGACACCTTTTTCAAACCATGCGAAGGAACTAGGTGGGATCTAAACCTCCTGGCTCTATAGACTGGACCACAGGGAACAGCAGAATATGCTGAGGTACCCCAGGAATTGTGGAAACAGACCTCTGGGGTCACCCTGCATGTAACAAAGAAAGTGAACTTCCCATCTCATGCAAAAGACTTAGGGCCCATAGTTCAGCAAGCAATCGGTTTGGCGAATCCGAACACGAGCTAAGAGCAAGAATGCTCTGTTCGATGCTACTGTTCGATTCTGCCAGACAGTTACTATGCCATTGTCTTGGGAGCGAAGTACAGGAGTATGTGGACTCACAGGTATGGGCAGAAGACTACTCAGGTAGGCTGCGTTCAGATTAACCCCATCTAAGTCACTCTCCGGAAAAATGTAACACTACCTTCTACATGACAGTACCCGCTGAAGCAGCAGGCAATACTATGCATTGACAAGATAGTTTGGGGACTATTAGAACAGGGCATTTTGATGAAATGCCAATCTCCATCCTCGCAGTCCCCAAGGCAGGGAAACCGAACCAGTATAGATTGGTTCAGGATTTGCGGTCCATTAATGCTACAGTAGAACTGCTTCACGCATTGGTACCTAATCCAGCCCACATTTTAGCCCAAATTCTGGCACAGTCAAAGATCTTCTCAATAGTGGACTTACAGCATGCCTTCCTCTCCCTGCCCCTACATCAAGACAGTCAGTACCTCTTCGCCGTCACCTGCAATGGACATCAGTATACATGAACTCTGTAAGCCTAAGGGTTCATGAAATCCCCATCATTTTCCATATGTCTCCAAGGACAGCTGCAGACCTTAAGCTTTTGGTGTGGCTCCACCCTAGTCCAATACATGGATGATGTACTTATAGCCAGCCAGGATGAACAAAGCAACTGCGAAGATACCACTCAGTTACTGAATCACCTATCAGCACTGGGATATGTAGTTTCCCAATCATAAGCACTGGTAGCCCAACAGAAGCTGAAGTTCCTCGGCGTTATACTATTGGCAACAGAGTGGAGTCTGGAGAACAGCTGAGTCAAACCAATCTGTGAATTCCCTGGACCACGGGAGGTGAAGCAAATAAGCCAAATTGACACCATACACTAATATGGAGGGTAAGTTTCGACTATCCGAGGAAGCTCAAGAACCCTTTTAAATTCTGAAAAGATCTCTGTCACTGGCACCAGCATTTGGAAGGCCACTCCATGACCGACCGTTCCAGTTGCACTGCACAATATTCGCTGATTGCTCCACTGTGGTCCTCAGAAACATGGAGACAAACATGGAGAAACATGAGTTGCCTATTACTCCTCGAAACTTGATCCAGTAGCATGGGGACATCCCATATGTACACAGATCTCCAACAGCGTGCAATCGGCTGCCAATTTGAATTTACAACAAGACATAACAGAGTATATTTCTCACTCAGTTGCTGTCTTGCAGGGACAATTGCAGACTCAACACCTCACTATGGCTCACCAGAATAAATACGACATCTATCTTTGAACAACCCCAAATTGCAGTTTAAGTATTGTACCACCATCAATCCAGCATCCTTTCTCTCCAAACCACCGGAGGAACAAATGGAATTAGGGCATGACTGCGTATTTGTGATCAAAGGATATACCTCTGCTAGGGAAGTTAACAGATATTCCCCTAACAAACACTGACCTAACCCTGTATATAGATGGGAGAGCATCAATTGGGCCCCTAGGGGAAAAACTTTCAGGATACGCAATTATAGATCAGGATGGCAATAGTATGGAAGCGGCGGCCTTTGAAACACCATTCTCTTCTCAACAAGCGGAGCTGTTTGCCGTGATAAGACCCTGCATTAAAGGCAAGTCTCCCTTAGGAAAGGACTTAAGAATAATTGTTTACACTGACTCTAGATATGCTTTGGGAGTGTTCTAAGACTTTGCCCAGTTGTGGGAAAATATGGGTTTCTTAACTTCAGCGAGAACACATATATTCCACCAGAAATTAGTATCTGACCTGTTGCCTTAATGTTGCCAAAACAAATTTCCATTATAAAATGTATTGCCCATACTACGGGCCAAACCCCAGTAGATGTAGGAAATCGCCATGCCGACGAAGAAGTTAAGGAAATGTCCTGGAGGCGCAGGGTGGTTGCACCTAAAATGATGAGGCAGATTAAAAGCATAGATAAAGGCAAGTCTCCCTCAGAAACGCCAATGCCAACCATCCAAGATGTCGTTAGATTACAGGAGAACGCTCCTGACCGAGATATAGAAATGTGGAAGCAACTCGGTTGTACAGTTGATTGCATGTCAGGATTATGGGTTAGCCCGGCAGGTCAAACATGTATGTCAGTTGAACTCGCAATGTGGGTTATTGAATGGATTCACTTTGAAACTCACTGTGATGCCCAAGCAACTGGTGATACACTTCGAGCTACATGGTGGCATCAAAAGTTGCAGACTCTGGCTCAGGGGATTAGTAGTAGTTGTCTGATCTGTCAGCAACATAACCCCAGGAAGGGTATACTTTGTGAGAATGGGAGAACACCCTTACCCATGGGTCCCTTTGAGACCCTCCAGATGGACTACATTGATTTGGAAAGATGTCAGTGTTATAAATATGTATTAGTTACAGTTGATGTTTTTAGTAAATGGATTGAGGCGTACCGCACCACGGACAACAAAGCCTCTACGGTTGTTAACATACTTATGAAAGAAATTATACCCAGGTATGGGATACCAACTCGGATGAGTTCGGACAAAGCCTTCATTTTGTGGGACGTGAACAAAGCATTTTGCACACAGATGGGTATCCAACAGCAATTACAATGTGCTATCGGCCGCAGGCTGCTCGACTGGTTGAACGAGCCAATCAAACACTAAAAAACAAACTCGTTAAATTACAGGCTGAAACAGGACCTAGCTGGTTTAAACTACTCCCTGTGACACTGTTCCAGATGTGCACTACCCCAGCAGGGAAGGCATGATTGAGCCCAGCAGAGATTATATACGGCCGGCCGTCCACTCAGAACCCCATGGAACCAGAATATCCCAAAGGCCGTTCACTTCCACCACATGACAACGGAAATGACTAACTATATTTTATCATTAACCAGGGCATTGAAAGACTTAAATTCCAGGCTACGAGCAGCATACATTGAACTCCCACCTCTAACCACTCCCATCTAAAATTGAAGCTTGTGCTTATGTAATGGTTAAACATTAGACAAGGAAGGGACTGGACGGAAGGGGGTGGTGGGAAGGACCATATCAGGTCCACCTCATAACCCCGACTGCAGCTAAGGTAGGAGAAAAGCGTGGATCCACCTTCACCACTGTAAGATTGTCAGTATTGAGCCTAAAACCTAAACTGCTAACCTCTTCTCTGAGAAATATCTTCCCAGTACAAATAAGTTGATTCACCATGGACACACTTCTCAGGCCCGTACAAAGCTTTTCAAAAAGGGGGGTGGCATGACAGGATTACAAAAATATTTATGTGAAATAATGTGCACGCTGCGCACATCACGAGTGCAAGGTGTGAAGTCCCTCAATGCCAGGGTCCATGGCCCACTTAAGGGCCCCAGAAGCTCAGGGGGTTTAGATGCTCTCTGATGCATTCTGAGTCTGGTTTTGGAGCATTTTCGCACCAAATTCATGACCAATATTTCAGAAATTAACAGGAATCTGAGAGGTAGCTTTTTCACACAAAGGGTGCTGGGTGTTTGGAACGAGCTGCCAGAGGAGGTAGTTAAGGCTGGGACCCTCCTAATGTTTAAGAGACATTTGGACACGGACATGGATAGGACCGGTTTAGATGATATGGGCCAAATGCGTGTGAGTGGGAGTAGTGTAGATGGGACATGTTGGTCGGTGTGGGCAAGTTGGGCTGAAGGGCCTGTTTCCACACTGCATCATTCTATGACTAAAAAGTTAACAAGAAAAATGCATGTAGATAAGTAGAGCAGATTTGCAAGAGGAGTGAAATGTAAAGGCAGACAGAGGTTTATGGGTGGAAAGGAACATAGGAAAGGAGGGGGGGGTGAGTGGGCTTGGGCAGATGGGTGAAGGGAAAATAGACACAAAATGGGTCAGGCAGCATCTGTGGAGAATATGAATAGGCGACGTTTCACAGAGTGTTGGAGTAACTCAGTGGGTCAGGCAGCATCACTGGAGGGCCTGGATAGGTGACATGTCACAGGGTACTGGAGTAACTCAGTGAGTCAGGCAGCATCTCTGGAGAAAAGGTATAGATTATTGAATAATCAAAGGCATTGGGAGGATGTGGAAAGAATGTTTCCACTGGTGGGAGAGTCCAGGACCAGAGGGTATAGCCTCAGAATTGAAGGGCGCTCTTTTGGAATTGTGAGGAGGAGCTGCTGTAGTCAGAGGATAGTTAATCTGTGGAAATTAATTGCCACAGAGGGCTGTGGAGGCCAAAATAGTGGATATTTTTAAGGCAAATAATAGATAAATTATTGGCAAATTATAGATAAATTATTGGTTAAAGATAGACAAATTATTGATTAAAATGGTTGTCAAGAGTTATGGGGAGAAGGCAGGAAAATGGGATTACAAGGCAGAGAGCAGCCATGATTGAATAGCGGAGTAGACGCGATGGGCCGAATGGCCTAATTCTACTCCTATAACTTGTGAATTTGTCCACAAAGCCTTCAATCCCCTCATCAAAATCATTAATATACAACGTGAAGAGTAGCGGCCCCAGCATTGATCCCTGCAAAACTTTGCTAGTCACTGGCAGCCAACCAGAAAAAAAACCTTTTATTGCCACTCTTTGCCTTCTGCCATTCAACCTGCTGCTGAAATTATCTGTAGTAAGGTTCTGATATGCCCAACCATGACCACCGTCAATCATGGGTCCAGTGTAAATGTGACTGTTGGCCATGCCGATCCACGCTTCAAAGGTGCTTAAAATGTACCCGTGAATTGTCGATGGAGGACCAATGACTAATATAAACTTCGTGCCCAGCTGCCAGGATCATCCATGGAATCCATCAGCACACACTAGCATTACCGGGTAAACGTTTCCATATTGTATTTGTCCTAATCATCAACATCTTTTTTCATCAGCACATTTATTTAAAGTAATATCTCATGAGTTACCTGTTCTTGTGGTGGTGAGCGGAATTCTCGTGTTTTTCTGGCAGTCTCAGCTGCACCCATGTTGAAGCACAGCATGAGCTCACGGTAACGCTCCCTCTGATCTGTTTGCATTCTATTAACAAATCGATCTGCAAGCGATGCTATCGATTCAACCCTATGTCGTAATTCACAGTCGCAGAAGAACTGCAAAAGTTTGCACATCTGCAATGAGAAAGATAATTGGTAATAATCATAAATTACATTAAAATTTTATTTGCTTAAATGTAAAAAAATCCCTATTTTGGATTCATGGTCTTGCACCACAGGGTTTTAAAATAATAATCAATCTGTCCAGAATGTTTATAAAGTACATTCCCCCTTTAAAATGTACCTTTCTGCCCTTGATTTACATTACATCCTCAGCAACCATGTCCCTTCCTCTCCTACCAATCATCATCCCACATCCCCTCCAATATCATCCCCTCCCACCTTCTCTGCAAAGTGATCATCATTAGATACCAGCTGGACCTTAGGCTTCCTGACCGGGGTGAAAATGGTCCGAGCTTATGCTGTCTGTTTTTTCAGGCACACTTGAAGTGTAGTTGCATATGTAGTTGAAGTCGTAGTTGCATGTTTAGCAGAATAAGGCGTCTAGTTGGAGCAGCTAGAGTAAACTAGCACATATTGCAGCTGACATTCATTATAGTCACCGTGATGAAGTAAACAAATGTTTAGGTTGTTTATGTTGTAGCATTTAAGCAGGCAGTTTTGTTGTGGTTGCAGTCAAACTTTGAGTATTGTTGGAGCTGCAATCCAAGCAAGTGGAGGGTATTGGATCACATGCCTGCCTTGTTGCAGGTTACCTGATCTTTGAACTACTCCTGTAATCACAATATTAATACGGCTGGTCCATTTGAGATTCTGGTAATTGGCAACATTTACATCAGTCCCAGAATACTTATAATATGGGATAATGTAATAAATAGGAACTGCAGATCCTAGTTTATACAAAATGCTGGTGTAACTCAGCGGGTCAGGCAGCATCTTATGGGACTCACCAATGATAATGTCTATAGAAGGCAAGGATAGATGATTGAACCTTCTTGAGCGATGTGGTAATCGCCTGGTGCAAGCATCTGTTGAATGAATGTTTGTTACACTTCTCATCCTATCCGTGAATGTTGTCGACCTTTACTATATGAGTTTCATGCCACTTGCCTATTTTCCACTACTGGGCTGCAAAAAAATGTCATATTCACGTGATAGATGGTGTGGTGGTGTGTGCAAAGGGACTTAAGTGGCAGAATACCCAATGATGGTTTCTCCCATGATATTACAGGTGTCGGGAAACAATACTTAAGAAAGCAGCTAAGGAATTTAAATTTGCATTATCGTCAACAGTCATCTTCACTTCTGACTTTATGATAGGAAGGTCATTAATAAGGCAAATTAACATTGTTGGGCCTGAAACACAAGGTCAAGAGCAAGTCACATCTCCAGGTCCTACATATATTGTAGGCCCTACATCCAGGTCATACATATATTGAATTTATTTGTCATTCAAAAAAAAAATTTGAACGAGATATCGTTACTGTACACTTATAACAATAAAAAGCAAACAAAACACACAATTACATAAATTTAACATAAACATCCATCACAGTGATTCTCCTCCAGGCACCTCCTCACTTATCTCGTCCTCGTTCTTCTCCTGCGGTCAGGCAGTCAAACTACTGCGTCGAGACGATCGAGGCTCCCGAAATTGAAGGTCCCGCTCCAGAAAATAAACTATTTTAATACTGAATAGTACCATATTTCAGGTCATAATCTCATCACCTTAACGTTAGTGAATCATCAGCACACAAGCAGTGAATAGGCAGGTTGCAGAAACCAAATAGGTTGAGCATAGGTCCATCCATGCACCCCGACAGTCTTTTCAGGTGAGGCAGAGGTTCACTTGCACCTCCTCCAACCTCATCTACTGTATTCGCTGTTCCAGGTGTCAACTTCTGTACATCGGCGAAACCAGGTGCAGGCTCGGCGATCGTTTCGCTGAACACCTTCACTTAGTCTGCCTTAACCTACCTGATCTCCTGGTTGCTCAACACTTTAACTCCCCCTCCCTTTCCCAATCTGACCTATCTGTCCTGGGCCTCCTCCATTGTCAGTGTGACGCCCAGCGTAAATTGGAGGAACAGCACCTCATATTTTGCTTGGATGACATACCCTAGCGGTATGAAAATTGACTTCTTTAACTTCAAACAGCCCTTGCTTTCTCTCTCTCTCCATCCCCTCCCCCTTCCCAGTTCACCCACCAGTCTTAAGGGGCTGTGCCAATGCGGCGACCTAATTGGCAAGTTTAGAAGAGTTTAGGAGAGTTTGAAAAAGTTTCATGCTGAAGACCTCCTTCAACTATGTTGAAGACTAGCTTCAACTAGCTTCGGGAAAATTGCACACTGAATAGTGCAGAATGAAGACGACCTCTTTCGATCTCCTTCGACTATATCTACGACTACCTTTGACTACCTTTGATTACCCTCGATTACCTACAAATAACATGCCAACCTACTTCGACTAAACCTACGAGTAAAATAAATATAGATTTTTTCCATGGTGACCTTTTTTTACTTGCGGGCATTTTTCAGCATGTTGAAAAATACGCTGCGATCTAGCTGAGGCCTCGAGTACGCGGGGACTACTCTTGAGCATGAAGGAGTGTTACAAAGACCTTCTAGGACCACGTGTCAACCATGCTGCGAGTATGAGTCGCGGGCAAACTCTTCTAAACTCGCCAATTAGGTCGCCACAGTGGGACAGCCCCTTAACTGTCTTCGACTACATTCTATTTCTGTCCCGCCTATTCCCGACAACAGTATGAAGAAGGGTCTCGACCCGAAACGTCACTCATTCCTTCTCTCCAGAGGTGCTGCCTGTCCCACTCAGTTCCTCCAGCATTTTGTGTCTGCCTAGGTTGAGCATTAATTGGATTTGTCAATCACATATTCAAAGATGTTGTAAGACATAAGGATCTCAGCCAACAGATTCTCCAAAATAATTATTGTGGAGAAAATGTCGATAACAGTTGTGCTCACAATGGATATGAAGGCAGGCTACAGTTTTAGGAATGATTAACTGATATCTGAAGTGAATAACTCATTTTCCAATGCACATTCTACATTGGTTTGACCACTGGATGAATAGTACTCCAGTACAATGTGGGAATGTCAACCAAAATGTATACATTGTAAAATTCCACCATCTGTGGACTAGTATACCATCTCATAGGAGGTTTGCCATCTTAATAATTATGATTTAGATTATGAAGAAAGGACAGTGGAATAAGAAAGGATGTGGAAGCCAAAATCGTGCTCTCACCAACATCTTGGACAGTTGCAATATTATGCCCCAACTTCTGTACTCAAAGCTTGATGGATGAAGACAAGCGTGGCAAATGCATTCTTTACTACCCTATTTACCTCTGTCACCACTTTCATGAAACTTGGTCTCTTTATTATACCCATACTCTCCAAGGCACTACCGTTTACTGTGTATCCATGCCATGGTTTAACTTAGCAAAATGCAACACCTCACACTTCTCAAGAGTTAAATACATGAAAGTTACATTGGGAAGTTAACGTTAATCGAAAATAATGCAAACATAAACAATGAAAATAAAACTGGGACTGTGAGAGATGGAGACGACCTGAAATTTTTATATTTATAAATGATATTTTTCATTTCTAAAACTCAACATTCTGTGCCTGAAAAGATGGTGTGAAAATGGATAATCATAAACATTTTCAATATATTAATGGTTATCCAGTGGTTACATACACAGCTCAGCATTTTATAATGTGATTGGCAAGCTGCTTGGTGAGCTACCTATGGGAAATGGAAAAGTAGGATAATTTAGACTGCAGCTACCCAAAATTCATTGTACAAGTGACGTCACCAGAATCTGTCACCGCATTTACTCCTTTACACCGGCAAACAATAAAGCTTCCTCCTTATTCTCAGCACAATATCCAGGTTAATAAAGCTGTGTCCAGAGAATTAAGTAAAAATAATATTAAAAACTTTAATAAACAATATACTCATACCTGTAATTTGACCGATTCGGGCAGTTTCATCTGCAGCAGTCCTTCCTCTAGATCCTCCTCCTTAGCACCTTCTTCAACAATATCTTCTTTTATCTCCTCAATCTCTTGCTCATCTTTCTCTTCGTCTTTCTCTTCTGCTTCTTCTCCTTCATCTTCCCCTTCTCCATTGACTGCTGGCACTGCCTCTTCCTTCACATTTTCACTTTCCATTTTTTCGACTTCTTTGACATCAACAAACACATTAGGTTCAATCATCTTAAGTATGTGTTTGACATCTTCATCATCAAACACGCCCATGATAAGGAGAGTGCTCGCAAGTTTTAGTACTGGGACAAATTGGAATTCCACACTTCCGCCCACAGGATCTCTTGTATGTTGTCCACCGTCTTGAACAGTCTCAGTCAGCATGTTAATTGCTTTTGTTTTAAGAATGTCTAATGGGATCTCAGGGCTGAACTGGTAACGATCATCACTAGTGCCAACAAATGATAGAGATGCAAAATGGAGTGGGGGTCGCAAACATGTGGAAACTCCCACACCAGGTAGGCCATGAACTCCGTACCCATTTGGGGACAATGTGATTTGTTTGGTTTCTTCAGTCATAGGGACAATGAACTCATTATTCATCATGAGTCGAGATCGTTTAGCTGATTCCAGATGCACACTAATAAGTAGATCATAATAGCCGCTACGTAGAAGACCTGATATGTACATGTTCTCAATAGTGTAGAGTAACTGATATTCATCAACATGGCTACAAATGGCATGGGCAACCCGGTTGTTGCCTAATGCACAGACAGCACAATAGAGTAGCAATGTGTGGTAGTGAAATTTCAAAAGGTCTTTGCGTTCAGACAACTCCAAGATGTCAATACATCTGCAAGAAAATATTTAAAAGTATGTACATTAAAGCTTGTTTTGGAAGGAGGTGCAAAATGACAACTCATAACTGAAATTAGTTAAATAAACATAACTGAAAATTCACTTTATTTAAAACAGCATGATTCAATGTTACTTGTTAAGAAAATTACTTTCTGTTAAACCGCGTTATTTTACACACCATAATCAATCAATATATCACCTGTTTTCCTCAGGAATATGTAGTGCCATCATGATAACTGGGTCAATGCATTCAACCATCCAACCATGCCGTTCACTGATACGTCCAGTGTCTACAATCAAAAAGTCATTTGGCATGCGACTCCACACAACTGGTGTGATCATTTGGACGTCAAGTCTGGGAGGACATTGAGGTGTGGTATTCTTCCGTTCACTCTTAAACATTGCTGCTGAAATGGGCATAATATTCTGCAAAATGCAAAAGGAAAACGTAGCTATTGACTTACTATTGCATTTACACAAGAAACAGAAATAGGTCAAAGCCACTGGTGACTGTTACTGCAAGACGTATGTCCAGCTGCAGCTCCTATCTGACTGTAAAAACATTTCCAGATATCGTTGGACTCACAATAGAACATCCAGGATGCAGAAAATGAGGTAGATAGTACGCTGGGTACACAAAAGGCTGGAGAAACTCAGCGGGTGCAGCAGCATCTAAGGTGCGAAAGAGATAGGCGACGTTTCGGGTCGAGACCCTTCTTCAGACATATAGTACGCTGAGCAGGTTGGTCATGTCAAATGTACAGAAAGGAAGTGAGTAACACCACCAGAAGGCCAGTAGGCACAGGCAAGTAGTGCAAGAGACCTTCTTGTCATTGGAACTACCAAGTACCTATATTGAAATAGTAAGACAAGACAACTGAATGTGTGGCTAAATAGCTGCTGCAGGAGGGTGGGCTTCAGATTTATGGATCATTCGGATCTCTTCACGGGCAAGGTTAATTTGAACAAGAAGAATAGGCTGCATTCGAACTGGAGGAGGATCATCATCCTTAATCATGTTACTCAGGAGAGTTTAAACCAGAGAGGCTGGGTTTAGTACCAAGAGTGGCAGTGTGCTAGGTGGGGAAGCTGGCAAGCATGTAAAAAGTAGAATTGACAAGTCCAGTGGGAAGAGTAGACAGAGACAGAAAGCATAAGGGGGGAGATAGACTTAAATGCATTTATTTTAAAGCAAGGATTCTCATAGGTTAGTCAGAAAAATTAACAGCATAGATCAGCACTTGGAATTATGATGTTCTTGCAATTATGGAAACTTTGTTGAGATAAATGCAGGACTGGTGGCATAATATTCCAGGGTGTAGACATTTCAGATGTGACATGGGGAAATGCAAAAAAGGAGGCAATGTCACTCTACTGATTAGGAAAACACAACAGCAGTACTTAAAGATCATATCCTGGATGGATTGTCCAGTGAGGTCATATGGATAGAACCTAACAATAGGAGTGGGATAGACACAAAGTGATGGAGCATCTCAGCGGGTCAGGCAGCATCTCTGGAGAAAAGGAACAGGTGACTTTTCGGGTTGGAACCCTTCTTTGGACTCAGAGTCTGAGGATTCTGACCCGAAATGTCACCTGTTCCTGTCCTCCGGAGATGCTGCCTGATCCGTTGAGTTGCTCCAGCACTTTACGTCTATCTTCGGTATAAACTGGCATCTGCAGTTCCGTGGTTGACAAAAATGCTGGAGAAACTCAGCGGTTGAGGCAGCATCTATGGAGTGAAGGAAATAGGCAATGTTTCGGGTCAAAACCCCCTTCTTACATAATAGGAGAGGGATGATCACTTTGCTAGGGTACTACTACAGGCCTCAATAATCAGTGGAAGTTAAGGGAACAGATGAGTAAGCTAATCGTAGAAAGTTCTTTTGCAATAGAGTTGTACGAGTGGGGGATCTTAACTTACCAAATATTTACCAAGATTGCCTTGGTTCAAGATTAGATGGAGCAGTATTTATTAAGTGCATTGAATGACGATTTTTGGGACAATATATAGAAATATCTATCTGAGACTTAATCTTAACATAGGAAATCAAACTGGGCAGGTGGTAGAAGTATTGATGGCTTTTCTGACTGGAATGTCTGGCGTTGTACTATAGGGATTGGTGGCCTTGTTGGATCCATTGTTGCATATAAATAGTATTATCGACTTGGATGTGAACATAGTAGTTGAATGTAGGAAACATAATGAGTAAGTTTGAGGATGTAACATTATAAATAACAAGGAAAGGTGTCTTAGACTGCAGCAGGAAGTAGATAAGTAGGAAAATTGGGTGGAGTGTTGGCAAATGGTATTAAATCCCAACAACTGCAAGGTAATACATTTTAGGAAATCAAGTGGGGAATAAACATGCAGTAAATCGTGGGGTGAATCACGCACTAACCACCCCCCACACATGCACACACACTAACCAACCCCCTTGATATTATATTAATATTATTCATTCGCTCCTTTTACCCTATCCCCGCCCTATCCACTCACGTATAGCCCCCAACTCGCAGGCGTGGCTGGAGAGGGAGTGGGACGGTAGAGAGAGGAGGCAGAGACAGACAGAGAGGGAGGGGGAGAGGTGTAGGGGGGAGTGGTGGAAGGGAGAGAGGGAGGGGGAGGGGGGAGTGGTGGAAGAGGGGGTAGGGGGAAGGGGTGGGGGGGAGAGAGAGAGGGAGGGAGGAGCAGCGAGAAGGTGGGAGAGGGAGATAGGTGGGGAGGGGGAGGGGTGGGGGAAGGGGGGAGATAAGAGGAAGAGTGGGGCGGGAGGGGGAGATGGTGGAAGTGGGAGAGAGGGAGGGGGAGGGGGGTAGAGGGGAGTGGTGAAAGAGGGAGAGAGAGGTAGGGGAAAGGAATGGGGAGGAGGGGGGAGGGAGAGAGAGTAGGGGGGAAGGATTTTATTAAAAATGTGTTCATAAAAATATCTAAATGTAATGAGGAGTGCATTAGTGAATGTAAAAGTATAATGTCTAGCAAAATGGACCATGGAATCAAAGGGCAAAAATCTTATCTGAAAATGGAATGTGACATACACCCACACACACACACACACACACACACACACACACACACACACACACAGTGTTTTAAAAGTATACTAGACCAAGCGCAGACCCGTTGGATCTGTTCCCCGAACGCGCGTTTGCGGGGTGGGGGGGGGTGGCTGCGGCGTCACACTCACACTAACCACCCCCCAAACACACAGGCGGGGGGAGGGGGAGATGAGGAGGGGAGACGGGTAAGAGGAAAGGGGAGAGATTGGGGAGGAGAGGAGAGGGGGGAAGGGGGGGAGAGGGAAGGGGAGAGAGAGGAGGATGGGGAGGGGGAGGAGAGAGTGGGGAGTTGGAGGAGAGTGGAGGGGCAGAGAGAGGGGCAGGAGAGGAGGAGGGGGTGTTAGAGGGGCGGGACAGAGGTGGAAAGGGGGGATGAGGGGAAGGGGAGAGAGGGGTAGGGGGAAGGGAGGGGGGAGAGAGAGGTGGAGGGAGGGGAAGAGTTGGGGAGTGAAGGGGAGAGGGGTAGCAGGGAGCGGTGCAAGAGAGGGGAATGGGTGGGGGGGAGATGGGGGTGAAGAGGGGTGGGGAGGGGGAGAGAGGAGGGAGAGGGGTGAGGAGAGAGGGGGATCGTAAGGGGGAGAGAGGGGGAAGGGGAGGAGGAGATGGGGGTGGGGGATGGGGTGAGAGAGAGTTCGGGGAGGGGTTGGGAGAGGGGTGGAGAGGGGTGGGGGAAGGGAGAGGGGGAAGGGGATGGGGGGAAGAATGTGGAGCGAGGGGGGAAGGGTAGGGGAGGGGTAGGGGAGAGACGGGGAAGAGTGTGGAAGGAGGGGAGAGTGGTGGGGAGAAGGGGAAGAGTGGAGAGAGGGGGAAGAGTGGGGAGGGAGAGGGAGAGGTCTAGGGGGAGTGGTGGAAGTGGGAGAGGGGGAGTGGTGTGAAAGAGGGAGAGAGGGTAGGGGAAAGGGGTGGGGGGGAGAGAGGGGGGAGATAATGTGAGGGAGAGAGAGAGGTGGGGAGGGAGAAGGGTTGGGGGAAGGGGGGAGAGAAGTGGAAGAGTGGGGAGGGAGGGGAGGGGTAGGGGGGGATGGTGGGAGTGGGAGAGAGGGAGGGGGAGGGGGAGTGGTGAAAGAGGGAGAGAGGGGTAGGGGAAAGGGATGGGGGAGAGGGGAGGGAGGGGGAAGGGAGGGGGAAGGGAGGGGGAGAGAGAGCGGTGGGGGAAGGAGGAGGGGGAGGGAGAGGGGTGGGGGAAGGGGGAGAAAAGTGGACGAGTGGGGAGGGAGGGGAAGTGGGATGGGGGAGTGGTGGAAGAGGGACAGAGGGGTAGGGGGAAGAGGTTGTGGGGAGAGAGGGAAGGGGTTTGGGGAGAGAGGGATGGGGTGGGAAGAGGAGGGGGAGGAGAGGGAGAGGGGTGAGGAGAGGGGGAGGAGAGGGGGTGGGGGGGAGGAGAGAAGGGACGGTAGAGAGGTGTGGGGGGAGAAGAGGAGGGGCATGGGGTAGGGGGAGAGAGGGGGAAGAGTGTGGAGGGAGGGGGAAGAGTGGAGGGAGGGGGAGAGAGGGATGGGGAAGGGGAAAAGAGGTGTGGGGGAGGAATGGAGGGAGGGGGAAGAGTGTGGAGGGAGGGGGAGAGGGGTGAGGGAGGGAGGGGAAAGAGTGGGGCGGTAGAGTGGGAGGGGGAGGGGTAGGGGCAGTCCAACTATTTCCCATTCCCTATCATCCCCAATCCTCTTTCTCTATTCCCACACACATGATCACTCGCTTCGACACAGGCTGCGGGGCTGGGGCCGTTGCAAAGGTATATATAAATGAATCCATTCCGATTGAACATCTGTGAGCATTGTGACATCACACAATAGAAGAGGGAGAGGGGGGTAGAGAGTGAGGGCAGGGAGAGAATGGGGAGAGGCAGTGAGAGAGGCAGAGAGAGAGAGACAGAGAGAGAGACAGAGAGAGACAGACAGAGAGAGAGACAGAGAGAGAGAGAGAGAGAGAGAGAGAGACAGAGAGAGAGAGAGAGAGACAGAGAGAGAGACGGAGAGAGAGAGAGAGAGACAGAGAGAGAGAGAGAGAGAGAGAGAGAGAGAGAGAGAGACAGAGAGAGACAGAGAGAGAGAGAGAGAGAGAGAGAGAGAGAGAGAGAGAGAGAGAGACAGAGAGAGAGACAGAGAGAGAGACAGAGAGAGAGAGAGAGACAGAGAGAGAGAGAGAGAGACAGAGAGAGAGAGACAGAGAGAGAGAGAGAGAGACAGAGAGAGAGAGAGAGACAGAGACAGAGAGAGAGAGACAGAGACAGAGACAGAGAGACAGAGAGAGAGACAGAGACAGAGAGAGACAGAGAGACAGAGAGACAGAGAGACAGAGAGACAGAGAGAGAGAGAGAGAGAGAGAGAGAGAGAGAGAGAGAGAGACAGAGACAGAGACAGAGACAGAGACAGAGACAGAGACAGAGACAGAGACAGAGACAGAGACAGAGAGAGAGAGAGAGAGAGAGAGAGAGAGAGAGAGAGAGAGAGAGAGAGAGAGAGAGAGAGAGAGAGAGAGAGAGAGAGAGAGAGAGAGAGAGAGAGAGAGGATGAGAGAGAGAGAGAAGAGAGAGAGAGAGAGAGAGAGAGAGAGAGAGAGAGAGACAAAGCCGAAGCCTAAAGGCGAGCTATGGCTCAATGACCCCATCAGAGCCCTAAGAAGAGAATGCAGAAAATCAGAACGGAAGTACAAATCTGATAAGCTTCAAATTTTCTTCCAGCTACTGAAAGACAACCTTCACAAATACCAGAAAGCGGTAAAATCCGCAAGAACAAAATACTTTTCCACCCTTATCTCCAAAAACGCTCATAATTCCAAGGTCCTTTTTAGCACCATCACCTCCATCATTTGTCCTGCCCCAGCACCAGCTTAACCGGGTCCCCGACTAAGTGCGAGGAATTTACTACATTTTTCGCCACCAAAGTAAAGAACATAATAACGAGGATCTCCCCTCCCATCCGTGACCTAGCTGTCTCATTAGTCTGTTCTTCAAAATTAGATTGTTTCCAACCTGTTACTCTACCCTCCCTTGTAAAACTGATCACCACCATGAAACCTACGACCTGCCCCCTTGACACTGTCCCCTCTCCCCTCCTAAAGGACATCATCATAACAGCCGGTCCCAGTATCCTCACCATCTTCAACAGTTCTCTGGCCTCTGGCCACTGGCACTGTACCTACCTGCTTCAAGCTTGCGGTGGTCCAGCCACTCCTGAAAAAACCTAACCCGACCCCACCTTGCCTAGCAACTACAGACCCATTTCTAAACTGCCTTTCCTCTCAAAAGCCCTTGAAAAGGTAATCTTAAGTCAACTTATGCCTTACATTCACCAAAATACTATCTTGGAAACCTTTCAATCAGGTTTCAAGGCTCACCACAGCACAGAGTCTGCCTTGTTGAAGGTACATAATGACTTACTGCTCTCCGTTGACTGTGCAATCCTGCTCCTTCTTGACCTCAGCGCAGCATTTGACACAGTCGACCACACCATCCTAATTGACCGGTACGGGATTCATATTTATGGCACTGCCCTGAGCTGGTTCATCTCCTACCTCAAAGGTAGGAGTTTCTCTACTAAGATAGGCAACTCTTTCTCCTCCCCTGCTAGCCTGTGCTGTGGGGTTCCACAAGGTTCCATCCTTGGCCCCATTCTCTTCTCCCTGTACATTGCTACGCAGACGATACACAACTGTACCTCCCCCTGAAGCCCAAAAAACAATCAAATCTGCTTAACCTTACCCGCTGCCTCGAGGATATAAAGTGCTGGATGGCCCAGAACTTCCTCCAACTAAACGAGAGTAAGTTTGAGGTCATCCTTCTCGGCCCCTCGGACTCAATCAAAATGATAGCAGGCAGCCTTGGAAGCCTTACCCCACTACTCAGACCTCACGTCAAAAATCTTGGCGTGATATTTGACTCAGCACTGAACTTTGACAAACAAGTCAATGCCGTGGTAAAAGCTATCTTCTTTCAGCTTCGGATGATAGCTAAAATAAAACAATTCCTCCAGTTTGATGACCTCGAAAAGATCATCCATACATTTATCTCCTCCCACCTAGATTACTGCAACTCCCTTTACGCTGGAATCAGCCAATCTTCCCTGTACCGCCTGCAACTGGTCCAAAACGCCACAGCGAGACACCTGACGGGCACCCAAAAAAGGGACCACATCACCCCGATCCTGGCCTCTCTCCACTGGCTCCCTGTGCAGTTCCGAATTAATTTCAAGACCCTCCTCTTTGTCTACAAAGCCCTCAATGGGCTTGCACCCACCTACATTAAAAGTCTTCTCACCCCTACACCACCTCCAGTGTCCCTCAGATCGGCCGACTTGGGGTTGCTGAATGTCCCGCAGTCTAGGCATAAGCTCAGGGCCTTTGCGGTCGCAGCTCCTAGAGTGTGGAACAGCATCCCCCTCCACATTAGAACTGCCCCCTTCATCGACTCATTTAGTCTAAAAACGTATCTGTTCTCCCAAGCCTTTCCTGACGTCCTCTGAGTGAGGGCTATTTGTATATATGTATGTAGCCTGCTTGTGTATACTACTCTTATAACAAATGTAAAGCGTCAACGAGAGTTGTTTTTTAACTGTGCTATATAAATAAATGTGAAATGTGAAAGAGAAAGAGGCAGAGACAGAAGGGCAAGAGAGGGGGTAGAGGGGAGGAGGAGAGGGAGGGTGCGTGAGGGTGGGGGAGGAAGGGTGAGAGAGATGGGAAGAGAGAGAGAGAGGGGAGAGAGAGGGAGAGAGGGGAAGAGGGAAGGGGGCAAGGGGGGAGGGGGGGGAGGGGGGAGAGGATGGGGAGGGGCTGGGGTAGGGGAGAGAGAGGGAGAGAGGGGGAAGAGTGGGGAGGAGATGAGGTAGGGGAGAGAGGCTGAGAGAGGTAGGGGGAAGGAGGGGGAAGATTGGAGAGGGAGGGGAAGAGGGGTGGGGGCAGTCCATCTATTCCCCACTCCCTATCACCCCAACTCATCTCCCTCTATTCCCACAATCTCCCTCCTCACCTCCCCCATTCCCCCCTCTCCCTCCCTACTCTCTCTCAATCCCCTGACTCCCCCTCTTCACCTCCCCAGGATCGGGCCTTACCCCGCCCGTCGCCTTATCTCTTCTCCCGATCTGCAGAGCATGCCGGCGTGAGAGTGGAGCTGTGGGCTTGTGACCAAAGTTCCTGCTTGTGACTCTCTGGAGCGCGCAGGGGACGGGAGGGTCGCACAGGCGGGCGGGGCTTCGCGAGCTACGCCAGCTGTGAGTTCAGCAACTTATCTCTCCTCCTGATCGGCGGAGCATTTTGAGAACCGGGGGGGGGCGTTTTGGAGTGGGCGGGCGATTCTAGTTGTGGGAGACACGGCGCAAGCGTAGTTGGAGGGGGGAGGGGGAGAGCCGAGCTGGCAAATGAAGCGAGAGAAGCAGCTTGGGATTGGTCGGCATGTGGGATTGTGACGTAAGCAGCTCGTGAGGCCCCGTTTCGATTTTAAAATGAGTGTGTGTGGGGGGGGGGAAGTATTTTATTAAATGTCTAAATGTAATGAGGAGTAAATCCGTGAATGTACAAGCAAAATCGCTTGCGAAATGGAAAAAATAACGGAGTTTGAGCATGTGGTTTTGGCGGACCATGGAATCAAAGGCCTAAAGTCTTATCTGAAAAAAAATGGAATGTGACATACACACCGCCGACACACACACAGAGTTTTAAATATAGATAGATAGATATGATATGAATATATAGATATTGCAAAACACTTGAGGTATTGTGTGCATTTTTGTTGCGAATATAGGGACACAATACTTCAAGAGATTGCAGAGGAGATTTAAAAACATGTCGCTGAATTGGAGGATTTTAGTTAAGGAAATAAATTGAAAGGCTGGGTTTGTTTTACTTAGAGTAATGGATGCTGAGCAATGACTGATAGTGACATATAGAATTTTAAGTATCAATAGGATATATAGCAATAATCTATTTTCCATGGTGCAGATATTAAAAACATCCAATAGAATAAATTATGCTTAAGAGATACTAAGACAGGCGCTAGGCACACACCTAGTATGGGTGAATGGGATATATATATCTGGGGAAAAATGTTAGCATGCATGTTGAGAGCCACAGGAAACATTTCTATGCTGTACAATTCTATAATACAAGGGGAAATGTTAGAGGTAGATACAATTACAACATTTAAATGGCAATGTTTAGAGAGATACGTGCCAAATACAGGTAAACGGGACCAGGTCAGGAAGACACCTTGGTCGGCGTGGACCAGTTTGGCCAAAGAGCCTTTTTCCGTGGTCAATAATTCTATGCCAGACATCAGTAGGATATCACCAGACTTGTTAAAATTGTACAAGGCATTGGTAAGACCAATTCTGGAGTATGGTGTACAATTTTGGTCGCCTAGTTATAGGAAGGATGTCAACAAAATAGAGAGAGTACAGAGGAGATTTACTAGAATGTTGCCAGGGTTCCAGCAACTATGTTACAGAGAAAGGTTGAACAAGTTAGTTTCTTTATTCTTTGGAGTGCAGAAGGTTAAGGGGGGACTTGATTGAGGTCTGTAAAATGATGAAAGGGATAGACAGAGTTAACGTGGATACGTTTTTCCCATTGAGGGTAGGGAAGATTCAAACAAGAGGGCATGACATGAGAATTAAGGGACAGAAGTTTCGGTTTTTGTAACGTGAGGGGGAACTTCTTTACTCAGAGGGTGGTGGCTGTGTGGAATGAGCTTCCAGCAGAAGTGGTGGAGGCAGGATCGATTTTAACTTTTAAGAGTAAAGTGGATAGGTATATGGACGTGAAGGGAATGGAGGTGTATGGTCTGAGTGCAGGTAGATGGGACTAGGGAAAACAAAATGGTCGGCACGGACTGGAAGGGCCGAGAGGGCCTGTTTCCGTGCTGTAATTGTTATATGGTGTTATATGGTTATCAGCCATTTTTATTTAATTGCATGCATGATCTCAAGAAATGGCGACTGCAATGGATATAGTAAATGCTTTAGAGCCGACAACTAATGACTTAGGCTACAGAAGTAGCCATGTCTCTAACCAAGCTGTTCCAGTATTGTTGCAATATTGGTTGGTTATCTGCCCAATAATGGTCTGGTGGGAGCGGGCGGGGAAAGAGGTGCGGAAGGAAAGCCATTAGTGACTTGAGGGTAGTGAGGTACATGGGGGGCAATGAGGATTCAATGGGCAATGAAGATATTCAGACGGGATCACAGTCTAGTTATCCAGGAAAGGTTTTGTTTTTAGAGATACAGCATGGAAACAGGCCCTTCAGCCCACCGGCTCTGCATTCGCTGGTAAAGCAGCAACTCTACCACTGCGCCACCATGACTGCCTGTGAGTGTTATTCATCAACACACACAAATACGGTTTAAAATATATTCTTCTGAGCTAGTCTGGCTCCTCAGCACTATAAATTTTATGTAATAAGGAAAATAAATCTTAGATGTTTTAAAAACTGTTCACTATATAAACGTTACTATCATTTCTACGAAACAAACCAAGATGAAAAACATTCCTGAACATGAATGCATCCTATAGAATACTAATAGTTCATTACATTTTTCTTTTGCATAATTTACGTATCATTACAATAAAACTTTTGAGAGATTCAATTGCAATACCATTTTCTTTGCTGAACTTTGTAAAAGTTGAGTGAAGAAATGAGAAGCACCAAAATCTTTGCTCTCAACGGTTCATTTTAAAGTTTTAACTGGAAGGCCACTCACTTATTATATCTTTGCATTCTAAGGTACAGGCATAGTATTATTCTATCACAATTTGTTTACATAGCAGGTTACACATTATTAAACATTAAAAAAAATGAAATGTTAACATTAAAACAAGAACACTTAAATAGGATTTATTGAATATCAATTTTTAAAAATTGCATTAAGAACTTCAATGCACAGTTTTCCAAACATGACCCATATCACAATGTGGGGATTTACCTTCAGCTTTCCAAGTTCAAAACTGACACATAATTCTGACTGGAAGGCTGCACAAAGACGGCAGGGAACAACTTCTTATTTGGTTCAACCTTAAAAATAAAATGAAGAGAAGGGCAAATGACTTTAAAAGTTAATGCAACTGATGTCTGACAAATCAGAATAAATCTTTTAACATTAAGTTTCTAACTTTTATGTACTTAGGTTATGATGTAATGCAAATGTGCTTGGAATTATCCTAGTAGACTGTGACAAATAATATTAAAATTCAATCATAATCTGCCCAGGAGTGTTGATTCTTTAAAAAGAGTACAATTCCTTTAGCATATCATTGAATACTCCGATGCACTGTCGAAATAATCCTATATGATACAGCAATTCCAACTAACGGGAATGCCGGAAGCGACAGAGAGTGGTCCACCCAGTCCTCCCTGGCACTCAAAGCATCTATATCAGGCGGTACCTCGAGAAGGTAGTTTCTATCACCAAGGATCTCCACTATTCAGGCCATGTTATCAAGCCTCTACTACCATCGGGCAGAAGGTCAACAAGTATGAACTGTCAGGAAACAGCTACTTTCCTACAACCATCAATTACTGACAAAGGAACAATGAAATTCTTACTCGCTGCACAGCATTAACAGACCTTTGAACACAATGCACATAAGATGATAAACAAAAATTCAATAAATTCGACTGTAGATTGTCCAAAGAAATGCAGTGACTGATGAACATGGCTAAAAATGTTGTCCGACGTACTAAAAAGAGCTAAAACAAATTAATAAAGAACATGCAGCGGAAATGTTGATATATCTACACACACCCCAGGTAGAACCACTTATTGGAACATTGTGAAGCTCTGAACATCCACTTTAGAAATAATTTAATTATTGTAGGATTAGCAGAGAATTATGTGGCTAGTTTTATTTTAAAAAAATGTTAACTGCTTGAAAACAAGTCTGCTGAAACACAGAACAGCTTGTGAACTCAAGGTTACAACTAACAAAAGCCTGGACAGAAACTGAAACAAAACATCCCTTCATCGTACAATTATCCCTTCATGATTAGATAGAATGAATGATTAGATGATTAGATGATTGATGATGATTCTAATCATCCTATATGTAAGTATGTATATATATTATATATATATATATATAATATATATATATATATATATATATTATATATTTTATATTATATATTGTGGTGTGTGTGTGTGTGTGTGTGTGTGTGTGTGTGTGTGTGTGTGTGTGTGTGTGTGTGTGTGTGTGAGTGTGTGCGCGCGTGTAAGTTCTGTTCAGTCTTCAGTCGTTTTAGTTGTAATTTCATATTTTTTTTGTTTTGTTAATTATAATATGTTCATTTTCTAGTTAAGGGTCAGTTAAGATCTTTAATGCTTTGCTCCCAAATAACATTTGTTCCCAAAGAATATAAAAAATGTTTAAATGCTACAACTGCACTCGACAAATCATTGAGAGAATTCAGTGATCCTATACAGTGGTCTTGAAAGGAAAGCGCAGTGCAGAGACTTTCCAGAAGTTAACAAGGGGATGAACAATTCAAAAACATTGTATAAAATAGAGAAACCCATGGAATACAAAAGGTGATTTGAATATTTTTTTTAGTTTAGCAATACAGCGTGGAAAACAGGAGCCCTTCAGAACTCGGCCCCCACCAATCCAGCACCGATCCCCCCGATTATTAACACTACAACCACGACACACACTAGAGGTACAAATTTTACATTTATACCCAAGCCTTTTAAACCGTGGCAATCTGTATGGTCTTTGGAGTAGTGGGTGAGGAACCGATCTTGGAGAAAAGACACGAGGTGACTGGGGAGAAACGGAGAACGTTACAAACTCCGTACAGATAGCATCATAGTTAGGATTGAACCCGGGTCTCTCTAGCACGCCTCCGTGCCATATAATGTAATTATAAAATTGAAAGCAATTGATAGGGCAGACAGAGAAATAAATAATTCTAATCATGCTGACAGACACTAAGGCAAAGGAAAGGAATTTAATAATTATACATTTTATAAATTATAATTCATAGCCATTCAAAAGACACGACATGCTTAAAAAGATTAAAAACTGCAGTACTCTTCCCATAAAAAAAACAAAAACACTTTTATGTTACAGAATACACCTTTAGCCTAAAGACCACAGAGACTCGTTGACATGATAATAATCTGGTGCAAAACACATGATTTTAAGGGAACTCAGTGGGTCAGGGAGCATCTGAAGAGGCAGTGGAATGGTCAACCTTTCAGGTCACAACCGACTGCATCAGGACACGGTTTTATAGACAGACGGGATAAAACAAAAAAGAGCCATGTCCCCCAAGGCGCGCAACTCCTCACTCCTCCAAACACTCCACGCCTCTCCAGTATGTGCTCCGTCCATAATCCCGGCGCTGACACCACCCTAAAAGCAACGCTACCCCACGTAGCATCCACCATCACTATGTTGACGACCAACATTTTTGAAGGGCGTAAATAGGGCGCGCAACAAAGAATATGACAGCCAACAAGACTGGGACAGGCCCTAAAGGCATTGCAGTAAATGTGGATATATGTGCGAATAGTCTGTGACCTCCACTTACTGCATTCTGCCCCAATGTTTCCATTCATGCATTTCCTGCCCTGAGTAAACAAAATACTAGAATTAATTTTCTTATTTATCATTAACAAAGGTCATGAAGAAAGTACCTGGTAGTAAGTGTTTAATGTCTTTTCCCAATCGCTGTGTAAAAGTCATGAGGCCAGTCGCCAAAATATCAAACAAGACACACCCAATTTCCAGGTCGACATTACTACTTTACTTCTACTCCGGCTGGAGTTGTGAGCTAGCTACTAAACTAAATTCACCACACCCCAGATCAGACCAGTAACAATTACTGCGGGGGGGGGGGGGGGGGGGGGGGGGGGGGGGGGGGGGGGGGGGGGGGGGGGGGGGTGGGGGGGGGGGGGGGGGGGTACTGTAGGTACAGAAAAAAAATTTTAACAGTACACAGCACCTTGAACTTGAATGTTCAAAAAAATTAGAATAGCGGCTTACACTATATGCAAATTCTATACTTAATTAGAAGCAATGGCCTATTCATATTTATTGTATGGCTATAATACGTAGGCAGAAAGTACTACCAAAAACAACTCCTCATAAGTGAGGACGCAATACCATTCACAACTTGTCTTACCAAATGTTTATAAAGTATACACATGACATAAAATGAGAAAAAAACCTGCATGATTGTGAAAATGTTTTAAAATGATGCACAAAACTGTGGATAAGAAATTATGAACAATCCTACATAAAATCAGAGTCAGTTCAAAAACAAAATGAGGGGATAGTCACCATGGCTTTGTATATGGGAAATCAGTCTCATTGATATGACTGAGATGGAGGCTTCTGAAGAGGTGATCAAGATGATTGAAGAGGAGGACAGTGCAATATAAACATGTCTACAGAGAAGTTGAGATGTTATGGCACAGATTTGTAACCATACACACCAATTTGGAGTATTGGTTAGTGCCTCAGTTTTGGTCACCCTGTTGTTGGAAAAATGTTGTTAAGCTTGAAAGAATGCAAAGAATAATTTATATGGGTGTTTCAGGACTTGAGGGCCTGAGCTACTGGGAAATTTAATAGTGAACCTAAGAGGCAGACAAGGTGGGCTGTATGTATGAAACAAGCTGACAAGAATAGGTATTAAGGCAGGTATAGCACAATGTTAAAAGATATTTAGAACAGGTACCATGTCTATGAAAGGTTCAGGATAATGGCCCATACGCAGGGCCGATTTGCACTAATGTAAGATGGGAATATTCTGTGTCGGCCGTGGGCATATTGGGTCATTACAGGAAGGGCCTGTGTTCCATGCTAGTATTAAACTATGATTTTGGCAGGCTGGGGAATTTATTACTCTTGAGATGGTCATAACTATGAGGGTGATCATTAGTTGAGAAGGTAGTCAGGTAGGTACGTAACAGAACAACAATTCAAAATATACTTAATAGGTACTTAGAATAGGCACATATACTTAGGATAGGAAAAGTGTTAGTGGGGAAATGGGACAAAATGACAGGCATGTGTGCTTAGTGTTCATGAGGCATCTTGCTGACATGGCAAGTTGAGGTGACGTGCCTGTTTCCATAGCTTTATGACCTAAAACTGTTTAGTTTGAAGAAGACTCCCAACCGTGAAAACATCGCCTGCCCATCTTCCTCCAGAGATCCTTGCTTGACATGCAGAGAATAGACGCCTGACAGCATTTTTTTTGATCAACCCAGGCATTTACAGTTTCCACTTTGTGTCAAACCTATTCTGGCTTATAGTTGACAAGAGACAGTTGGCCAAAGAAAATGCCACATCCGCATATATAATAAGATACGAGAAACATTTCAAACGAGGAATTCATTACAATTTTGAACTGTAGATTTTACAAAGTTGATGAATCTTTTTTTTGAAACAGTGAAAAATAAGCAATTTCTACACCACCGATTCAGATATTTATTTTGAATCTTTTAGTTGATTAAATTTCATTTCATCGGACTTGTTTATGTAGTTTGTGTTACTAATTCAAATTAATGTAAAAAGCCTAATCCTATGCCATCCTGATATAAAATTTAAAATTTGCAAATAGAGCAATGAGAAATTGGAAAAAATTAAATTTCCAGATTTTTTCATTTTGTAAAATATTTCTCCAATTAGTAAAATAAAAATTGATAATGAAAATTCATAATTTTAGCATACAGCTCAATTGTTTGTTTACAAAAAATGCCACAGTATATTGGATATACTATCTCTCTATGAATCTCTCTCAACAACACCCACCCAACTCCTCCCTACCCAGCAAATATTAACACCTTTAAGGGGGGGGGGGGGGGGGGGGGGGGGAAGAGGGGGGGGAATTAGGGGGGGGGGGGGGGGGGGATACTTATATGAAATAATA